>BTPG01000002.1:114370723-114855155 GCA_036245525.1 Semisulcospira habei
TATTAATGGCTGTAAGCCATTTATCAATGATATGTATAAGGGCAGTTTGGCAAGAGTGTTGCGGGCGAAACTCAGACTGCATTTTACTGAGTAGACAGTTCTGTTCTAGAAAATTTTGCAGATGTGTATGGATATATTTTTCAATACGTTTTGAGATGACTGGTAGAATGGAGATAGGTCTATAATCATTCAATGAGTTTAAGTTTTTGCTTTTGGGAAGGGGAATGACCTTAGCTGTTTTTAACTCATCAGGGAAAATATTTTTTTGAATAGAAAGATTGTAAATGAACGTTAGAGACTCAACTATGTAGGGCAGAACTATTTTAAGAATTTTGCAACTGATGCCATCTGAACCATATGACCTCTTTTTCATATTAGATATATATTTACCCACGTCAAAAACAGTCATTGGGGGGGAGTGAAAAAACACAACCAGCAGTACTGTTACTGTGAAATCGTAGTTGCTCAGAACATTGATATTTCGCAAGATCATTTGTATTAGTGCGTGCTAAAGTCTCAGCTATGCTAAGAAAGTGGGTATTGAAGGTATCTGCAGTGAGCTCAGGTGCAATGTTCATGTCTCTGTGATTGTGACCTTTAGTAAAGGTGTTGATAACTTGCCAAACAGAGCGCAGGTCCTTGCCGTCTGCAATGATCTGTTCGGCATGTTGTCTTTGAGCTTTTCGGACTAAAGATTTGACAAAATTTCTTTGTTTTTTATAGTCAACAAATTTCTTTTCTTTCTTAAGTGTATCTCTAGTTGCATGGCTGCTTTTATTTCTCCAGTTAGCCATTCAGGGATTGTGGGATGTTTGACACGTTTTGTTCGCACTGGGGCATGTTTATCTAGAACACCGAGGAACAGTTTATACCAGCGGGTGATGGCTTCATTTGGGTCATTGTAATTTAACACATCATTAAATGGGATATTGGATAAGTCATAGAGAAAGGCATTCTGGTTAAATTTTTTGAAAGACCTGTAAATAATAGTAGTATGCCCTGTTCAAAATTTCTTAGCTAATTTGGCAGACAGCGAGAAAGATACTGGGAATTGATCACTGATAGAAAAATTGAGAACATGGACATTATTAACAGCATTTACATTTGTAGTATAGATATGGTCTATCATTGTCGCAGAAGATGAAGTAACTCGTGTGGGCGACTGAACAACTTGTGTTAAACCAAGAAAAGAGATCATTGAATTCCACGAAGAGTAACAGTCTTTTAACAAATCAATATTAAAATCACCTAGGATATGTATATCACCCCTGCATTTCTGTACTGTGTCAATCATTAATTCAAAGTCATCAAGCCATGCCACTGTGGCCGCTGGATTTCTATAAATAAACCCTACAAAAACGGGTGATGACTTCGATGTTTTTATTTCCAGCCACATGCATTCAATTTGCTTTGATTCTAGGTCAAATCTTCTAGTCACATATTGAATTATAGAGTCATGTATGTATATTACTATGCCAGTTTGGCCTAGAACACAGGCATCACGACGTAGAATAGCAAAATTAGGTATGGAGATTGCCTGATCACTGATATTGTCTGTCAGGCGGGATTCAGTAAAGCCAAAGATATGAAATTGTGATGGCTGATTTAAGAGAATTGAGATGTCTGGTATTTTGCGGCAGAGATGATACACATTAAGGTGGCCAATGTTTATGACACGATCTGGGTTGTTGGTATTTGGTGACATGTGTCTTTCTGACTACAGGATAATGGGAGAAAAAAAAGAAACTGGTTGCACATGTGAAGTAACAAGAGAATGAGAAAGTAAAGCTAAATAACCGAAGCTAAATACCCGATAACAGGTTTACAACGAACGATCTAATCTATGCAATAAGTAATGACACGCAATAAGATTTCCAAACACGGTACGTGGCACAAATGAGAGTTCAATGTTCCTATAACTCAATGCTGCCAAAATTATTATTTTTTAAATCGCAGAAGCGTCCAGCAATTTCTTATGTCCGGACAAATCCCAAGAAAAGCACAAGCAGATACAAATATGCTTGTGATGAAAGTGTCAACACTCGCACGATATGTCAAGATGATGCCATCGCAGCACACATTTAGGATATTAAATAGATATATTATAAATCAAAATACAGTAAGACATGCTAGTCCATGAATTACTATTTTCAGCTAGTAATATATCGGCATATAATACTGAAGGAATCATAAGACACGCTATGCCCGTCACATTTCTGTTGTATTGAGTATGAGCGCCTCGCATAACCTGACATATTAGATAAGTCGACAGGCAGACAATGAAACATTCTAGTGATTATGATGTAGTGAATATCACCAACGAATTAAAATAAATAGAGAGTCATAGTCTATTCTATGCTCACCGCCTTCCTCGTATAAGTTATTGGTCGGAGGGGTTCGCTACACGGACCTTTGTAGGCCTGAGGGAGGTCAAAGGAATCATTGTACCACGAAGGCCGAAGGCCTGAGGGGTACAATGATTCCTTTGACCTCCCGAAGGCCTACACAGGTCCGTGCAGCGAACCCCTCCGACCAATAACGTATTTGTTTTCCTTCCTCCGTTTATTGTTTAGAAAAAAATCCGGTTTATGAAGACGGCCGCTTCTGTGGCGGATAGGTGACACCATTGAATATACATGTTCTGCCGGGGATTCCCAGAGTGTGACGTATCATGATTTGGTGCGAAGCGCAAGTCTTGTTTTCGCGCGTAAAAAGCTAATCTTGGCTTGTGTACAGAATGATTCAAGCTGCAATGTCTACAAAAGGTCGTTAAAGTATTACAGTGACAGTGCTTCTTGACTGCTGTGTGATTCAGAAAAATTAAGAACTTTTTGATGAAGCGATCGGCATTTGACCACTGATGTGACAGCTTGTGCAAGTTAGCATGGTGCCTCGTGCTTTTAGATTCAAGATGACAGAAGGGGATGCTTCGAGTGTGCAGCAGATTGTCGTTGTTATATCCTAAAGTGTCATGTGTGTTGGGATATCTGGAAAAAGGAATACCAAAACAAAACGCTCGTTGTTAACAGCAGGACTAGTGCTGAGATGGATTTTAAGGTAAGATTTTATTTTACAGCGTAGACATGATGTCAGATAGTCTTCGAAAATTCGGGAGATGTTTTTCTTCAGATAGTCCCGCATTGAGTGACGTGAAAATGTGGCAATAGCGTGCTTTGTGTATAGTGTTGCTGGGTGTGTATTTTCGTTTTAGTTCTTGAATTTGTTGCTCTATGCTTTGGTGAAATTGTGGCATGTTGCCTGTTGGTGGTATGTTGCCGGTTTGCAAGGATTGTGTCTCTGATTGGTTAAAAAAAACTCGGAAGCTATTTTTGTTCCGTGGTTTCCCGAACTTTGAAAATGTCTCGGTGGAAGGCTTTTGCTATTTGCGCTGTGTAATTAGTGGTGAAATATTGTTTAGTTGGCGCCTCACGTCGTAAAAAATAAGGCAGATGATGTGTATTACGTCAAATAGGACTACTTTAGTGCGGTTTTTTTCTGCTATTTTGTCGAACAGAGTTGCTATCAAGACTCGAAAACGAGGTCGTAACGCGTCATCGAGAGGGCTATAAAACGTCCGCCATTTTTCGCTACAGTGGTTTTTATATCACGGTCACATGGTACAGTTTGAGCTAAATTTACTGGTCGTGTGACGTAGGGAGGAAAACAATGTGTATGAGTGCATGTCAAGACAATACAATAACGGAGGGAGAGGGGGGGGGGGGGGGGAAGCGATGGGCATAAAATAAAGTATGCTACTGACATGCTGAAAGGATCCTGCCGAGAATATCATTTCAAACGCAGACAGAGGTCATATTCAGTTTTTATGCTTAACACCTTCGACATGTGAAAAGTCTCAGATATGCAACATTAGTAAAGCGGCAACATATGCTAGTAAAGCAATATTTCATTTTCTTTCTCAGACGCAGCTCACAATCAACGGTCGATGAAGATCTTGAATCGGCATCACATCGGAATATATTGTTAGAACTACAGGGTCATACCCTATTCTATGCCCTGCGCCTGTATGTATTGGACGGTGAGTGTCTAGACATGTAGATTTCCAGTTGGGCTAAAGCGTGGGGAATAAAATGGAGTAAGCCAGTGACAAAACTGTGATTGAGACTACCAACATAAAACAAGAAGGCCATACCCAAGTCTATGCCCATCATCTTTCTCACACAGAGATATGAGGTGTATGAAGGTTATGAGCATAGAGTGGGGCATGCCACCGTGTATCGTACTGCAAACTCAGCTCATAATGTAGGATTTTAGGAGTTCTGCAACAAGCCGCAAGGGGTCAAAGGGTTGTGCATGTGAAGCTGAAGGGGCCTTGAAGCCAGGTGAGTAGACAGGATGCCCCATCTCCAAGGGGTTGACGCTGGGCTGAAAGTGTGTGGGTGTGGGTCGCACCATCTGTGGTGATGTAGGCCGGTAGACATGCTGGGCAGACATACCCATCTCAGAGTTGTGGCTGTAGAGGGGGTGTGACGCCATGTGATGAGTACGAGGCAGGTAGAATGGCTGACCTGCAGAAGGTGATTTAGTAGCAGGGTCATAGTGCGGGGGTGTCAACATGTGTGCATCTGTTAAACTGTGAGCCCCAGTAGGCGTATGCTGGGTAGAGGGCGCTCCAGCAACCACCGCACTGTATAGACGTGTCTGGCCGAGCTCTTCAGAACGATGAGGAGTCTCTGACTGCTGAGAGTGTGCAGTGTACCCCCCAGGGGTTAAAGCTGTGTTGTCGACGTTAATTGTTTCGAGCGGGCTTGTGCTCCGATTCTCTGCCCGCTGTAACCCTGTGTGAGCGATTCCCGGTGTGGGGGTTGTCACTGGATGGAGACGCGAATACAGCAGCTACGTTGAGTGCCAAGTACCTTGTGCCACGGGGGCTGGGGTGTAGTGAGTCTCGGTAGAGAGCTTGAAGCGGTGCTTGATTAGCAGTGAGAAAGATGCTGCTATGGTCTATGAACTCAACGCCAAGTTTCTTGAAAGCAGTGCTCAAGTTCACATTTGACGTCAGGGTTTTCTTTGCTTTTTTAGGTGTGCACCTTTCGCAGGTACAATGGAAAACATGTGTAGTCTGGCAGCGGGAAAGGCTTTCTTGCACGTCTGAAGGAGATGGACCACCCGCGTTCCTCCACAGCTGACTTGTCAGTGCAGTCATTAACCCCAACATGGATGGTGAGATGCTGCACGTGGTGATGTGGGCCTGGCTGGGTAGTTACCCACTTCTCTAGGTCAGCAATTTGTAGACCAGGGACTGCACATTTTTGGACTCTACTGCCTGCCGGCACCATCCTGTAGACATCAACTGGACGGAGCACGGAGTCTCCAACAAAGAGGAAGGTAACCTCGCCCATGATAGGCTGCTGGAGAAGCTGTTCGCATGATGAGAGGAAGTCATTATGTGTAGAGGACGTAGCTGGCCGATTTGAGTCTTCACTGTTGTCATCTAGGACGGAAAAGCTATTACCTGTGGAGACAGTGGCAGACACTTCACACGTTGTAGGCTTCTCAGTAGACAGTGAGACCTGCAGGCTCCTGACGGCTTGAAATCAGTGACCTGGACGTCCGATGAAGCCACAGATTGTTGCGGTGCTTGCAGTGCTGTGATGTCCTTATTAGCGGCGACAAGCTGACTAACCAGAGTGATGTTCTCTTTTTCCAGATCAGCGACCCGGGACTCGAGAGCTTTCAGAGTGGCGCCAAGCTGACTGGCTAGCGCGACCATCTCCCTTTCCAGGTCAGCCATCCGGGACTCGAACGCTTTTACTGCAGCATCAAGCTGACCTAGCAGGGCGTTGTTTTTGTTATCCCGGATGACAGTTTGGGATTCTACAGCTTTAACTGCAGCAACACCCTCCTTCCCAAGGTCAGTGAATCTGGCCTCGAGCGCTTTTGAGGCAGCTTTAAATGTATGTGTCAATTCATTGATTTCCTCCCCTACCTGTGCAATCTTTGTAAACAAGTGGGGCGTGTTGAAGACGGTGGGTAGGCGACGATAGCGGCGCGCGGAGCTGCAAATGCGCTTGATGCTGGAACTTGTTGGTGTGGAGCAGCAGTTGAGGAGTTCCTCTTCATCTATGTCTGACCACTCCGGTTCAGACATGTCATGCTTGCCCATTGCGACTGGAGAATGGCAGCATTTCAGCAGTGTCTCCTCGTCGATGTCAGACCACTCGGCTTTGGTAGAAGTGTCAAAGCAAGTTTCTTTCAGAATTCCAGGTGCTGGGGCGAAGTCTGAAAATACCGCAGGCATCTGGATGGAGGCCAGCTGACGTGCATACGCCTTCTCCAGGCAGCGGTTGGGCAGTCCACATCCAAGATTGACGCTACTAGCGGTCCAAGACTATCGATTTCATCCTCTCCAACCAGGGGGCAGAGAACACCTTGGGCTAGCAGGGTTCCGGTGTTTTTAACGTGCTTGAAGTAAAGACTGTATGTAATAAGTTTATCGTCATCTGTGATTAGTCTGATGATCGTCTTGAACAGGTGAGCAGGCGGTATTGATGGGCCAAGAAGGGGCTCGGTGCAGTTGACCTGTACAGTGGCTTCAGCGTCATCACGGTGTTCAATCTGTAGACATGACTGGTGTGACACGGGTTTACAGTAGCGACTCAAAAGGACACGTCGCCATACGCATAACTCCTCGAGAGAACAATGCAGAACCTTTTGTAGTTCATCGCGAGTATCCTGTAGCTGGAAAACATTACGGGTAGCTACAGTAGGTGTAGCGGATGTTTCAGACATGGTGATGAATATACATTTTATTGGCAGGGAGTTGTTTGTGCGCTGCAGAAATGGCAATCCTAGTGCATGAAATTAAATATTTGACAGCATGACTATGATACCAATGCGTGATTGGGATACATTTTTTTTTTTAGGGGAAGGCACTCGCGAGAGGGAGATAATTTGTTCGAGTCAGCTGCTCAAGTTCCTAGTGACGCGTCAGCCGTTCTAGATCCAAAAGGCGCGAGACGCACAAATGAAACGCAATCAATGTTATCAATGCCAAAACGTAATTTTCAGTCTGTTTGACAAATCATTTTTAGTTAGAGTATATAAGAAGTACACGCTCACCTGAGCCATGCAAATTTAATTCAAAAGTAGTCCAGAACTCACACAAAAGTCAATTCAGGAAATAACAGTACTCCGATGTCGGTTGGACAAAGACGAACGCCGTGGAATGAAAAACAAAGGCTCTCCCGTCCAAAGGCTCTCCGAACAACTCGAAGGTACTGCCACTGAAGGATTGTAAGTTTTTTTTCAAGCCCACACTATTGCAAACATACACAAAAAATATTCAAGAAATCAAAACACACTTGGTGCAGTGTTGTAGATCTACTCCAAGGTTAGGCTAACGAAAGTCGTGGAACAAAAATAGCATTTGAAGTGTTCACAACCACCTTTCAGGATTATTTATCACATATAAAAGAATCCGTGACTGTTGCACACCTACCCACGCTCCACTTCAGGACTTTAGTTCCAGATGAATAGAACAACTATACATTTGAAGCGGAGATGTGAAAAGGTAGGTTTGACAGTGAATCCTCGGTGGCGCAGAGAGGAGAGAGAGAGAGAGAGAGAGAGAGAGATGTGTATTGTGTCATATTAATGTGTTTTTATTTTTGCCATAATTGACCTGCGAAAGTCGTTTCGTGAGAACTGGCGATCTGACGAAGATTTCCGACCGTTATCGTGTGCGTTCGTAAGGCGGTGTACACACAGCCTGGTGACGTCACGAACGAAACGGACTGACGAAACTCATTTTGTTAGTCTTCTAAGTCTCCCTATTGTAACTGTACTTATTTTGTAATCGTTTTTGTAAACTAGGGTACGATAAGTTAGCATGAAGGTGCAGCGTCCCTACCATGTCTTAGGTTTCGTATTAGACCAGCTTGCTGGCGACATACGTACATTCAATATTCTGTTTAGTTCGTTTTTCGCAAGCAGCGCAGCCGCGGGCACGTCCTGAGAAAGCCTTGTTGCTGTCGGGACGTTAAACAATATTCAACCAACCAAACAACCTTCCTTCGCCCTCTTTCGCTCCAACACTTAACTCATTCGAGACGAACGGCATCCGGATACGCGGCTGAAGCCGCGTATCCGGATGCCGTTCGTCTCGAGTGAGTTAACTGACTTCCACTATCACATTAAGAGTTCAACTGATGATCTGCATGAAAGATTAGCGTCGTGTGGGCGTGACTTTGATACAAGGGCTTGACGCAAAGGCATGACATGATCGTTGCACAATCTCCCACTTCTATAACACGGGCAGCAGAAAATAGCGTATGCGCTTTTTCCTACTACTGCCTGTGTTACAGAGGTCGTCGATTTTGCAACGAACAGTGACATTCCAAGCTTGTGGCTCCTTTGCCCGACAATTCGGTAACCTGTCATATTCTTCAGCTGCTTGCTCCGAAGCGTTTGTCTTTCTTTATCGGTTACTTTTACTGGGCCTCTTTGTGTGTTGGCTTTTCAGAAACCGTGTTAAATTGGGCCACGTGCTACTAGTTATCCCGATCATTGACGAAAAACTTGAACACTAACCAACTGCAACAGGTATAGATCTTCATGAGCCCCCGCAATGCGGAGGCTCATGAGGATCTATGCCTCTTGCTGAGACCAATTTGTATGCAAGACTCATATATTTTATTTTGTATATCTTCGATAGAGGTGTAGAGGAAAGACATCGAGTACAGGTCTGATGCACAGTCGCTGACACACAACGACAGAAACATGCTATGTCAAACGGTCGTTACTAATCAGGCAAAACCAGTTAACAATACAACCGATAACAGAATATATTGTGTACTGACGAGGAAAAGAAATGCGACATTTTAGAAAGTGTTTAGTGTTTCAGATGTTTTTGAAAAGTGTTTCAGATGTTTCCGAAAATGTCGCATTTCTGTTGCTCGTCAGCATAATTATAAAGGTAAAAGCGAGCGGACAGTTAGATCTCGGAGAAAACTAGGTCACGCGGGGAGGGGGAGGGGGGGGGGGGCTCTTATTTTAAATATAAAAACTGTTCAACTACCAGATATGAAAACACTCATTGACAGTCCAAAACTATAATAAACAGTACAAAGTATGGTGTATGTCTGTGTACGTGCATGGTTGTACTCGGGTGTAGTGTACGGTTCTCAGGGAAAATTCATATACTCCATACTATTAGAGTTCTATGTTTTGAGAACTTTTACTGAACTGTTTGTAACGGTTCTGGACTGTCACTCGCTGTCTTAAAAACGGGAGACTGGGTTATTATTTAACAAGTTTCAATTTTAAAATCAGCGTCATTTTTTTCCCGCTTGGTTAATATTCTCCGAGAACCGTCCATTCGTGTTTTTTTTCCGTTTATGGGACATGGAAAATGAATGAACCAATAACCAATAAAGAGGCTAATCCGTCACTGCAACTGAGTCCTAGCAGTCGATCCATCCCAAAGCGGTGCCAGCCGGAACTTGAGCAAAAGGTGTTTGCCGATAACGGGTAGCTTAACTCCTTCACTGCCGGGACACAGCAAGAAAGATCTAAATTCATGAGCAATAGATTCTGAGAGCCCCCGCAACCCGCAAACGCGGGGGCTCATAAGAATCTATGGCTCTTGCAGGTATCTTTAGTAACCGTACGCCTGAGGCAGAATTAGTTTTCCGGCCATCGCTAAATCTGGGATGGTTCAACACACATTATTCCAAGCCTCCGGCAGTCTCACAGGCGCCCGATGAGTGTGTGTTAGAGATACAAAATAAGGTTTTTGCGATTGACTGAGCCTTCGAGCACACGGTATAGTAAACACGGCGGCTTTCTCGAGTGACCCTTCGTGCACAACTGTGCGGCTATGTAGCTTGTACAGTGTGCTCGAAGACTCAATCACAGAAACCGTATTACTTAGGTTAGCACTGAGACTCAATACTGACGCACCTGTCAGGTGCCTATGTGTAGGGCTTATTAAAAGGTTTTTCCACACTGTCAGATTGAAATCGTCACACATCACTCTACCGCATAACATTACGTAGAAAATCTCCTGTGAAAATCTCTCTCTCTCTCAGTCTCTCCCTCTCTCTGACTGTCTCTCTCTCTCTAGGGACTATGGACTAAGCTCACTCGAGCAGCTGAACCCAGCACAGACAGCTACTTATTTAGTCATACTTAGAGCAATCTGCTCCGTTGGCATGCTTTGAATGCGAAACTTCGCCGAAACAATGATGTATCAATGTTGTCTTGCGTCAACTAAGGCTTTGTAACTCATCTTTTCAAAATCCACGTGAGCAGACACACGTGCCAAAGGTTTTCCATTGTCTTCTGAGCATAAAGGACTGAAGGTGCTCTCCTGCGTACGAAAGGAGAAGATCAGAAAAGTCTCTCAATTTACGACATTGGAACTTCAGAATTTGAGTTAACCCTATTGTCCAGCATTATTGTAGGACACAATAAGAACATTTATAAAGGAGACACTGGAAACTATTAACCCATTACTGCCTGGAGTAGGTCACAAGAAAACGACAAATGACAGCAAAACAGACACCAACCTCGCACGTCTGACATCTTTGTGTTTCAGTGTTTCAGTTATCCACAACACCTGACCGCAATAACATGCATGGAGATCAACCACCATTAACATACGACCTCTATTCAGTAATCGCCCTTTCAACTGACGGCCTTCAGTCACAGACTTAACTCCCTGATACCTACCTCTCTTATGAGAGCATAGTTATCAATGTTTGCGGGTCGGTTGATGAGGGCGTAGAATGGATTCATATCACAGGAAGAGGCATATATTTTCATGAGCACCTGTGGCCGCAGGTGCTCATACAATTGTATGCCTCTTACATCGTCTGCTACAGCATCTCATGAAATTATTTGCCGTAGCAGGGGCTAATGAACATTTCTGTCTCTGGCAGGTAAGCAGTTTGCTGCAAGGACGAATGAAATTCTATGCCGCCGCAAGGGCTCATGAACATTTGTCTCAGTCTTGCACGCCAGCATGCAATTTTCTGTAAAGGCTCATGAAACTCTGAGCCTCTTGTAGCTGGAGGGAATTTGGCCGATTGAGTGTTGGGTCACGTTGTGACGAGTCCGTAATATCATCTGTGACGGAAATCGCACCTTGTCTATACACTCACCCATAGGGGCCTGACGAGTAATGCAAATCCGCTGCGCCACCGCGTGCGCGCGGTCACTGCGTAAATAGCTCAAGTTAGAATACAAGGGAGGAAAAACGAAGCACACCCGCGAAATTCTAGCTGTGGCCGGAAGTATCCCGGACCTCTTTCTCAACATCTAGAGTTGAACGTTAAACCCTTTAGTAGAGTGCCGTGAAAGAGACCACTATGCACTGCAGTGCATCCATTGTTTTCTGCCGTGTTTACTCGGCTAAAGTCGAAGCGAATTACTCAACAAGATATTGACAACTGAGCAGTGTTTAAACCAGACTCCAAAGTAGACCGTCTTTTCCGGCTGGGGGAAATACATACCTAAAGCGACTGCTGCGTGCAGGTCACAAGTTCACGTGGACAGTAAGACGCACTCTTGTTTTAATTTCATTGGATATGATAATTAACATAAACCAATGAAAAATGAGCATGGAGCGTATTTCCGGCCACATCTAAAACCCACAACTCGACGTCTGCTATGAATGATGCTTGACTGTGCAAAAAGCCTTGATACTGAACTATCAGTTCTGATCAGAGGACAAGGTTGGTATAGATTTGTGGCAAAATATCCACCGAGTTTGTTCAGTTGGAGGTTTTAGGCGGATGGTTGCTTCGAGTGTTAAAACCTGCTCTGGAATCACAGTGCTTCGCCGTTTTCTGTGCCTTTCGTTTTCTCCCTTGTATTCTGAATTAAGCTCGAGGACGCAGTGGCGTAGCGGATTTGCATTCAGTCAAAGCACCACTCGTCCGTCAGGCCCCAATGACTCGACCCCCATCCCCTGACACCAGCTTCTGTCATAGAGAGGTTTATAACCCATTCAGCCCTGACGCACTACAGCCAAACTAATCTGGCACTGCCCATTAATTATCATGGTCGATCCATCTCCTGCAACTTGTGCATAGTCATTAGATGACGCCTCCAAAATTTGGGAAATACGTGCGTCGGGCTGAATGAGTAAAATACCTTTACGGCGAATGAGTTGGTATAACTCGCCCTGTACCTAGGTTAAACGCACCAGTGGCGCCATTACTGCGATTTTCGCATCTGTCTGCTCGCTCGGGCAGGTCGTGTGCACCAGATCTGTGCGCGCAGGTAGGCTTCTGTACTTGTAGTGTGGTCTCGTACGTTCCCGCGGAAGATTGTCATTGCAGTCGAAAAACGGTTCGTTTCCGGTTTTGGCGTTACTCCCCATTGAGCATAAAATGTTGGAGGGCGTACGTCTCTACTGGAAAAAGATAGGTTGTTCATTCTCCTCAGAACTTGAGTATTCCTGAATCAAGTCCATTGTAGTGCACTCGTCTCTCGTACGGTTATGGCCACGACTGTCCTATAGTGCCGCAAAGCGACGCAGATGTCTAAAATCACCACCATTGAGGAAAATCAAAACTATTTTTCAAATCTGCCAAATCGTGTAATGTTTCGTGGTGCTAGCATAAGGATGCATTATTGTCGGACTGCATATGGGGAAAAGTTTATTCTTTATTCATCTTATTAATTTTTACAGCAATCAAACGTCAAATGATTCTTTCTTCGAGATTGCTCATTACAGGTGCAGAAAGCACACGCTCTAAACCGATCTGGTGCACAGGACCGGTCCGAGCGACGGGTCAGGTGCGAAAATTGCAACAATGGCACCGCTGGTGTATCTCACCTAGGCACAGGGCGAGGTATACCAATTCAGCCTTATCAGAAACATTGACTGTAACACTCCAGACATCTCCAAGAGGTATAGATCCTCATGAACCCAGGGCGGGTGGGTGGGTGGGTGGGGGGGGGGGGCTCATGAGGTATACCTCTCGGAGATAAACATAAGCTTCATAAGCTCCCCCCCCCCCCCCCCCCCCCCCCAGGAAATGAAAGGGCAGACGAGCTGGCGAAAGAAGGAGCCACAAAAGATCAACAAGAAAACAGTGTCAGCTATAGTGAGCAAAAGACAATCATCAAGGCATTGATGAGGCCGAGGTCAAACAGAGACGACTACCACACAATGACCAGAGAGCAGCAAGTCGTCCTGATCAGACTGCGTACCGGCCACAACAGACTGAACGATCACATGAACAGAAAGCTGAAGCTGGCGCCATCACCAACCTGCGCCTGTGGTCAGGAAGACCAAACAACGGAACATATTCTCCAGAGATGCCCTCTACTGGACGATAAAAGAAAAGAAGTGTGGCCATCGCCAACTCCACTGCAGACCAAACTCTACGGCAGCCGAGAAGACCTGGAGAAAACGACGTCATTCACCGCCGGTGCTGGTCTGACCGTATAGCCCACTGCGAACGACAAGAAGAAGAAGAAGAATAAGCTCCCCCTCCCGGCGTCCCAATACCTCATGGCCGAGTCCGTAGCGTGTGTGTCGAAACTCCTCAAAAAATCAAATAAGGAGGGTGTGTGTGTGTGGTGGTGGTGGTGGGTGGTGGTGGTGGTGTTCGGGGGGGGGGGGGGGGGGGGGCATGTGTGTCAAAACTCGCCCAAAAATCAAAAAGGGAAGGGGGGGGGGGGGGTCCAACCCCCCCCCCCCCCCCCAAAAAAAAAAAAGGGGACTTTGTTGTAGCATTTTAAACAATTTTGGGTCGGGAAGGGGGAGGGGGCGGGGTGGGGGTGGGGGGTCCCCGAACCCCTAGGATCCCCCCTCCCCGATCCGCTAACATGTCCGTTGAAAGGTCCTGGTAAATCAAAGTGGCACAGTTGCAGTGCACCTGAATTGATCAGTGTTCAGGCCGTACTCAACGGGCAATATATTTCCTGTCCCACCTACCCCCCCCCCCCCCCCCCCCCCCCCCCGCCTGCGCAGTCTGTTGTCACTTTGGTGCCGTGGACGTTAAACTTCGAACTAACCAACCAACCTATGCCTCTCGGAAATGTATGGAGTTCAAGACTTCAAGTTCAAGATGACTTTATTGTTGCTAGAGCAAAATTTGTCTTGCCACATCAGGTGCTGCTCACATTCACTCACCTTAAGCCCGTCGCCAAGGCATATAATGGCCGGCGCCAGTAGCGTCATCCCGACCCGAACCTCCCTGGCAAAAACAGAATGCTAAGACAGCTCTGTGTCTCCTGAACACACTATTATATGTTCTTTTGATGTGTTCCTAATTGACTAAAGCAAATGCCAAATGCAAGTTAACAACAAAAACAAAATACCGTCGATAGGGACATGATCTCCGAGTGTTGTCTATGCTTATGAAAGAAGCTGGTTATTCGCTGTGACTTCGCTGTCGTTCGTTCTTCGGAGTCTTTCGGCATAAACATAACTTCTCTGATGTCTCCGACATCATTGCCGATTTATTATTCGTTCGCCACGGGAGATAATCTGCTCGTACCATAAGGACAGGCAAAAACCCCACAATCTCCAAGAGGCGCAGATCCTCATGGGCACACTGCAGAGTGAAGGGGCTCATGAGAATGTATGTCCCTTCACCTTTTGGGTCGCTTCACCTTCCCTGACGCAGTAACACACAAGATTTTATTCACTATGGACATAGAGGCTATTTACACCAACATCCCCAATGAAGACCGCCTACTAGCATTGAAACATTTCATCTGCAAACATCATCTGAAGATCGACATCACAACCATCCTCCGCTTAGCCGAACTGGTGCTGTCCATGAACTCCTTTCAATTTATGGGTCAGCACTACAAACAGAAGAAAGGAGTCGCCATGGGAACTAAAATGGGCCCTCCTATGCCTGTCTGTTTGTGGGCTACGTGGAAGAGAAGATTTTCACTCAATACACAGGACCTCTGCCAGACCTCTTCAAGCGCTACATCGACGACTACTTGGGCGTCACTTCAAGAAGCATGGCTGAAACACTACAGTTCAACTTCATCTCATCATTTCATCCATCTCTCCGATTCACGCATGAGATTTCCGAGGAGCCTGTGCCCTTCCTCGACATCCAAATATCCACCAAAGCCGACTCTGACAAACTCCCTACTAACGTCCATTACAAGCCCACCGACGCCCACACTTACTTGCAGTTTTCATCAAGCCATCCTGCCGCCATCAAAAACGGTGTCCCATTCTGCCAATTTCTGCGACTCCGTCGGATCTGCAGCAGCGACGACGACTTCACCAAACAGACCCAAACCATGGCCACTTTCTTCTCACACCAGGGATACCTGCAAGACATCGTCAACACCGCTCGTTCTAAAGCTGAGGCCTCAAGCAGAAGTGAAGCTTTGCAGGAGAAAACTCACAGTGCAGGCTGCTGCAGAGGACCGACCGGTCCTGTGTATCACAGCATCCCCATCAAAAACATTCTCCTCAAAAACTTCTACATCATTCAGAATGACACAGCATTGAAAGACATATTTCCTGAGCATCCGCTGGTCGCTTACACTAACCTATGCGATCATCGTGTTCACAGTTCACTTCGCGCATCTAACACCTTACCACCTGGCACACACCCTTGTCAGCAACCATACTGCAAAGCATGTCCGTACATCAGCACATCCCCCGTCATCACCGGACCCCTGTCATCTTTCACTGTCCACCGATCATTCACAGTATGCAAGTCATCAGAAGTATTGTCTATGTCATCTCATGTTCCCACTGCCCAAAGATGCTGTATGTGGGGAAGACATACCGTACACTCCCTGAACGCTGCGAGGAGCATGTTGATTGTTCGTTCGATCCGCCTCGGATACAACAACCAGGTTGGACGTCATTTCAACGAAATTTCAGCATACGCATCCTTTGGCAAATTACATCCAACTTCATCCGCCGCAAAATGACAGAATCCTTTTTCCCAGACAGGCTTGGCACTTAGGCCTAACATCCGCGCGGCTTGAACATTCGCCCCTAGGGATGTATGCTCGGGCTGATGGGTGGTTGGTGCCAGACTTGACCTCACTGTTGATACTACCGTTGATACTTGATGCTACCGTTGCACTGATTAGTGTGTGTGTGTGTGTGTGTGTGTGTGTGTGTGTGTGTGTGTGTGTGTGTGTGTGTGTGTGTGTGTGTGTGTGTGTGAGTGTGCGTGTGTCTATGTGTATGCATGTACGTGAGCGGCAGCAGGCACGAGTGAATGCGAATGTATGCAGTGACGTGTATGTATGTAGACTTAAAGTTTTGTGCTAGGCCTACGTGTTTTGTGCATGTGTATTTGCGTCATTATGGTTGTGGTGGTTTTTTTTTTTATTTATTTTTTTATTTTTTTTAAAATTTTTTTACGTCATTCTAATTTTTTTCTATACAGGATGACGTCTTTTCTTTCTATCGTGTGTTTTTTTTTTTTTTTTTTTTTTTTTTGTTCTACGTTTGTTTTCATGTCCCCTGAAGAAGAATCTTTGATGCGAAACGTTCCTTGTATTTATGTTGCTATATATTTATGTGGAATGTATCGTAAGCTTGCTCGACTGACCAGACAAAACGACGGGCTTGTTCAGATATCATGTCCGTTATTAACTCATTCGCGGCAAGCCGCAGTCGGATGCGCGGCATAAGCCGCGCATCCGGATGCGGCTGGCTGCGAATGAGTTAAGGTCCTGGTAAAGTGGCACTGTTGCAGTGCGCCGAACTGATGATTGTTCAGGTCATAACTCCGTGGGTAACAGCTGTCCCTGTGCCCCATAAGCCGCTCGCTAGGGCCGTCCATTATCACCCCGGTGCCGTGGACGTTAAACCCCGAACCAGCCAACCAACCGTAAAGGCTTCCTCAGACGGAGAAACGAAACGAAACATTTCGTCGAAATGTCCGCATTTCAGACATTTCTCCAACATTTCACCGTTTCACGAAATGCGAAACGACACATTTCACGAAATAGAACTTGTCTCTATTTTGCGAAACATTTCGCCGAAACATTTTACCCGTCGCCCAATCAGCGCCGTCCGCTCGGTCACACCCCAGTCTGACGTCATTCAAGCCCAAACACTGAGGACTGCAACGGTAAAGCGATGCCGTGGAGTCAGGTCTATTATGGCTAGAATTGCGTGATGTGACGCACGATTCTGTACGATTTGAAGAAATCATTTTCGAAATGGAATCTATCAAGTATCATCACTAAAGTACCACCAAAATATGATTTTAGGTCAGTTTTCTTAACCCCACTTTCATCGGCTGCTCTGCGAAGCCGCCTACAAGATGGCGGCTATCGCTTCGAGACGGCGGCATCCTCGATTCACTTGAACCAGCCTTGTTTACGCATTCAAAAGCGCTTACGTTTATTCGATATGGTCGGCAATTTACTTTAATTGTGTAAGTGAAGGCACACATGTCTTACATGTTTAGTTTTTAAACGTCAGTAGTCAGAAATATGACCCGATATCCACCGATACAAACCAGAGCATGTGTCAGTGAACAGTTACTTCCCCTGTACCAGGCGAAATGAATTTTCACCGCGTTTCTGCGTGTGCGGAAAAGGCATTTCGATGCAATGAAAATGTTTCGTTTCTTGTGCATTTTGTTTCTCTGTGCAGGGAAGCCTTAAGCTTGCTTACCTCGCGGGTTACGGTCTGCATGAAAATGCACAGGCAAAATGTCAACGGCTGCAACTCATTGTGCCCGAGGTACGAAATACCCACATTATCTTCTGAGGATTGCATTACATTTCAGGAGACAGATCGACCATGATAGCTCAAGGGTGGTGGCAGAATAGCTTGGCGCCTATAGGCACCAAGCTATTCTGTAAACACCCTTAAACTATTATGGTCGAGCCATATCTTGCTATTGTGTCGCGGGCAGTATGACTATGAGTTAAGTGACTTAAAGAACAAACTTTTACGGTCAACGGAATATGTAGATATAAGTTAAATGTATGATCAACACTTCTAACATCCGCAGTGAACAATGTGCAATGAGAATAACGTGTTCTTACTATTGTACGCCAGACAAACGGACGTTATGGTCAATAAGTTCTTGAGTTGTGAACTAAGACGATGAAATTGTTGGTAAGAGATTGAAAAAAAAACCACTTAAAAAAAACTTGTTGATCCTAGATAATATCTAGGATCAACAAGAATAATTTTGTTCTCAGTCTCTCACCAACATCCTCTGATTCACAACTCAGGAACTTTATTTATTGACTAGAGCATCGGTTTGTCTGGCGCACACTATTGCTGACAGAGGTAGTGGAAAGCTGTAGATCGAGTCATGTTCGTATATATTACGTAACATTTCGTTTCCGGCACTAAATTAATGTGTTATCAGCGACTTCTGTCAGCCGGTATCGCCTGAGACATGTGGGTCAGTGTGACTCTTCGTGTGTTAGTCGTATCAAAGTGCTAAGTTACACTTTCGCATCGTCCACTTGTTTAACACCTTGCATCGTCAGGAAAATGTGAATACACTTTACCAACCAAACTGCATGAGCCAAAGAACCTCATGACGTTCTTCGCCTCTCGCTAGCCCCATTTATATCCGTGTTCCTTGGACATAGGGTTTTAATTTGGCACCGAATTTGCCTCTTTTTAAAAAATTAATGACATAATCTGTAACCGCTGGTTCTGAGGGGTTAACATCCAATATTTGTATCACCGGAAAACATGTTCTTGCTGCACAACCACGGAATCACATTATAGCCGAAGACCAACTTGTTTTGAGGTGTTTTTTAGGGTATCCAAAATGAAAACAAGGCAAATCTAAAGAGTTTAGGTAGTTGAACAATCTTACCGTTATGTAAAAAAAAAAAAAATTATCGCAATTAGGAGATACAACGAATTAAAAATTGCAAAAACGGCATGTCAGTAGTGGCACATTTTGCCAGTCATACGCGGGAATTTTCTTGCTGTAACTCCGCCCATTCAACACTGTGTCAGCGTGACCTCACAGTCATGGAGACCGATTCTGAAGATGATCTGATGGAATATTCTCCATCATTACAACCCACGGAGTCTTTTGAGGTAAGCAAACATTTTCTTTGCTCCCCTGAGTTTGCATTATAAAAATATAGGTATTTAAAAGCGTATATTATATGAGTTTTAAACTTGCCGGTTTTCAGTGATGGCTAAGTAGGTCAGAAGCAGACGCTGTCGGCTACAGGTCAAGACAATGTTATACATGCATCTTTTTCTCTCAATGGCGTGTTTCTGTATTTTGATTAGAGAGAGAGCAGGAAAGGTGACACTTTGCAACATTTCTTCAGTGGGTTGATTATTTCAATATAATAAATATTCGAAAGTGTCCAGCAGATTCCTTGCTAACGACGCAAGAGCACTCTTACACATGATACTACATGCCTTTGTGGCACTGCCCTGCGCACAGTTCTACAGCGCTGGCAAAACTTAAAATTGTATGGCAAGCTGATGCTGACAAAAGCGTTGAAGTTATTAATTTGCGGTTTTTAACAGTTTTAAGGGTATAATATCAAACTGGTGTACTAATACCACCCATGTTGTCGTCTTTGTACAAGTTTTGAGTGTTATAATTCAGAATGATTCAGTTTGATTACCATTTGATATGAATTGTTGCAGGAACCAAATGAAGTTGCTGCTTACGAGGCAGACGAAGACGAAGTGTGTGTCATCTGCAGGAAAGGTTTTTTAAAAAAGGAAAACGTGACGCTTACACAAAAAGGATGCGATTCCATAAACAAAGCCAGTAAGCAGAGGAAAGAAGACATCCACACGATTCCTGGAGATCTCGTGCACGCTGCTTGCAGACAAACATTCACAAACAAACACTATGTGAAAAAAGCTATGAGAAAGCTGAAGAAGTCACCATCACCTCGAAAACGCAGGTTGTCTGGACTTAACATAGCTTCTGGCACCAGTGGTTTGGGAGCAAAGTGCTTGTTTTGTGACAATGGAAGCGAACCAAAGAGAAAGAGATCAAAGGATGATCACTATCAACTGACACCAATAAGAACATTGGAATTCAAGCCAAGGTTGTTGGATTTTTGCAGCAAGAGAGGAACCAGTGACAGGTGGGCAAGAGAGGTGAAGGCCAAGGTTGAATATCTACAAGATCTTGTCGCTCAAGATGTTGTGTATCACCGAGTGTGCTACACAAACTTTCGAAACCACAAGCAAATTCCACATGCGTTTCAGGCAAAGAAACCAAACCAAATGCCAGCGACAAAGAAACTTCATTTTGTGGGTACCAGAATACATGAGGACAAGAGAAAGGCGTTTGAATATGTCACACAGTTCCTCGATAAGGAAACAGAGGAAGTGACAATGAACACACTCGTTGAGATGATGAAAGCTAAGCTGCCTTCATCAAAAAATCCGTACTCAAAGAGACACATGAAGAAGAGACTGCAGGAACATTATGGCGACAAAGTCGTCTTTAGTGAAAAGGACGGAGAACATGTCCTTGTCTTCCAACAGACAGTTAGAGGCATTGTGAGGCAGTTTTATAAGCAGCCAACTTCATCAGATCCGGAGGAGCAGAAGCTACGCATTATCAAAACTGCTGCTTGCCTAATCAAGAACGACATCAAAGCTGTAAAAAGCAACAAAGCAGACTACCCAGACATCATGCCTCATGAACAGGACCACATAACTTTCCTGCCAGAGACATTACAACTTCTCTTGAGAGAAGTGTGTACAGGGACATCCAAACCAAGTGACCTGAAAATTGCAGCAATTGGACAGGCTATCATGCAGTGCGCAAAACCAAACACAATTCTTGCTCCCTTGCAGTTTGGTCTTGGCATTCAGCTACACAAAGCATTTGCATCTCGCTTTCTGATAGAGACGCTGTGTCGTCTCGGCTTTTCGTGTTCGTACCATGAGGTGCGCAAGTTTTTAAAGAATGCTGCTGTACAACAAGGCATCGATCTGCCCCCTGCTTCAGACACAGAAAGCCTTCAGTTTGTAGCTGACAATGTCGACCACAACACGGTTACCCTGGAGGGCCTCAACACCTTCCACGGAATGGGGATAATTGCAGCTGTGACACCAGCCCCAACAACACAGCAAACAAGACGAGTGCCTAGAGGAGAAGTAAAGTCAAAGGACATCAGAAGCATTGGGCGCATTGGAATCTACTTCTACAGGTAAAACATTTTAAATAAAGAAAGTATGGCAAGGTTTGCATGGGTATTATACAAATAAAAACTTAATTAGTAAAGTGTCTGGGACCTAAGAGCGAATAACACAATATATGCAATGTTTTCAGGTCTGAGTGGAAGGATCTCACAAAGCTGATATTCAAGGAGATTCCAGACATAGGCGCTGAGGACCCAACGAGCCACCTGGAGACACTGTGGAAGATATCCTGGCCTGTGAAATCTCCGCGTCCTGCTTGGAAGGGCATGATGCAGGCCTTGCACTCAAAAACACAGGATTTCCAGGGAAATCGAGAGTGTATTATCTTCCCGTGATAGACCTAAACCCCGGAGACATGTCCTGCATCTATTCTACCCTTCGGTTTGTAGCAGAGCAGGCTACCAAGAGCAATGCAGTCCCCATACTTACTTTTGACCAGCCTCTGTACCTCAAGGCTTTGTCAGTTGTGAGCAGTGAGAAGGCTGAAAGATCAGTGCAGTCCATAGTTTTGCGCCTCGGGACATTTCACATGCAAATGAGCTTCCTTGGAAGCATTGGCTGTGTGATGGACGGTTCTGGTTTGCAGCAGGCACTGGATCTCATTTTCGCGCCACACACAGTTCTTCACATGCTGAGTGGAAAGGCCTACGACCGAGCGGTTCGTGGACACCTCCTTATGGATGCAGCACTTAACTCTCTCCTTACTGCAGGCGCATTCGAGCTACCATGGATCCTGTTTCACCAAGACACAGCCGAGCAGACGTCTGTTGAATTTGTCCATCCAAGTGAGGAAGCTGCAACTGATGAACAGCGCGATCAGCCAATCCAGGTTTTGGAGTGTGCAATGCCAGCGGCCTCAACATCCACAATGCCCATGTCATTCGATGACCATGATGAAGACACGGGTCTCTCAATCGAAGCACAACCGACGACAGGAAACGAAGATCTCGATACTGCAGCCAGTTTCATTGATGCAAGTCTCAAAGGTGATGTGTCAACAGAGAATGAGGCTAAAGAAGCAATCAAAAGAATTACTGATCAGCTTCAGAAGCACAAGGCCGAACTGCTGAAATCCAGAACAAGCAAGCTGTGGCTGCAGTACCTGCACATGGTCGACATTTTGAAAATGTCTCTCAAAGCGGAACGAACAGGCAACTTTCCTCTGCACCTCCAGGGTGTTAAGGAAATGCTGCCATATTTTGCAGCAACAGGACATAATAACTACCTCAAGTGCGCTCGAATTTACTTGCAGCAGATGCTGGAGCTCAAGGAGACAAACAAGCATGTGTACGCAATGTTTATGGCTGGACACCACAGCATCCGACGCTCCGATCGGTATTGGGCAGGCCTGCCAACAGACCTACTCATAGAGCAAGTGCTGATGAAGAGTCTGAAGACAAGTGGAGGGTTGACAAGAGGATCTGGCTTGGGGGAAACAGAACGTCTGACATGGCTGTTGAGCATGCCTGCAAGTGCACATATTAACTCGGTCATGCAGGTCGTCACTGGGGTTGATTCAACTCAAGATGAAAGTCATAAAGATTGCAGCACAGCACGGCTAGAGAGGGACCACAGTGACACAAAGAAACTTGTTGACTATTTTATGAAGAGAAACCCCTTTACCAATGATACAAAACTTCGATGCATTGCCAGTGGGAGGGAGGCTGATGAAGCTGTGAATGCTGACAATGCCAAAGAACTGGGCCAAATCATGGTTGACAAGATGTTGGGCTCATCCCTTGCAGACATCAAGCTGAAAAAGGCAGATCAGGTCATCACAATGGCTACAAAGTCAGCTGTGAGAAGTAAAGGGGAACAAATCACAGTAGACCCAAACCTTCTCTTCCAACAACTTGTGAAGGTGGCACAGGTAAATCCCGAGCAGCTACCACAGTGCTTTGAATACGAACTTACAAATACACCGACAGCATTGTTTGACACAAGTGGTCTACCTCGAGAAGCTCGAAAGGGGGAACTAGCAAAGTTTCTCTTCAAAGCAACCAAGCAAGAATCAGTCCATGTACTGCCAGAGAAAGACCTTCAGCATGTTCTTGATGGAGGAGCCCTCCTGCATCGACTTCCATGGACCGGAAGCTCGACATATGCCCAGGTGATCAGCAGTTATGTAGAGTTCGTTCAGAGGCACTATGGCCGAGCAGTCGTCGTTTTTGATGGGTATGGCCAAGGTCATTCTACCAAAGATGTAACCCACCTGAGGAGACGATCCGGACGACAGACTTCATGTGACATTGTGTTTGAGCCAGACATGCTCGTCAGGGAATCTAGAGAGAGCTTCTTGTCCAATGAAAGCAACAAAGGGAGATTTATTCAAGCGCTTGCAGGAGCTCTCCAAGACAAAGAGATTAGCGTGGTCGAGGCAACTGCAGACGCGGACTGCAGCATCATCAAAACAACATTGGAGTGTGCACTTCAGTGTCCAACAGTTCTGATTGGCCAAGACACCGATTTGCTGGTGATGCTGCTCGCGCACACAAGACCATTCCACAGCAAGATCTACATGTTCAATGGAGATCACACATGGGACATTAAGGCTGCTCAAGATCAGATAGTTAAAGAAACAGGCAGCCCGAACATCTGCAAACTGCTGCTTTTTGGGCATGCGTTTGGTGGGTGTGACACCACAAGCAGCGTTTTTTCCATAGGAAAAGGAACTTTGGTGCACACCCTCTTCCAGTCATCAAGATTCAGGCAACTAGGAGAAGTCTTTCTTGACTCCCGAAGCACTCATGATGACGTTGCAGATGCAGGCGAGAAGGCGCTGGTGTACTTGTACACAAAGGCCAAGCAGGAATGTGGCTTGAACAGCCTTCGTCACATGAAGTACATGCAAAAGTTGTCCACTGCTTCCTGCTCCATCGAGCCGAAATACCTTCCACCAACACAAGCAGCTGCCCAGTTCCACTCCATGCGGGTATACTTTCAGGTTCAAGAGTGGCTTGGTCTGTCAACTAATCGAGACCCACTGGAATGGGGCTGGAACATCAGAGATGGCCTTATGGTTCCAGTGTACACCAACGCTGAGGCTGCACCAGACCATCTTCTAAACCTTGTGCGTTGCAATTGCAGAACTGACTGTGCGTCAACCAGGTGTTCATGCCGACGACATGGATTGGTCTGCACTGTTGGATGTGGAGAATGCCGAGGTGAAAGCTGTTTAAACACCATGAAGTACACAGAAGAGGAAGAAGAAGAGGAAGAAGAAGAGAAAGAAGAAGAGGAAGAAGAAATAGAAGACATGGAAGACATGAATGACAATAGGGTTGAGATCTAACAGTCTGGCCCTATCACCCGCGCTGTATTATGTTTTTGTTTTCGTGTAATGAAGCGTTTTCTAGTGCTGATTCCAGCACAGCACGGCTAGGTCTAGATCTACGTAATAAATGCTCAATAACTCTGTTTTCCGATAATTTATTTTTCTACATAATTCAGATGTGATGGAGGGAATTATTATCTTTCCGATGCACTAAAAACTATTTTGGATACCCAAAAAAACAAAACGAAGCATTTTGCGGCAAGCTGGTACCGGACTATTACTGGGTCAGCGGACTGAACTGTTACTTGAGACGACTCCTTCTACTTGACATATATGAAAATAGGACTAGCAACAGACATAGATCTTCATGAGCCCCCGCATGCTGCGGGGGCTTATAAAGATCCATGCCTTTTGTAGATGGTTGTTTTGTTTTTTTGTCTACTGAATCTGTTTGTTATCAGGGAACGGAAATTAGGTTTCCTCTTCCTCGATCAGCCCTAGTCGATAACAGCATGTGTCGCTGACTCTCTACGCTTGTTGGATAGTTGGCTTCATTTTTTCCCCGGTCAACATAGGAATTCGTCGTCGTCGACAGCCGTTGATGTCATCCTTTTCAATGTTTTCTGACGCCCATCGATCCATCCATCCATCCATACAATCAGCTAGCCAGTTGCAACCATCAATAAATTAGTAAAAACTGGATATCTATCCATCCAATCATCCATCCAGTAACTGTCCGTTCCTCTTCCCACCCGTCCGACCGTCCATCCATCCATCCACACATGCATCTATCTTTCCATCCATCCATCCTGTAACCGTCCTTTTCTCCACCCATCCACCCATCCATACATACATCGTTCTATTGCTCATCCACCCCAACTGTCCGACCCACTCGACCACTCTTTATGCATTCAGCTATACATAATATTTGGGCACACACTGTCACATACATTCCAAACCAAATACAATGTCGTCATAAAACTTTCCGGTTGTTGAGCAATCCAGTATTCATTCGCACGTCATTTGCTGAGGTCGAATAACGTAAGATTAACCCCTTGACTTCTGCATCACGATACCGTTCGGCGGAAAAGACGCGTAACTACGCCAAGCAGAAGTCAAGAGGTCAATCCGAATACGACACCGAGTATGTACACACATGCGCGCATTGCTGTTAAAGGTCCTGGTTCAGCAATTAGTGTGTAGAGGACAGCGAAAAAAAAATGTCAAAGTCCCTACCTGACACAGAAAGTCAGTGCAACCCTGACAGGGCCCCGTTAGATGGGGTCCCCGAACACGCACGTTACTATAGCTGCTGTAGAGTGTCAGACGTCCCTGACGGCTGTCACAGTTCACGCAAACAGGTATACACCACCCAGCTGCCTAAGGTCACTTCCAGTTGCATCTGTCCGTGCATGGTAACATCCAATTCCCGTGCAACTACGAAGAATATCCAACTTTCACTTTTGCCAACTCAGTGGCCGGAGGTACGGCCGAGCCGACGTCCAAAAATGGTCCAGCGAATGGTGGCGGTAAGTCCAACATGATATGGCGTCGTCTTTTCACGTTTCTTGTACAAATATTACTTGTGTTGGCAAGTATATTTCCAACAACAACAAACACCCATGCCGAATGTAGTTGACGTCGTGTTTACAAAGGGAAGCTACTCGTAAATATGTATATTACAGGGGACACCACTCTAATGCCCACTTCCTTGTCAACAACAGGTAGACCTATAGTGATCGTAATGTTATGTGTGTTCTGGCGTACAGGACAATAATTTCGGAGGAAGTGATGACTGAGAAAATAACTGCAGACCACAGTGCTGAGAAGTTGGCAGAATACATCGATGAACAAGACGAAGAATAGATTGGTAATCTTAGCCTCACTGTTCGTCTCTTCCGTAGTTACTCGGTCACTACAGCATAACAGCTTGTAACTGTTCTTTAAATTTTCTCTCTTTTATAAATAATTGTAATATTTTCTGGGCACTTTGCTATTACACATATTTGTGTTATATACATAAATGAAATATGCGATATATTCTGAATAAATCCAGACCAAAAAGGTGACTGCCACTCTGTTTCTGATATATTCTGAGCTCAGGTTTGATGTAAATTCAGAAGTTTCCACTCTTAGTTGCGATTTGTTTTGGGGGTTGATGGCGGTTGTTTTTGTGTAAATATCTTCAGAACGCCACAGCGTTTTCTAGTACAAAACCCTTGTGTGTATTACATAACTATACAAATACCAGTCATTTGATTATTTTTCAGTGCCACACCAAATGAGCTCACAGAGCAGCAATTGTGTTATTTCTGTGGATACATTTGTGAAGCTAGTACAAAGTGAAAGTGAAGGTGCATTGCATCAGTAATGGAACACCACCCAATCCCATCACAAGACATAACATATAATCGCATTGGCAATGGCAAGGTAAATTGTGAACTTTGTGTGTGTGTGTGTGTGTGTGTGTGTGTGTGTGTGTGTGTGTGTGTGTGTGTGTGTGTGTGTGTGTGTACATGTGTGTGTGTGTGGCTTGGGACACAGTGTACAGCTGGCTTATATTGAGAACAAAATGTACAGCTGTCTGAATAGAATTAAATATACAGCTGTCTGAATAAAAAAACAAAATATGCCTGCAGTTGTCTGAACACAGACAAAGTGTTCAGATGCATGTCTGAATGAAAACAAATAAACAGCTGCTGTCTGTATAAAAACATCAGCAATTGTCTGGATGAGAATATAATAAACAGGTATAGATAAGGATACAATATACAACTAGGATCAACCTAAAACATATTTGTTCACAAAAACAGCACATTTCAGTGTGATGAAATAGAGCAATACATGTATGTACATAATTCATTATAAAACTCGCAATCAGCGTGGGCTATTGTAAGTTGGCTTAGTTGCCACTGATACATGATGTATTTCTCATATTCAGCATGCACTCTTCTTTTCCTGAAACCACAGGCTTAGGAACAGGAGAAATATGAGTGACAAAAACTTATAATATTATGTTTGTATATAAAAATATTCTATTGCGAGTCTTACTGTAAATCATATATGTATTGTTATATTGTTCCATATCATAACACTCAAATGTGCTTCTATTTTGTGACTAAGCCATTTTTAGAAAGCCACATACACACATGTGTATTTATTTCTTTTTCATTTTCCCCATTACTGTGTTTATGCTTTTTTTCTGGACAGCAGGGCTGCCACAAGGTCAGGTGACATGGAACTGGTGAATGCACAGACTGGCATCGAGTTTCTGAAGACAGCAAGACCTGTCCGATAAGTTGTCACCGACAGAGTTCTACTGTAATCTCCTGCTACTTTCAGGTAATGATGATCAGTTTGGTGGCATTTGATTTTGAAGTATGGTACACCTTCTTGATTTCACAAAATCATTTTTGCTTGTAAAAGTCCAATCACAGCACACATAAAGTAGCATGTGTCATGGAAATATTGCTGTCACAATACTGTAAGTTATGATTTACATATGTGACTGCTTCCTCCACACTGTAAGTATATTTACAAGTTGACAGTAAACATAATTATCATGGTGCCATGGTGTTTTTCTCTCCCAAGTCTTCATAACAGCTAGTGCTAGCTACCTGTCAGTTTGCCACTCTGTAATGCATGTATCTTTTATTCCAGTATCAAATAGATTTGTATATTATTGGATTATTACCTTGATGTGTTGCACAAAGGCAAGCAAATTGCATGAAGTTGAGTTGAGCTGTGTGTTTACATGGAGGATATATCCTTGAGTGTATGCAGAACAAAAACACATGACGCTGTTCTGTCATCGAAACAACCTACTCAGTATAAACTGCTGCTCGTGTATTTTCACTTTTGTGCTTTTGTCAGTTTGAGGTTTTGCTTTATCTATTCATTGGCCATCTGTTTTCAGTTTCTTTGCTGCTGCCAAAGGCTAAACACCACTTGAAACAATGGATAAAGCCTGTTATCAAGCATCACCACACATTACGAGCTTCCTTGCCAGGCACGATCAAGGTATCATGTCTTATTTACGCACTTATTTTGACTTAGAGTTTAGATATGTTTCAGTCTCATCATTGAGTGTTAGTCAAGGGGATGTATCTATGTGGTTGAAATGGCCCAAAAAAACTTCAATTGGCTACGAAGGCTACACAATGCACAACATACTTACCATCCTTGACTTAGTTCAACCACCAAGAATGCAAGCAGTATACCAAGACTAGCAACAGGCATACCAGGTAGCAGAACAGAAATATGCATGCATATAGTATGTTACACACGTGTGCAATTTCTGTTACAAGTGCAGTATTGTACATGTCATTTTCAGTATCATTACAGTACATGTATTTGTATAAATATACTATTTAGGATTGTGACACTGACCATGCAAACTAATTTTTTGTTGTGGCAAGTCGGGTGCCGAATTCCTGTTCGTGTGTACTGTTCACAGTATGTAGTTATGACAAGGATGGAAAATGAAAGCAGAAAGCAGACATGTATGCGATTTATGAAGAAGAATGTCCAAATGTATTGAAAACAAAGAATGTCCAACACTTTTCTTTTACATTCAACTTTAATACTTTCTTGTGTAGAGAGTACAAAGTGCACAATATGGAGTATCATATTACATGCATGTGTCCATTTATTCATGTCCCAACTACTTGTACAAACAGGTGTAAACAATCTCCACACCCATGACAGAAAGTAAATTTTAAATGTAAATGAAAATCTTCTTTTCATTCTGTTTTTTTCTCATAAAGGAATGCTCTGTGGCCGTGTATCCCCAATGCCTCACTGATGGAAAGCTCTGCAGTTTGTTACAGTATCTACGCAGTACAGATGATTGAGTGAGCGACGAGTGGATGTGGTTTTTCAGCAGAAGCAAAGACTTGGAGGTTGGTTGCACACACATACACAACCAGATAGTGCCCTCAGGTAGTTTAGATTGGGGCTTGGAAACCGCTAACTGATTATGACCACCTGACAAGAGCGACAGTGTTTTCTGTTGCCAGGCCCCATATGGCTCTCATGCCACAACTGAAAAAAATCTGTATGCAGTGTTGGTAATTTTTGAATGCCATTATAATGTGGGATTTTTATTTGCAAATGTGCTGCTATAAATTTTGATGCTGCAAAATTTGACTTTGTTCTGCTTCTTACAAATATTTAGAAAAGTTGGTTCTTCTGTTAACTCGATCAGCTTGATCAAATTCAGTAGTTCTTGTTGTCCATTATTATTAGACAATTCCCACACAAACAGTAGGCCGGATTGTCTTCATTGGTGATGCGCTGATAAGGTGTCACCTCTACTCCCACATACGATATGGTCACCAGGGGCTGCTCATCGGTTGAGTGCGTCTTTTAGTCTCCCCCAGGGAAAATTTGGCTATGTTGGCCTGAAAACATATTCATATAATATCATGTTACCAAGCAGCATTGCAAACTATTTACGGTTGTTTTCATGATGAGTAGATTATACTGGCATATACCTGGTAGCCAAGTAAACTCCTCTAGAACAGTGTTTGCAGTATATCTTTACATGTACTAACTGACCTTTGCTTCTTGTCTTGCAGCTGCCTTCTGAGAGCAAATTGGGGCACTCTGCACTTGCATCAGGCATTTTGCTGTTCCAAAGTTTCTCTGTAACGTTGCTGCTAACGCCCCTGCAGTTAGGTGACATGTTTGACACTGGCCAGTCTTTTGTCTCTTCACTGGTTGGACCTGTCCATGAAGGCTGTCTGTCTGCTGTGGAGTCATGGCAATATTAGCATTTTGGTGGATAGCAAAATTTAGCATATATATATATATGCCTGCATGTGTACCCATGCGAGTGAAATGTGACACTGTCAGTGTCCATACAGTGAAAATCTTGCTTTTCACACACCACGGACGCACTGGTGTTTGTCAGCTGGAACTGGCAGCAGCGCCAACATGTAAACTGAGCAGTCACCATGATACAAACTGTTTCTCAACTTCCTAACTGCCCCTCCACCTCACCCCACCCCTCCATACTCCCCCCCCCCCCTCTCATTTCACCCCCACTTACCAAAACACAGAGACCAAGTTTGAAAGACAGCATCATAAGCAAAATATACCATGCATATGATTCAATGACATCACTGAAATTGTTTCTTTATAATTAAAATGGTTGTCTCTGTTCTGTTTGTGTTTTTGCCTCATGTATCATTACAGTTATATATAGTGCTGGAAGTAAAAGTGTACATGTATGTTGTTCTGTAGAGAAGAACCCTATGAAGAAAGAAAGTCGCTTAGAAATGACAGTTACAACATAATTTTTTACTAGATAATATGAATAAAATTGTGTTGTAGCTGTCTTTTCGAAGCGTCTTTCTTTCTTCATTAAGTTCTTCTCTGCATTACACACGCTTCGCAGTCACCATTTTGGTCTGGACTATGTGGTTCTGTAGGATACATAAACTACTTGGTCTTGTTGAGAATGGACGTACTCATTTCATAAAAAAAATCAACTGTATTTTACTATATCATCATGGTCATTGTGCTTTTATTTATGTATACACTTATTGATGTACTTGACAATTTTGGTGAACTCATAAGAGAAGCCTCACAATGAAAGGCATTTTTGACAGTTTTACTCAGTACAGACATAAACAAATAAGCCATATGTTGAAGTGTATTTGAAAACAATGTTTTTGTCACAAAATATAGATCAAGTAAGATATATCTCTTGCTGTTGTGAACTGATATATTTCCTTGATATTTATTTTTGCGGGTTGAGTCATTTCAGTTTTCTGATAGAGAACATTGTTATATGGAGTGATCAAAAACAAATCCCACATGGTTTTCTGTCAGTGCAAACATAGATAAACTATGAATCAAATATATTGTGGTTAGAATACCAATTACATATATCTGTTTCCTAACATTTATTTTGTATCTCATAACCATAGCATGAGATGAAAGAAGCCTAATGCTCCAGCCAAAAGGGTGCATGATGCCAGCTTGCTTTCATCTGCCTCCTATAATCAATCATGGGGGGGGGGGGGGGGGGGGGGGGGGGGGGGAGAGTTCGCCCAACCCCCCAAAATGGGAAAATTAGATAACATTTAAGTATTTTGGATCGGGGGCATAAAAATAATTATATGGTCTTTTTAAAAAAAAAGGTATAGATTATTGGTATGGCGAAGGCTGGACCCATTTGTTGCAACCCTGTATCTAATTATTTTGAAACTTGCCTCTCGTTTGTTTGTGCACCCTTTAGCTTGCAGTTGGTGTATGGTTGGTTGCTGTCAGGCACTTGCATGAGGTACGCATTGGGCAGGGTGCATTGCATGTGCATAAACAGCAGTTGGTCTGGGGAGAAAATATTATCATTGAACTCAGCAAGTTTGCAGACAGTAATTATCTTTTGTGATACAAAAAAAAACCAACAACAAACCAACAACAACAAAAAAAAAAACAAGATGAGAAGTAATCGACAAAGCAAATATTACCTAGTGCTTATATTCTTATTATGTAATCAAATTTTATGTCCGTGTAACACACACGAACAGGCACAATCACATAAATGGGTGACAGTCTTCAGTCCTAGAAACTGATTCAGCTTTTCAAAATCCCGGAGAGCTGAATTTTAGCTGTTTGGTTCAGACAGAACAGGCCTTCAGCCAGCCTGTTCCAAATGCAACAGGCATAAATTCTCATGAGCCCCTGCATCCGCAGGGGCTCATGAGAATGTATGTCTCTTGCTGGCCATGGATTTATGGGGCATATTTATGGACCGTTTTCATTCATTTCATATTGTCGCAGAGTCACCCATGCACATCACATCGTTGCATGATCGTCTGTAAATGATCTCCCAGGCTTTTGTGAAAAATAAAATCGTTTTGAGGTGGGCATTTCCGCGTTGCTTAGCACGGGAGTGCTGTCCCCTACAACAACATTATCTAGTAGCTTCCCTTGGTAAAAATGGCGACTACCATGAGGGACTTGTTGTTCGCAAACGCTTTCAAGGAAACATTGTTTTGGATAAATGCGAGGACATACGAAATGAGAAGACCACGCTATAGCATGTTTGACGTACCGTCATCATTCCCTGCGCCGTTTTTGGACGCTGTGGACGTCGCTCGGTGTTTCCCGGTACAGAAGTGAAAGTTGGATACTTTCGTCGTTGTTGCACGAGAATTGTGGATGTTACCGTGTACGGACAGATGCAACTGGAAGTGACCTTTGGCAGCTGAGTGGCGTATACCTGTTTGCGTGAACTGTGACAGCCGTCAAGGACGTCTGACACTCTACATCAGCTATAGTAACGTGAGTGTTCGGGGATCCCATCTGACGAGGCTCTGTTAGGGTTGCACTTTGTGTATCAGGTAGGGACTTCGATTTTTTTTTTCGCTGTCCTCTACTGACTAATTGCTGAACCAGGACCTTTAAAGGGTAACCTACATAATACTGACGAGCAAAAAAAAAAAAAAAAAAAAAAAAAAAAAGGGACATTTTTTTAATCATCGGAAACACTAGAGTGTTTCGCTGATTTAAAAAAAATGTTGCATTTCTGTTGCTTGTCAATTATGTGCTTCAATTATCAACGTCAACGCGAACTGGAAAGCATTGTCTCAGTCGCCGCGCCGATAAAAGATTAACCGACCTCTTGTGCTTGCGATCACAGGTTTTATTTTACAGTACCCGCGGCTGTGTGCACAAGGGGGTTAAAGCCCCATGACAGCTGTTTGAAGGACTAAGGTGTAAATTTATGGAAATAAAGGCTGATCTAAAAAAACCAGCAATGGGTTACACGTTTCTTTTGACGGATTTAAAATTGCATTTGGCCATTAACCATGTGCGGCAGGTGAAAATCAATAAGATGGTCAAGTAATAAAAGTTAACAAAGTGAGAGCATAATGACAATACCAAGTACATAGCTGTTTACAGCTGCTGTAAATTTGTCACAGCTGCAGTATTTGCTACCAGGGTTAATGAAGCTTTAATAGTACCTGCTCGAGGCAATAAGAGGTTAATAGTTTGCAATATTTCCTGTATAAATGTTCTTAGTATATTACAATATCTTGCAATATTGCTGCAAAAAAGGGTTAACTTGACTTATGAAATTTAAATTAATGTCGTTAACCATTTGAGTGTCAGCAGCATTTTTTTTATCATGATGATTCCTGAAACAAATTAAAGGGCTAAATGAAAGACTTTCCTGCTATTCTCTAACCCTTTTCATCCTGATGCACCTATGGTTAAAATAAATTTGACTGATAGTTCATGGGTGGTGCCAGTATAGCTTGGTGCCTCAGGCATGAGACACCAAGCTATTCTGGCACCATCCATGAACTACAACACTTGATCTATCTCTTAATCTGTAATGTAGTCTTCATGGGACAAAAAGCAAATTTTACAAGATCAACCACAGGATGTAATGGGTTAACCCTTATCATTCGGAATACACCAGTATGTGAAATAAGTTTGACTAAAATAGTTCAAGGGTAGTGTCAGAATAGCTTGGCGCCTCTAGGCGCCAAGCTGTTCTGACACCACACTTGAACTAAAGCCATTGGTCTATATCCTTATCTGTAAGTACTATAATGCAGCTTGCATATGGCAGTGTATAAATTTGAAGCGTTTAGCCTCTGTATGATATGGGTTAACTGTCTTTTGTTTACAGAGATTTTTCACCAACATGAGTCAGGGGTAGTAGAAACCCTCTCTTGTGTGTGCCTACTCACAGGGATCATGGAAAGAAGGGAAGAATAATATTTAATGTACAACACTGAAATCCGTTGAATTGACGAATTTTAAAATGGTAAAACCCGCCATAGAGGAGATCTCTAACTATGTAACTGACGGAAGAACACTTCTGTATACTAAGGAGGAGAAAAGTCTTTTATTTTGCCACATTCACACTTTATAAGTTAAATTAGTCCTCAGTTTGTCCAGCATCATTGCAAAACATACTAGGAACAATATTTACAAGGACATATTGCAAACTTTAACCTTTTATTGCTTGGAGTAGGTTGCTTCACTGCCAAGAAAAAGTGAACGCAATCTCACTGCAAGAGGCATAGAATCTCATGAGTCCCCACAACTGCGGGGGCTCATGAGGATCTATGCCTCTTGCTGAGTCCATTTTGTGTCCATGTTCTTTGCACAGTTGAAGCTTTTGGTCGTTCAGTGAACACAGATTTCAGAAACAAAATGTACGTCCGTTGGCAGGGAAAGGGTTAATGTCGAACTCCACAAGTAATACTTATATATAGTTGTCCCTGTCCCACACAACCCCAGCCCATTCAGCGCCAGTTGACGGAGACTGTGTTTCTGCAGTCTTATTAAAGTCAACACCCAGCGACCCTAACTGGCCCAGGAACATTGATTCAAAGCAAGAGGCATAGACCCTCACGAGCCACCACAACTGCGGGGTGGGGTTCTCTTGCAGTTGGGTGGTGTTCAGATTTTCTCGGCACTGAAGGGCTTAATTAACTCATTCTACCCCAGACACACCACAGCAAGATAAGGATCGACCATGATAGTTCAAGGGTGATGCCAGAATAGCTTGGCGCCTATGGGCGCCAAGCTATTCTGGCATCACCCTTGAACTATCATGGTCGATCTGTGTCCTGCACTGCAATGCAGTCTTTAGAGGACAACCGCAAAATTGGGGGATTTCGGTGTTGGGGTAGAATGAGTTAAACCATTTATCCCGTAGTACTAATAGTTGTGCCTGCGCATACACCCTGGAGCCGTCAGTCAGTTATATATTAGGCTTGCCGTGGAACGGACGTCAAACCCAACTAACCAACCCGGCGAGTTAGACATTGATAACGAATCATGCTCCACATTTGCCAGTTATCATGGTGTCAGCCAGTTACACTTTCATCATCACTGTAAGCAGCTGCAGAAGTTCAAGTTAATTTAGACACAGCAGCTGTAACAAAATATGGATCGACCATGTAATAGTACAATGGTGATGTCAGAAAAATTTGGCGCCTACTGGCGCCAAGCTTTTCTGGCACCACCACTCTTTAAAGGGGCACAACTGAACTTTTTGAAGGCTTCAGTTTGCAAAAAGCTTTTGCTGGGCTTCAGTATACATACCCACTTAGACAGTGACCACCCTATTGTCCCACCAAATGCTTTCTTTCGTCCATTCAAAGCAAAAAGAGGCCCACCGGAATCTTGTGACTGTACCCAGTGAAAAGATTGCTTCTGATAGGCGATGGTAGCTGATGTCATAACTATTCTATACGACCTTAGGTGATCTGCATAATTATAACCAGAGACAAGATGGCGGATGAACCAGCGAAAAAAAGAAAGTATCATCGACTCGTGCCGACAATGACAGACTCGGAATTGAAGAGAAGAAAGAGGAAGAGAGACAAGATACACCGAAGTAGAACTGACATCGGACAAGGGAATATGGACATGTGGCAAGGTGTCCCTTTCCTGCTGAATCAGTGAGTAATCTACGGTCTTTGTCGATCTTCCTATAGCTCCGCAAGCGCTAGTGATTTTCAGAATTCATGATCTTCCGTAGAATATATCTCTTACTGATTTCAGAAGATTTTAAACCTGTTTTATCATATAGTTACGAGCTAGTTATCACATTTTATGCTGCATGAAAACTACGCTGTGTGTCAAAGTTGTACGGCATCACTGGTCGTAACATGTTTTTTGTCCGCCGTGTGCTGCGGGCTCGCATTCACTCGATTCAGAGAGGTAGTGTTTCTGCTGCTATGGTGCATTTGTCGTTTCCAATGATGCTTTCAGTTACGTAGACTTCGATGTGAAACTGACTGCAATACCAATGATCTTTACAATGATGGAACGTGTTGCGTATTTCCGAGGGGTAAAGGATCAAAGGTCAAACTAGGCACCGTGGACACAGGCTCGCCGGCTTTGGAGTCAAATAAGCCACGCCCTCGGTCGGTGCACAACTACGCAGCACGATCAATACTAAAGCAAGTTGAGCGGAACCCACATTGTGATTTTGACAGCATAGCGAGTATGGAAGGTTTATTTTACTTTCTCCTGAAAAATTATGTCAAAGGGATGCCGAAAAATATCAGTACAGGTGTACACTGACACGTGTGTACACCACACCGATGACCTTGTGACCTGCAGTATTGCGATACACTGCCGATAGTCGCCCGAGTTCTGCCTGGTGACGTAGGCTCATAAATATGCATATTAATTCAAAACAAGGCCGATGCAGACGATATATCTTCGACTCGGGTACAAAAACAATACACCCTCCAAATGATAAATTTTGACATTTGGCATTGTACTTACACCATAAAGCTCTAAGATAGTACACAAAGGACCCACTTTATGATACACATACTGTCAGCAGTATCTGTTGCAGATAGTTTTCTGACTGTGTTGAGATGATTGATCCTGAGGAAAATAACTTAAACCATCACGGGTCGATCCGTCTCCTAAACTGCTGTGTAGTCTTATAATAATAATAATAATAAGCGCATTAAATAGGCGCTTTATCCCAATTGAAAATCGGCTCAAAGCGCCGCCGCGAACTGAACCCAACAAGCATGCTCACGTGAATCACGCGCATTCACTCACACACAGTACATAAACACAGAACATTCACGTGGTGCTAAGGGCAAGCTCAAGCGAGCTACTGTAGTTTTTGGAAATTTGAAATCGTTTGTATTTGAAATTTGATAAAGTGGGCTGAAACTGATACCACATGACCCAAATTTGGTCTCCCATTTTTTTTTTCTTCCAGTATAGAACCACTTTTTTCGTTCAGTGGAACATATTGATCATGATGATACAGTCAGGCGGAAAAGGTGCGTCTAATTTCGCGTCATTTCCGAGCGGTATCGTAAGTATAGCACATTAGCAGACAATTAACGCATGCTGTACTTAACCCATTACATCCTGAGGCTGATTTATATTAAAAAAATTGCTTATTGTCCTATGAAGGCTACATTACAGATTAGGAGATAGATCAACCGTTTTAGTTCAAGGGTGGTGCCAGAATAGCTTGAACTATCATAGCAATAGTGCCTCAGGATGAAAAAGATTAACAGAGAAAGACAGTTTAGAGAGCAAGAGAAAAATGCAAGAGGGTTACTCACCATCACACACGCTGCACTGATCAGCACACGATTGCAGCCGGAGGGGCTTACTCCATGCCCCTAAAACAGAAGCCAAATGTGTGCTCTGCCAAAACACCGCCGCAGGGCCGCCGACACAGGCACACACCCCCAGGGTCAATAGCCTCGGGCCTGCGCGTTCTCTCTCTCACACGGCGATGCTCTCAGCTGTTTTGGCTAGGCTAGCACTGTGGTACACAGGCACGGAGAGACTGACCGTCACACAGGCACTGAGGGACGCCGATGCCCGGCCCAGCTGACTTGCTAGCACTGAAATACACGGGCACACTGACACAGTGATGAAAAAGGTCGTAGTCATTCCAACGCCTATTGCACCTCAGTCAGTGTTAACTTAGGCAAGCACTGGACACACACGCGCACGCGCGCGCTCACACACAGACATACACGCACGCACGCACGCGCGCGCGCGCACACACACACACACACACACACACACACACACACACAGAAACAGACTGACTCACACTGACGGGCAAGCAGCGACGCCCCTGACCGCTAATAACTTTACTAGTAACACAGAAAGCACAGCCATGCTACGGCAGGATGTTGATCGACCATAATAGTTCAAGGGTGGTGACAGAATAGCTTGGCGCCTGTAAGCTCCAAGCAGCTATTCTCACACCGCCCTTGAACTATCATGTTCGATCTGTGTCCGAAACTGCGATGCAGACGTCACAGGACATTTACAAAACTTGATTATTTCACCCTCAAAATGTGATGAGATGACGGATGCACTTCAGTGACAAACGCGACTACAGGCAGTACAGGCTGAGCCAGTGAGCAGAAGATCCCCGGGTCGATGTCGGCGGCAGTCGACCCGCGCACTGTCAGTCGTGCGCGGATCGACTGCCGCCGACGTCGCCCCGCACCGAGGACCTTTTGCTTAATCAGCGCGGACTGGACAGACCAATGACAAACTGACAAGGCAGATGGTAGGAGGGATGTGGTAGTCGCGGCGCTCTGCGGAAGCTGATCCTCTTGTCAGAGAACATTCCACTGAGGAATGTGACATAATGCCGTCAATGCCAACATCTCGGCCGTAGAGTCACTTCAGTACAGTATTTCCGTTCTTCCTGGTCAGAGAGGTGTAACCCCTGTGAGTGTAAACTACGATATGGGATCACTCTGGTCTCTCTCTCTCTCTCTCTCTCATTTCTCCGGCGGCTTATTTTTTCACGTATTACATTTTATTTTAGTAGTTGTAGCAAGGACATGTTTGAAAAACGGACTATATGCCTAAATCATTTATCCTTGGAAAGTAAAGGTCCAGCGCGCTTGACATGTTACTTTTCAGGAGGCGAGGCGGCGAGACAAGGCAATGGCAAGCGACAAGACTTCCACCTCAACCTCATAAAAATAAAATCTTCAGTACGACTTTTTTCTCTGATATATTTTTCTCAAGAAATAATAAACTGAAAAAAAAAGTAACGTTATGATTGTTTTATGCAACATCATTCTCTTCACAATTTGATTTCTCTCAAAATATTAGGTGGGGGTGGGGGGGTGGTGGTATACTCTAGCCCCTCCCCCCCCCCTTCCACCTCCATCCCCAGCCACCCCCAATGTCAACCACCTATTTGACCCAAGGCCGCATGCCCCAAATTCTGGTGGTGTCACCTAGAGACTATGTACCAGTTGCAGGACAGGCTCGACCATGATAATTCAAGGGTATAGCGTGATAGCGCCAAGCAAATCTGGCACTGCCCTTGAATTATCATGGTCGCTCCATCTCCTGTTGTTGTATGTCGGGGCTAAATGGGTTACCGCCCTCACCCACCCACCCCACCAACCTCCATTCCTATGTCTCTCTCTCTCTCTCTCTCTCTGAAAGACGTGGCCTGGGGGCAGAATCGTGTCTCGTAATCCCTACGCTGTCACTTGATCAATTCCAAAGTATCCCTCCCCCGGCAGACTCAGACTGAGCAGCCAATCAGTCTAGCATTTTCTAGCAAAACACTTTTCACTGAATTCAATGTTTTTCTTCCATGTCATCTCAGTGCTGCCAGTCAGTCCAGCATTTCTGACTGAAGTGGCGGGTTACAGAAAAATAATACATTTGGTACTGATAAATCTTTTCTGTCTCTTTCTCCTCTGTGTGATCACTATTTGGTTTTGACAGTATTATTCAGTCATTCATACTACTGCATTTTGACAGTATATTATGCAGCAACGGCATGACTGTGTTAAACAAAATGGACTTGAATCCCTTGTACCTAAATTATTCCTTGGAAATTAACCATTTTCATCCTGATACACTACTGCTTGAAATTAATTTGACTATGATAGTTCAAGGGTTGTGCCAGAATAGCTTGGCACCTGAGGTGCCAAGTTATTCTGGCACCACCCTTGAACTGCAATGGTTGATCTATCTATGAATCTGTAATGCAACATTCACAGGACAATAAGCAAATTTTTTTTTAAAAAGCCTCATGATGTAATGGGTTAGAGTTGCTGGCCTGTTCTCTCTCTCCCCCTCCCCCCCCCCCCCCCCCCCCCCTCTAGGTGGCTCACTTTGAACTGTCAAGAAGTAGGCTCATTATAGCAGCCTAATCACTTAAAATACTATTATGTGTAAATCTAAAGACACATTTCAGCACCAATTGTGCTCATTATGCCTTGTTGAACAGTTTGGACATGCAGCAAAACACACAAACGCGTAGTTGCACTTATTTATTCTGTGCACCCATTTGCATGTCAGTCTATTTTTAGCAGTTTCTCATACTGATACCGTTGTATTTATAGAACAGAGTGGAGTCATTGTCAGGTTACTTGATATTAAGGTGACCTGTGCTGAACTGGATTGTCCTGTGTCTAATTTAATGAACCGTAACTAGACCTGTGTGTAGTGTTTTATAACCATCTGTTACAAAAGTGCATGAGTATTTGAACAGTTACGGCGGTAGTGGGTCTTTAACACCGAGCATCTCTTCGCTTTTCGATCAAGCGGCAGAATCGCAACGCCACTGTCGAGACTGACCCTTGCTGCTACTACAGCATGACGTCAACACTGAATGAGCAGCTGGCACATCTCCGCGTCTGTGTCTGCAGTCAGATCTAGTAATCCAAGTATCCATTTCTGTCGTTTTTCCTTGGCATTATCAGAGAGCCATAAGCCCCAAATGTGCATGCAGCCACCGGTACTGGTGGCTACAAGCGCTAAGGGGGTGGGGTGGGAGGAGGAGAGGGGTGGGGGGGGGGGGGAGGCGGTGTTAATTAGCGGCATGTTATGTCGAACATCTTGTCTGTAGAAACTCCACAATGGTTGTTCCCCTCGATTCGCTGCCGCTCAAGGGGAACAACCCGAGTGTGTAAAAACTCTCACTCTACACAATGTTTGATGTAGAAACTCTACACTGGTTGTCTCCCTCGAATCGAGAGAGACAATCAGTGTGTAGACTGAAGCTCCCACTACACATAATGCTGCATAGTGCCAGTCCCTTCGTTCACTGAGACAGCACAGCCTCCAGCATACACAGCAGAGCCAACACGCACATTCGCACTGACTTCGCACTGTCGAACTGGCACTGAGTGACATTCGATATGACTGTCTTAGAGCCTCTTATGCATAATCAGACCATCGGTACTTATCACTAGAATCATAGGACACTTACGTTCTCTTCCATCCCTCTCCGGCAGCAGAGCTCCGCACTTGATCCTTGGTTTATCACGTTTCATCACTGCTACGTCATCTTTCTCTTCGTTCAAATTCCTCTCTCTAGTTTTTGTATGCCTCGTGTCTGTCCCTTTTTCAGCTCCCGCTCCTTCACGCTTTACACGTTTCAACCACAGGCGCATCCTTTTGCTCAGGACCATGGTGCCGGTCCCTGTTGCTAGAGGCATAGATCATCATTAGCCGCTGCAGTTTGTCACTGCAGCGGCTCATGAGAATCTATTTCTCTTGCAGATGCAAGGAACAAGACTATCCATTGGTTCCACTGCGTTGGCCTGGAAACGATTTCCACCGCCAGCCGATGGCATGGCAACGGAAAAGTGAAATCTGCCACACTGACACAGTTGCAGTAGGAAATCCACGTCCACCTCCTGCTGTTGAGGAATTGACTGGGGGGCCATTGATGAGACAAATGCTGAAAAACGCAAGAGCTTTTCTCAGTATGAACATTAAGCTCGGTGTGTGTGTGTGTGTGTGTGTGTGTGTGTGTGTGTGTGTGTGTGTGTGTGTGTGTGTGTGTGTGTGTGTGTGTGCCTTTGTGCCGTGTGTGTGCGTGTGTGTGTGTGCGCATCAACTAAGTTATTCGTACAGCAACAACTTATGAGTGATTTAGTTCATATATAAGTTTTTTTTTCAGTCTCACACTTTGCATGTTCACAAATAAAATCTTTAAATTAGAGATAGAAAAGTTCAGAAAAATATCTTAGAAAAAAACAAAACGGCAAAATAGTTCTCTGCACTGAGTCCACACTGACGTGACACAAATGCTGATTTACCCTTTAAAGTTGAAAGGGTGAGTCGGGCGCTCTACTGTACAGCCAAAGGACTATTACGTCACGGATCGCATGAAAATAGCGCACTCAGTTTTAATTTAGAGTGTTTGGCTTACCATTTTATTACACAATAATCTCTCTTTTCACAGAGCCCCCTCTCTTGTAAAGCAGAGAGAAGGGGTATAATCTATGGTAATCAAACGTTATTGCCTGTCATTACAGAGTCTGCTCCCTTTCAAAGGACTAAGGCATGTGCTTGTGTGTGTGTGCGCGCGCGCGTGTGTTTGTGTGGTGTGGTCAGTGTGTGTGGTGTGTGTGGTGTGGTGTGTGTGTTTGTGTTGTGTGTGTGTGTGTGTGTGTGATGGTGTTTGTGTGTGTGTGGGTGTGTGTGTGTGTGTGTGTGTGTGTGTGTGTGTGTGTGTGTGTGTGTGTGGGTGATGATTCATGTTATAATTAGAAACCAGTTTAGCTGAATTTTTTTCACCAAGTTATTTGCCAAAATGTTTAATCTCTCTATTAATAACCTTAGTGATGCACAGTAGGAGCACTACACTCTCCATTAACCCCTTCACTGCCGAGAAAAACGTGAACGCGATCCAAATGCAAGAGACATAGATTCTCATGAGCCCCCGCGACTGCGGGGGTTCATAATAATCTATGCCTCTTTAGAGACCAATTCGTATCCATGTTTCTTGGACGGCATTGTTGGCTTTTGGTCGTTGAATAAACCATGATTTCAGAAACAAAAATGCACGTACAGTTTACTGGCGTAAAGTTAAGGGGTTAACTCTTGTTTGGAGAGAAAATACCAAGTGGTTGCGGAGCTATCAGCATTTACAACTGTGGCTAACATGGGGACGAACGCTTTACTTCGAAACATTTTTTTTTTTTTTTTCTTTGATAAACGTATTCTCTGTACCTCTACATGTACCCCCCCCCCCCCCCCCTCTCTTGGCTTGACTTCGCGAACGAAGATTTTATAGGAGTTGCCCACGACGTCTGCAGGCTTGTTCGTGGCTGCGGAGGCCAATCCGAGACAGGCAGGTTCGACCGCAGTGGCTGCAGGGGAAGGTATGGCCAGGGTTCTGAGCTACGGCATCTCTGTTTTTTCTCCTGAGCCGCTTGTCCTTAAGGCTAGCTCATGTACAATTGAGAGCAAATGGGGGTGTCTACAGTTTAACGTATATTAGTCATACGTATCGATAGGCCTACGATTTGTATCGATACTCGAACGATTTGTAACTTCAGTTAGTCAGTCTTACGTATCGATAGTCATGCGTATCGATAGTCCTATGGCCGACAGCCCTACGTATCGATAACCATACGTTCGATAGTCCTACGTATCGACAGGACAGTGTAAGACTGACTTCAAGAACAACAACAACAACAACAACAACAAAATACCACGCTGCAGCTTAACTCATTCTACCCCAGACACACCACAGCAAGATAAGGATCGACCATGATAGTTCAAGGGTGATGCCAGAATAGCTTGGCGCCTACGGGCGCCAAGCTATTCTGGCATCACCCTTGAACTATCATGGTCGATCTGTGTCCTGCACTGCAATGCAGTCTTCAGAGAACAAAGGCAAAACTTGGGGATTTCGGTGTTGGGGTAGAATGAGTTAACGGCCATTCCCTGCCACTCGCCGCACATCCCCAGTAGCCGAAAAGGGCTTCGGGCCCACGATGGGGCCGCAGTGGGACCGCGCATAGCCGTGCGAGGGCCCACTGCGGCCGTCTTGGGCCCGAAGACCTTTGCTTACTGGGATATTGTTTCTGAAATCTGTGTTCACTGATCCAACGACCAAAAGCCACTATTGCGCAAAGCAATGGGCACAACATGGTTTCAGCGAGAGGCATAGACCGTCATAAGCAGTTGGATTGTGTTGTTTTTATTTTGCAGTGAAGGTGTTAAAACGTCGGCGTTTGGAAACAATAGCATACGAAAGAAAGTAATCCTTGCGCTGTAAGCACGGCAACCGTAATAGGCATTACGCCGTCCCGGCGGATCGTGCCTGGAAAAGTTAGGCGGCCGGTACGTGCAAGAAGACAACAGACACTTCAGTCTTAGCAATCACTCAAAACACTGAGAAGCGTCGAAAGTAGTATGGATCCCTGCTCGTGTCATTGTTTGTGTCTCAGTATAATAGTCTGGGCCCTAGAAAGTCCCTGCGGATCCACGGAACAAGGGTGTCTGCTGTCCACATTGTGTGCCAGAATACTTTGTCCGAAAACGTTACTAGAGGAAATGAAAGCCTATCATGTGCTCTTCAAGAAATTCGCTTCATGTTCTCGGGCACGGACTCTGCGTTTCTCCTTGTCTTTTTTACACTGTGCCTGTGTTCCACCATGCACCACCGTGTCTATGTTCCATTGTGTCTGTGTTCCAACGAAAGCGTGCGCTATATATTTCAGCATGAGTTTGCCGCTCAACCGCGTCTATGAACCACGGTGTCTATTCCACAACAAAGGGCTCATCAAATTATGTTTTCAAGGGCCGTGTCCTGAGACACCAAAAGTGACAATTGCTCCAAAGGCGCTCGTCGCAGAGCACAATGAAAAGCTTGTCCTTCTATAGATTCTGTAAGCGTTTCCGCCGGACTACACGGTTTCCGGCAACCAGCGTAGACAAGAGAGAGCCCAGAGCCTTGGCCCGTGCATGGCAATCAGTTACCAGGGCCCGCAGAATGTCACAAGTTCTGAGCGACAAAGCCAGTCCGTCAACTTGAGCCAAAGGCGCCCGCCGCAGAGCACAAGGATAGGGCTTCCTCATGTAACCTCAAAGGCCCTGTCAGACATAGCCATCGGCACCCAGTGTGGACAAGAGAGACCCGGCACCCTTGATTTGTGGATGCGGTAGGTTCCCGGGGCCAGAGCCGTGTCCTGAGACACCAAGAGTGACACTTGCTCCAAAGGCGCCCATCGCAGAGTACAAGGAAAAGCTTGTCCTTCTATAGCCTCTATAAGCGTTTACGGTACAAAGTGTTTTGGTAACCAATGAACAATGAACAATGAACCTTTATTTTCCAACGGTAGAAGTTATTGGTAACAGGACCAGTTTTCAAACTTGCCGTTGCTACATCTACTACATAAATGACATAGACATGTAAACATACACATACCACACACTGCTGTATGCATGCATTCGCTCACGCACGCACGCCCGCACATACGCACGCACACGCACGCTCACACACACACATACACACATACATGCACACCGCAATTACGCATGCACGCACGCACACGCACTCACAAACACAAACTTGCACACGAACGCACTTAGACACACACGCACACATACACACACACGCTCTCGGACACGCACTCCAGACATACATACGCGCATAACGCGTACGCACAAAAATATAAAATGAGTAAACATGCAAAGTAAAGAAATACACAGAAAATCATTAAGTTCATTAGAATTCATACAGCAAAGGCAAATATGTATGTATGTGCGCGCGCTCTCTCTCTCTCTCTCTCTCTCTCTTTCTCTCTCTCTCTCTCTCTCTCTCTCTCTCTCTCTCTCTCTCTCTCTCTCTCTCTCTCTCTCACACACACACACACACACACACACACACAGCATTCACGCACACACACACACACACACACACACACACACACACACACACACACACACACACACACGCACGCACACACAGATACGTGAGCGCGCGCCCAAAAATATCGCGTAAACACAGATATGAAGGCAAAAACATTATACATAGTACATGCACTATTCAATGTACTCTTGGCACTCAGATATTATGGTCCACTGTATATTATATAAAAAAAAAAAGAAAAAAAGAGACGCTCTCTCTCTCTCTATGTCTCTCTCAATCACACACACACACACACACACACACACACACACACACACACACACACACACACACACACACACACACACACACACAAACATTCTCACACACACGCACATTCACATACCTGAACACACGCGCAAGTTATCCCTGTACTGTAATGGTTAAATTACCTCAGAGATTTTAGGTGCTTGAAGAGGATGACCCTAGATGAGGTAAGCGTCTTTGCGTTTCTCATTTCTGCGGGAATAGAATTCCAGAATGAACTTCCCGAGAATGACAAACTGGTTTTGAATAAATCAATACGCGGCAGGGTTACTTTGAATTGTTGTCCATGTCTAGAAGCTACAGATATCCGTTCTGAGAAAAAAGAACTCAAGTACAGAGGACATGATTGCTTGTACAGCTTGTACATCACTACACCTTTATTGAACTGAAAGTGATGGGATAGAGGGAGCATTTTTAAAGTTTTAAGCTTTTCGTCAGTTGAGAGTTCGGGATCGGGAAATATAAGCTTAGCAGCTCTCCTATGTAGGGAGTTCAGCCTCTTCAAATGAACATCACTAGAACCATCCCACACTGTTGATGCATAGTCTATGTGCGACTTGACATGAGCATTGTAGAAAAGAAGACGTGCATCTGTGTCAGTAATTGTTTTCAATTTTGACAACATATACAGGCCGCTGGAAACCCTTTTGCACACATTATTAATATGCAGTTGCCATTTAAGCTGATCACCTATAGTGACCCCCAAGAGGCGATGGTGTGATACTTGCTCAATTGGGCTGCCGTTTATAGACAAACTAAGAGAGAGCGGGCATAGCTGGTGCTTTTGACGTGTGGTTATAACCATGCATTCTGTTTTTGACGGATTCAGGGACATGGAGTTGGAATGACACCAGTCGGTGACCTCATGCAGGCTTTCCTGCAGACGCGTGCTAATTGCAGCCACATCTTTGTGAGGAGTGTGTAGTGTGCAGTCGTCAGCAAACATGTCACAAGAAATATCGCGGCAACTAATATGCAGTGGAAGGTCATTAATAAATATGCAGAACAGCAATGGCCCGAGGACAGAGCCCTGAGGCACGCTGCTTTTGACGAGACCATACGAGGAGTAGGATCCATTTACCAGTACTCTTTGCTTCCTTCCGCTTAAATATGAAGTAAACAATGAGACAGCACCTGCATTGCAGAGATATGCTTGAAGTTTTGACAAAAGAATGTTATGATTTACAAGGTCAAAAGCTTTCTTAAAATCAATAAAGATCGACCCAGTTATTTGGGAGTTATTCATGGATTCTAGCCACGCATCAATAAGTCTTGTCAGTGCCGTGTGGCAAGAATGCTTGGGGCGAAAGCCGGACTGAAATACGTGCAAAAGACTGCGACTCTCCAAATATTGATAAAGGTGTTTGTGCACGTGTCTTTCAAGAGGTTTGGAAAGGCTGGATAATATTGAAATGGGTCTATAGTTATTAACATCAGACAGATCTTTTGATTTAGGCAAAGGGATAACCTTGGCTTGCTTCAGTTCTGATGGAAACATATTTTGTTGGATGCATAAGTTATAAATATACGTTAACGATTCTACTGTATAGGGAAGGGACAGTTTCAGGATTTTAGGGCTGATCTCGTCAGGTCCCGATGATTTTTTGTTTTTTAGTGACCCGATCAGTTTTCCCACTTCATACACAGCTAGAGGCGGTATAGAGAAGGGGGGTTTGTCCTTAGTCTTCTGCTTACAGAAGTTAAGCAGGGCCTCCGGGCATGTGTAAGACGCGTTACCGCTTGAGGGTATGATTGACTCGGCAACAGACAGAAAATGTTTATTAAAAGTGTCTGCAGTAATACTAGAAGGAATGGCTGACGATTTCTTGCTGTTACCTCGGGTGACGAGATTAACCGCGCGCCAGAGTGCGTCAGTATCTCTGTCTTCTTTAATCATTCGTTCAAAGAGAGACTTTTGAGCCCTGCGTACCATAGACTTGACACGGTTACGTTGTTTTTTGTATTCGTTAAATAGCTTGTGTCTCCTTAAGTCATTTCTCAATCTCATAGCTTCGATTATTTCTTGGTTTAGCCAAGGCGGTAACGTGTGGTAACCAGCGTAGACAAGAGAAAGCCCAGACCCACGGTCCGTGCACACAATCAGTTACCAGGGCCAGCAAAATGTTCTGAGCGATAAAGAGTCAATTTGAGCCAAAGGCGCCCGCCGCGGCAGAGCACAGAGATAGGGTTTCTTATGTAACCTCTGTGGCCCTGCCAGACATAGCAGAAGACACGAAGTGTGGCCACTAAAGAGAGACCCGAGCCACTAGCTTGGTGCAAAAGTGAGTGCACTTCCTGGGGCCAGACCAATAGACCGAGACATCAAGGGTAGGACTGCGGCAAAGGCGCCCGTCGCAGAGCACAAGTACAGGGTTTTCCTTTTGTAGCCCCTATAAGCGTTTCCGGAGAAAGTAGTTTGGCGTCCTGTATGCACAGGAGAGACCCGAGAGTCTTGACCCTGGGTGCAGGCACTTGCTAGGGCCCGAGGTATGTACTGAGGCACCAAGAATGGAACTCAACTGGCGCCAAAGGCGGCAGTGGCAAAGCACAATGAAAGGTTTTCCTTCTCATGTTGCGTATATAAGCCTATAAAGGCTATCATGGACGCCAGCAGTGAGGAGAAAAGGCAGCAGATATCGACCAATCTGTTGACAGAGGGTGTTGCACAGCAAAAGGAAGTCATAGAGGCCCCAACAGATCAACTTCCTGCGCCAAAAGAGCCCGCCAAAGAGCACAATGGTAGGTCCTCTCTGGTGTGCTCATACTGGGCGATCTCAACTTTCATTACGATCGTCCCGACTACACTTACATAGCCAAGCGGCCTTTTGGACGTTTTGCACATGTTCAACATGTCTCAAGCTGTAATGTGCCGACCCATAGGCATGGTCACATACTAGATTGGGTCATTTCCATGTGCGACAGTGACATTTTGCGTTTAGCCCTGGTGACTGACGCTATTGCCTCTGACCATAGATTTCAGAATTGAATGTGTTAACTGACACCTCCCACTCATTCTGCTACAAGAACTGTGCGTAACAATCCTGTCATTGATCGTTTATCATTCACTGCAGACATTCAGCACTGTTTGTCAGCCGTTCGTGATCTCGAGGCGGAGCAGCTACATGCCTGTCTTTGCTCTGTCTTTGACCAGCACGCCCCGCCTACTCAGCGTACCGTATCTGGGAGGACACCTTCCCCATGGTACAGTGCCATCACAAATGAACTGCCGCGCGGCTCTGCAAAACAGTGTCGTCGCCAGGCCTAGAGGCAGTGGCGTTAAACTCGCCTTACTGTACATAAGCAACTGTTATTGCTCTCCCAAAAATTTTGTTACAAAACATATTTGGAGTGCAAAAACCTCATTTGTCTCCCTTAAAATTGCTGCTTGCAACACCAGCAAAGAGTTGTATGCCATAACTAACCGCCTGTTGGGTAAGAGTAAGTCCACGCCACTCCCAAGTGTTCACCCAGTCTCAGAGCTGCCTGGTCTTTTCTCCGCAGACTTTTTCTTGAGTAAAGTGCAGTTAATTCGTGATGGTATTGATGTGCAACTATGCCAGGTTGATTCTTCGTATGCTCACAGGTGTTTTGAGGGTCGCTTAATAGAGGCTACAAAGGAAATCCTTTTCTTGTGCTCTGCCACGGTCGCCTTTTGCGCTCGTTCCACTCTTGGTGCCTCAGTACATACCTTGGGCCCTAGCAAGTGCCTGCATCCAGGGTCAAGGCTCTCGGGTCATTTTCTCTTGTGCACACTGGACGCCACTGAAACCGCTTATAGGGGCTATAAAAGGAAACAACCTGTCGTTGTGCTCTACGAAGGGCGCCTTTGGCGCAAGTTGATCTGTTCAGGCCTCGGTGGCTTCCTTTTGCTGTGCAAAACCTGCTGTCAAGAGACTGATCGATATATGCTGCCTTCTCTCTTGTGCTCCGCAATGTGCTCTGCGACGTGCACCTCAGTTTGCCTGAAGTCCAACCCATGATGTCTCGGTCCACTTATCTGGCCCCACTGAGTAACTCCCCGCATGCATCAACCAAGTGTCTCGGGTCTCTCTTGTCCACAGTGGGTGCCAGATACTATGTCTTCACACGGCTGCAGAGACTCCTCTACGGAGGGCGCCTTTGGCGCAAGTTGATCTAGTGTTGGGTCCTCGGTGACTTTTGCTGTGCAACACTCTCCGTCAACAGACTGGTCGGTATCTGCTGCCATTTCCCCTCACTGCTCGCGTCTATGATGTCCGATGCAGCTTATAGACGCTACATAAGGAAAGGTACTGTTTTAGTATTGGCTAAAGCTTGTAACAGAAGCCGTATGAGCTATCTGTATGGCATAAAAAGTTCCGACATGACATAAAACCCCTTGATATCAGCATAAAAGCAAATAAAATAAAATTTAAAAAAATGTCGATTTTGGGGCATCATCTCCGTCCAAACACCAATAGTATGATAGTTCTCCCTGCCTGGTATAGTCTAAACACTCTATAATTATAAGATTACCCCCCTTTTCACACATTTATTCTATTAGCCTCTTGCAACACAAAGCTATGAACGAAGAACCTTTCTGCCCACACAAAAATGCCACGCGGAGCATATCAGAGGAGAAACAAGTCCAGCAATTCTTAAACAAATTGTCTGTTAGCGTTTTCCGCAACACTCTAATGCACTAAGTACCCCATGACAAAACTGTCGTCTGCAAGCCTGCACACAACTGTGCACATGCCCCATATAAGGCTCCCATGAACACACAATCAACTACAATTACCCAAATTTTGCTCTTTTTCACACCATCCATCATGTCTTTCGTTGCTCAAAACGTCCAAAGGGGAAAAAAATGAAGTTTTACACCCTAAAACAATTGCAAACTGAGAGGAATTTTTTAAAAACTATTTCTTGCAGAATTGTTACTACGTGCGAATAGCAGCATAAGGGAGCCGAACATACTATTACTCCTGAAGTGAATTTTTACAACTTGGGAGTAGGCATACAAAATCAACCACTGTGGCACTCACAGTAATCAAAGCATCACATAGTCACGTTTATAATAATTATGACGTCCTGTTTTAATGATGTACGCCTGAAAATGGACTGTCCGTGCTATAGAACAAAATGTCTGAACGCATCTGACACATTATTTATGTCTTTTTTCTCTTTTTTTGCGATTTCGCGGAAATGGCCGTTTACTGGGTGCACGAATACATTCACTGTGAGCCAGAGATTTAATATTTTTTCATTCTGTTTTTTGCAGAGGATGCAGAATGTGTGCCTTAACATAATATTGCCTGATTTGGGCTTCTAGAATACATTCTGATTTATTTAGAGGAAAATGTTTCTCAACCTCATTTTAGCACCTGCGAAGAGCGTGAATTGGGGTACCCTTGAGCCATCGGCTATATCTCTGGTGTGTTCCTAAGGATTTTCGGGGAACATGGCTTAAACATCTCAGAACATACTAGGGTACAGTTTGAAATCCATCTTTTTGAGTACTGGGGGGGGGGGGGGGGGGAGGGTGCACGGTAGACCTGGCTAGCTTATGGCACCCAGTGTGGACAAGAGAGACCCGAGAGCCTTGACCCTCTGTGCAGGCACAGGCTAGCGCCCGAGATATGTACTGAGACACCAAGGCGGCCGTGGCAGAGCACAAGGAAACGTTTTTCTTATGTAGCGTCTATAAGCCACATAGGCTATCATGGACGCCAACAGTGAGGAGAAAAGGCAGCAGATGCCGACCAATCTCTTGACAGAGGGTTTTGCACAGCAACACAGTAAGTCACCGAGGCCCCAACAGATCAACTTGCACTAAAGGCGCACGCCGCAGATCGAGCACAATCAGTGATAGGTCCTCCTTGATGTAGCCTCCACAGCCTATGCAGACATAGTTTTTGGCACCCAGTGTGGACAAGAGAGATCCGAGACACTTTGTTGGCACATGCGGGCACTTCCTGGGGCCAGACCAATTAACCGAGACATCAAAGGTGGGACTTGCGGCAAAGGCGCCCGTCGCAGAGCACAAGGGCAGTTTTTTTCCTTACATAGCCTCTATTAGCGTTTCCAGACAAATTGCATGTGGTTTGGCGTCCATTGTGCACAAAAGAGACCGCTGAGTCTTGACCCTGGGTGCAGACACTTCCTAGGGCCCGAGGTATGTACTGAGGCACCACTGAAGAGTGGAACTCGCGCCAAAGGCGACCGTGGCAGAGCACAAGAAAAGGATTTCCTTATGTAGCCTCTATTAATCGACATAGGCCATCATAGACGCCAGCAGTGAGGAGAAAAGGCAGCAGGTATCAACCATATCTCTTGACAGAGGGTGTTGCACAGCAAAAGTAAGTCACCGAGTCTTCCTGGGGCCAGACCGAGACATCAAGGGTGGGACATGCGGCAAAAGCACGCGCCGCAGAGCATAAGGATAGGGTTTCCTTATGTAACCTCTATGGTCCTGCAGTCGGCGCCCAGTGTGGACAAGAAAGACCCGGCACCCTTGATTCGTGGATGCGGCATTTTCCCGGGGCCAAAGCCGTGTCCTGAGACACCAAGAGTGACACTTGCTCCAAAGGCGCCCGTCGCTGAGTACAAGGAAAAGCTTTATTGTCCTTCGGATTCTATAATCGTTTCCGGACGAAGTGTTTTGGCAACCAGCGTATACAAGAGAGCGCCGAGACGCTCAGTCCGTGCACACAATCAGTTACCAGGGCCCACAGAATGTTCTGAGCGACAAAGAGTCAACTCAGAGCCAAAAGCGCCCGCCGCAGAGCACAAGGATAAGGGTTCCTTATGTAACCTCTGTGGCCATGCCAGACATAGCAGTCGGCACCCAGTGTGGACAAGAGAGACCCGGCACCCTTGATTTGTGGATGCGGCAGGTTCCCGGGGCTAGAGCCGTGTCCTGAGACACCAAGAGTGACGATTGCTTCAAATGCGCCCATCGCATAGTACAAGGAAAAATTTGTCCTTTTATCGCCTCTATAAGCGTTTCCGGACAAAATGTTTTGGCAACCACCAAAATCAATTTCCCAATTTCGTCTTTCTACGTTCGCTAACCGTCGATATCCAGAGCGCAGCGTATATTTCGGTGCTAAGGAAATAGGCTAAAAATGGACACTGGACATGACCCCATGACCCGCCTAATCTAATAGTGTATTCTTCCGCGCCTAACTGTAATGTGTACTCATCCTCGTCTACTTAAATGTTTATTCTTCCACTGGCCTTTTGATGAGTCCGAAATAGCTCAGGCGGTTAAGCGTCGGAGCAAGAGAGCGAAGGGAATCGCCGGGTCGTGGGTTCGAATCCCGTCCCGGCCCCGGTAGCTGGACTCGCAATCAAGGGGGAAAAGACGGGCTTGTTCAATAATATGTCCGTTGAAAGGTCCTGGTAAATCAAAGTGGCACAGTTGGAGTGCGCCTGAATTGATCAGTGTTCAGGTCGTACGCCATAGGCAATAGAATTCCCTGTCCCCCATAACCCGCCCGTTGGGGCCGTCCATTATCACTTCGATGCCGTGGACGTTAAACCCCGAACTAACCTTGGCCTTTTGATGATATGCTAGAGAGGTTCATGCGGATCTGTACGTCTTGATGACTCATACAAATTAAAATATCCGGCTTTTTAAAATACTTTTTGCGCCAAGAAAACCTCTTTTGGGTCCCATCTAGTCTAGACAGAACTATCTACTTTGAGTCAATTCTTCAGTATGATTCACGTCGCTATCGAGGCGCCAGCCAAAAGAAACAGAAGCGGTGCCTTGAACGGCATGTCTACATAGGTCAATATCCTGGTTTCTGACTCTTTTTTTTTAAGTCCCTTCTATTTTTAGAAGGGACATTTTAGGACGGGTCGCGGTGGGGCGAATTTAATAGCATGTCCATAATGTCAAAGGCGAGCAGGCTTAACCTCTAACAACTAAAGTAACAAGATAAAAATTACGTCATGTCTAGTTACGCTAACCTCGCTGCTGAACTGTGTGACGTACATTTGGCGCGAAGCGCCGTATGTGCGTATGTATGTATGTATGTATGTATGTGCGTATGTATGTATGTATGTATGTGTGTGCGTATGTTTGTAAACAAGAGAATCTCCTATGTTTCTGTACACACAAGCTTGAAACTTTTCAAAATACTTTCTTAAGTGGGTGGCTAAGGGAGCCTTCAAGCATATTGTAATTGAATGTCTCATTGAAGACATAAACAACCGTTTATAGGAAGTCGGTTGACCTAGATTAGAGTCCGTAATTTTTGTCATATTTACTTGAATTTTTGCATATAGCTAGTTTGCAGTAAGACATTGGATGAGTTCGTTAGCCAGCTTTGTATCCTTTCAACTTCTTAGTAAAAATGAATTCTTTTCAGAAAAGAATTAAAACACTAAAAAACCTCAAGTTTACTTCTAGAGAAAGTCAGACAGTGGCGGTGACGTAAAAGAGGCAACTCCGTCACCACGCAGACACTGACATAATACTCTAAATATGACGTCATTCTCTCTCTCTCTCTCTCTCTCTCTCTCTCTCTCTCTCTCTCTCTCTCTCTCTCTCTCTCTCTCTCTCTCTCTCTCTCTCTCACACACACACACACACACACACACAAACTTGCGCGCATCTCCAGGAGGCATAGATCTTCCTACGCCCTCCAGGCGCATGAGGATCTATGCCTCTTGGAGATGTTTGGAGCGCGCGCGCACGCACGCACTAACACGCACACACACATCGACGCGCTTTCAGAAGAGCATGCAGGTGACCCGTGTACTTAGTATATGATGTAGCTAGGTAAAGTCAACCTGCTTTCACACAAATTATAGCAATACTGAAATTGTACCGTGAAGTTCTAGATTTGTTACCATTTTCTCAAGCCTATGAAGCGAAAGTGAAACTCATATCACGTAAAATATAAAATTACGTAAAAACTAAAACTTACCTTATGACAAATGACATTTGACAAATCAATGACGCGTATGTCCTGCGCCCCTTGTAGAACTCACTGACGAATTGGCAGATCTGCGAGACTTTTTCTTACTTACTTACTTACTTACGCCTGTCACCCCTACCCGGGTATAGGCCGTCGACGAGAGACCTCCAGCAACTCCTGTCCTTCGATTTTACTCCAGGTGGTTCCCAGTCTCTTGATGTCTGCTTGGAGGTCTCGACGCCAGGTGTTTCTCGGCCTGCCTCTTTTCCTCTTTCCCTGGGGGTTCCATGACAATGCCTGCCTAGTGATACTGGAAGCTGGCTTTCTCAGACTGTGACCAATCCATCCCCAGCTTCTTCGCCCAATTTCATTCTCTGCTGTTATCTGCTCTGTTCTCTCCCAGAGTCTGACGTTGCTGATCTTCTCTGGCCAGTGGATTTTCAAAATTCTTCTAAGGCAACTGTTTATGAAGATCTGTACTCTGTTACCTGTGTTTTTTTTTGTCAATCTCCAAGTCTCTGCTCCATATAGGAGAACTGCTTTTACGTTGGAGTTGAAAATCCGGACTTTGGTGTGTTGTGACAGCTCTCTGGAACTCCACACTTGTTTCAACTGGAGAAAGGCTGCTTTGGCTTTACCGATTCGTGCTCTGACATCTGCATCAGTGCCGCCTTTTTTTTTGTTTATGATGCTCCCGAGATAGGTGAAGGACTCCACCTCCTCCAACGGGGTGCCAGCAAGCAAGACTGGTTCTTCCCTGGTTGCGTTCATCCTCATTGTCTTTGTTTTCTGTTTGTGGATGGTGAGGCCCACTTGGGACGAGATGTCAGCAAGCCTCGTGGTCTTGTCCTGCATTTGTTGATGAGTGTGGGACAGTAATGCCAAGTCGTCTGCAAAATCGAGGTCCTCAAGCTGTGTCCACAGTGTCCACTGTACTCCACTTCGTCCGTGCTCTGTGGTCCTCTTCATGACCCAGTCTATGGCCAGTAGGAAGAGGAACGGAGACAGCAGACACCCCTGCCTGACACCGGTTCTGACCTGGAGCTCCCTGGTGAACGGCCCTTCGTGGATCACGCGACATGTCGTGCCATCGTAGCTGCTCTTGATCATGCGGACGAGCTTTGTGGGTACACCGTAGTGTCGTAGGAGTTTCCACAGAGTCGAGACTTTTTCAATAGGAGATAATTCAACATCAGAATCAGGTCACAGACCATTAGAGGCCATTGACAGCGAGGACAGCTCTCATATAGAAGGGACTTTGTGGGTTTAACCATGCAGAGTTGATCCGGCCTTGCACACAGTTCGATTAGTGTCGGTATGGTTTCGTCTCGGTGTTTACCTACCTAAATGATATTGGTGCGCAGGAAAGTGCGCTCGTTTTGAAATAAAGATGGAAAAACTACATTTTTTGTCCTTGTTACTATGAAACCGCTTGTGTTGCTCTTGTGTCTTTGTATTTAATGCGTTTACCATGTCAGTTAAAGAAAATGACCTAATCCAGACAAAAAGTTTTAATAGTCCCAAATATCTCTTTTTATAAATGTCCTTAGAATGTCTCACTATTATACTGCACAAAGGGATTAACCCCTTCAGCTCTGACACGCCACAGCAAGACATTTATAGTGCATGAAAGTTCAAGGGTAGTACCAGAATAGCTTGGCGCCCATGGGCGTCAAGCTATTCTGGCATCACCCTTGAACTATCGTGCTCGATCTGTCTCTAGAACTGTAATACAGTCCTCCAGAGAGCAACTAAAAAAATTAGGGAGTTTGGTCCTGGGGTAGAATGTGTTAACTTAATTTTTGTAGTATTACGAATGGACAAGAAGAGAATGGCCACTTCTTGCCAGACACTACAAACCGCAACTGCAAAATATGATGTAACTGTCTTTTCTAAGCTTGCTTCTTTATTCGTTAGGTTATTCTCTGTGCTGAAAGCTGGAAAAAAACCTCATGAGTTACAGCGTGGGCCTACGTAAGATAAAAGAGATTTACTATCAAATCCCTACAAGATTTTTTTAATCATTTTTTTTCTAAGAAAATAATCAACACGGAAGAAACACGTTTCGAAAAGGCAACGACTAACCTGTCCAGAAAGGTGAGTGCCAAATAAGTTTTAAAAAGAAGAAGAAGAAAAAAAAAGGCACCCTTAGAAAGGTCATGCTCGACACAACTGTGTTGTACTTGCCCCTTTTAAGCGTTTTTCATTCCTACAAGTCGTTATTTTCAAGGTCAAACCTGGTTTGTACTTGTTAGGATTCTCCTTGTTCTTTCGTACGTTTTTCTCGTTGTGTTGTTTAATTTCCTTGCATTTTACACGTCTGGCGGTGACCCTTTAAATTTTGGTGGTGGTTTTAATTATTTCTTCATTCTATCTACAACGAAGAGGCTGACCATATATTATGTTCATTTGTTTTCCTCCCTACGTCACACGACCAGTCACTTTAGCACAAACCGTACCATGTGACCGTGATATAAAAACGCCTGTAGCGAAAAATGGCGGACGTTTTGTAGCCCTCTCGATGACGCATCTTGGATGCCAGTTTTGTTCTATAAAAGATCGCCAAACAACAAGCACACTCAAGAGTCCGAAATAGCTCAGGCGGTTAAACGTCGGAGCAGGAGAGCGAAGGGAATCGCCGGGTCGTGGGTTCGAATCCCGTCCCGGCCCCGGTAGCTGGACTCACAATCCAGGGGGAAAAACGGATTTGTTCAATAGCATGTCCGTTGAAAGGTCCTGGTAAATCAAAGTGGCACAGTTGGAGTGCGCCTGAGTTGATCAGTGTTCAGGTCGTACTTCAAAGGCAATAGATTTCCCTGTCCCCCATAACCCGCCCGTGAGGGCCGTCCATGATCACCTCGGTGCTGTGGACGTTAAACCCGAACTAACCAACCAACCAACCAAGCACACTCAGTACTGGAGACGGCAACGTCATGACATATTTTAAATTACGTCATAAGTCTATTATGTATAAATGTATATTCCTTTGACATCAGTCATGTCTGGCGTGATCCAGGTCGCAAGATGTCTTCTTGATTTCTTTTACGAAAATAGTGGAGGAATGAAAACAAAGATACGTTGTTGGTCGGAGGGGTTCGCTGCACGGACCCTTATAGGCCTTCGGGAGGTCAAAGGAATCATTGTACCCCTCAGGCCTTTGATCTCTCTCAGGCCTACAAAGGACCGTGTAGCGAACCACTCCGACCAATAACTTATATTGTAGTATGGTCAGTCCCTGCTATGGAGATGAAACGCACTTCTAAATAATATAATATGCAAACCAAGGGGAATCACAGCGCTGGACAGACAACAGTTAGATCCCCTGACCCCGCCTATCAGGCACCCAATCGCCAGCCCACAGAGAAATACGCAGGTATAGAATAAGACGATCATTTCCATCCTCAAACGAATGGATCAGGTCTCTTATATAACCCATGTCTTTCTCCGGAACTTAGGAAGTGGGCAGGAGAAACATACATACACAAACATGAAGGTGCGCTACTATGTGTGGTCGGGTAAATACCCTGATTTCCCACAGTAGATGCACAGAACATTACACAACAATGTAACGATACAAATTTGCCTCGAGTTATAGATACTCACAAACCAGATAGGTGAGGCTAGCGCTGGCAGAATTGTATGCAAACCAAGGGGAATCACAGCGCTGGACAGACAACAGTTAGATCCCCTGACCCCGCCTATCAGGCACCCAATCGCCAGCCCACAGAGAAATACGCAGGTATAGAATAAGACGATCATTTCCATCCTCAAACGAATGGATCAGGTCTCTTATATAACCCATGTCTTTCTCCGGAACTTAGGAAGTGGGCAGGAGAAACATACATACACAAACATGAAGGTGCGCTACTATGTGTGGTCGGGTAAATACCCTGATTTCCCACAGTAGATGCACAGAACATTACACAACAATGTAACGATACAAATTTGCCTCGAGTTATAGATACTCACAAACCAGATAGGTGAGGCTAGCGCTGGCAGAATTGTATGCAAACCAAGGGGAATCACAGCGCTGGACAGACAACAGTTAGATCCCCTGACCCCGCCTATCAGGCACCCAATCGCCAGCCCACAGAGAAATACGCAGGTATAGAATAAGACGATCATTTCCATCCTCAAACGAATGGATCAGGTCTCTTATATAACCCATGTCTTTCTCCGGAAATTAGGAAGTGGGCAGGAGAAACATACATACACAAACATGAAGGTGCGCTACTATGTGTGGTCGGGTAAATACCCTGATTTCCCACAGTAGATGCACAGAACATTACACAACAATGTAACGATACAAATTTGCCTCGAGTTATAGATACTTGTGTATGTATGTTTCTCCTGCCCACTTCCTAAGTTCCGGAGAAAGACATGGGTTATATAAGAGACCTGATCCATTCGTTTGAGGATGGAAATGATCGTCTTATTCTATACCTGCGTATTTCTCTGTGGGCTGGCGATTGGGTGCCTGATAGGCGGGGTCAGGGGATCTAACTGTTGTCTGTCCAGCGCTGTGATTCCCCTTGGTTTGCATACAATTCTGCCAGCGCTAGCCTCACCTATCTGGTTTGTGAGTATCTATAACTCGAGGCAAATTTGTATCGTTACATTGTTGTGTAATGTTCTGTGCATCTACTGTGGGAAATCAGGGTATTTACCCGACCACACATAGTAGCGCACCTTCATGTTTGTGTATGTATGTTTCTCCTGCCCACTTCCTAAGTTCCGGAGAAAGACATGGGTTATATAAGAGACCTGATCCATTCGTTTGAGGATGGAAATGATCGTCTTATTCTATACCTGCGTATTTCTCTGTGGGCTGGCGATTGGGTGCCTGATAGGCGGGGTCAGGGGATCTAACTGTTGTCTGTCCAGCGCTGTGATTCCCCTTGGTTTGCATACAATTCTGCCAGCGCTAGCCTCACCTATCTGGTTTGTGAGTATCTATAACTCGAGGCAAATTTGTATCGTTACATTGTTGTGTAATGTTCTGTGCATCTACTGTGGGAAATCAGGGTATTTACCCGACCACACATAGTAGCGCACCTTCATGTTTGTGTATGTATGTTTCTCCTGCCCACTTCCTAAGTTCCGGAGAAAGACATGGGTTATATAAGAGACCTGATCCATTCGTTTGAGGATGGAAATGATCGTCTTATTCTATACCTGCGTATTTCTCTGTGGGCTGGCGATTGGGTGCCTGATAGGCGGGGTCAGGGGATCTAACTGTTGTCTGTCCAGCGCTGTGATTCCCCTTGGTTTGCATACAATTCTGCCAGCGCTAGCCTCACCTATCTGGTTTGTGAGTAAATAATATAATGAATAAAATGCGGCGGAGTTCCTGTGCGTTCTCGTTGGCTCTGTTGTTTTTTGACGACGTAAATGACGCATAAGCATAGACAATAACGTTCACTAGTTTCGTCATAATTGATAAACATGTATTTGGAATTCGGAACACATGTTTGCAACATGGCTGCTCTTCTTGATTCATGTTTTTTGTCTCGTTATGAAAACGTGATACAAAATGTTGACAAGTGCACCAAAGAGTAGACGGGTCTGCATTGTAAATACCTTATAAGCTAATCAACTAATCCAGGAACCTTGAAACTAACGTCAGAGGAACGATATCGGTAAGCTGAATCTGCGGATTTTCGTAGGTTTGTCACACAGTGAAAATCAAGATGTGTAGGTTTATTTGAATTGTCTCCACCACAGACCTTAGTTCTCTTATGGAAGCAAGTCAACTAATTATTTTTATTTTTTTTTTATTTTATTCCAATCACTGGGTTAGTCACACTGCCCAGTAAACAAAGGTCCTCGGGTCCACGACGGCCGCAGTAGGCCCGCGCACACCTGTGCGCGGGCCTACTGCGGCCGTCGTGGGCTTGAAGACGTTTTGCTACTAGGGTGGCTCGATTATGGCCCGGACACGCGCGCGCGCGCGCGCACGCACGCACGCACGCACACCAAAATACCTGCAACTTCTCCGGGGGCATTGGTCTACGGTGCAGTGTTCTCACTTACTGGTGCTTTATCTTATCTACCTCGTGTCTTGAAAGCACGCAGAACACTGGTTTTACGGATCCACAAGCTATAGTAGTCTTTCAGTCTCTCCCTCCTATACTGACGAGCAAAATAAATGCGACATTATTGGAATCATCGGAAACACTGTTTTTTTAAAAAAATGTCGTCTTTCTTTTGTTCGTCAGTATATTTCAGCCGCAACTGTATAAACGTGTCTGTCCATGAGGTGTCGGCATCGCGCATTAGTGGAAAACTCTTGGTGTCCTGGTTAAAATCGCCGAAGAGCGTTGGTCCTCATAATGCTCCATCGGTCTCAGGTGCTCAAGATCTCTCTCTTGTGGTTCGAGTTACTTCCATAATCGATGAGCGCCCGATGCCAAAATGTGGCGTGCATAAGAGTAGTGGCACAGACTTGTCTCCCAGTGCGCAAATGCCATCGGGCCAACGGCGGCCGACGTCGGACCGATGGCCCTTTGCTCATGGGGTCTCCTCGCACTCGTAAATACAAGAGCCGCCACTCACAGTAAGGAGAGTCTGAAATAGCTCAGGCGGTTAAACGTCGGAGCAGGAGAGCGAAGGGAATCGCCGGGTCGTGGGTTCGAATCCCGTCTCGGCCCCGGTAGCTGGACTCACAATCCAGGGGGAAAACGGATTTGTTCAATAGCATGTCCGTTGAAAGGTCCTGGTAAATCAAAGTGGCACAGTTGGAGTGCGCCTGAGTTGATCAGTGTCCAGGTCGTACTCCATAGGCAATAGATTTCCCTGTCCCCCATAACCCGCCCGTCAGGGCCGTCCATGATCACCTCGGTGCTGTGGACGTTAAACCCGAACTAACCAACCAACCATCACAGTAAGGAATTTTGTCCCCCCTCGGGGAAAGGGCGGCCGGTTTGGTTCATTCAGACGAGAGGACAATTTCCACGTAAAAATTTCGACGTGGCCTGAGATAGTTCGCGACATCGCCCACGACATTGTACTTTTGCTTGAAGTTTTGTGTGTGCTTACTCTACCACCTGGGCCGTCTGCCTTGGGGGACATTTTAGTTTCGCCCTTTAGTTTCCAGGGTCACCCTAGTCAGCCCCACAGGGTAGGCTTTGTTTGTTTTCGGGGGCATAGCTTTCCGTCTACCCGTGGTCCATTCAACTGTTTTTGTTTTTTTGTTTTTTTAACTGTCCCTATTGTCTGCGCAGCATGTAGTCCGTGATACTGGTTATCTGCTGCACCTGATATTAAGTTGTTGGCGGTTAATGTGTTTTTCCTATATATAATTATCTCTGAACATATTTTGTAATGAGTAATTGTAATGCGTTTGTGTGAACTAGGGTACTAGCATGACGGTGCAGCGTCCCTAGCATGTCTAAAGGTTATGTTAGCCTATTAGACCGGCTGGCGACATACAGTCAATATTATGTGGTGTGTCATGTGGGGTTTTTTGTCAAAAGTAGTGTAGGCGCGTCCTGAGAAAGTCTTGTTGCTGTCGGGACGATAACACATTCTGCTCCAGGACCAAAATCCGCAAATCACTCTTGAAGTTGCCGCCTGAAGACTGTATTACACTTCTGGAAACAGATCGAGCGTGATAGTTCAAGGGTTGTGCCAGAACAGCTTGGCGCCTATGGGCGCCAAGCTCTTCTGGCACAACCCTTGAACTATCCCCCTCGATCCATGTCTTGCCGTGGCGTGTCGGAGTTGAATGAGATAATCAATGTACAACTGAGTAACCAACCATCCCTTTTGTTGTTCTGCTCCCTAGTTTGAAATATGACTACTGAAGACTGCGAGGACAAGAGCTGCTGTGTGCTGCCGGTCATCGTGGCCTGTATGGCCGGAGGTGGGTCAACCAAAAATTGCTACATCTCTGGTCATTATTGTTACCGCTCTGGATAACGTTAACCTCTTCACAAGAGGCATAGATCCTCATGAGCCCCCGCAATTGCGGGGGCTCATGAGGATCTATGCCTCTTGCTGAAACCACTTTATATCCCTTGTTCATGGCCGGGACGACTGGAACTCTTTCGCGTTGAATTTACCGGCACAGTTCCAAATGTATATTTTACGATCAGTGACAGTGAAAGGGTTAATGAGACACATGCTCGTATACTATGTCCGAACCGGGCTTTTACGCGGCCATCATAATATGTCTGCCCAGTGTGAAGGCAAAAGACAGTAAGTCTGTTCATTATTTTTCAAGTTGTAAAAAGCACGATTTTCATTGTATTCCAATGAAAATCTCACTTTTCTCAAAAATGGAATTAACGTCGTGTGCCTTGAAACGGCAATACTCTGTTAATTCTCAACAACAACAAAATCGCGAAGGGCAGAGTGCAGAGTCTTCATGGACGATTAACTTTATCTTGTATTTATTAGTTACTGCTGTGCCGTTCGTGATGATGCCGTAAGCAAGTTCCATTATCGTTCATGATCAGATTTTAGCGCAAGATGACGTAGATTGTATTCTGCACTGTTTGTGAATTCAACACAAAAATGTCCTAGCTTTCCCTCAACATGGATTTAAAGTGGCGTCAGCGAGAGGTATAGCTCTTCGTGAGTCCCAGAAAATGCGGGGGCTCATGCGGACCTATGCCACTTGAAGTTGGTTGGTGTCAGTTCAGATTTTCTCGGCATTAAACTACGTGATTAGACGCGGGATAATATTATGCTTCTATAAGCTGAGTCTGGACGTAAGAACAGTCTATATCAGGATTTGAATATCCGTACCTGCTTACCTGCACTCCGCCTTGTGTGTGTGTGTGTGTGTGTGTGTGTGTGTGTGTGTGTGTGTGTGTGTGTGTGTGTGTGTGTGTGTGTGCACACGAAACCACTGAAATGGGTGACTTCCTTTACCATCCTTATGCAAAATGGGTGTGTGTAAAATTCTGGGTGACCAAGTCAGGCACCCATTTTTTCTGAGGGTTGTTTCTGCATTATCTTTCATTCAAAAGTCAGAAAAAAATATCAAAATAGGATATCCCCATTTTCCCAGATTTACTTCATGTTGTGTTTTTGCGACGCCCTGGGCCTGTGTGTTCACACGGAAGCAAGTGTTTTCAGATCAACTTGATGATCGCTGATTGGTTAGTAACACCGATGAACGGAGTTGTTTCCCTTGCCCTTCCTAAAACGTCTTTCGTCCCCCGCTGGCCATTCTTCACGTTTGCAGAGGTACTTTATGCAATATTTCTTAGTTAAGAGCACGCCCAAATGTACTTGTTCAGTGCAGTTATTTAGCTGAGAGATGCCTCCAATCCCCGATACCCGTTTGGCCCAGAAAAATAAGGCGTCTGCTTCCGCCGTGGCTCGGTCCGTGTCTTCCTCTCTGACCGTTGAGTCTTGTAGTAAATGATAATAGAACCCCACGATTTTAACAAAAGCTTTCTTCTTCAATGAAGGGAATTCGTTCAATAACACCATTACAAGGTCAATCTGCCAAGCGATTTTGTTTCTTTTTTTCTGACATGTGTGATTGTCAGTGATCGAAAAGTAACTTGACACATGCATGCACAGTATGAGTTGACTTTTTTTTTTAAATGGCGCCAGATTTCAATCCTCGTTCGCAAAAATGCCTCGCGATTCGAAGAACAAACGTCCACAAACAGGTCTTTCGGACTGTGCAACTGAAGTGTCGCTTTTTACTGTATTACCAGTTTGTAGTTCCCAGGGTCACCCTGGTCATCCCCACAGGGTGGGTTTTTCTCTCTATTCTGGGGCATGTGTTTCTGTCTACCCTTTGTCCATTCACCTGTATTTGCCTTTTTAAAACTCTCCCTACTGTCTGCACTGCCTGTAGCTCTTGATATTGGATGTGTGTTGCTAAATGGTCTTAGCTTTATTTAGGCCCCATGTGTTAGGTTTATTTAACGTATTTGACCGGCTGGCGACATACATTCAATGTTCTGTTTAGGTGTTTATTTCACAAGCAGTGCAGGCACGTCCTGAGAAAGCCTTGTTGCTGTCAGGACGTTAAGCAATGTACAATCAATCTGATTCAAAATGTCAATGGTTTACATGGTTGTATTGGACATGTTTGCAGCAACACCGTTTTGGTCACACCGGCTCAGGACTTTCTGCACACACCCAGCGCCGGATGGCAGCAGGATGTCCAAACCCATCGGGATCTATGGAAGTGGACAAGCACGCCCCTTCCTGGCACATGACCAAGGCCCATGGCAAAATAAGTCAGCTGCAGCATCATAGCCCCCCAGCCTCTGCCACAGAGGGTGCGTCTGGTAGGAGGGAGCATGGACGGCAGCGGAATGCTCCCAATTACAAACTGGTAAGTAAAGTGATTCTATGATCATCTTCATTTTATTGGCTGGCGTGCGAAGCAAAAGTGAGTTTATGTTCTGGGCCACTGGTCGTCCGTCCGTCGTCCATGGTAAACTTTAACTCATTCTACCCCAACACCAAAATCCTTAATTGCTGTCAGGACGTTAAGCAATGTACAATCAATCTGATTCAAAATGTCAATGGTTTACATGGTTGTATTGGACATGTTTGCAGCAACACCGTTTTGGTCACACCGGCTCAGGACTTTCTGCACACACCCAGCGTCTGTCTCTGTCCTCTCAAGACCGCATTGCAGCGCAGGACACAGATCGACCATGATAGTTCAAGGGTGATGCCAGAATAGCTTGGCGCCCGTAGGCGCCAAGCTATTCTGGCATCACCTTTGAACTATCATGGTCGATCCTTATCCTGCTGTGGTGTGTCTGGGGTAGAATGAGTTAACGGTGGCATTTTCTCGGAGACTATTCAAGCCACATTCTTCAAGCTTGGCCCAAGGATACTTTGTGGCAAGACCTTTTTAAACATGCCAATTTGAGTGACCTCTCTCAAAGGGTCACGCAGGGTTGACAAATGTGTGAAAACTGCTTGCATTTTCAGAAAACGTGGATTTTGCTGCTGCAGAAGCCAGCCCTCGTCACCGAGGTCACACATATGTAAATCGGTCATATACGGGATTACTCTTTTTATTCTTGTGCAAAGGCCCCTTAAACCAAAATTGGGTTGTTTCTGACCTAATGCAGCTTTGGTTTCAATCTTTCTTTCTTTCTTTCTTTCTTTCTCCAGTTGGCAAATGGAGCCTGCGATGGACCTGAGACTGAGAGTGCAAGCGCATCGCAATACGAGGGCAGTGATGACGAGGACTTTGTTCCTGGCTCGAGCTCACTGGATTCAGACGGTGTGTCGGCATCAATTGCTGGGATCTCTGACATAGACAGTATTGTATCGACTATGTTAGATTTCATCAAAGTGGCAGGTTCGGGGTGGCCAGGTGTGACGCTAGTACCAGCAAGGTGCAGTGTGCGTTAGGGGGTGGCAATGAGAATGTGGATAGGTAGAAGGAACATGATGCTGGGGGTGGGGAAAGAGCACTTACAGAAGAAACAGGTGTGCACGTGTCGCAGGGAGGGAAAGGAAAGTACAAATGGGACAAGAAACATGCATGCAAATTGTGTGGCAAGCTTGTCTTGAAAATGAGCACGCACTTACAAGATGTCCATGCAGATGAGGCAGATGTTGCTAAAATTTTGTTGATGAAAAAAGGGATAAAGCAGAGACGTCGAGCATGGATCAGACTACAAGATGAGGGTGATTACATGCATAACGTTGCTGTTCTTGAAAACAAATCAGGATGTTTGATTCCTAAGTATCGCACCAAAACTAGTAAGGTAGACGACCTTCTCGCCTGTAGCCATTGCAAAGGGCTCTATCAAAAAAAGCTGATCTCTGTACACTCAAAACGTTGTTGTCAGGAACCAGGAGGGTTTCAGATCACTCAGAGAGGTGAGGCGGCGCGCCGTGGTCGGCTAATGCTTCTAATACCCTTAGACATTGAATTTTCCTTCTATCACAAGGTATTAGCCAGGCAGAGAGATGATGAGATAAGCCGTCTCATCAGAACTGACCCCTTGCTTCTGGAGTATGAAAAGAGATTATTTGACCGCAGGGACATTGAAGAATACACGGCTGGACAAATCAGCTCCAGGATGCGGGAGTTAGGTAGACTATTAAAGATTATCAGAGTGAGGTCAGAAATGAAAATCGCAAGTTCAAATGCTGTGATCAATTCAGCTAGCTTTGATCATGTTGTCCTGGCTGTAAAAGAGCTAGCAGATTTTGATGAGGACACACATCAGTTCAAAAAAGGCAATCTCGCAATGCGCATAGGCCATGCTTTGAAAAAGTGTTCACAGATCAAACAGTCACAGGCATCCAAACAGCTTGGGCAGGGTTCAGACGACAGGTGGCGACAGGAGCTCTCTGAGGCGCAGCGGTTTGACTCTGTCTTCAACGGGGACTGGTATGATTGTGTGTCCGCTACAGTAGCCCAGTCGGTCGGGAAAATGACCATGAACAAACCCAAGCTGATCCCATCATGTGAAGATGTGAGGAAGGTCCAACAGCTTCTTGAGACAAGGATGGTTTCGGAAGATTATCCGACAGTGGTTAAAGCAACTCTTTGTGCTGTATCACTTTTCAACCGAAAACGAGGGGGAGAAGTTCAGAGAATGAAGGTGTCAGACTTCCAGAATTCTAAGATTGGATCGATCACCAATCAAGATATCTTGAAAGATCTCACAGAGGTTGAGAAGAAAATGGTGAATCATTTTCAGCGAGTGGAAATCAGAGGCAAGTTTAATAGGAGTGTTCTCATTTTGCTGACGAAGAAGATGATGACAACTGTGGACAGAATCCTTCAAATGAGGCAATCAGTGCCAGCTCTCGCTGATTCCCAGTACATCTTTGCCACACCTTCTGGTCAGAGGCCTTACAGAGGCCATGATGTTCTGAAGGCACATGCCCTAGAAGCACGGGTGTCATACCCAGCCATGTTCACATTTACTCAGTTACGGAAGCAGGTTGCAACTTTGGCTCAGTCAATGGCCATCTCGGAGTTAGACCAGGATCAGCTGGCAGATTTCCTTGGTCATGATATTCGGATACATCGCCATATCTACCGCCAACCTCAAGACGTCCTTCAAAAGGCAAAAGTGGCAAAGATTCTTCTGTCAGTTAACAATGGGATGACAGATTTTGAGAGTTGCATTAGAGCTGAGCTGGGCGATGATGAAGAGATTGACTTTGACAATAAAGACACATCAGAAACTGGCAGAGAGGTCTCGGGGGGAACAGCACCTGTGAATGAAGCAAGTAGCAAGTCAACAACACAGGAATCAATGAGCATGACGGAGAAAAGACATCCAGAGCCTGATGACAATCTAGATAGTTTTGATGATGACAGTACTGCGTCAGCTCCTGTTCGAAAGAAAGCTAGATTTACAAGGAAACCATGGGGGGAAGCTGAAGAGAAAGCTGTTCAAACTCGTTTCAAGACACACCTCGTCATGAACAAACTTCCTGGAAAGGCCGAGATACAGCACGCAATGGCAGAAGAGCCTGCACTTAGACATAGGTGCTGGACAAACATTAAGGATTACGTCCGCAACAGACTGAAAAAGTTACAAAAGAAATGAATTGAGGTTCCCCGCCACTCGCGGCATTTTCGGTTTCATACAGATGTATTACAAGAGTGTTATTATTGTGGTGGTTTCAGCATGTATAGCCTGCTTTTTTTTAATCTGATGGACGCCTGGATCATTTTGTATACTGTATAACCTTTTGGATTTGCAAAACGAAACAGCCGGCTGGGGACAAAAGACAATAATAAGATAAGAAAACCATTGACAACGTAAAGATTTATTACAAGAGTGTTATTATGGGGGTGGGGGGGTGGGGGGGGGGGGGTTGGTCTGCCTGGATCATTTTGTATACTGAATACCATTTAAAAATCTGCAAACGGAAGAATGGTTGGTTGGGGACGAAAGACAATAATAAAGGCTGAAGTTTCAAGTGATTTCTTATGTTGTCAGTTAATTAATTAATGTCAGTGTTTTGTTCTGTCATTTTAACTCATTCTACCCCAAGACCGGAATCCCCAAATGTTGAAGTCATCTTCAGAAGACTGCGTTGCAGTGCAGGACACAGATCCACCATGATAGTTCAAGGGTGATGCCAGAATAGCTTGGCGCCCATAGGCGCCAAGCTATTCTGGCATCACCCTTGAGCTATCATGGTGGATCTTTATTTTGCTGTGGTGTGTCTGGGGTAGAATAAGTTAAGTGTTAGTTTCTTCGTCTGGGTCTTTTTCTATCTTTCATATTTTTCCACACTTTTTGACCTGCATCATACTGAGGCTAAACGCTTCAAATTTGTTCACTGCCATAATTCTATGCAAGCTACATTACAGTACTTACAGATGAGGACATAGACCAATGGCTTTAGTTCAAGGGTGGTGCCACAATAGCTTGGCGCCTAGAGGCACCAAGCTATTCTGGCACTAACCCTTGGACTATTTCAGTCACACTTGTTGCACACACTGGTGTATTCCGAATGATAAGGGTTAATATTCAAAATGCTCTGTTGCTGTTTGTCTGAAACTCCAGAGTACCCAAAACCAAAAAAAAAGTCCTTTAATTTCCAGAATACATAATGTTGATTCTCACATAAATGCCATGATAAACTGTTTTGCTTCAGAAGGACAAAACGCAGCAATGTTTAAAAGATTTCCTCTGTAAAAATCATAATCGAAAGGTTACGGGCCAGTGTTTATTGAATTTTGCACCATACAATGTTAAAAATGTTAAAGCACACATACACATTAAGTTGGAAAAAAAAATTATGTGAAAAAGAAGTATTCCATGAACTTGACCTTATTACAGACGCCTAATGTTGTGAAGACACCCATTTTGACTGTAATGCCAGTTTTTTGTGTGAGAGGCACCCACTTTATTAGTAGAAACCCATTTTTTTTTCCATCTAGTGGCTCTGTTTCTAGAAAATGTCTATTTTATTTTAAGTTATAGAGCTTAGTTATAAGGTGAGTTCTAAACATTCGCATCAATTCCAGAGCCCTAGAATAAATAGAAATATGGGAACCCATTTTGACATAAAATGGTAGGTAACCCACTCTGACGCTTTTGTCCCCATGTGTGTGTGTGTGTGTGTGTGTGTGTGTGTGTGTGTGTGTGTGTGTGTGTGTGTGTGTGTGTGTGTGTGTGTGCTGGAAAACTAGTGTCCATATTGTCTTGCATGTGCTGCAGTTGTGTTAATATTAGTTGTGTGTGTGTGTGTGTGTGTGTGTGTGTGTGTGTGTGTGTGTGTGTGTGTGTGTGTGTGTGTGTGTGTGTGTGTGTGCTGGAAAGCTAGTGTTCATAATGTCTTGCATGTGCTGCAATGGTGTTAATATTAGCTGGATGTAATGTTAGTCAGTTGTGAAGAGCTTCGAGCTTTTTCTTGAGGTTAGGCGCTATAGTAAGTTTACATTATTTTTATTATTATTATTATTATTATTATTATTATTATTATTATTATTATTATTATTATTATTATTATTATTATTTTATTATTATTATATATTAGTATTATTGTTATTATGATTACCATCATCATTATTAGTATTATTAACAACATTATATTGTTCTTCTTCTAATTATTATTATTACATATATTTCTTTTTAAAAGTTTGCCTTGAACTTATGTGTGACAGCCCTGCTGAGGCAGCTGTTCGTGTACATAAGGCAATATGTGGCCACGTGGCCCCCATATACTCTCGTGGTGTTTGGCCTCGCATGCTGCCTTGCGGCTCTGTCGGCAAACCACTCCGTTGGCGAATCTCTGCACAACTATCTGGGCTGCATGCTGAACATGAAAGCCACAACCCTAATGCACGTCACCTTGCCGGTCCTCGCTTTCCAGGTAAAGGAAAAACACCCATTTGGAGTCACGACTGCGCGTGTGCTATCGTTGTACCGCACAAACACAAACACGATGTTGGTTTTGTCTAGGGTTTCTCATAAATTAAAGACATACCGCACGCACGTTTACACGTGCGTGCAGCATGTCTTTCATTTATGAGAAACCCTAGACAAAAATGACCAACGTCGTGTTGCATTCTCTGGTTACGGTGACTAAAATGGGTGATTCCGACTTTTCCAGTAGCAAAACGCCTTCGGGCACATGGCGGCCGTAGTGGGCCCGAGGACACTTGCTGAATGGGTTTTGAGCCATGATTTTTCTCCATGCGCGCTCCAAACTGAATTGTTCTGATGAGAGACAAGAGGCTAAATAACCCTTTGGATTGCATTGATTTATTTCCAGGGGATCAGCAATACACGCAACTTTAACCACTTAACTGCCGAGAAAAAAGTGAACACAATTCAACTGCAGGAGACATACATCCTCATGAGTCCCCGCCATTGCGGGGGCTCATGAAGATCTATGCCTCTTGCTGAGACCAATTTGTATACATGTTTTTTGGACGGTGTTGACTTTTGGTCGTTAAATAAACCAAGATTTCAGACACAAAAAAGTGCATTCAGCGTACGTGGCGAGAGAAAAAGTCAACACGATCCATTTGCAAAAGACATAGATCTGCATGCGCCTCTGCGACTGCGAGGGCTTATGAAGATCTATGCCTCTTGCTCAGACCAGCTTGCATCCATGTTTCTTGGACGGTGTTTGCTTTTGGCCGTTGAATGAACGAAGATGTCAAAAACAGAAATGTACGTACAGTAAAAATTAATGTAGGTACAATGTACGTACAGTGGCAAGGAAGCTTAGTTAGTTATTTGGGTTTAATGCCGAGCAGGCAACTATAGCCATCTCACGGCGGGGCAGGGAAGGGGTTAAAGTGCGTATTTGTAAGTATTAATCGCTTTCAGGCTAGCGTGAGTGCCGAGTGAAATAGTAGATACATTTATATACACATTCTGATTGTGTTGTTGTTGTTGTTGTTGTTGTTGCAGCCTGCCTTCACGACGGAGATACAGGGCTTCAAAAAGTCCTTGAACCAAGTGTTGTTACTGGCGGTTACGGGATTTTGTGAGTAATCGGTAGGCTATGCAAGCCTGTACATGGTTGTACTTCATATATTATTATTATTATCATTATCATTATCATCATCATTATTATTATTATTATTACTACTACTACTACTACTACTACTACTACTACTACTACTACTACCTCTACTACTACTTGTCTCGCGAGAGACAAAGACACACACACACACACACACACACATATATATATATATATATATATATATATATATATATATATATATATATATATATATATATATATATATATATATATATATATATATATATATATATATATATATATATATAATTGTAAGGTACCATTATGCGTAAATTTGAAGACACATTTCATCACCATTTGGGTTTGTTATGCTTGGTCGACACACCTAATAATTTAACAGCAGTCTGGACACGCCCTAAAAGCACACGCGGAATCGCACTTATTTATTCTGCGCAGCCGTTAGCGTGCCAATCTATTTTTTATCTGTTTGCCATACTAAAATCGTTGTATTTATAGACCGGAGTGGAGTCATTGTCAGCTTACTTATATAAAGACGACGTGTGGTGAAGTGGATTGTCCTGTCTAGCTAGACCTGTTACAGAAGTGTATCTTTGAACAGTTAAGGCGGTAGTGGGCCTTCAAAAACGGCGTTTCGGCAATAACTATAATTTGTGCTGCACCTACAGTGATTTTCTCCGGCTAGGAAAAAAATGTTTAAAAAAATGCGTTGTTGCAGTGCTGATGGTGTTTCTGTGCGGGGTGGTTGTTAACAAGGTGTACGACTGGGGTCTGGATAACAGTCTCATGTTTGGAGCTGTCGTCTGCTTCACGGATCCCCTCGCCGTCGCCGAGGTGGTCAAGGTCTCAGGTAGGTAGTGCAGGTTGCAGTCCTGTCTCACACTGGACCTGTTGGTTCGGCAATGAGGAGGTACCCAGTGTGTTACTGGACGGTATTGTTGACAAAATGGGAACCTAAAACTGTTGTGGTCAATGTATATTTATCTCGTTTAGCCATAGCACCCTACAGTAGCAGACTGATCAACCCGCCTGGTATTTCAATGCTAGTGTTAGGTTAGCGTGGTGCCCAGGGCACAACACCCCTCCTCCAACTTAGCTAAAGTCCCGTTTTAAGTCGTATTCCAAGATGGCTGCGCCCTTACTGCTGGCTATTCATCGAGCACAATTGAGAAGGAGGGACCGCATTTTCAGGGATAGAACTAACCCTTTGGACCTGAGGTTTAAGGCTGGAATTTTATTATTGTTATTATTATTATTATTATTATTATTATTATTATTATTATTATTATTATTATTATTATTATTATTATTATCATCATCATCATCAGAATTTTAAATTATGCACAGAAAAATAAGCATTTAAATTTATCATGTTTCTGATGAATAAAGTTAATCTTATAGTCTTTTCTTACCTGTTGCCATAGCTCTTGTTTTCTTTATTTGTGATGTCGTTGGTAAAAGATGATTGTAAAATGGTCCTATTTTCCCGGATAAACTCTAGGAGACAAGAAATCTCCCTGTTTTGCCAGTTCGGCTTCCTGCTGCTACTGCTGACATTTTTTGATTTTTTGTCTTTGTACGGCATGATGATGAAGATGAAATATTAAAATCACTGTGAACGGGAGGCAGAGTTTAAATGGCGTACATTAAAGTATGAACACGTGCGGACAAAACTGGAGGCTGCGCATGCGCATTGGAAGGGCTTCCCCACAAAAATAAGTCAAGGTCACTGGTCTATAAATAGTTGGGACTTTAGCTGCCGTCCCTGTAAATTCCTTCTGCGAGCCCGTCATGAATTCCATTTGACTGGCGTTGTTTACGGGACCGTTCCTAGAAGGACGATTGGGTTCAAGTTGTGGTCCTGTTAATGGAAAGTCCCGACATGATTTCGGGGGTTGGCTTTAACTGTCATTCTAATTGTTTGGGCCGGATGTTACAGACGCCATGATGTGTGTAAACGTCATATGACGTCATATCCGTTTTCATTTGGGCTTTAGCTCCAACAAGCCTTTCACTGCCGCCAGTGAATGAAGAATGCGTTTTTGAAATCATTGCGTAAATTCGACACCATGCGTCAAAGGAACATGCACGCAAAGCGGTTTCATCAAGAGGCATAGATCCTCATGAGCCCCCGCGACTGTGGAGGCTCATGAGGATATGTACCTCTTGCCGCTGTATTTTCTCGGCAGTGAAGCCGTTAAACTGTAAACAGCCAAGACAACACAGCCATTTTGTCAAGACGTCTAGAATGTGGATAACGCCGAAACAAATTTGACGATCTGCTACTGATTGTGATGTTCTGATGATGGCGATGAGCTACAGTAATGACGACGACGACAATTATGTTGATGATGACGATGCTGCTGGTCAACTCTTGACGAGTGCGGTGCTGTCATGTTTCAGGCGTGTCCCCGAACCTGGCTGCCTTGCTTCACGGAGAGTCGGTCGTCAGTGGCGCTATGGCCACCATGTCCTTCCGGTTATTCGCGCTCCTGTCCCGACAAAGGGATGAGAGGCTGCTGCTAGCTGTCGACGCAACAAAAGACGACAGTAAGTGATTCACAAACGAAAAATGGAATATGTGTGCTAGCCGTAACAGTTTACCGGACGACTTCCAACAACGAGTGAGAGCGAAGTCGCGGCAGATAACAAGCTTGTACCGGAAGCATAGACAACGCTCCGAACCTCTCCAAGAGGCATAGAGCCATATTCTTCTTGGATTTCAGTTTTTATTTTATTTCTTTATTATTTCCTTAATATATTTATTTATTTTATTATTTATTATTATTATTATTATTATTATTATTATTATTATTATTATTATTATTATTATTATTATTATTATTATTATATTGTTTTTGTAATTTAAAACCAAAATTCCATTTTTTTAAATTTTTTTGGGGGTGTGGGCGGGGGGGGGGGTGGGGTGGGGAGAGTGGGGGGGGGGGGGGGGGGGAAGGGGAGTAGATGCTTGAAGTGCTTATGGTGCAAGCTGGTTATCCGCCTGGACTTCGCTCTCGTTTGCTGCTGGAATCGCTCGTGTTAACGAAACCTCACTAATGATTTTGGACCTTACGGCTTCCAGCTGTGCGAGATGGGTCGTCCTTGATAGTTCAAAGACAGTGCCAGCACACAATGTGTAACTCTAAAGATGGTAACTCTGTAACAAATGATGCTGGGAGGGTCAAGGCAGCTAAGAGACGTTATTTGGAAAATAAGAAGCAGGTGAAAACTGCACATGTTTCGATGAAAACAGTTGATTAAAAGCCCGGACAAGCATGCAATATCGCATATCTGTCCGAGCTTTTATTCCCCTATTTTCGATTTCAAATTGCAATTTCTGCACGTTATTGGGGCTTTTAACTCATTGGAGACGTGCCGCCTCCGGCTACGCGGCATAAGCCGCGTACCCGGAGGCGGCACGTCTCGAATGAGTTAATCCGAAAGTTTCGTCCAAACGCGTTCTATTTTGACCTACTTCAGATCACCTATTGTAAACGCTTGTGACTGTGTAACTACTCGCGTTGTTTCCAGGCCACGTTCAGGAGCTGACGAGTCTGATTGTGGAGACGATGATAGCGCCGTTCCTGGGGCTGCTGGTGGCGCTGGTAGCGGTGGTTTGGGTGGGCCGCGTCTTTAACGAAACCACGCTGGAGATCACCATTGTCCTGTCCCTAGTCAACCTGGCCTATCTCGTCGGTAACGCACACACATTAACCTCTACAGTGCCGATAAAATTTGAACGCCACCCAACTGCAAGATTATAGATCCTCATGAGCCCCCGCAGTTGCGGGGGCTCATGAGGATCTATGCCTCTTGCTGACACCAGTTTGAATCCATGTTCCTTTGGACGTCTAGTTTTTCTTGAATTAACGAAGATTGCATAAACACTTGCACTGTACGAGTTGATAGTCACTGATTGCTTCCCTCCATCTGCTACTCATGATCACGCGTAGCAGATTGAGGGTGGTAACCAGTGTGTACCACTGGAGAGAAGTAACCATTGTGATCGTACTCAGCCTCCCTCGTCAGCCTGGCTTATGTCAATGGTGACGTACAAACAGCAGTATGGCCAAACTATCACATTACTTAAACAGTGGGATATGTGATACGCCCCCCTTCGGGGGGGCTTCCATATGCATTGCTTTCAGTCACTTTTTTAGCGCCCCCTCTCTTTCCTATCTCTTTTTTTTTTTTTTGGTGTGCTTTGGCCACAGTAGATCTATGATCACTGGTCGATCATGCACACTTCTCTCCCCTGACAGTGCTATTATCTACTTTACTTTGTAACCTTCCTAAAATATTAGCATTGGCAGTCTCCCCTTTTCTTTTCATTTACTTCTACAATATCGACTGCAACCCTTCCCCCCTTTTGGTAGGTTCTCTTTTAGGGTGCATGGAAATTTGGCTCTAGGTGGTGGCATAGAATGTATGCCCCTGCAGACACCACAGTAAAATGTGGTTGTCTTTGCAGGTAGGCAGAAATTCCTGCCTCCTCCAGTATCGCCGATGGTGTGCTGAAGAGGTCGCCAAGACCGAAACAGCTGTCCACACCGGCTAAATATCTGGACCCCCCTTGGGGGGGACCTAGATTTAAATTTCCATGCACTGAGTGGCTGGTCCGCATCATCGTGGAACAGTCTCTGGAGTGGAGCTCCCCGCTGTACGTCAACTTTGTGGATTATGAGAAAGCATTTGACAGTGTGGACCGAGAGACTCTGTGGAAACTCCTACGACACTACGGTGTACCCATAAAGCTCGTCCGCCTGATCAAGAGCAGCTACGATGGTATGACATGTCGCGTGATCCACGAAGGGCAGTTCACCAGGGAGCTCCAGGTCAGAACTGGTGTCAGGCAGGGGTGTCTGCTGTCTCCGTTCCTCTTCCTACTGGCCATAGACTGGGTCATGAAGATGACCACAGAGCACAGACGAAGTGGAATACAGTGGACACTGTGGACACAGCTTGACGACCTCGATTTTGCAGACGACTTGGCATTACTGTCCCACACTCATCAACAAATGCAGGACAAGACCACGAGGCTTGCTGACATCTCGTCCCAAGTGGGCCTCACCATTCACAAACAGAAAACAAAGACAATGAGGCTGAACGCAACCAGGGAAGAACCAGTCTTGCTTGCTGGCACCCCGTTGGAGGAGGTGGAGTCCTTCACCTATCTCGGGAGCATCATAGACAAAAAAGGCGGCACTGATGCAGATGTCAGAGCACGAATCGGTAAAGCCAGAGCAGCCTTTCTCCAGCTGAAAAAAGTGTGGAGTTCCAGAGAGCTGTCACAACACACCAAAGTCCGGATCTTCAACTCCAATGTAAAAGCAGTTCTCCTATATGGAGCAGAGACTTGGAGACTGACAAAAACCACAGTCAACAGAGTACAGACCTTCATGAACAGTTGCCTTAGAAAAATTTTGAAAATCCACTGGCCAGAGAAGATCAGCAACGTCAGACTCTGGGAGAGAACAGAGCAGATAACAGCAGAGAATGAAATTGGGCGAAGAAGATGGGATGGATCGGTCACAGTCTGAGAAAGCCAGCTTCCAGTATCACTAGGCAGGCATTGTCATGGAACCCCCAGGGAAAGAGGAAAAGAGGTAGGCCGAGAAACTCCTGGCGTCGAGACCTCCAAGCAGACATCAAGAGACTGGGAACCACCTGGAGTAGAATCGAAGGAGAAGCACAGGACAGGAGTTGCTGGAGGTCTCTCGTCGACGGCCTATACCCGGGTAGGGGTGACAGGCGTAAGTAAGTAAGTAAGAGTGGCTGGAACAGTGGGATATGTGATACGCCCCCCTTCGGGGGGGCTTCCATATGCATTGCTTTCAGTCACTTTTTTTTAGCGCCCCCTCTCTTTCCTATCTCTTTTTTTTTGTGTGTGTGCTTTGGCCACAGTAGATCTATGATCACTGGTCGATCATGCACACTTCTCTCCCCTGACAGTGCTATTATCTACTTTGTAACCTTCTTATCACATTACTTGTATAATATGCAGCCTTACAATCACAATCCAATCATATAATTATAGTGGACATGTGTGTTTGGGGTGGGGGGGGGGGGGTTAAGGGGGTAGGGGTGGGGCTGCTGAGTGGCGGTATAGAACACGGATTTGGCTACCTACACAAAAATCACGCAACAGGGAAGGGGTGGAAAGATGATTCTTCTACCCAGTGCGTCCGACATTTCAAAATTTTGATGAAGGGGTAGGGGAAGAGGGTAGGGAGGGAGGGCGAGGGACTAGAATCTTAAGGTCTAAAATCACAGACCAGTACACATACGTATAGCTTGTGTGTATGTGTGTGCGGGTATGTGCGTGCATACGTGTATGTGTGTGTGTGTGTGTGTGTGTGTGTGTGTGTGTGTGTGTGTGTGTGTGTGTGTGTGTGTGTGTGTGTGTGTGTGTGTGTGTGTGCGTGCGTGCGTACGTGTCTGTGTGACAGCGGAGACGACGTACATGCCTGGTATGGTGACGGTGGTGGTGATGGGACTCTACCTCTCCTCCTCCCGGTCCAGCATCAGTCACGCTGTGGAGCATGCCATGCACCAGTAAGACTTCAGTCCACCTCACACGTCTGCAAGAGGCAAGGATTCTCATGAGCCCCTGTAGAATGCAGCGTGCAAGGGCTGATGAGAATCCATGCTTCTTGCTGGCAAAAGGCTGCAGGAGATCATCCCCGGTAGCAAAGCGTCTTCGGGCCCACGACGGCCTATTGCGGTCGTCGTGGCCTCGAGGACCTGAGATGAGAACCTGCTGTAGGTAGCAATTATGAACGTTATTTAACTCATTCTACCCCAGACACACCACAGCAAAATAAGGATCATAAGGATCGACCATGATTGTTCAAGGGTGATGCCAGAATAGCTTGGCGCCTAAGGGCGCCAATCTATTCTGGCATCACCCTTGAACTATCATGGTCGATCTGTGTCCTGCACTGCAAATTGCAATGCAGTCTTCAGAGGACAACGGCAACATTTGGGGATTTCGGTGATGGGGTAGAATGAGTTAACATATCTTTTAGTCTAGTCTCGTCCTGAACGCTTAACTCATTCGAGACGTGCCGCCTCCGGATACGCGGCACGTCTCGAATGAGTTAACGGTTGTGGAGCGCGAGAATGCCATACGTTTACGACTTTAGTATAACTGCACTCCGGGTTTTTTTTTTTTTTTTTTGGTTTTATTTTGTGGGTTGCCTCAAGTGCGATACAAAAAGTGAGTCTGTGTGTCAGGTCAGTAGTCGTCTGTCTGTGGTCTGTGCGACGTCGTTCGTGGAAAACTTAAATCATTACACTCTGAGGCGTTATATATATATATATATATATATATATATATATATATATATATATATATATATATATATATATATATATATATATATATATATATATATATATATATATATATATATATATATATATGTTGTTGTTTTTTTCCTCCAGTACCATGTGACTGTGATATAAAAACCCCTGTAGCGAAAAATGGCGGACGTTTTGTAGCCCTCTCGATGACGCATCATGGATGCCAGTTTGTTCTATAAAAGATCCGTCGCTGAACATTCTAAAGTACAACGTTACTTAGTGTTGTTCGAAACATCAAGCACACTCAGTACTGGAGACGGCAACGTCATGACATATTTTTAATTACGTCATAAGTCTATTATGTATAAATGTATATTCCTTTGACGTCAGTCATGTCTGGCGTGGTCCAGGTCGCAAGTTGTCTTGTTGATTTCTTTTTACGAAAATAGTGGAGGAATGAAAACAAATACGTTATTGGTCGGAGGGGTTCGCTGCACGGACCCTTGTAGGCCTTCGGGAAGTCAAAGGGATCATTGTACCCCTCAGGCCTTCGGCCTTCGTGGTACAATGATTCCTTTGACCTCCCTCAGGCCTACAAAGGTCCGTGTAGCGAACCCCTCCGACCAATAACTTATAATATATTTGCTTATTGTCCTGTGAAGGCTACATAACAGATTAGGAGATAGAGCAACCATTTTAGTTGAAGGGTGGTGCCAGAATAGCATGGCGCCTCAGGCGACAATCTATTCTGGGTCCACCCGTGAACTATCATAGTCAATTTTATTTCAAGCAATAGTGTATCAGGATGAAAAGGGTTAAACGCTGGCATTTTCTCGGAGTCTGTGCATACCACAGGCCTTCAAACTTCACCCAATGATACTTTGTGGCAGGACCTTTCTAAACATTTTTTTTTAACACCATTGTCATAATTGTCATAATATGGCTAAAACCACACGCGCGCATGTGATCCCAACGAAAACAAATTTGTCGGCCAGACTGACACAATAAAGGTTTTTGAATTGAATTGAATTGAATTGAATATCAATTTCAGTGACCTGTCTCATAAGCAGAAGCTACAGGAGGTCTAGAAATAGGTCAAAACAGATATCTGGACAAAAATAATTGGTGGCTTACGTGCGACAGTAAAAGTGAGTCTATGTAATGGTCCAATGGGGATGGGGTGGGGGTGGGTTTGGGGGTGTGGGGGGTGGGGGGTGGGGGGGGCGTGTCACACTGGTTGTCTCCGTCGATTCGCAGCACAGCGGATCGAAGAAGACAATCAGTGTATGTGTGTGTGGTTGTATGTGCGTGCCTGTATGAGCGTGTGGGTGTGTGCACACGTGCGTGAGTGATTTTGCGTGTGTGTGTGTGTGTGTGTGTGTGTGTGTGTGTGTGTGTGTGTGTGTGTGTGTGTGTGTGTGTGCGCGCGCGTGTTTGTGTGCGTGATTGCGGTCGTGCGTCATGTTTGCGCAGATTTATCAGCGTTCTGACCGACATTTTCAACTCTGTGGTCTTCTTCTTCGTTGGGGCCAAGCTGGTGGTGAGGATCAGCGACAACGGCTTTAGCGGGTGGATGTTCATCACAGATTTTATGCTCTACCTGCTCGTCATACTGCTTAGGTGAGATGATAGTCTTATTAACCTGCTCAGTGTTTTACCCCTTCACTGGCGAGAAAACTCGAACGACACCCAACTGCAAGTGGTTTAGATCCTCATGAGCCCCAGCAGTTGCGGGGGCTCATGAGGATCTATACCTCTTGATAAAACCACTTTGACGTCTCTTGATCTTTGACGTTGGATTTGCGATGATTTAAAAACGCAAAATGCGTCGACTGGCAGAGCAAGCATCTTGACGTCTGGTGCTCTTTGGCGTTGAATTTTACGATTTCGAAAACGCAGTCTGCGTCCACTGGCAGTAAACGGGTTAAACCCCCAAACTAACTAATTAACCACACTGCTTTTCAGTGTAGAAAATACAGAATCTGCTTTAGTATGTCGCGATAACTGGGAAGGCCATAGGCGTCAAGTCTCTTGTGCCATTTCGACTTCACCCATAATACTCATTTGGCACATTTTGAACACGTGACGCGTCATCAGCTTCGCCGCAGGTTGTGTCCTTGGAGAAAAAGATTTGAGTCACTCTTGTATCATTTTCACTTTACCTATGACGCCTTTGCCCATGACGCTTATAGGTGAGGGGGAGCTCGGTAGCTCAGGTGCTGGAACGTTCGACTCTGGGCCGGAACTGAGGTCGCGCCAAGTTCGAACCCAGCTCAACATTTTTTTCAGATCCTGTTTGGAGTCTTTCAAATCACCTTCGTGGTGGTCGAAAGACGTTAAGCCCTAAACGTATACCGTGCTCATGATAATTAGTCCATTTTAAACGTGACGGACATCACTGACCTGACTTGTTTAACTCTGCCGCCGCAAAAGGTATAACTGGATAACAGTTCGGCTGATGCTATAAGACTGCGGCAGATGCAGATGAATTTACATAGGAGAAGAAAGGGGAAAAAATCATATAAGAAGCAAAAGTCTCTAGGTCCGACGTCAGCCTCACTTTCGACCGAGGACCTTTTTGGCGGCGTTAAACTTGCTATCCGTATGTGTTTTTCATAGCGTCAAGGCCTCTGTACATTTCTAACGCGAGACAGATGGCATGATCCGCCGTATCGCGCGACTGAAATCGCGCGATACTGATCAGGCCATCTGTCTTGCGTTACGTGCAGAGGCCTTGCGGTGTTTTTCCTGAGCCCCGTGTTGCGGCGGATGGGGTACGGCATGTCGTGGGACCACACGCTCACCGTGTGGCTGGGGGCGTTGAACGGGGCGCACAATATCATCCTGGGCATGCTGGCAGTCGAGGGCTACAGAGGACAGGCGCTCAATGCGGGAAAAAACCACGACTACGAGGTAAATAGTGGTTGTGGTGGTGGTGGTGGTGGAGGTGCTGGTGGTGATTGTTGTCGTCATCGTCGAAAATCGTCCGTGTGTGCGTTTGTGTGTGTGCACACGTGTGTCCAAGTCCTGTAGCGATGGGCAAGGGGCAAAACGGCAGGTGAAAGATGTCACTGGAAGCCGCAGTCTCAAACCTGCATGCAGGCGGTTCAGGATATTGGTCGCCTGATGTTGACCTGGGGATGACAACGTCACTCGGCACACCCTGAACGACCAAGCAGCCTTCTCTAGGGACAGCACTGCTTGCTCCACACGGAGAGGGGCCTAGAAAAGGTGGCCTAACCAAAGCTTATCCCCTCGTAACCCAGTTGGCTAGCCGCGGTCAACGGGCATCTTCTCATGCGGTCAGAAAACAAGAAAAAACAATGGATCTACTCTCATGACGACCACGACCGGACTCAACGTAGCATGCTGGAACATCCGAACCATGCTCGACACAGCAGACAGCGGACGCCCTGAACGTCGCTCCGCCCTCATTGCCCATGAATTGCGGAGGTTAAACATCGACATCGCCGCGCTCAGTGAAGTACGCCTCCCGGAGGAAGGCAGCCTCCAAGAACTTGGCGCTGGCTACACCCTCTACTGGTCAGGCAGGCCTGCATCAGAAAGACGGCTCTCAGGCGTGGGCTTCATGGTGAAGACCCACATTGCGACTAAGTTGGAAAACCTACCAACGGGTCACTCCGACCGCATCATGTCCATGCGCCTCCCACTGAGACACCAGCAATACGTCACCCTTCTCAGTGTGTACTCCCCAACCCTCCTGGCAGAGCCTGCAGAAAAAGACAAGTTCTACTCTGACCTGCGCAGCCTCCTGCAGAGCACCCCTGCAGACGACAAAGTCATCATCCTTGGCGACTTCAACGCCAGAGTGGGCCAAGACTCAGAAGCCTGGAAAGGAGTCCTCGGCAAGCATGGCGTTGGGAACTGCAATGACAATGGTCGCCTACTGTTGGAGCTCTGTGCAGAGCAGCAACTTGTCATCACCAACACTACTTTCCAGCAAAAGGACAGTCGAAAGACCACCTGGATGCATCCTCGCTCCAAGCACTGGCACCTTATCGACTATGTCCTAGTGCGTCAGAGGGACCGCAGTGACGTCCTCCTCACCAGAGTGATGCCCAGCGCAGAGTGCCACACTGACCACCGCCTTGTTCGCTGCAAACTAAGGCTCCGCCTCAAGCTGAAACCCAAGAAATGGGGCCCCCCCAAGAAAAAGCTTGATGTTGCCAGCCTTCACCGTGACGACAAGAAAGCTGCCCTTCAGGCCGATTTACAGCGCATGCTCAAAGACACAGTTGATCCAGCAGACTCCTCCCCTGAAACACTCTGGGAACAACTGAAAACTGCTATTGTAAAATCTTCTGTGGAAGTCTTGGGCTTTGCTAGAAAGAGGAACAAAGACTGGTTTGACGAAAACGACGTAGAGATCCAGGAACTTCTAGCAAAAAAAAGAGCCGCCCACCAGGCCCACCTAGCCCAGCCTTCCTGCCCTGTGAAGAAGTCTGCCTTCCGCCTCATCTGCAGCAGTCTCCAGCTCAAGCTTAGAGAGCTCCAGAACGACTGGTGGTCCAGACTCGCACAGAGGACCCAGCTCTGCGCTGACAACGGTGACTACAGGGGCTTCTACGAAGCACTGAAAGCAGTGTATGGCCCTAGGCACCTGGTACAAAGTCCCCTGCGAAGCGCTGATGGACAGGCACTCCTCACAGATAATACCTCCATCTTGAACCGCTGGTCGGAATACTTTCAGGACCTCTTCGGCGCTGAGCGCACTGTTCAAGAAACAGTCATCCTCCAAATCCCACACCTTCCACTAAAGGTTGAATTGGACGAACCGCCCACCGCCGAAGAGACCCTCACAGCCATCCACCAGCTCAAGAGTGGCAAAGCAGCAGGCATTGACGGAATCCCGCCAGAGATCTGGAAACATGGAGGCCCAGCACTGCACAACAAGCTCCACGACCTCTTTCTCTGCTGCTGGGAAAAAGGAACACTACCAAAGGATCTCCGTGATGCAGTCATCATCACCCTGTACAAGAACAAAGGAGAGAAGTCTGCCTGCTCTAATTATCGTGGAATTACCCTGCTGTCCATTGCCGGGAAAATTCTCGCAAGGTTGCTCCTGAATCGGCTGGTACCTGCCATCGCTGAGGACCACCTCCCAGAGGGCCAGTGTGGCTTCAGAGCCAACAGGAGTACCACCGACATGGTCTTTGTGCTGAGACAGCTTCAGGAGAAGTGCCGCGAGCAGAACAAAGGGCTGTACGTAACGTTTGTCGACCTAACAAAAGCGTTTGACACTGTGAGCAGGCAAGGTATGTGGCAGATCCTGGAGCGACTAGGCTGTCCCCCAAAGTTCCTCAACATGATCGTCCAGCTCCACGAGGACCAGCAAGGCCAGGTCAGACTAAACAGTGACCTCTCAGAACCATTCCCCATTCGCAACGGCGTGAAGCAAGGCTGCGTGCTGGCACCGACCCTCTTCACCATCTTCTTCAGCATGATGTTGAAGCAGGCCACAGTGGACCTCGACGATGACGACGCAGTGTACATCAGGTATCGTCTCGATGGCAGCCTGTTCAACCTCAGACGACTGCAGGCCCACACGAAAACCCTAGACCAACTGATTCGTGAGCTGCTCTTTGCTGATGACGCTGCCCTCGTTGCACACACAGAGAGAGCCTTGCAGCGCATTACGTCCTGCTTCGCAGATGCCGCCCAGCTCTTTGGACTTGAGGTCAGTCTGAAAAAGACAGAGGTCCTTCATCAGCCGGCACCCAAGGAAGAGCATCGCCCTCCCCACATCACCATCGGCGAGTCCGAACTGAAGTCTGTACACCAGTTTACCTACCTTGGCTGCATCATCACGTCAGACGCCAAGCTGGACAAGGAGCTGGACAACAGGCTGGCAAAAGCGAACAGTACTTTCGGGCGACTATTCAAGCGGGTGTGGCACAATCAACAGCTGAAAAAAGGCACCAAGATCAGCGTGTACAGAGCTGTCGTCCTCACCACCCTGCTGTACGGTTCCGAGTCCTGGGCCCTCTACCGCAGCCAACTACGACTCCTCGAACGCTTTCACCAGCGCTGCCTGCGTACCATCCTCAGCATTCACTGGAGTGACTATGTCACCAACGTCGAGGTCCTTGAACAGGCGGAAACTGTGAGCATCGAGGCTTTGCTGCTGCGGACACAGCTTCGCTGGGCGGGGCACGTCTCCAGGATGGAGGATCATCGCCTACCCAAGATCACTCTGTTCGGCGAGCTCGCCACTGGACACCGAGACAGAGGGGCACCAAAGAAGAGATACAAAGACGGTCTCAAGAAGTCACTTAGTGCCTGCCAAATCGACCACCGCCAATGGTCTCTGCTTGCTGCGGACCGTGACACCTGGCGCTCCACCATTCACAAGGCAGCCGTCTCCTTTGAGGACTCTCGCAGAGCTAACCTTAAAGACAAGCGGCTCAGAAGAAAAAACAGAGCTGTCGTAACTCAGAACCCTGACCAGACCTTCCCCTGCAGCCACTGCGGTCGAACCTGCCTGTCCCGGATTGGCCTCTGCAGCCACGAAAATGCCTGCAGACGACGTGGGCAAGCCCTATAGAATCTTCGTTCGCGAAGTCAAGCCAAGAGAGAGAGACACGTGTGTGTGTTTTTGTGTTTGTGTGTTAGTGTGTGTGTGTGTGTGTGTGTGTGTGTATGTGTGTTGTGGTGTATGTGTGTGTGTGTTGTTGTGTGTATATATTTGCATGTGTGTTGTGTGTGTGTGTGTGTGTGTGTGTGCGTGCGTGCGTGCTTTTGTGTGTATGTGTGTGTGTGTGTGTGTGTGTGTGTGTGTGTGTGTGTGTATGCGTCGATGCGTGTGTGTGTGTACACATGTGTGTGTGTGTACACGTGTTTTTCTGTGTTGTGTGATTTGTATGTGTGTGGGTATGTTGTGTTGTGTGGAATGTGTTGTGTTGTGTTGTGTGGGTGTGTATGTGTGCATGCGTGCGTGCGTGCGTGCGTGCGTGTGTGTGTGTGTGTGTGTGTGTGTGTGTGTGTGTGTGTGTGTGTGTGTGTGTGTGTGTGTGTTCATTTGTGCGGATGTTCATCAGTCTCAGTGTGTGTCTATGTTTGTTTGTGTGTGTGTGTGTGTGTGTGTGTGTGTGTGAGTGTGTGTGTGTGTGTGTGTGTTTGCGTGCCTGCGTGCCTGCGTGCCTGCATGTGTGTGTGATGTGCGTGTGTTGCAGTTTTTCCACACGATGATAGTCATCATTATGCTGAAGCAGCTTGTCAACACTAGCATCACTCGCGGCCTGCTCAAAGTCTTTGGTGAGTGTATACTCATTAATCCCTTCACTGCCCAAAAAACGTGAACACGATCCAACTGCAAGAGGCATAGATCCTCATGAGCCTCCGCCATTGCGGGGGCTCATGAGGATCTATGCCTCTTGCAAAGACCAATTTGTATCCATATTTCTTGGACGGTCTTTTTTTTTTTTTTGGGGGGGGGGGGGGGGGGGGGTGGGGGGGGGGGCGGGAGTGTCGTTGAATGAACAAAGATTTCAGAAACAAAAATGTAATGCATTCCTGACAATTTCAAAGGCCGCGGCAGACCGTCTGGAGCTTTTTCCAGTGTCTTACGTCCAACACCACTGAGAGAACTATCACCTCATTGTCCATGCAGTGCAATCTTAGTTTACATGTGTACTGTGGAAATCCATCTTCTTAGGCGCCCGGCCTGAGTTTGCCTGCCGGCAAGAGTCATAGGTCTTCATGAACCCCGCAAACAGGGGGGGGGGGGGGGGGGGGGGGAAGGGGCGCTCATGAAGATTTATGACTCTATTCAACCCTAATCATACAGCGATCGCAGCAGATAAAATTCAATGTCGGACACTCTCTCCGCGTTTGCCTGCTTATTTAAATAGTTAACTTGATTTTTGTGTTGCAGGCTTGCGGTCCATGCCCATGTTCAAGATTTTCGGCCTGTCGAACGCCATGAGAGTTCTGAAAGATGTGCGTTTCAAGACTCTGAACGCGCTGAAAAGTGACAGGTGCGTCAGACAACACGTTTACTGACGGTCCATGTAATGCTTTTGTTATTTTCATCAAGATCATCATCATCATCATCATCATCATCATCATCATCCAAATGGTTCTTTTAAAGCGCTGTTCAGACGAAACACTGGATTCACTGCGCATGCGCAGTGCACAAGAGCATACTCTCGCCCACACACTGAGCCTGCACAATCAAACGCTACTTTAAACCACCTCATTCCTTCCCAACAGCTTGCATCCACATCCCTGTCACATCAAAAGCCAGAGTCTAAAAGAAAAAAATCAGTTAACCCTTTTCATCCTGATACACCTATTGTTTGAAATAAATTTGACTGATAATTCAAGGGTGGTGCCGCCAGAATAGCTTGGCGCCTGAGGCGCCAAGCTATTCTGGCACCACCCTTGAACTAAAACAATAGATCTATCTCCTAATCCGTAATGTAGCCTTCATAGGACAAAAAGCAAATTTTACAAAATCAGCCTAAGGATGTAATGGGTTCGGTATGAATGAAAAGCGATGTCAGTGCTGCGTGCTAATAGCCTGACAAAAAAAGAAAGAAATGTCTACAAGTGAATTTTGAACTGGGACAGCCTGGTGTGGGCAGATTCTTCAGGTTCACTGGCAGCGAATTCCAGCAAAGACAATGATGTACTATCTTTGATTCCAGACACTTGGGGGTAAAAAGCTGAAAGAACGCTGACCGACAGTCTTCATGTTCAGCTTTGGGATTTTGTTAAAGTTTTTTTGCTGGTGGCATCCAGAAACCACAAACATGGGAACGACAAGGATGGGATGACCGTTGCGTAATCCATCACTTCTTAACTGACACGGGTAGTAGGAAACAGCACCAACTTGGTGCTATTTCCAGCTATTTCGTACCCGTGTCAAGCCGCGCAACAATTATCCCAGGCCTGTTGTGTTGTCTGGTTGGTTAGTTTGGTGTTAACGTCCTCGTCACCAGAGCGATAATAGGTGGGCACTAATGTGGGGCAAGGGCAGCTATTGCCTAAGGAGGACGACCTGAACACTGACCAGTTCAGGCGCGTTGCAACTGTGCCACTGATTGACCGGGACGTTTCTTTATGGACGTGCTATATCTAGAACAATCAGTCTTTTCCCCTTGCCTACGTTGGGAACAATGCTTTCCATTTTGAGATGGGGGGGTGGGGTGGGGGAGGGGCTATGGGGGATGGAGGGATATGGCGGGGGAGGGTGGGGGGAGGGGGACACGTTTTCAGAAACATTTCATACAAGTCGTTGACACAAACTGAGTGATTACAAATAAGTAAACACTTTCTCTAGAAGATGTTTTCGAAAACTTGTTAGTGAAGTTACCTCCCGGCAGTTAACGTCGGACGACGCCCAACAACCAACGGTAGCGAAGTCACGGCGGATAGCCAGACGCTATCATAACACAGACAACACTCCTACCATCTCCAAGAGGCATAGATCTTCATGAGCCCAGAGGGCTCATGAAGATCTATGTCTCTTGGAGATGATTGGAGTGGGTTTTTTTTAAATATTAAAAGCCGGTCATCCGACGTGACACCAGACCAGCTCTTATCATCCAGAAACACGTACCGAGTAGGTTGGTCAATAATGCACAGTTCTTTCCCTTATTACTGCTTTGTTTACCCCCCGTCATCTACTTGGTACGCTTTTCTTTGCTGAGCAGATTTATGGCTGATGCAGACTTCGACATTGTGGAGTCTGACACGGTGCTGGACGACATGTTTAAACGTTTCAACAAAATTTATCTGGACCAACAGGTGAGCCGCCAAGTTCTTAGAAAAGGTCCTCGGGCAGATGCCACCCGCTGCAGGTCCGAGTACAGCCGTGCGCACATACAGCCGTGCACACCCACACACACACACACACACACACACACACACACACACACACACACACACACACACACACACACACACACACACACACACACACACACACACACACACACACACACACACACGCACGTACGCACGTACGCACGCACGGCCGTGCGCGGGCCAACCACGACTGATGATCTTTTGCCTTTTATCTTTTATTTTTCATCTGTTTTCGTATACTTCAGCTCTCCATTCCTCTCTGCTTTTGGTACCGGTTTCATGTCACTTTCTGAATTTCAAAGGCACTACAAAACAAGCCATCCCATTGGTATCAATTTCAGCCCACTTATAAAATTTCAAATATAAAACGATTTGAATTTCCATAAACTTCAGTAGCTCACTTGAGCTTGCCCTTAGCACCACGTGAATATTATGTGTTTATGTACAGTGTGTGAATGAATGCGCGTGATTCACGTGAGCGTGCTTGTTGCCGGGTTCAGTTCGCGGCGGCGCTTTGAGCCGATATTCAATTGGGTAAAGCGCCTATTTAATGCGCTGATTTATTTATTTATTTAAAAGCAAAACAAAAAACAAACAAACAAACAAACAAAAAACCAACAACAAAAAACTGTAACTTCAAACTTCGCACCACGTGAATGTGTTGCTTGTGTTTACGAGTGAATGCGTTTGTTTAAGTGCGTCTGCGTGTTGGGTTCAGATCGCGGCGTTTTGAGCTGAGTTTAGAATTTGTAAATATGATAAGCGATATGATTACTAGTACATTCTTTCCTTTGCCCCAGTCCAAGTCTGGGCGAGGCAGAGTCCTGCCGTTTGGAGAGGACTTGTTATCGAGGGAAAGAATGCGAGACGAGAGGGACGAATCCATTCTCATCCTTCTCAAAGCTCAAAAGGTGTGTGAGGCTGTGTTTCCTTATAGCTACGTGACAGCGGCGCGGTAGGCGACACGGCGCAAAAAGTAGCTGAGCAAAAGGCGGGAACTGGATTTATGTGTTTCCAGATAGCGGTGCGACATGCGGTATCGCTCCCTTACTGACTTAACTCATTCAGCCCCGACACACCACAGCTACACACGGATCGAGCATGATAGTTCAAGGGTGGTGCCAGAATAGCTTGGCGCCCATAGGCGCCAAGCTATTCTGGCACACACCCTTGAACTATCATGCTCAATCCGTCTCTATAATTGTAACACAGTCCTTCAGAGGGCAACTTCAAAATTTGGGGATTTCGGTCCCGGAATAGAATGTGTTAAAGTTGTTTAGAATTGTTGTTATTTGTTGCAAGATGCTGAGAGCCACGCTCGTTTCATACAATTTTGCCGCGCGGGTGTCGCCTGTCGCACTCCAATCGCACCGCGTCTCGTCACGCAGATGGAAACACTGACTCGTTCTTTATTTCGATGAGTTCTCGATTTCGTGTGGCTGTCGCCACCTCTTTCGCGTCGCTGTGGCGCTGCCATGTGGAAACACCCCTTAGCTCAGGACGCACTAGGTCTCCAATTAACCCATTTAGCCCCGGGTCCCTACAGCAGGAGATTGATTGACCGTGATAATTCAAGGGTAGCGCCAGATTAGCTTTTCGCCTGAAGGCGCCAAGCTAATCTGGCACTACCCTTGAATTATCACAGTCAATCCAATTCAGTCCTGCAACTGGTACATAGTCGTTAAGTAACACTTCCGAAATTTGGGAAATGCAGCCGTGGGGCTAAAAGGGTTAATTACAATCACTTTCTGCGATATGAGCTCTCGTTAAGATAACCAGTGACAGTGTGGCCAGGTTTGTGCAGTTCCATTCACATGCTGTTCGTAGCTGAAAGGGTGTACAGGGTGTGTGTAATTCCACTCCATTCTGCTTTTTAACCCGTTGGCTTTCGGTAGCGGTGTTTGTCGCGATTATTCCTACAGGCGGTTAGCCGTGTTTTTCGCCGGCTGTACCAGAAAACAAACAAACATAAAACAAAAAGCACAAACAAAAGATATCTGTGGAAATTTTAGAAAAGGTGCTTTATTGTCTACCGTATTTAAAAAATACAGTAAACTTTTTAATGGGGCTGGTCGGAGCGCATTCCGGAGCATGCACATGACGTTTTTGGCGTGCGGGGCAGACATTCTGGCAAAGAAGTAACAAGATAAAAATGACGTCACGTCTAGCTACGCAAACCTTTCTAGGGAACGTCTTTTGGCTCCAAACGCCGTATGTGTGTGTGTCACAGTGTGTGTGTGTGTGGGGGGGGGGGGGGGGGATGTGACAGCGACTAGAGTCCGCGTTTGAGGACGGACAAGCTTGAAATTGTAGGATAGTAACTGTCCCTAAAAGAATTATATCGAGACCTTTTTTTTTCCGATGTTTTGATTAAGTTGTTCACTGGCGAAAAAATGGCCGTTTCACAAAAACCGGTTGATCCACACTAGAGTCTGTAATTTTTCTTATTTTTACCATATGTTTTGCAAATAGGTAGACAAAAGGGAAATTTGAATGAGTTCGTTAACCAGCATTGTACCTCTAGAACTTTTTGAGCGATAATTAATATATTTTCACGTTTTGGGGATTAATTTCACGAATAATATGGTTAATCTTAAAACAATTGAATCTTTTTTTACGAAAAAAACATTCTTCTCTTTAATAATCGCGTGCTTTTTTGTATACGGTATTTACATAAGCCTACAGTTTGTCTCGGCTGTCGGGTACGGTTAGGTCTATTGTGACCTGTATGCCCTAGGTGTGAAAATCAGACAATTTTCTGCACCACTTTTTTGGAGTCATTTGTAAAACAGCTAACAAAACTTTAATTTTTCTTTTACGAACAAAACTATCTACTCATTAATACCCGCATGATTTTTCAAAAACAGTGTTTGCAGAAGCCTGCTGTTTGTCCCGGCCCTTGGGTGGGATTAGGTCAAAATTGTAACCTGTAAGCCCTAGGCGTGAAAATCAACAAGAAAATTGCGAAGTTGATCCTCTGATACGTCAAATGTTAGTACTGCGATGAGTGACATATAACATCGAGTCGTCATGAACACGGCGTCGTGGGACTAATGATGCCATGACGTGAAGCTTGAAGTGACGTCATTCCGCTGCTCGTGCAGAATAGCTATGCTACGCCAGACCACAGAGCTTACGAATGGCGAGAATCGCCGTCTTTATTCCTGTGTGCCAGTGTGTGTGGATCAGAGGGTGGGTTAGAGTAGAAGGAGATGTATTCCTGTCGCTACACGAGCCCACAGTGCGTACTAATGGCGGGAAGCGCCGTGTGTCCGTCTTTATTTGTGTGCGCTGAAGTGTGTGTGGATCAGAGGTTGGCTTAGAGTTAGAGAGGAGGGAAATGGATCAGCATAATAAGCCTAAAATATGAACAACTTTGAATGTTCCTAAAAGATAAACGCATCTGAGCTCCAAACAATACGGTAGACTTTGGGATGAAATCCTCATCTTGTTTTCCGCCGTTGTTACAGAAAAGTTACTGGCGTCACTTTGATCGCGGCCTGATGTCCAAAGAGGCCTTACACCGCCTACTGGAACTGGCCGATACAGCTGCTGACCACAGGGGCAAGTGGGTCACACGCACGCACGCACGCACGCACGCACGCACGCACGCACGCACGCACGCACGCACGCACACACACACACACACACACACACACACACACACATGTACACACACACACAAACACACACACACAGGCTTCTTTCCCACCCTTCCCGCATGCCGACACCCCCCTCCCCATCCCGAACAAATATCAACTACGTGTATTACAAGTGGAGACATTGCATCCACCTCCCTCTCTCTCCCTCCCCCATCCCCCCCCCCCCCAAAAAAAAAAAAAAGAAAACAAAGAAAAAAAAAAGAAGTAAAAGTAAATAAATAAACAAAGAAACCAAGCAACCAATCCTCCCACGCCTGAAGTCTGGGCAGGGCGGATATCCGGCTTTTATAATAAGAATAAACACAACTCCAAACATATCCAAGAGGCATAGATCCTCATGAGCCCGAACATCTCCAAGAGGCATAGATCCTCATGAGCCCGAAGGGCTCATGAGGATCTATGCCTCTTGGATATGTTTGGAGTGTCAGAACAAGCTGGTCATGCGTGCATCTCAGTGAATGACGTAAACATTAGCAGCCGAGAAAACCGAACCACTGACGCTGCTGAATTTGGAACCCTCGGACGTCAGGTCGACTGTGCTGGTCTGTAATTTTGGACCTTACGACTGAAAGCCGTGAGGTCCAAAATCACAGACCAGCACACATATTTAAGCTTTCAACCCTAGAGGTTGTCATGCATTGACCTTGCCAAGTCCCCCCCCCCCCCACCCCCCATCCCCCCTCCCCCCCCCCCCCCCCCCCCGGCGCAAGCGCCGAGCGGTCTCCTATTTCGTTTAACGCGCAAATGTTTTTTTTTTGTCCTGTTTCTTGACCTTCGCAGGTTTCTGGATGTGGCCAAGGTCATGCAGGCGTCCAAGGTCACTCCGGTCATGAGACTTCTGGTTAGTGTGAAGGATATGCAGAAGGTTTTGTTGCTGTTGTCGTTCTACTTTTGTTGTTGATGTTGTTGTTTATGAACATTTTAACTGTGAGTGTCATGTCGAAAGGTCTGCGTCACATAGGGTCAGTACAGAGAGATGCTTGTAAACCCTGATGGGTCTGGCGTTCTTGTTTAACTCATTCAGCCCGGCGCACGTATTTCCCGAATTTTGGAGGCGTCATCTAACGACTATGCACCTGTTGCAGGAGATGAGTCGACCATGATAATTTAAGGGCAGTGCCAGATTAGCTTGGCGCTGACAGGCGCCAAGCTAATCTGGCACTACCCTTAAATTATCATGGTCGACCCATTTCCTGCTGTAGTGCCTCAGGGCTGAATGGGTTAAGTATATCGTATATCTCGACATCTTTTAGGCCTTTTTTCTCTGGGACTGTGTTTTTTTTTTGGGGTTTTTTTTTTTTTTTTTTTTTTTTTTTTTTTTGCTTACTCAGTAACTTCTCTCTATGATGTACTCTACCACTGAGTAATTCTCTTAAGAGTTCATCTCTGGATCCAGTGCGCTTGCCAAGTAACGGCTTGTACCGACACATTCAGCACTAGAGGTAGCCACTGCAAGCACACGCACTACAAACGAACCTTAGTGTTACGATTGTGGTTGTGTTGTCATCTGTGGGAGCATGTGTGTATTAATCGTAGGAAACGATCTGATATTTATTTGAGCTATCATGATTACGTACCTTTTTAGTAAGATTCGCTATCGTTCGCACAGAAAGCGGAATTGATTGTCTTTTGATTTACGGAGAGTCTAAAAACCGCTCGAATAATCTCCGCTATTTTCTGTGCGCGTGAAGTTAGCAGCCAGTATGTATTAGGCGGAGTCTTGAAACTTCCGGAGAATCCTGGCAAGGTCGTGAACTGTGTAACTTATTTTTGTGTAACGTCATTACATACCCGGATTTCCCAAAATTGGGGATGAAATTAGCAGTCGAATTTTGTAGACTATTGTAGTCTATTCTAGAAAGTTCTTTTTCATCAATATTTATGAGTTTCGCCGTTACGTGTTCTGTTCTGATTGGTTGTGTTGTATGAATTTGCTGGACACTGATGATTATTCTGGAAAGCCTGATACTATAAAAGATTGAGCTGGGAAGCGCGTTTGTATATTGTTAAGTTGTAGAATTGCGATGTAACAGCGTCGGTACATTGTTCAGTTGTATAATTGCAGTGTATCGTAAGTACATTGTCAGTGACGGAGTTATGCAGTGTATAGTGATGTACATTGTATGAGAGACGCATTGTGTCAGAAGTGTTGATATTTTGTGGAGTGTTGTATCACATTGTATCAGTGTTGGTGCATTTGTGAATGCATTGTTTGGAGATCGCATCGCTGCAATAAAATATTGTTGCAACTGTTACTTCAGTGTGGTCTTCAACCTTAAGCCACGTGTGACGGGTTGCAGCTGAGTGAAGTTTCTTTAAAAGAACCTTACGAGCGTGTGTGTGTGGTGTGATATCATACTACGACTCAACACGTAACACTTAGCTGGACGGATCTCGCCGCCCACAGTGTGCTACCTGACGTTATCTCGCGGCGGCTGAAGCCACCAACGACCTACACATGGATTGATTGATTGATTGATCGATCGATCGATTGATTGATTGATTGATTGATTGATTGATTGATTGATTGATTGATTGATTGATTGATTGATTGATTGATTGATTGATCGATCGATCGATCGATCGATCGATCGACTGAGTGAGTGAGTGAGTGAGTGAGTGAGTGAGTGATCTATCGATCGATCGATAGATCGATGGGATGGTTGGTTGTTTGGTCGATCCGTCGGTCGGTCGATCGATCGATCGATCGATCGACTGATTGATTGATTGATTGATTGATTGATTAATTTGATTGATTGACTGACTGACTGACTTACAGAAGCGGCAGTTCCGACTGAAGCTGAGACAGATGCAGCAGGAGCGGTACAGCACAAGACTGAGCGGCTGGCAGTACTTGCAGGTAATGTGAAGCACCACCACCACAGACTAAGGTTGACGCAAGAATAATTTGAAACTCACTTTGCCTCTTATCAGGGTTACCATTCTTTTGTCTGTGATCAGCACCCCCTCTTGCTGTTGGGTCGTGTTCACTTTTTCACGGCAGTAAAGGTAAACCCTGACTGTCGAGAAAAGTGAACACGACCAAACTGCAAGAGGCCATGATCCTCATGATCCCCAGCAGTTGCGGTGGGGGGGGGGGGGGGGGCTCATGAGGATATATACCTCTTGCAGTTGAGTGGGTTTGTTTGTTTGTTTGTTTTTTGGTGTTTTTCACTTTGTCCCATTCACTGTCAGCTACTACTACTACTACTAGAACATGGATTCAAATTGGTGGCAACAAAAGGCATAGATCTTCATGAGCCGCCGCAACTGCAGGGGCTCATTAGGATCTATACCTCTTGCAGCTTAGTGTGTTTTTTTCTTTATATGGGTGTTCTTCGCTTTGCCCCCTTTCCTTGACTGTCTACTACTACTAAAATATGGATTTAAAGTGATGGCAGCAAGAGGCATAGATCCTCATGAGCCCCCGCAACTGCGGGGGCTCATGAGGATCTATGCCTCTTGCATTTGAGTGTTGTGTTGTTTTTTTTCATTTGACTGTACCTCGCCTTACTGTCAGCTACTGCTTCTCGGAATTAAAGGGCTGTGCCAGATTAGCTTGGCGCCTGTCGCCGCCAAGCTAATCTGGCACTGCCCTTGAATTATCATGGTCGATCCATATCCTGTGACAGGTGCATAGTCGTTAGATGACGCCTCCAAAATTTGGGAAATACGTGCGCCGGGCTGAATGAGTTAAACAATCCACAGACTCACCTCTTGCTGATAATCCTGTCTGTTTGACGGATATGAATAATTACATAGCCACGATGTTTCGTGTCTTGCAGGATATTCTGCCGGTGGTGGCGCTGAACGTGTGGCACGTAATGGACCTGCTGCTAATCTTCCTGGCCTTGGCCGTGGAGACGGTGAAGAACGACGCGTACACGTCCGTGTGGAAGGCCATTTACAACAACATCATTCTGTACAACTTCGTCGTCATCGGCCTCTACGGCATGATCACGTTGGGGGAGGTGTGTGTGGTGCTCTCTCTCTCTCTCTCTCTCTCTCTCTCTCTCCTCTCTCTCTCTCTCTCTCCCCCCCCCTCCTCCTGCTCCTGCTCCTCCTCCTGCTCCTACGCCTGCTCCTGCTCCTCCTCCTGCTCCCCCCTCCTCCTCATCCCCCCTCATCTTCCTCCTCCTCCTCCGTCTCCTCCTCCCCCTCCTTATTTAAATTTTTTTTAAATTGTACTTCAGTGTCTTGTTACCTTTTCTGATGTTATATTTAAAATGTTATTAAGGACAGAACACTGATGTAAATGAGACAAAAAGGCATATAACCAACCAGAGACATAAATCTTCATGAGCCCCCGCATTCGCGAGGGCTTATGAGGGTTTCTGTCACTTGCAGCTGGGTAGCGTTAGTCTTGTAAAAGCAAGCCACCACGGACACGCAGTTCAGCGTCGTAAGATTATTGTGTGACGGTTGTCTGAACCAGATGCTGGTGATGCGACTGAGGTTCTTCAAGATCGTGTGGTACGACATCTCGCTGTTGGTGGTGGTGATCGGCATCTTCGACATGCTGGTCATGCACCTCGTGCCCAAGACTGGAGCGACCAGGAAGGGCGTGACTGGCGGGCAAACTTACATCCGCGTCATCTTCATCTTCAGCAGGCTCGTCAGACGCCTCGGCCAGATCGAGCTCTCCCAGGTGGGGTGTGTTGTTGATGGTGGTGGTGTTGATGTTGTCGCCGTTGTTGTTGTTACATCCGCATCATTCTTCATCCTCAGCACACTAAGTCAGGCGCATCGGACAAATCGAGTTCTCGCAGGCCAGGCATTTTGTTCTTGTTAACCCCTTTACTGCCGAGAAAAAGTGACCACGATCCAACTGCAAAAGAAATAGATCCTCATGAGCCCCCGACTTCGGGGGCTCATGAGGATCTATGCCTCTTGCTGAGACTAATTTGTATCCATGTTTCTTGGAGTCATGAAAAATGACTCTCTGTCTTTCGCACAGTTCCTCTTGCGAGAGATCTTTCGACTTGTGGAGAATCGCATCTCCAGCCGCGTGTCCGTCGGCTTCGATATCTGCTGTGCCTACGTGTCCGGACAGGTGGAGGTTGGGAGGCAGATCGACCAGCTCTTCAGCGACCCTAACATCGCCGAAGACCTTAAGCGACACTGCAACAAGTCCAAGTTGCAGATCATCAGAACCCTGGGTATGTATTGAGTGTTCTTTTGGTGGCGTTACCGCTCTGGGTTTCATAGTGTGCAATTAGTGATGTTTCGGTTGCTAACGAACGACTACCAACAACGAAAGAGAGCGATTGTCACGGCAGAAGACCAGCTTGTTCTGACACTCCAACCATCTCCAAGAGACATAGATCCTCATGGGCCCGAAGGAGTGGTGTCTATGCTTATTATAGTAGCCGGATATCCGCCGTGACAATCGCTGGTAGTCGTTCGTTTCAAACGAGACCCCACTAATATCTCCTTTATAAACGTTCTTAGTATGTCTTACAATAATGCCGGACAGAAGAGCTAACTTAACCCTTATCATTCAGAATACACCAGTGTGTGAAATAAGTTTGACTAAAATAGTTCAAGGGCAGTGCCAGAATAGCTTGGCGCCTCTAGGCGCCCTGCTATTCTGGCACCACCCTTGAAATAAAGCCATTGGTCTATATCCTTATCTGTAAGTACTATAATGTAGTTTGCATATGGCAGTGTACAAATTTGAACCTTTTAGCCTCAGTATGATAGGGGTTAACTTACGGATGTCACAAAATGAATGACAGCTGATCGAAGTCACCTTGTTTGGAAACTACTCACTGAAAAAAGCAAAAAGTATTGATATTTTGTGATGGGTTTATCTTTAAAAAATATTTAGCAACCCCCTATCTTTACCCCCTCCCTGTTAATACCCTAGCCCGTCCCTGTCAGAAGTCTGATGTAGTAATCAAAGGATGACCCCCTTTTGGGGGACTTTCGCCGTCGGATTTCTATGTAAAACAAACAAGATGGGATGAACTATAACCCACAAAGTCCCTTCTATATGAGAGCTGTCCTCGCTGTCAATGGTCTCTACCTTTTGTCTGTGACCTGATTCTGATGTTGAATTATCTCCTATTGAAAAAGTCTCGCAAATCTGCCAATGCGTCAGTGAGTTCTATAAGGGGCGCAGGACATACGCGTCATTGATTTGTTAAACGTCATTTGTCATGACGTAAGTTTTAGTTTTTACGCAATTTTATATTTTACGTGATATGGGTTTCACTTTCGCTTCATAGGCTTGAAAAAATGGTGACAAAACTAAAACTTCACGGTACAATTTCAGTTTTGCTATAATTTGTGTGAAAGCAGGTTGACTTTACCTAGCTACATGATATACTAAGTACACGGGTCACCTGCATGCTCTTCTGAAAGCGCGTCGATGTGTGTGTGCGTGTTAGTGCGTGCGTGCGCTCGCACTCCAAACATTTCCAAGAGGTATAGATCCTCATGTGCCTGGAGGTCTCATGAGGATCTATTCCTCCTGGAGATGCGCGCAAGTTTGTGTGTGTGTGTGTGTGTGTGTGTGTGTGTGTGTGTGTGTGTGTGTGTGTGTGTGTGAGAGAGAGAGAGAGAGAGAGAGAGAGAGAGAGAGAGAGAGAGAGAGAGAATGACGTCATATTTAGAGTATTATGTCAGTGTCTGCGTGGTGAAGGATTTGCCTCTTTTACGTCACCGCCACTGTCTGACTTTCTCCAGAAGTAAAGGTTTTTTAGTGTTTTAATTCTTTTCTGAAAAGAATTAATTTTTACTAAAGAAGTTGAAAGGATAAAAAGCTGGCTAACGAACTCATCCAATGTCTTTCTCCAAACTAGCTATATGCAAAAGTTCAAGTAAATATGTCAAAAATTACGTACTCTAATCTGGGTCAACCGACTTCCTATAAACGGTTGTTTATATCTTCAGTGAGACATTCAATTGCAGTATGCTCGAGGGCTCTCTTAGCCACCCACTTAAGAAAGTATTTCGCCAAGTTTCAAGCTTGTGTGTACAGAAATATCGGAGATTCTCTTGTTTACATACATACGCACACATACATACATACATACGCACATACGGCGCTTCGCGCCAAATGTACGTTCAGCAGCGAGGTTAGCGTAACTAGACATGACGTAATTTTTATCTTGTTACTTCAATTGTTAGAGGTTTAGCCTGCCCGCCTTTGACGTCATGGACATGCTATTAAATTCGCCCCACCGCGACCCGACCTAAAAGTCCCTTCTATAAATAGAAGGGACTTAAAAACCAGCAGCATGTTTGTTGAGAGTGTTTGTGCTCAAGCATGTGCGAACTGTGCTTGCAGAATTTTCGTTAGGTCAAGACTTAGTTACTTGTCTCTGTACTGTTGTGACCCATCTGACCTCAGTAGCAACCCCGGGGTACCTTACCCCAGCCCAGCCACTTTCTCTCAGGCTACTGTCAACGCCACTAGGTGGGTTTTTTTTTTTTTTTCCGGTAGAGGTTTTCCGTCAATCAAAAGTAGATTAAAAAGAAATGCGTGTACAAACAGTGGATTAACTCCTTCGTTGCTATATCACTAATTCGCGTGTGAAACCACTGCACACTGAACAACATTTGTGTGAAGAATACAATTGAAATGGGACCAACAAATAATGGACACAAAGAACACAGGACTAAACAAGAGACATAAATCCTCACGAGCCCCCGCGACTGCGGGGGCTCGTGATGATTTATGTCTCTTGCAGATGAGCCCGGCAGTTAATAAATTAAAAGCCCGGATAAACACGCGATATTGCATGCTTGTTCGAGCTTTTTTGATCCACTGTTTACGTCGAGGCACTTTTTATGTATATTTTTTAATATATATATATATTTTTATAACCTACACCTGATTTTCAAACGCCTAATGCGGGCAGGAATTTTGTCGCTCGAGCACCGCACAATCTCTCTGAACGTGAAGACACGACAGGCGATGCGGATCGTGCTCAACTCTCAGTATGACGCTATCAAGCAGCTCAGGGAGGAGGGCGTGCTCGTCGATACGGACGGCGCTCTGCTCATGAAGGTCGGGAGAAACTGTTCAGTTGATGCACAAGTCTGTAGCAGAAAAGATCCTATTTTAGCATATAAGTGGAGTGTTCGTATACTATCATTTCTATACAGACCGAGCGGCTGACACTTCTGCAACTGTTTGAATCATAGTCACCAAACGCTCCACTTCTATGTTTTATATAACCTTTCACAACTCGAATCTGAATACATAAAATCAAGTGACCTCATTGCGTGCATCACACACTCAAGCTTCAGGAGCTGATCTGGGGGTAGGGTTACAGGGGTTCCGGACTCCCCCCCCCCCTCCCCCCTCCCCCCCCCCCCCAAGACTCAATTTTTTGTTTTTAATGCTATGACAAAGTCTCTTTTGTGCTGTTTGGAATCCTCCCCCACCCCGTTGTTTGATATTTTGGCGAATGGTGATACTCTTAACACGCACGCCCCCCCCCCCCCCCCCGCCCCCCCCCCCCCACCCCCCCCCCCCCCACCCACCCCCCTCCACCCACCGCGCGTTTTCGATTTTTCGGCCCCTGGAAGCAAGGTCTAGCGTCGGAAAGGCCTTTTGTATCAGGTTGAAGTTCCCAAACAAAATGTTGGACCCCCCCCCCCCCCACACACACACACACACACACACACACACTCGAGGTAACTGATCTGCCCCTGAGCTTGCAAACTGCTTAGAGATGCACTTTGTGCTCCCAGACAGCACCGGTAAGACTAGGAGATATGGTGTGGGTGGGTTTGCACGTAAAAGTTGCGTTGAAAGGTTCTATATGCGTACATGGATTTAGGCTCATCGTTCATATAGGTAGCGACAGAATTGTGACTGTAGGGGTAGCGCGGAATAATTGCTGAGAGTGAGGGTGTAACTGAAGTGGATGTCCGAGGGCAAGGGGCGTCGATTCTCATGAATATGAGAACCGATGCCTCTTGCTGATTGGGGTAGTTTAACAGAGAGTGTGAGTACACTGTGTCTGTTGGTCCACAGTCTGAAAATGCCACTGTGCCGAGTATGTTAGTTTAGTTAGTTAGTTATTTGGGTTTAACGCTGAGCAGGCAACTAAGACCATCTCACGGCGGGCCGAGTATGTCATGAACGTGTCCTGCTGTACTTTGTTTACGACATAGAATAGTTATAACAATAATAATGAATAGTTCTTACATACATTCACACCGAATAATAATAATAATAATAATAATAATAATAATAATAATAATATATTAATGATGATAATACATAGGTCTTATAAGCTGTTCTCCACATAGAGTGCGAGTACTCTGTCTCTGTTGGTCCACAAACAGTCTGAAAGTGTCACTGTACCGAGAATGTCATGACTGTGTCCTGTTGTACGTTGTTTACCACATAGAAAATTATTATTATTATTATTATTATTATTATTATTATTATTATTATATTAATGATAATAATACATAAGCATATTAAAGCGTTGTTCTCCAGAAGAAGAAAAAACAACACTGGACACACGGTGCACACACAAGAACACACCTTCTCACACATGTCTGTGTGTGTGTACGTATGTGTGTGCGTGCGTGCGTGTGTGTGTGTGCGCGTGTGTGTGTGCGTGTGCGTGTGTGTGTGTGTGCGTGCGTGCGCGCGCGTGCGTGTGCGTGTGTGTGTGTGTGTGTGTGTGTGTGTGTGTGTGTGTGTGTGTGTGTGTGTGCTTGCCTGCAGAATGTGGAGGTTAAGATGAAGCGTCTGCAGACGTTGCCGCCCATGGTGGAGGATAACGCAGAAGATAACATCATCAGGAACATCGGCTGGGTGCAGGGCGATGACGCTCTCTATCACCACCTCAAGGTACATGCACAGTTTCTCGGCCTACCTCTTTTCCTCTTTCCCTGGGGGTTCCATGACAATGCCTGCCTAGTGATACTGGAAGCTGGCTTTCTCAGACTGTGACCGATCCATCCCCATCTTCTTCGCCCAATTTCATTCTCTGCTGTTATTTGCTCTGTTCTCTCCCAGAGTCTGACGTTGCTGATCTTCTCTGGCCAGTGGATTTTCAAAATTCTTCTAAGGCAACTGTTCATGAAGGTCTGTACTCTGTTGACTGTGGTTTTTGTCAATCTCCATGTCTCTGCTCCATATAGGAGAACTGCTTTTACATTGGAGTTGAAAATCCGGACTTTGGTGTGTTGTGACAGCTCTCTGGAACTCCACACTTTTTTCAACTGGAGAAAGGCTGCTCTGGCTTTACCGATTCGTGCTCTGACATCTGCATCAGTGCCGCCTTTTTTGTCTATGATGCTCCCGAGATAGGTGAAGGACTCCACCTCCTCCAACGGGGTGCCAGCAAGCAAGACTGGTTCTTCCCTGGTTGTGTTCAGCCTCATTGTCTTTGTTTTCTGTTTGTGAATGGTGAGGCCCACTTGGGACGAGATGTCAGCAAGCCTCGTGGTCTTGTCCTGCATTTGTTGATGAGTGTGGGACAGTAATGCCAAGTCGTCTGCAAAATCGAGGTCGTCAAGCTGTGTCCACAGTGTCCACTGTATTCCACTTCGTCTGTGCTCTGTGGTCATCTTCATGACCCAGTCTATGGCCAGTAGGAAGAGGAACGGAGACAGCAGACACCCCTGCCTGACACCAGTTCTGACCTGGAGCTCTCTGGTGAACTGCCCTTCGTGGATCACGCGACATGTCATGCCATCATAGCTGCTCTTGATCAGGCGGACGAGCTTTGTGGGTACACCGTAGTGTCGTAGGAGTTTCCACAGAGTCTCTCGGTCCACGCTGTCAAATGCTTTCTCATAATCCACAAAGTTGACGTACAGCGGGGAGCTCCACTCCAGAGACTGTTCCACGATGATGCGGAGAGTGGCGCTCTGGTCTGTACATGATCGGTTCTTCCTGAATCCTGCTTGCTGGTCTCTCAGCTGGGGGTCAACGGAGCTCTTCATTCTCTCTAGGATGATCCTGTTGAAGACCTTTCCTGGTACTGACAGCAAGGTGATTCCTCTGTAGTTGGAACACTTGCTGAGGTCGCCTTTCTTGGGAAGCTTGATTAGGTACCCCTCCTTCCAGTCAGCTGGCATCACCTCCTCTTCCCAGATCTTTCCAAACAGTGGGTACAGCATCTCAACTGTTGTCTCTAGGTCTGCTTTCAGAGACTCCGCTGGGATGCCATCTGGCCCTGCTGCTTTGCCATTCTTCAAAAATGCCACTGCTTTTCTGATCTCTTCCCGGCTGGGTCTGTCACAGCTGATGGGTAGGTCGGTCTCTGCCGGCTGGATGTCGGGGGGGTCGGGTGGGCTAGGTCTGTTCAGTAACTCTTCAAAATACTCGGCCCATCTGTCGAGTTGGTCTGCTCTGTCTGCAATAGGCTTGCCTTCTTTGTCTTTTACTGGTCTTTCTGTATGGCCATACTTACCCGACAATCTTCTGGTAATGTCGTAGAGCTGTTTCATGTTGCCGCTGCCTGCTGCCTTTTCTGCCTCTGCTGCCAGGCTGTCTGTGTAGGCCCTCTTGTCTGCCCTGATACTCCTCTTCACCTCGCGGTTGGCTTCCGAGTATTCCCCCTGTGCCCTTACTTTGGCTGCTCTCGTGCGACTGTTGTTGACCGCTGCTTTCTTCTGCTTCCTCGCTTCTATCTTCTTCAAGGTCTGTGCCGACAGCCAGTCCTTGTGGTGGTGTTTCCTGAACCCTACAGTGTCTTTGCAGGTTGAGTTCAGCGCCTCTCTAACTGCCTTCCACTGCTGCTCTGTGGTGACCGCCTCCTCTTCATTTACTAGCTCCTGTAGCGCTTGAAACCGGTTGGACAGCACCAGTTTGAACTCTTCTCTAACTCCAGTTTCTCTCAGGAGGCCTACATTATAGCGCTGTCTTCTTGTTGTCTCTGTGCGGCTTTTCTTTAGCTTGAGCTTCATTCTTAAGGTAAGCAGATGGTGGTCTGAGGCGACATCTGCTCCCCTCCTCACTCGAACATCTTGAAGGGATCTTCTAAATTTCTTGCTAATGCAGATATGGTCTATTTGGTTCTCTGTTGTATGGTCAGGTGAGACCCAAGTTGCTTTGTGTATTCTTCTGTGTGGGAAGATGCTGCCTCCAATGACAAGTCGGTTTAGAGCACAAAAGTCTACAAACCTCTCCCCGTTCTCACTCATCTCCGAGCCTAGTCCCTGTCTCCCCATCACCTCTTCGTATCCGGTGTTGTCCTCCCCTATTTTGGCATTAAAATCGCCCATGACGATGGTGATGTCTCGCTCCGCACATTTGTCCAAGGCACTCTGGAGTCGGTGAAATGCTTGATGCTGCTCTTCTTTTCCTCTGTACGTAAGAGAGTTCTCCCGACGCGCATCAGTGAATCCCAGCAGAAAACCCCTGTCACGTGCCACTTGGATCAGTTGTGACATGAAGGGTTTGAGGGTAGAAGAGTCTTAGTTGAGGCTAGTGACAACATTGAGAACCTGTTGTATCGACCAGATTCAGCAACCAAAGCCCGCCATGGAGCAGACTGCTTATATTAGAACTGAAATTTTAGAGGATAGTGTTCAGACGCTGTTTGGCCGCTTTGGCAATATTGTAGCCCATATTACTGCAAAGCTGTTTAAAGTGGGGGGGGGGGGGGGGGGGGGGGAATCGTGTTTGCTGTCCGTTTCGAGTTTGTCATTTGCGTGTTAAGTGATCTGTGATTTCGGACCCTACGGCTTTAGAGCCGTAAGGTCCAAAATCACAGAATTGCACACTGATCTAAAACGATCATTGTCAATGAGTGTTAACTGATCTTATCCCCTTCACTGCCAGTGGACGAACACTGCGTTTTTTGACATCATGGAAAATGCAGCGCCAAAGATCCCCATACGTCATCGTAGCATGGATACAAAGTGGGTTTCAGCAAGAGGCATAGATCCTCATGAGTCCCCGCAATTGCGGGGGCTCATGAGGATCTATACCTCTTGCAGTTGGGTGAGGTTCAATTTTTCTCGACAGTGACGGTGTTAATTGTGTGTTGTTGTTTTTTTTCCAGGAGGAGATGACGCTGCTAACCCTCAAAGCGGGCACGATACTGACGGAACAGGGCCAGGAGAACTTTGACATCTTCATCATCCGCTCCGGGGTCGCCAGGGTCAGTCTGCACACCGGTTACCTCCTTCGATCCGCCGCGCGTGAAAACGCGCGGCGGATCGAAGGAGGTAGCCGGTGTGTAGCCGATAGCGCTAGATTGCGTCTATAATTATGATGCTCACTTTGGTGTTAGCCGTTTTAATTTGATTTTGATAGTGTTCGCGTGCAACTTTGTGACTTACCTTATGACGAGCATTCACGGTTTTAATGGCCTCCTTTGATTTTTTTTCCCCCCATTTTCTGACGAAATCTGGAACCTGTATTTTTTAAAGAAAGCCTTGGAAAAGATATTCTGACCGGTATGTAAACAGAGGTTGTTTTTTTTCCGTGTCTCTCTCAAAAACCATTGATTTGAGTTTTGTCTGACTTCCTGATATTGAATTTGCCGCGCCTCCTGCCCGTAGATGGGGTTAGAAGGGAACGACTGAACCAAATTTGTGACATCTGTCTAAAAGCAGGTATATATATATATTATATATATATATATATATATATAGTATATATATATATGTATATATATATATATATATATATATATATATATATATATATATATATATATATATATATATATATATATATATATATATATATATATATATATATATATATATATTATATATATATATATATATATATATATATATATATATATATATATATAGTTCCTGCTAAAAGTCATGGGCCGAGCGGTTTTGCTGAGTTAAATAAGCAAGCAAATGACCAGTGAGCGAAAAGGCCCCGAGGGCCTTTTGCTCATTGGTCGGATGAAAGCCATACTAGCATGGTCGCCTGAACTGCTGCCGACTTTTCATAACGCGGCGTGCTTGTTGGTGTAAACAGTTGGAACGGCAGGAGGGCGGGTACCAGTGGCCGGTGATCGACTACATGACCGCTGGCAACATCTTGGGTGAGATCAACTTCCTGACCAAGACGCCCAGACACAAGACAGTGCGCTGCGACACCCCTCTCACGGTGCGTACACGTCTTGTTACCATTCTTTTTGTCTCAGAAAATCATCAGCTACTGTATTCAACATAATTATTAGCAAGGTTTCGTTTGCAGCGAAGGACACCCAACAACGAACGAGAGCGAAATCACGGCGGACAATCAGTTTGACCACAAGCGTAGACAAGACTCCAAACATCTCCAAGAGGGACTCGTTCGGATCTATGCCTGTTGGAGATGTTTGGAGTGTTGTCTATGCTTTGGGAAGAAGCTGGTTATCAGCCGTGACTTCGCTCTCGTTCGTTGTTCGGATTCGTTCGTTTCAAACGTAACCTCACTATTGTGTGAGGGCAAGAGGGGGTACGGGAAAGGGGAAAGGGGTGCTCGTGCTGGCATGCGTGCAAACATGCTGCGGTAGTAACACTTTATACTGATTTTATTTATTCACTTTCATTGGATGTTCTGTTAACTCATTCGAGACTTGCCGCTCCGGATACGCGGCATAAGCCGCGTATCTGGAGGCGGCACGTTTGGAATGAGTTAAGTGCTGCCGCGTCAGTGTGAATCCCTTTGCTAAAGACAGGTCTATCAACAACTTCTAAAGTGTATTTGAACGTAACAGTACAGACTTTGTTCTGTGTTAACCTTTTCCCCGCCACCTGACACAGTTTGTGTTTCTGAAATCTGGATTAACCCTGTGCTTGTCGGTAGCGATTTTAGTCGCGATGACTGATTCGTACAGGAATGAACGCGACACCAAAAAAAAAAAAAAAAAAAAAAAAACCGCTACCGACACGCAAATGGTTAATTTAGCACCAAAGAATAACTTCGTCTGTTCAGTGAACACGGATACATAATGGAGTCACCAAAAGGCATAGGTCCTCATGAACCCCTGCTTCTGCGGGGTCTCAGGAGGATCTGTGCCTCGTGCATTTGGGGTTACTTGCTGTGCTCTGGCAGTGCTGGGGCTACAACATGTCAGCACGACTCTCACTTACATGTTTCCCAAGGAGGAACATACTAACTCAGCTGTCTGAACGAATCACTCTCTCACAGCACAGAGATGCGGCCATTCATTTTGCAAAAAAGTGCGGGAGATTGTAAATCTGGGAGAACGTGGTACAATGCTTGGCCATTTTATCCGTGTTCTTCACCAGGCGATTCTGTTGGACGAGGACCTGATGGAGGACGCCCTGACCCGCAAGTGGGACCCTAACCTGCCTCCCCTCATCTACCGCATGTGGCTGCAGGTAGCCAAGAGAGTTGCCATCAAGGTCTACATGGAGGACATTGGCTATCAGGTCAGTCAACCTTCAGCGTACTCACTGCGCCCCAGCCACGAAATACTCACATTTTGGAGTTGTACGCTGAGGACCGCATTACAATGCTGGAGACAGATCGACCATGATGGTTCAAGGGTGGTGCCAGAATAGCTTGGCGCCTATAGGCGCCAAGCTATTCTGGCACCACCCTTAAACTATCATGGCCGAGCCACATCTTGCTGTGGTGTGTCGGGGCTGAATGAGTTAATAAAGAGGTAGGCCAGCGTGTAAGCTGTTGCAGGTTGTGAACGATTCCTCGTGCCCCAATGCCTTCTGCAGGAGGCATAGATCCTCGTGATCTATACCTCCAACAGTTAGGTTTAGTTCAGTTGCTTTTGTTGTTGTTGTTCTTGATTTTTTTTGTTGTTGTTGTTAATTATTATTTCTTGGTTTTGTTGTTGGTGCTGGCGGATTTCTGTTTGTTTGTTGTGTTTGTTTTGTTGTTGTTTGGTTTTTTTGGGTTGTTTACATTTTTAAAATTCTGTGTACGCCTCTTGCTGGTTGAACCCGGTGTGTCCCGCAGGGTATCAGCAAGGAGCGGCTGAAGATGCGCCTGTCTAGCGGGTACCTGGTGGATGACACCGAGGGCATCTTCATTGACATCACGCCCGACTTTGGCGAAGTCTTTCTGGTGCACGGTAAAACAATGATGATGATGATGAGGAGGAGGTGACGACGATGATGACAACGATGTTGATGATGACAATGCGACAACGACAATGATGATGACAATGTGATGATGATGAGGACGATGTGACCACGACGATGTTGATTTCGATGTGACCACAACGATGATGATGATGCGACAGCGACGATAATGATGACGATGTGATGATGACGACGATGTGACCACTACGATAATGATGACGATGTGACCACGACGATGATCATGGCGATGTGATCATGACGATAATGATGATGTGACCACAACGATGATGACGATGTGACCACAAGGATTATAATGAAGATGTGACCACAACGACACTGCTGGTGATGATTATGACGGACGACGATGATGATGATGATGACTATTTCTTATTTTTCGTTGTCGTCGCCATGGTCGTCAGCATCATCATCATTTGCATCACATCGCTCTATCATCATTGGCGTGATAAATTTAATGGTAGTGCTAGAACAGCTTGGCGACTCTAGCGCTGTAGCAAGATAAGGTTCATCCATGATATTTCAAAGGTTGACAAACAACAGAAGGAAGATCGAGCAAGATGGTTCAAGGATGGTGCCAAACTAGCTTGGCGCCAACAGGCACCAAGCTATTCTGGCACCATCCTTGAACTGTCTTGCTCGATCACCCTCCCGATGTATGTCAGGGCTCAATGAGTGAAACTTGGTGTTTGCACAGGGCACGGCATGGATAGCTTTACACGGCAGCAGTTTAGGGGACCATGCTTGATCCCTTGCTCTACCTTCCAGCTCCGGCTCCTGGTGAGTACACATGATTGACAGACAGAAAACGGACTGACAGTACAGAAGGACGTATAGACAGGCAGTCGAACGGTCGGAGATTTGGAAGGATATAAAGAAGCTTTGACAGACAGACACACATACGAAAGGACAAACTATTCGAAGAGGTTTATAAAATGATGAATGTTGAGTAAACGGGGAAAAAAAACCTGCACGTGTTTAACGCCTCATCCCCATCCTGTTGACGCCATAATTAGAGGTGCCAAGCTGTTCTGATGCCACTCTTGAAAACTCATGGTCTTCGCATCGTCTGCAATCCAACGTTGCATATTTTCAGAATCCAGACTATAAAAAGGTGACTGCCAGGCGTGTAAAATGCAAAGAAATTCACAAGAAAGAAAGAAACACGCGTCGAAAAGACAGTCAGTTCATGAAAAGTATGCTGCACTTGTCGTTTCTAAGCGTCTTTCTTTCTTTCTTGGGATCTCCTCGAGTCAGTATTTGTTAGAGGACGTCTTCCGGATTAGGAAAACTCGATTTCACTGAAAGAGCGAACCAGTTTAGCTCCGCAACAAAATATGGTTGGAACATGATAATTCAAGGGCAGTGCCAGAATAGTTCGGCGTCGCCTCATGATAGTTCAAGGGCAGTGCCAGAATAGCTTGGCGCCTGTAGGCGCCAAGCTATTCTGGCTCTGCCCTTGAAGTATCACCGCTGGTCTATCTCCTGAACTGTCACGAACTCCTCAGAGGACAACCGTCAAACTCGGGAACGTCAACCTCTCCCATCAGCTCGCCTTGAGATGACCTTAATCGCCTAGCTGCTCTGCGTTCAACCTTACCAGCAAAGAAAGTGTCCTTGGCCCCACGATGGCCTCAGTGGGCCCGAAGGCGTTTTGCTACTGGGGCAGTAACTAACTCTCCTTGCAGCCGGAAAAAGGCCTGTACACCCTGGTGCTGATGGTGCCTTCGCACCCAGTGGACGACGCAACCTGCCAGATCAACCCAACGAGGCATCCCTCTGCGCTGGACGGCAGCGCCATGGCTCTCTCCTCCTCCTTTGACGGGCTGGGCCACAAGGACAGCCAAGGCATGCTGTATCCCATGGTCTACATGGGCAAGGAGGGCACGGTAAGCGTCAAGATTCAAGAAGTTCTATTGTCTGTAAAGGATTATTTGTCTGTGCCTGCCGAGTATAAAAATAAGAATAAATAAACATAATATCACAACATATATCACAAGTGTTAGCAAAATTGTATGAACAGTTTCTAATCGCATTAATAAGACAAACCATTTAGTTATTTTAAGTTAAATTTGCGCCAACTCCGCTATTAAATTACCAATAGGACCTCAATAAATTATTACAATAAACTAGTACACTTAATCCACAACTAAAAAATAAATAAAACAGTATTTTTAAGTAATAATGTCACACACACACACACACACACACACACACACACACACACACACACACACACACACTAACACTAAACGTAGTGTAAGACATCGCAAATGGGTACTTATCTCCGAGATGTGGCATAGGCATGCACAAAGCCTCGATCAAGAAATAATGTTGCCACAGTTAGAGTTCATCTGATTATTTTAACTGACTTTCGAAAAAGAAAAAAAAAAAGCCCCTTCAGTATATGTGTGTGTGCGTGTGCTTGTTCATACATTTCCTTAAAATTAATAAATGTGGATGGATCATTTACCGTGACCCGCAGCCGTTCTGAAAACAGAATTGACAAAATGATAGCTTACACTGATCAAGCTTTATTTGAGTGACCTCTCACAAAGATGAAGAGCAGAGAAACAGCTCAGAATAATTAAGCTAGAGGGCACGCACGTGAGCCGTTAGGGATTTGCCACTCTTGTTATTTTCTTCTTCTCCATCCTTGCCATCTACCGTCTTCCCCTTCAAACGCATAAGGTGAAGGTCAGAGAAAAAGTTCAGCAAAATTGCGCTAGAAAGCACACACGTGAGCCGTTAGGGCTTTGCCGCTAAAGTGTTGTTCTCGTCTTCTCTAACTTTACCATCTACCTCCTTACCCATCATACGTTATCAATATCGCTTCTGATATTAGTATCTCAGTGAGCAAAAAGTTCACGGCCCGACGGCCGGGCCCTAAGATCTTTAGCTAACTGGGCTCGTGCTGCTTCTGTGAACAGGTGCTGGATGACGACGAAGACGACAGCGCCGCTACGGCGGAAAACATCATTTTTCAGACCAACATCGGCACGCCTCCAGAGCGAGACAGCAGAGATCTCAGGTCAGCGGAAGCAAAAGTGGGTGCTTTAACCCTTTCCTGCAGGAATCATTGCGACAAAAACCGCTACCAACACCCAAAGGGTTAACTGATCCGTTTGTTGTGACGTGTGCTGGTCGGTGACCGCCTTTGCGGACTTACGGTTATAGAGCCAAAGTTACTGATCAGAACACATAGGGCCTACCGTTTTTCTTCTTGTTGATAGTATTGTTGATGTTATTGTTCTCTTTGTTGTTGTGCTATTACTGTTGCCATCACTGTTGATGTTATGGATGTTGTAGTGTTGTTGATGTTATTCTCGTCTGATGTTATTGTTGTTGTTATTGTATTTGTTATTGTTATTGTATTTGTTATTGTATTTGTTATTGATGTTATTGTTGTTGATGTTACTGTTGTTGATAATATTATGGACAATATTGTTGATGACAGGGGTAGTCGTTGCAGTTGTTGTTGGTAGTGGTATTAATAAATAGTAGCAGTAGTAGTTTTGTCGTATTTTCCATTGTCAATGACTTCATTAACCCATTCAGCCCTGACGCACTACAGCAGGAGATGGGTCGACCATGATAATTCAATGTAGTGCCAGATTAGCTTGGCGCCTGTCGGCGCCAAGCTAATATGGCACTGTCCTTGAATTATCATGGTCGGCCCATCTCCTGCAACTGGTGCATAGTCATTAGATGACGCCTCCAAAATTTGGGAAATACGGCCTTCGGGCTGAATGTGTTAAGGTGAAACAGTGACAAGATTTGATTTTATCATCAGTAGCATCACCATCATCCTTGTTAACGTCGTCGTCCTCATCATTATCGTATCATTGTCAGCATCACTGATTGACATCTTCGTCGTCGTCGTCAGTGTAACGCACGCAGACTTGCCCCCAGTCGTACGCACAAACGCTCGCACAACAGACGCATACACCGCCACTGCGGGCGCATTCATGCGGTAAAACACAACTCACGGGCTTCCATTTCTAACGGAACTTTTAAACAAAAGTAAACAATAAAACGATCAAATGATTATCAAACTGTATACACTTCCCCACTACCAGCATCTCAACACCACATGCACACACACAATATCAATGCCAGGCTAGGTAGTAGTCTCTCACACTCAAACCTGTTTGGTGTTCTCGCCTGGTTACGTTCAGTCCTTTCACGTCTAGGCGTGCAAGTCCCTTCTCGTACGCTCCTGAGTCGTCCCGTCTCTCGTACCGTGGACGTCCTCGTTACTCGTACCGCATCTTCGCTGTGACCCAAGTGTCTCGGCACCGGTCGCTCACTCCCCGAGTGGAGAGATGGAAAGATGACCTCGCATTAGGTCCCTGGTGACTTGACGTCTCGGCGTCCGTCGCTCCAACTCCGACAAGCACTCTGAATAGTAACAAAGTCCTAAATCGTAACACTTGCTAAACACACACACATATTGGATAATATGAGATACATTACGTAACCTGGCTGATACAAATAACTCACACGTTCACTCACACACACACCCGTGCTTCATCACCCGGCTACTTTCGTAACACCCAATATCTCTGTCACTACCTTGAAACAGACTATAACCTAACACTCTCGCTGTACGTTATCCCATACGCTGGAAAAGACTATACTTAACCACGTACTATCCTCATAACGACTTAGGCATACACCCCTCACATTCCTTAAGTTATCCATCTCGGTAAATAACTGTATACGAAAAACACCGGTTACCTCACTGAACTCCAAACTAACATACTGAACCACACCAGACAACACTATACAACCGAATTAACTCCTATTAACGCATACTATCTTTAACGCGATAACCATCAATAATACATATCAGAAACATACCTGAATTCTAGGTTTCAGAGTCGTGGAATACGGGCTAAGGTATCTCACACACGTCTGTACCCACTGACAGTAAAGCCCGCACTAACTTATTTAGACCTCCGACAGACTGAGCTCTCGCCTACAACTCACTAAAACTCCGTGCTCAACGTAACTTTAATATTCCAAGTGGCCCAAGTGGCACCACAGACTATCGTCACAAACAACTACTGTACCGTATTAAACCTACTGTGTGAACCCTATGCGTGAGCATAGAGTTTCATCACAGTCAGTGACTGTCGACCGAGTTTGTCGTCATCGCGTCATCATCATCATCAACACTGATTATCATCATGCTTTTGAAGCGTGTTTCTATTTTTTGGTTATTCTTTTTCACTGGCTTCTGGCTTACACAGATTTTATTTTCTTATCCCCTTTCGGGGTATGGATAAAAGTTATTATAAGTTACAAGCATGACGGCAAACGAACACAATGACACAAAGGTTCCGTGTCAGATGGTCAGTACATGAGCATCAGTGACGCGAGCACTTTGTGATTCTTGTAATACGTGTGTGTGTGTGTGTGTGCGCGTGTGTGCGCGTGCGTGTGAGCGCGTGCGTGGATTAATGGAAATTAAAGTTTATTTAATTCAGATTAATTCAGTTCAGTAATATTGTGTGTGCTGGCAGCCTCGATGACCATCACCTTAAAGACAAGAATGCCTTTGGTAATATGGACTCTGCCCACTACAAGCGTCCTGACAGCAGGAGAAAAAAGATCTCAGCCGACAGCGGCAACAGAAAGAACAAACCCTTCCTGGCCTCCAAGTCAGTCAAAGCTTTGTACACGAGAGAGAGAGAGAGAGAGAGAGAGAGAGAGAGAGAGAGAGAGAGAGAGAGAGAGAGAGAGAGAGAGAGAGAGAGAGAGAGAGAGAGAGAGAGAGAGATTGTACATTGATTGTACATTGCTTAACGTCCCGACAGCAACAAGGCTTTCTCAGGACGTGCCTGCACTGCTTGTGAAAAAAAAAACAAACAGAACATTGAATGTATGTCGCCAGCCGGTCAAATACATTAAATAAACCTAACACATGGGGCCTAAATAAAGCTAAGACCATTTAGCAACACACATCCAATATCAAGAGCTACAGGCAGTGCAGACAGTAGGGAGAGTTTTAAAAAGGCAAATACAGGTGAATGGACAAAGGGTAGACAGAAACACATGCCCCAGAATAGAGAGAAAAACCCACCCTGTGGGGCTGACCAGGGTGACCCTGGGAACTAAAAAATACCTAACCCCACCCAAGTCCCCCAGGGCAGACCCGGGTGGGGGAGAGAGAGAGAGAGAGAGAGAGAGAGAGAGAGAGAGAGAGAGAGAGAGAGAGAGAGAGAGAGAGAGAGAGAGAGAGAGATTGAGTCAATGAATCTTTATTTTACAACGGTGAAGATATTAACACAGTCAGTGACTATATCATTTTTCGTACCTGCCGTTGCTAAAACCACGACCAAGTAAAAAATATACATAAAACAGGGACATCAAAGCACAGGGATACAAAATATACAGTCTACTAAAAACAAGCACGCATGCACGCACACACACGCGCGCGTGCACACACACACGCATACTCACACACACATACATACACGCACACATACACATGAGTTAGAATATACACGTACATTCGTGTGTCTACGTATAACTAGATATTGTTATTTGAGTGATGTTAGGTATCTATAAAGACTTGTCTTGAAACGAGATAATGTCGGAGTGGCTTTAACGTGATGTGGGAGTGAGTACCACAGTGTGGAACCCGCAAATGACAAAGTGTATTTAAATAAATCTATTCGGGGTTTTGGAACAATATAAAGACCCCTCATATTCCCATAGCAGGAATCTGATTTTTAGATAGTCTGGAGTGCTATGGTTCCACACTTTAAACATCAGTACCCCTTTGTTAAATTTAAATGATTTTGAAGGGGTAGGAATCCAGCTTTATTGAGGTTTTCCTCGGAAGTCAAGTGCGGGTCGAGAAGAATTAATTTTGCCATTCTCCTATGTAAAGAATTTAGTCTTTGTAAGATCACTGCAACAATCCCACACCGTCGATGCGTAGTTTATATGTGACATGGTGTGTGCATTACTGAACAATTTTCTGGTTTCACTATCTGTGTAATACTTTAATTTCGATAACATAAAGACATTTCTAGAGACCGTTTTACACACATTGTCAATGTGCATCTGCCACCTTAGCTGATTATCTATTGCGACCCCCAATAGACAATTTTCGGCTACCTCAGTGTTCTATGATGTCGTCGCCGAGTGATGGATTAAGCTTTAATGGTTTCAGCTGATGCTTTTGGCGTGTTGCAATAATCAGATTTTTGTTTTAGTAGAATGCAGAATCATAGAGTTGACTTTACACCATGCTGCTATATCATCGAGACTTTGTTGAAGGCCGTTTTCAACTACAATTATGTCTTCGTTAGCTGTGTGGATTGAAGTATCATCGGCGAACATATCACACTGTGTTGCTTCATAGGTTAGACTTAGAGGTAGGTCATTGGTGTAAATACAAAATAAAAGAGAACCTAAGATTGACCCTTGCGGAACTCCGAGTTTAACATCTTTAGCATTGATTGATTGATTGTACATTGCTTAACGTCCCGACAGCAACAAGGCTTTCTCAGGACGTGCCTGCACTGCTTGTGAAAAAAAAAAAAAAAACAACAGAAAATTGAATGTATGTCGCCAGCCGGTCAAATACGTAAAATAAACCTACACCATGGGGCCTAAATAAAGCTAAGACCATTTAGCAACACACATCCAATATCAAGAGCTACAGGCAGCGCAGACAGTAGGGAGAGTGTTAAAAAGACAAATACAGGTGAATGGACCATGGGTAGACAGAAACACATGCCCCAGAATAGAAAGGAAACCCACCTTGATGTTCCCAGGGTCAGCCCCTGACCAGGGTGACCCTGGGAACATCTTTAGCAGAAGAGTAGGCTCCATTTGCAGTTACTTTCTGCTTCCTGTTTTCGAGGTATGACGTAAACAACGAAACAGCCATGTCGTTTCGAAGATAATGCTTAAGTTTGTAAATCAATATTGTATGGTTCACCAAGTCGAAAGCCTTTTTAAAGTCAAGATAAATTACACCTGTCAGCTGCGAATTATTCATATTTGTTTCTTTTAATCTGCTCAGAGCCGTATGACATGAGTGCCGAGGGCGATATCCTGACTGAGACGAATGGAGCAAATTTCGTGATTCTAAGTAGTCAGACAGGTGTTTATGTATATGCCTTCCAAGGGGCTTAGATAATACTGACAGCAGAGAAATGGGTCTATAGTTGTTAGGGTCAGTACGATCTTTTGATTTTCGCAGTGGAACGACTTTTGCGACTTTAAGGTCTGTATGAAATACATTGTTTTGAATACATAAGTTATAAATATAAGTAAGGGTCTCTACGATGTATGGTATAGACAACTTTAATATTTGTGAGCTGATATCATCATGGCCGGAGGACTTCTTATTAGCTAGGTCACTAATTAGTTTGCCCACTTCGTGCACAGCAAGTGTGTGGACGGATATTAAATGGTGGTGTGCCAGTTGTTTTTCTGTTGCAGAAATTAAATCTTGGCATATGTCAGCCTCAGGATCACGACTAGAGTAGTTATCAAATCCGCAACAGACAGAAAATGTTCGTTGAATGTGTCGGCGGAGAGATTACTAGGGATGGTTGTTGACCTACTGCTATTGCCTCGGGTGATCGAATTTAGTACCCGCCACACTGCTGACACATCTTTGTTGTCCTTGACAGTGTTGCGGATAAAGTCCCTACTCGCGGCGTGCACCATTGACCTCACGCGGTTTCGCTGCTTTTTAAATTCATCAAAGCTCTTTTCTCTTTTTAGGTCATTTCGCACCGACATAACATGCATTTTTTCGTTTGTCAACCAAGGGGAAAGTATCTCACTCAGTCTTTACTCTTTTTGTTCTAATCGGCGCACGTCTGTCTAATACTCCAAGGAATAAACTGTACCAAGTGGACAGCGCAATATGTGGATCATCTGCGAGAAGGACCTTGTCAAAAGGAATGTTACTGAGATCATGTAGAAACGCATTACGATTGAAATGCTTAAACGGCCTGTGGCTTGTTGTAGTATGACTATGTTTCTTTAATTTGGGGGAGTTTTACAGACCAGCAACAAATCACGGGCGGGCAGTGGTCACTAAGACTAAGATCTGAAACACTAACATCGGTCAGCGCCTGCGTTTTGTTTGTATAGAGGTGGTCAATGAGCGTAGAGCTCGTGGCGGTAATTCTGGTGGGGGATTTAACTAGCTGTACTAGGCCAAATAAAGAAGATGTAGTTTCCCATGCGGGATGGGGTTTAATCATGTCTATATTAAAGGCACCTAGAAGAATGACGTCATTTTGCCCTTTACAAACTGTGTTTATGTTAGTAGTAAAATTGTCATACCACTCGAAGGTAGACGCCGGATTACGGTAAAGAATGACCCGACAAATGACGGCGAGCAGTACGGGCTCTTGACCTCAATCCACACACACTCTACTTCAGCCGTTTCTAAGTCTTTACGCCTACGGACCAAGTGTACGATAGAGTGATGAACGTATACAGCAATGCCTGTTTGGCCGTGACTAGGAGGAATCTCTTCTCAGATACCAAAATTAGGAATTTTCACGGCATCATCACTGATGTTTGAATTTAGACAAGGTAAGGCCGAAAATGTCGAACGGTGTGGGACTGTTAAGGAACTTGAACGCTGACAAGTCAGGTGATATCTCATTATAAAGATGAAAAACTTTGAGGTGACCCACTCTCGTAATTTATGTTCTTTTTGTTTGCCTCTAGCCATAAGTATTTCGCCAACAGCTGTATTTTGTTTTACAATGAAACAGCAACTACAATAGCGGTGGTTGAGCAAACGTCAAAGATGGAAAGCCAACGTAAAGGGAAACCAAAACAATCAAAGAAAACAACAGAGTATGAATACAAAATCTGATGAGCAAACGTTCAGGGATCATAACTTAAAGCTCAGCGCCCACAGCTGAAGTTTATACGGGAAGTATCAATGTTCGATACCCTGAAGGAGCAATGTCAAAATACTCCCACGTCTGTTAAGTAAGCGTTTGACGGTGCTGCCGCGGATAAATACATGCAATGACGACGAAAACAGAACTTTACACAGAGCACCCACAGTAAAACGAATCGCTGTAAATAAAACAGTCTATCAGTGTCCACAGTTAAATTTCCTGCAATGTCTTTAGTACGGCTTAATCAAAAACGCCGATTTAGATGAGAACGATTTAATAAAACGTCCACACAGTGGAATGTAAGTGAAAGCGCTACACCAACGCAGCGCTCACTTGAGTTGAGACACTCAGTCTAGTCCGCAAAAGATGTAAGAAAGTCCAGAAGTCCGAGCAAGTCGGCAGCCAGTGTATCGACAGAAGCTATAGAGATACGGCGCCATACACACTTTTGTCATGCAGCGACTTAAAGCTGAGAAACAGTAAAAAAAAAAAAAAAAAAAAAAAAAAAAAAAAAAAAACTCCGCCCCGCACGTGTTTTAAAAAAACTTTACAGGACCCAGCGAGGGCCCTGTCGTGAACGTTCGGCTACTAGCCCCGCTACACGAGCCCGGTTTTGAGGCCGATTCCCGATCAGTTTTCGAATCGGTAGGTGATCGGGCCGGACTAAAAAACGTGTGCACTGCCACACTGACATTTCCCGACTTGTTTAGCCGACCGGTTTGAACCGAAGATCAAGTCGTACTTGTTCTGCGAAATGACTGCTAGTTTTGACAGTGATGATGATGTGCTTGCATTATCAGCAGTTTTGCATCATATTCGGAAAGAGGCGTGCGAAACATCAGCGGCAACGGCGTGGTTCTGATCACAACAGGCGTGTTCCGCCATTTGCAAACTACGACATGCTTTGCGAGACGCGCTCTGATTGGTGGAAGCTTACAACCGGTTTCATTAATTGATTGTACATTGCCCAAAGTCCCGACAGTAACAAGGCTTTCTCAGGACGTGCCTGCACTGCTTGTGAAAAAATAAAAATAAACAGAACATTGAATGTATGTCGCCAGCCGGTCAAATACATTAAATAAACCTAACACATGGGGCCTAAATAAAGCTAAGACCATTTAGCAACACACATCCAATATCAAGAGCTACAGGCAGTGCAGACAGTAGGGAGAGTTTTAAAAAGGCAAATACAGGTGAATGGACAAAGAGTAGACAGAAACACATGCCCCAGAATAGAGAGAAAAACCCACCCTGTGGGGCTGACCAGGATGACCCTGAGAGATAAGAAAAGAGAGATCTCCAGGACTCCGGATTCTCAGGAGCTGAGCGAATACCCTCCAGCTCTTTATTTTTGAATACAAAACACTCTCACCTCTCTTAGCGCTGACATTCCCAGGAGAAGATCGGCGATCTTTTGGTGAAACAACCTTAGCATCCCCACTAGTTCTATCACACCTACTCTTGAGAATCATCAATTGTATTGTCTATTGTCTGGAACATACATACGCACACACAAACAAACATACTCACACACGTAAACCCCATTTAACCATGCAGACTGCACACCGCAGAGTATTGATCCACCCCCCCACCCGGCCTACACGCACTGAATAAAATATGCACGTCAGGAAAATAATCACCACGCCAACAATGGCATTGATGAAAATCTCCAGAGTCGTTAGCCAGTATGCGCGCAGGTAGTTTTGAAATGCACAAAAGATTTTTAATGATCCGATCATATGCGTGTGTCCTGGTCTGACGACCCCGCCGTATGCTGAATGCTTTCAAAAGAAGCCAGATATGCTAATAGGATTGGAAAACCGGCCGTTTCTGTCACAATCAGTAGCACACACACTGGCATAATGGTGTAATCAATACTTTGTTATTGGGCTGCCCGCAACAAGTTTCAAGTCTAGTGCCAAGTAAAACTATATACTTACCTACAACCTGTAGGTAAGTACAGCAGGTTCTTTATAGTGAGATTCTTATGAGCTAACACATGGTCAGATCCTCAAGAGCCCGGGCCCCTGGCACCAGGCCTGGCTTTAGTCAACTGTACTTCAGGTCTCCACTTGACTTCGGGTTGTGAAAGAGAATACCTGTTTTTCAGAAAAATCAATACAGCACCCAGTCTGCTGGCTGGCCCAGTATTGTTGTTTCTGACTGCCCCCGGGTAGCTATTGTCAACTAATGCATATCAATCAGGGGCTAATAGGATTGGAAAATTACACTGACATAATCACAACAGCCAGCACCGGTAATGCACGTATCAATCACGCCGGGCAGCCCCTCAGTGCTGGGCATTATTTAACAGGCGAGTTAAATTCAAAAGCCTTGGCAAAACAAAACCTAAATGAGTTTGCAACCTGTTGGAAACAGAGAAATCTTTTAAGTCTGGCCGACCCTATCTGTGAGTAGGACTAAAGGGTTTTTACTCTGACTGTTATTTCTGCGCACTCCAAAACAGCTTGGTTAAAACAGCTTGCCTGGTAACTAATTTCATTGGTCGGCAAGATTCTATCCAATGGGTGTCAAGATAATTCTAGGATAAAACCAAACCCCAGAGCAAGGTACAGTCAAACATGACTCAATATTTTGGAAAAAGTGCGATTGTACAAAACTGTCTTCTTCATAAGTGGTTGTGTGCTCGTGAGGAAAAAGTGGCTCGTTTTAAAGAAGTATTGGAGAAACTGAATGATAATGTACAGGAGTTAAACACAAGCTTAAATAATATTGAAGAAGTGATAAAACCTATTGCTGATGCAATAATTGCGTGTCAGGAAGAAAACAACTTTCAGTCAATGCCAGCCATGATAAAAGAATATGGCAACCTTGAGGAAAAGGCAGAAAAAATTAAAAAAGCAATTTTTCAAGAACAGCAAAAAATAAGATTAAAACAAAAGGATATAGAAATGAATGAAATGGTTGCAAAAAATATCGATGCCAAAATAACTCAATTAGAAACTAAGAGCCCATTATTCCAAAAATTAAATGCAATTATTGCACAGAGGAGACAAGAAAAAGCAGCAGCAGCAGCAGCAGCAACAGCAGCAAGTGGAAGCAATGCATAATAACGGAGTAGTTTCACAGCCACTTACGAAGAACCGAAATTTAAGCGGCTTACATTGCTCTCGGCTTTTATGCATACCATCAAATTTACACATCACATCATATCATATTTAGCGTGATGTGTCAGAGGAAATCGCATGCACGTGGTATGAGTTTTTGTGCTCAGTCCGGGAGTGCCCCGTGCGTCTGTTTTTCCTGGAATAGAATGTACCAACAGCTCAGCACACAGTCACACACAAACCACATCCGAGAGCAATTCACATTTGGCTTTGACATGTGGTCTTTGGTATAAAGTAGGTGACCACAAAAATTGTTCATTCACAATGGGCTGTCAAAGGTTGATGACCTTTCTGATGAGACTAATTAAGTCAAAACAGCCCCGCCTTGGCTCAAAGGTAAGTGATTTTTTATTGAACTTATTATTATTATTTTTTATTATAAAATAAATTCAGATGAATTGTTACTCCTAAATGATATCAATGCTGTAGAGAACAAAGACTTAGACTCTAAGAAACAGCATCTTTTGTCTGTAATTGTTTCTGGAAAGTCAAAAACTTATCTCGGAAAACAATACATGACAGAAGACATAGAATCTCTTACCGCTGACCAGCTAATCATACTACATTCAAAATATGAAAACCACATCGCTTCACTAATGACTCGTGATTTGAGTCGATCTCTTGTATGTCTATACACAAAAGCAGTGAGTCACTTCCTACCGGTAGACACTGACAGTCTTTCACACGACCTTGAAAGCAACCCGATTGTTTCAAGTTCAATTGGCAAATTAGCATGCGTCATGTTTTACAAGTTTGGGAATTACCTTGCACCTGTGGTAACCTTACTTGTTACTAGTAGTCATATTGATTTTTCGAAAATAAATTTTCTAGAGAAAGAAAAGGATGGATCAAATGGACGAGACCCAGATGACTCCACAACAGAGTCCTGTTTTGACACAGGTTCCAACTGTGACTAAGGCTAAAAGTCCAGGCCGCGTGAAAGCTGGCAAAAGATTAGCGGAATATAATAGGCAAAAAAAATTACAGCTTCAGGCACAAACAGTAACTGACCCGCCGTCAGGTCCATCAGGACCGTCAGGTCCGTCAGGACAAGTGCCAACACCGCCAACACTGTCAGGACCATCACTACCGTCAGGACCGTCACACCCACAACAAAGTGAGAGACTATCAACTAACCCCAATCAACAAGATATATATTTGCTGTATTTGTTGCTGGATTTGTTTTCTCAGGTTACCAATTATACAAAAAATACAAACCACAGACTCGTACAATGTCCAAAAAATTAGACACTCCAAAAACAAAACCAGAAGTCGCCACATTACCAGTAACACCAAAACCTGTCGACCCATTTTTCATGCAGTAAATAAATTTATTATTTTAATTTTTATTGCCTAAGAAAATGAGCGAAACAAAAAACTTATTGAACCTTGTCTGTCACTCTGCCGTAATCAGTGGACTAGCCGTTTCTTACTCTATGCTTGCAAAAAGTCTCCTCAAAATGAAATCAGCAGACCTTAGCAGATTAGATTTCGAAGATTCGGCTAAATTAGTTGCAGTTGTCACAGCGTCAATTGCCACGAAAGACCTTCTTGTCAAACAAGGAATTATTCCCGAAAATATATCTATGTAAACAAAAATATTATGGCGACACTAGCTTTTGTTGTGGGTGGTGTCGTTAACGCATTGGCATTTAGTGGGTCAAATTATCTCTTTTCAAAAATGGGTAGAGAAGAGAGTGCAGAAGAATTAAAGCGTCACAATGAGGCGTCAGAAAAATTAGCACAGGCAGAACAGGCATACGAAAAGCAAAGAATTGAGAAACTTGATTTTATCAATGACAGACTTAGACTAGAGGGTCACGCACAGCATACATTTTCTAATGTCGATGACGCAATCAGGGAATACTATCTTGTCACGGGTGAAGACATGACCATCCCAAAACCAAAACTAAGTGACTACTATCAACCCAGTCCAGAACAAAGAAATGGAGAAATAATATTTGTTCTAGTGGGAATGACATTAGTTTATTTTACAGGAATATTTATTGCTAGAAAAAATGACAGCCGAAAATAAACTATCAAAAATATATTACTCCCCAATTGGCTACTGGAAAGGAAACACTGCATTAGAAAAATTACACGCGGCTGCGGGTGGTGATGTTACACTCCACGGCAGTTGACCCTTCTCTGAATTCCTCTTTTTAGTTGGGCTCTGTGCCAGCCGTGACCCACTTCACTATAAGTGCGCGCGGGTCATAGCAGGCTCCAGCCTAGCTGCTGGCGGGAAGCGTTGCGCTCTTTGTTCCCTGTTGAAGTCTGTCAGGCATGTGATAAGTTTAGCCTGTTTATAACTTATTATTACTGTGGCTACAAAGTTGCAATCGTAAATATCATTATGTAACACTATGCTTGAAATTGTCCTCTTCAAGCTCATATAAGTTTGGTTTGAACACCTCTTCGAATTCTGTGCTTATTACTTGATTACAACGTGTGTAGTTCGAGGAACTTTCCTTCCGCTGTAGACAGCAGTGCTTGTGTGTAAATGACTTGTTTTCTGTGTCAGATTATCACTCCAATGTGTGCCCTTATCTGATGCATTATGTATAGTATAGCTTGATAAAGCCATGGAGAATGGACATTCCTTTCCAAGACAGTTGGAAGCCGTGAATTCTTTGTGTAAACTTTGTGGTAGAAGGTCTAGGCGAGCAGTCAAAGACAAAAACAAACCCGTGGTTTTTGTGCACTAAATACACCAGTGATATATTTTCGTGTTACAACATTGATGTGCTCAACGACCAGGAAGGGAAGCATTCTAAATCGATTTGTTGCATGTGTCACACAACAGAAGCTTAGAATCCTTCTGACAGAGCATTTGGCTTTGGTTTCTCCACATTTTCATCAGGTATTCACAGACTGCCACTCGTCCCAAAAAAATGAAACTGATCGGCCTATCAAGTTTAGATAGGCATCATAGTGACCCCGTAGACACTCATTTTAAGCCATTTAAATGTGATACTAAGCCGGAACTGAATCTCGTAACAGCAAACAGTAAACCTCTGCTTTGTGTATTGTTTTTAAACTGTGTTAAAATTGTGATATTGTTAAAAACATTGACTGTTTTGGTGAAACTCTCATACTTCATGGCGGCGTGCTTTGAATGGATTACCGTTTTTAATTGGCCCACCAAACCGGCTTTAGCAGGACTCAGGTATGTGGTTGTGAAGATTTTTAGCATGGGATATGCGAGTTAAGACATCTGTTGACAGCACTGACTTTGTCTGAACTTTCCAGCAACTTTTGTTTTTGAACAGTGATGTGATAAAAAGTTTGATAAACTAAAGGAAGGCGGCATCTAATCCGTCTCCTAGTGATACTTTTAGCCAGTGCAAGACAAACATCCACGCAGATTACCCCAGCATGTTTGGTGTCCAAAGATAGTACAATTTCTCCTCTACAAGACGACGTATGTTTAAATAATCACTCACAACTGCAGGTGAATTAATTTCGGTTTACAGACAACATCTGTAATTTACAGCTTATTCGCCGATGTATGCAGCAGAGGCTAAGAGCTAATCCGGGTCAAGCACAGTAGTACTGTAGACAAAGACGGCTGCTGCGCTATTCGTATCCCCAGCGGAAGAGAGACCGCATAGCTGGTGCATTATCAGTGATGGTATTTAGCGCGCTGATAGCAAGGGGAAAGAGGCTGCCTCGCTATCTCAGTGCTCCCATGAAGCCGTTCTCTTAAGTGTGCTGGCTTGCGCCGGCGGGCATAGAGCTGAAAACTAAAGAGCATAGGCTAAACTGCCGTGAGTCGAACAAATAAAACAGTGGCTCAAAAGACAAGCAATTTGGCAAATATATCTCCCTGCACCAAGAAAAATATCTAGACCACATTTTGAAAACACTACCCCTAATGACACCCATCAAATGGACCTTTTGTTTCTACCCCATGACACAATAAGAAAAAAGCGTTACAAATATGCATTAACAGTTGTCGACATTGCTTCAAGGTACAAGGATGCTGAACCCATAACTGACAAGAATGCCTCAACTGTAGCAACAGCATTATCAAAAATATATAGCCGAGGCCCTTTAAAATTTCCCAGGCTTGTGCAGGTCGATGACGGATCTGAATTTAAAGGTGCAGTTAATCAATTATTTGCAAAGCATAATGTGCTTGTGCGGCGAGGCATTCCTGGCATACACAGATCACAGGCAATTGTTGAGAACTTCAATAAGCAATTATCAGAGAGACTTTTCAGTTACCACTGAGTGGGTAATAAGATTGCCATCTGTGATAAAAGCCATGAATAATAAAGGTCATGTAAAACCCACAGATGCTATTAAATTGAAAACAATACCCCCGGCGTCAGGGTCAGAAATAAAAACAAAAGTGCCAGACACAAGTTTATTTACTAAACAAGTAAGATATTTATATCAACCTGGAGAGGCCGAAAATAACGTCAGGTGCAGGGCAACAGACCCCATCTGGTCTACATCTGTACACAATATTAAAAAAATAGTCCTCGGTAATCCACCGATTTATTACCTGTATGAACCTGCACCACAGAGGGCGTTTGTCAGAGAAGAATTACAGATTATCCCCCCAGACACTGTTACTCATTTCAGTAACTAACTCATCAATCAATTCATCACAAATGTCTTCAGATAACTTAAGCCTGTAATGCCCAGGTGCATAAGCCTTTTCTTTACTGTGAAACACTGGTTTCGTGTCCCCAACTGCAAGTGACTTCTTATGCATTTGGATTATTTCTAAATTATGTCTATTTGATCTCAGTGACTTGTTTGGATAATCAGGCATTAATGCCCCATCTAACACTTGCTTATAATGCTCATGACGGATGTCTTTATTTTTTAATCGCTGTTTTTTTTTTTTATTCCTTTGGCTTTTGACTGACTACCCTTTTGGTGCAGTATAGAATACATTTTTGATCTCAGACCAACGTACTCAACAATAGGCACACCATTCAGTTCATCCTTAAACTTACCAGGCACTTTCTTATTCTGTGTGCTGTAAAGTGGATGTTCCTTAGGATAATCAGACGTGTCATACATGTGTAGTTCTGTTTTCATGTCTTCATAAAAGTCTTCAGTAAACACGTCAATGATCATAGAGTCAGTGTCAGTGTATAGCAGACGACACTCAGGATACTTTGGTTTGAAGTAATCATAATAAAATTCGAGCATTAGCAATTTTGACAATTCAAGAATTGCCATACCAATGAATACTGGCTTGTCCAGTTTGACAATCTTTTTTTTGAGTGACACTGCATACAATGATGAATGAAACTCTTTGTACCCCGTGTACTGTGGCTTGCCTGTAAGTTTAATTGCACCTGATTCAGTTGTTACTAATCTCACATCTTTGCGGTGATGAGGATTTTCCATAGTCTTACCAAAACAGGCATTGTTCATAAGCTTAAAAAAGTCTTTGTCGAATGCAGTGTTGCCGTCCCTGGCACGCAATGTTGTGTTCTTCATTATGTAATCTTTGATAAAAGCACTTTGATCAAATTGAATGCCTCTGTGAACTTTCTTTAGTACTAACCCGTGTCTTATATAAAACTGCAGCAATCGATGGTGACAAACATAATTGAATTTGTCATTTAAATTTGGCACAAGTTTAGTGTCTTCTTTTTTTCCTGTCATACTCATTTTTTCAACAGCCAATGGATAATCATTGTGGTAATCATGTAGATGGTGCGGGTACTCTAGATCTACTTCAAAGATCCAACCCTTTGCATCGTTTCGGTCATGACTCATAATATTGTTTGTTATGTCTGTTATGTCATACTGTGATAAATCATACAGACAAAAGTTTTTCAAGGGCAATAATTCACACATTGCGAACCCATAAAGGTTATTAGCATCTACATACATAATGAATGACCTTGACCCCTCGGGGTCAAACCCCGGGTCGTCAATATATTTATTATTTGCTTTGGCATAATTGTTTGCTGCAATACTAATGCCTCCCCTCAATCCACGTTCCACCATTTCACCCATCGTACGATCAGACAACAGGTCAATAAATATCTTACTAGATTTTAAAAATGCATCCCATGTCATGCCAGGACTAGTTATGTAACAAGCAGGGTCAGACTGTAGTGTAATAGACCCTTTTCATGGTAACTTTCAAATATGTCTGCTAGCAAACAAACGTCAGCCTTTAAGTACTGGTCATGGTAGTCACCAATTGTTTGACACCCTAATTTATCCCATGCATCAAGTGCATGCTGGTAATCAGAGTCAGAAATACCTTTACCATTTAGTGTAGAATAAAATTTATCTTTTGGTGGCAGTCTTGTTTCCTCAAACACAACCCAGTCACTGATGTATTCATACGGATACACTGCTTTCTTAATCAAGTCTGGCTCAAAATATTTACTTGTATTGGAAACGATGTCAGTCCATCTGCCAGACTGGCAAGACCTAAAGACAAATGTTGCATTGAGTCATAAAACACTAATTTGTTGTCCAATCTAAAAGTCAAGTATTTTTCAGTTGTCTGTGCAATGCAACTAATTTTTTTGTAAGACTCATCCACAGCATGCATGATAATATGTGAATCGTACCCCCTGAGATTGTGGAAAAAGATTGGTAACTTATATGTCTTAGGATCTATTTTTAATAATAAATTACACTTGTTATGTGCACCATGTCTGTACCGTCCAGTTATGTGATCATGGTCACAAACTTTATCACCCTGGAGAGGTTTTTCACAAATCCAACACGTCACGGCTGTATGAAAATTTATTTTATCTTTTTCTGTCATCATCACAGGCATCTGATTATTTTCTAGATAATGTACTACCTGACTATACAGTTGTCTCATTTCTGTTAAAAACAGACATGCTGCATTTTCTCCTCTGTAAATAACAGGCTCTGTATGCTGACCATCTGACTTAACAAGAATATAACCAAAAGAACACACCACTTGGTCACTCAATTTTATTGTCTTTGGTAATGACTCTGGAACAGGACCTTCATACGGAACCACCAGTGATTCAAAATCAGCATACACTACAAATGGTAGTTTTTGTTGATTCTTATAGTTCTTGAAATATACTTGACTACCAGGATCTGGATACTTAAGTACTGTTTGTATGTCATCAGCTGATCTACAGTGCAAAACATGTTTGTGTGCTACTGAAATAGATGAAAACCTTTGCAAACATCTCTTACACACTTCCTGTTTGCCATTGTGTTTTGACACATGCCCATGAATTAGGCGTGACATACTCCTGATAATTGTGTAGTGATCACCGATTAATAACATGTCAACATGTTTATCTTCTGACTGTCCGTAGGTGGGGGCAAGTGGTGATACTCTAATGGGTTGTAACTTGTCAACAGAGTCACTGTCCCATACATACACATTTACAGATATGCCAGGATTTAATTGTTCAAACAAGTCTATGTCTTCTACCTTAACAGGGAAATCAATACCACTGAAATTAAGTTCATTTACAAATTTGGTGTAGTTAGATACATGTTCAGGTTTTGACTTTACATAATGTAGTTTAGCAAGCACACACCACATGAAACAGAAATTATCATTGTTCTGAATATTGACGACAGCCGTTTTGTTTGCAATGTCAATAGGCAGTGGTATCCATGATTTGCCTAGTATAGGATGATACCTTGACTGTTTCAATTGTAGTTCATGCACATGACCTTCGTGCCAACCACACCCCTTCATTCTTGCTTTGTCAATGGCTTCTAGAAAGTCAGGCAATAGTCTGTTTTTAAACACGTTTTCCAATTCCCTTCTTGTGTTAATTGTGTGTTGTCTTGTCGATATATCGAGGGCTGACTGCTAGAACTCCGTAACTCGATTTTTTCCGATTTTGAGATTTTGTACTTTTCTGATAGATTTCCGCAATCTCTTTCACCCTGTAACATCATTTTTAAGGAAAGTTAATTTTTCAGCGAGTTATTAATTAGAGATTAAACCAATTATCTTTTTGCAGGCATCCATGGAACAGCCAAAACTGAGTAACTTCAGATACGAACTTATAGCCTGCTGTTTTTTCTTTGGCTCTCTGAATGTTTGGGTGCTAGATGTCAGTATCTCGCGATAATAACTTCTAGCACGACCGGCTGACAAAACGTTTGCCGTGAAAGGCGGGTGCTAGAAGAAAGCATCTAAAGATACTGAGATATAGTACGGACAAATTTTGTTCTATTTTTTCCGGGATGAAGGCAGAAACTCATTAACTTCACTATGCAAACTTGTAGCAAGCACATTCTCCAGACGATATAAGGCGCCAGGTGTTGAAATATACCATAGACCATAAATAACCGGACCGCTCTCTCTCCTGCTTCCGGTCTCTGCACTCGTCGCGCAACTATTCTTGCGCATCAGTCAACTCATTATTCCGGTTCAGTACATCGGAGAGCTTTTCACGTGGATTGTTTCTATGATTTTGGTTAGTGGTGCAGTTTGTAAAGTGTCTTTTGTCTTGCATTATGCCTGGTGCAAGTTGTACGATTGTGGGCTGTGGTGCATGCAACGGAAAGCACAAGGGGCTGTCGTTTTTCTCCATTCGCCAACCAAAGGACTTGAAGTGGGAGAGAGAGCTTGTTCACGCCGTGAATCGTGCAGACAGCAATTTTAACAAAGACACTGCAAAGATTTGTTCTAGACACTTTCGACAGGAATGCGTGAAGTTGGGTAAGTATTATTTACCTAGAATATAAGCTCGTTCTAATCATATTAAGTTCAATTCACTATACAAAAGTTTTATCCTGCGATTTATTCGGGACTCTTGCATGATGTTAATATCGTAAGCAAAAGTAGCAGTACTCCCCAGTAGCACACGTGTGTACTTTCACTTTCAGTAAGTATTCAGTTCTGAGTCTTATTCGGTTTGCTACTTCATGCAGAGGAACGATAGAACGGAATAGAAATCACAGGAGTATAATTAACTGTCAATTTTGTTTATGGTTGATCACTATATAATTTGTGTCTTTGCAAATTTCTTATTTTTCTGGTATTATGTTGCTGTAGGTCCTGGTGGGAAAAAACGGTATCTTCTACCCGGGAGCCTTCCAACAGAGTGTATACTTTTCAAGTCCATTGTCACAAGGCAACCTCCTCCAAGAAAAGAACCTGTAAGTGTCTATTTATCTTATAAAATCCTGTTGACAGTGTTGTATGACATTTGATAACATCCCATGGAGCAGTAGATCCATATCCGATGAACAGTTGTGCACTTGCCCATGCAGTTATGTCGATTTTGTACTTTAGACTTGGGCATTCATTTCTCCATTGTGGCATAAATCTGGTTTTGCCTTTGGCATTGATTTCTCCAGGGTTTATGGTCAAATTGCAATAAAATTAATTTATGACTATATTAAGAGGATAGTCCTGTAACTTTCCCAGGGCATGTGCAGTGCGCATAACTCTGTTTAAAGGGGTCACACAATTACATGGAAATGTCACATGTTTATATAAAATATATTTCCATTGGATTGAGGTCAAATTTAAAATTTGGTGTATAGTGACCTTATGAGGTGGTATTGTCAGTGCAATAATTCAGACTAGGCCAGTAGGGGCTAAACTGTTTAACAAAAGTGTGCTCATATCCTCAGTGCTTTTGGACCGATTTCATGGACATTTCACTTGAAGTGGCCACGACAACGTTTGTCACCCAGGTCATGGCCACAGGGTCAAGATGACTGAATTTCTTTGTACTGTCACATGAAGGCAAATTTGTTTTATTGGCAGTACACTTTTCGCAGACAGCAATTATGTCTCTTGTGCATAAAAGGATGCTATGGGGTGGGGATGTAATTTTTGTTTATTGGCAAAACCTGTTATAATAATAATAATGATATAATAGAATATTATTGTTATCTATTTGGTAACATTATGCATCATAATACAACTTCACACTTTTTAAAGGGATTACTCTGATACCTGAATTTCTTTGTGTGTATTTCAGGTAGCACGTGAACCACCTCTGGTGCCTGTCAAGGTTGTCTACAATAACTTCAGTGATGTTAGAAAAGCTGCATCAAAATTGCAAGCTCCATGGTGTGTAGTTCTGCACTCCGATGCCCAAGTTGTAGCTGTTTCACTAACGCCAACTGGTATTGGACATCTGCAAGTTAGCATCACCCCAGATCTATCCGCAGTGGTTTCTGTTTTTGGACTGCAAGCACCCCACCTGACGGCCAATATTGAATCAACTCACCTCTCTAAACATCTAACAGCTTTGATTGGTCTGCATGTATGTCCAGGTGTAGTGGACCATGCCCTGCAGAAATTTGCCGAGCTCCCAACTGGACAGGATCTATATTACAGACATGTACTCTATGTCTCAGAGACTTCTTCTATAACACATTCTTCTACTGCTCGATCAAGTACCTGTCATTTGCTGGTGAAAGAATCCTCCAAGATCTGTAACGACTGCCTTGAAGTAAAGAACTTACTACTGCGAAAACAGGCAAGAGCACATGCAAACGAAAAGACGCCAATTCTAAACAACAATCCATTGGTGTCAGTGTCACACAAAAAGCTGAAGCAAGCGTTCAAGACCATTCGCAAGCAAGCTGCTACGCTGAAACTACAACTGGAAAACTTCAAAAAAATCTCTGAAGACGGACTCCGTTATAGTGAGCGACACCTTGCATGAGTCTTTGATCAGTGCCATAAGTTGAATTTGAGCAACCATGACGTTTTTTGATTTCTTATCAAACATCAAAAGAATTACTCATTTTTTTGCCATTCCAAAACAAAGGGAAGTAATGAAGTATGAATTATAAATAAAATAATAAACCGACCAACGCTTCTTATTTTTTGAGGGGGAGGGGTGGTCATGTCACCCTTAATACAATATTTTGTTTTTATTTGGCCTAACAGTGAAAGCATTTGTGTCATTTGTCGCACAGTAAGCAGACTGCTAATTATTTAGACCACAAGCACTTTTCAGTGAAAATCAGAGGTATATTATTTGCTTTTATGTTCATATAACTTATAATTTTTTTGGGTGGTAAAAGTTTCGGTTCTCTTAATTAAAATTGACTAAAGCGAACTGTTCTGGCTCTAATACTGCACGTTCATATTTAGATTCATTGTGTGTTAACAATAGTTTATGTTGTAGCTATGTTGTAAACTTGTATGTTACAGTTGGAATGGTGTTGGAAGAATACATTATATATATTTTAATTCTGTCTTTCATTTTGGTGTGTTGTTCCTCTAATGTTCTCTGCTTAACTCATTCTACCCCGGACACACCACAGCAAGATAAAGATCGACCATGATAGTTCAAGGGTGATGCCAGAATAGCTTGGCGCCTATGGGCGCCAAGCTATTCTGGCATCACCCTTGAACTATCATGGTCGATCTGTGTCCTGCGCTACGCTAGAGTCTTCAGAAGACAACAGCAAAATGTGGGGATTTCGGTGTTGGGGTAGAATGGGTTAACATGCACTAATACACCATAAAACAAGAGCACCCAATACGAGACATATTCAAACGAGTCATGCTTTCTAACACTGGTGGGACAGGTACTAGAAACATTTATTGTATAAATATCAATACATTGTAGAAATACAATACAATATAACTTTATTGTCTGATGTTCATCACATACAGAAATTTGTCTTTGGCTCGTCGTTCGCAAGAAGCATGCAATAATGCCAATAATTATATCCTTTTTATATACACAATCAGCAGAGACACATTCATTTCTAATGACACAGCAGCAACCCTAAATTCCAATCGAATACATTCATAATCTAAACCCCACATCAATAATAACTAATAATTTTACATTCATGCAGAAAAAGCACACGCACACACACCCACACACAACATAATCTAATAACAGCACAAGTTAAGTGTTGTCTTAAACTATACATATCACGGCCTATACATGATTATAATGGCAGTGCTTAAAAGGTAGAGGCATGACTAGAACATTCTACATTTACCTATACATAGACAGTCAACAAGCAATTACATAATACAGTGCAGTAACAACATTCTTAAAACATTAGTAATAAAAAACACAGCAAAGACACAACTGAGCCTTTCTCATAACTAGATTAAATTTAAGAGTACCATAACAATGGTTAGGATCATTAAAATAACAAGATACATGTTATGTGACTAGAACAAGTTCATTCAATCTACTAATTAAGAATGTCATAGCTCAGCAAATTACATCCAAGCATTCGTGACAATTATGATGTTAAGTAAAATGAATATATATATATGTCATACTGCTATACAACATTCACCCATTACCCCATCGCTTACCCCCCACTCCCACCCACACAGTCTACATTGGCACACCCTATGGATGCAGCACATACAAAAGCAACGCTGCACGTTCACGCCTATAATAATAATAAATTCATGGAAAGCATCAAAAACACTAAAACTTAGGTATGCTCAATGCAGCGCACAAAAGCAAGGCAATAATGCACTCACATGATTGAGAAAAAATTCTGTTGCGAAGATGATTGGTTGAGTAAAATTGTTAAAACACCTAAAAGCTGTTGGGGGGGAAAAAAAGGTCGGAATAATGGTTCCTGATGGATTTGGGGGAACTACTTAAGCTGTTTACGGATACCCTTTGCTTTTTTTGTTGTCTTAGTTCTTCGCCTAAACGAGTCCATGATTGTCTTGCATTTGTGATACATCCTCACCTTGAAATAGAGGTGAACAACATCTTCCAAGATCTTTTCTTTCGTACTGTCTGACACATCAGTCTTGCATAAAATATCATACAAGCAAGTAGACACAGACTCTGACTGACTGCATCTTTCAAGATATGTTTTAAATGAAGCATTCACACTTGATGCATCTCCAAACAACTCCCTGAAACACATTTCAAGACCCAGAAAAATCTGAACGCTATTTGGTTTCAGTTTGATCAAACCACCTCTGTCGAGAATGCTTGTCAGTGTCTTTCTGGTACCTGCAGTAGCATCAATTCCAGTTTTAGTAGTACTGTCACCATCACTGCATGTTAGTTTTTCCAGGCACTTGATGATCCTTGCCCCAACATCTTTATCTTGGAGTCTTCTTGCCTTTTGTCTGAGTTTTTGGATTACAAAACCACCAATGTACTCGACAATGTCATGCTCAGTGTCAAGAAGGGGCATGCTTATTTCAGAACACACTTGTTCAGGTTCATATTGAAGCTGAATTAACAGCTCAAATGTTTTCAGACACAACCATGGGGCTACAATTTCTGATGATCTTTCTGCAACAGTGGACATGTTTTCTGTGCACATTTGATGAAACTTGGTGTAGGCACGTTCCTTTGCTGTATTTTTAAATTTGTGTCGTGGTACCAAGCAGTTGTTCAGGAACTGGAGAACAGGCAGCATCACACTGCCTAAAAAAAAAACCAACAACAACATCGTATTAGAGAACAGGTTGACATTCACTTTGCAGCAACAGTAAAACCAATTTCTTGTTCCTTTTATAATGTAAGCTCTTGCTCAAATAGAAAGATATTAAAATAATGCCTGTTTCTATCAGAATCAAAATGCTTTTTGGATACCACACAGGAATCAATTGATAATTAATTAAAATAGACAGCAATAGCACTGTCACATGGCTAAAATGTAAAAAGACATCCTGATCACACACAATTCATACACCTACACCACATTTACAATAACATTTTAATAAATATATACTGCACAATATTATGTATCCACACTAATATAATTATCAAGTACTAAAACTCATTCAGACAAATTACAGCAAGCACATTCACTTCGATTTTCATTAAATAAAATAAAAAATGCAACAGTCAAAAAGGGATTATAAGAGTCATCACAGAACACATCTCACTACAGAACAATGAAAAATGGTAACAAAAATAAAAACAATGCTTGCACTACTCACACACACATTGTGCATGTGAGTGTGAGTACTGCAAGCATTGTTTTTATTTAATGCTTTGTGAACCAGTACATCCACACCAATAGTAGATATTTAGATGTGCATTTTGTGTCATCCCACTGATTTCTGAACACTGTAGAAAGGTGAAAGGCAGGGATAATGGGGGAACATATGATGGTACGTACTGTCTAAGTTTTTGCAGATTTCACGAACGCTCTCTGGCATACAGTCATCTCTTTGCAGCTCTCCGCAAGCCTGGTTAACAATATTCACCGTCAGCTAGGAAAAAAAAAGGTTAACAGCGCCATTAATACATTAGGCAATTAAAGAGAATGCGACATGTATACCCATTGATTAAAAAACAGGCACAGACTAAGTTAAACCAAGAACAATTAAAATGTTAGCCTTCATGCTCCCTGACAATTTATTTAGTTCTTTTGTGTTGTATAGTTATTTTATTTTTTTGTTGAGGGGGAAGGGAGGAGGAACGTACGTGTTACTTTAACCAAAAGTTTGTCACTTTCCCTCAACCCTTACTGTTGTACACGTGAGAGATTAAAAATCAGTTCTTTGTAATGGTACAAATATTATTGATTAATACTTTTTGCACTAATATGTACCTTGACAACGTTGGAAGTGGCGGGTAACGCCGAACTGGCAGCATGCAGACACTCTCCAACATCTTGGTCCTGATCGAATTCCTGGTTTAGATATTATAAGAATGTTAATACAGCTCGGCAGAATTATAGTGGAAAGAATAATTACAGATCTGTCTAGATAGAAGCTACAGACTAATTTATGACAGATTTACAATACAGTCAATTATATTTCAACAGTTTCCATCTCGTGTAAACGTGAAACTAATACTAGAACACTTCACTTGATCTACTCCAGCAGCCTATCACGTGTGACACAAATAAACGATAGAATGCACAAAGGAAGACTTCAATCGAAATATAAACCGTCAAAAAACAAAAAAAGGCTACCATGTATGCCCCTATTTATTGAATAAGTGTTCAAGGTAGAAAATCTTGGGAATGTTTGCTCCTCTTTACCTGCAAAACAGTGTCGATCTCCATCTGTTGTTGTGTGTGGAAACAAAAGCGGATGCGTAGGATGACTAAATCAATTGACGCATGCGCGACGGGAGTTCGGCCTGCGGTTCGTCTGTTTCTCGGCAAAGAGATGCTTGTCCGGTTATTGTGGTCTATGAATATACTTATCTCGCCCCCAGTCCTGTTAATAATGGTAGGGGTTTTGTATGCATGCATTCAGTCAACCCCTTGGCTGCCGAGCGACATAAAACCACGTACCCAAACTGATGAAAGATGTATGGATCCTGATGAACCCCTGCATTTGCGGGGGCTCATGGGGATCTATGCCACTTGCTTGCCCAATTCATAGATCTAACTTCTTGCGGACTGAACATTCTCCGTGTGCTCTGACAGTCAAGGGATTAAACATGACCGTGGGAATATACTACTTTACTTGGTCTCATCCTGCTGACCCTTGAGTATTCTGCTGACTGTCTGGAATTTAAGGAAAACGCACTTCGCCACACAACCTCCGAAGGAAGAACATTGTTTTTGCGCTTGCCAGGTTTTCTTTCACATCAACTTGTGAGGTAATTCTCTCTCTCTCTCTCTCTCTCTCTCTCTCTCATGTTTCAAGAAAAGTCTTTTTAAACATTTATCTTCGCATCCATAACTATCTGCAAGATTTTCTTTCTATACGTAGACATCATTGTTAGTAATGTACCCATTCTACTGCTGTGTAGGTTTAGTCCTGCTGTGTTGTTGTTTTTTTTTTTTTTTTTTTTTTTTTTTTTTTTTTTTTTTTTTTTTTTCTTACCATTGTTTCCCCTCCCCCAACACACCCTATACATGTAATGTAATTGTTGTGTTGTAGATGTAGCAACGGCAGATTTGAAAAATGGCATTGCCTTTGGCATTGTTAATATCTTTACCGTTGTAAAATAAAGATTCATTGATTCATTGATTCATTGATTCTCTCTCTCTCTCTCTCTCTCTCTCTCTCTCTCTCTCTCTCTCTCTCTCTCTCTCTCTGACAAAACAACAACAACAATGATAGTTTGTAACACTGATCTTTAAAGGAACATTATCATTGGTAAAATTTCTGGGCGTTTTTTTAGTTCCACTTTCCTATATGGAAAAAAGCACTCTAGATGCAAGTCCTACTGGGCATACTGAGAGAAGCAGTCAAAATGTGTTTTATTACCAACGGTGCATTTGGAAAGAGAAACTCACTAAACATCAATAGTGATTTTGTTTAATTACTATTTTCAGCCACGGGGGTCCTAAATGGCTGATAAAATCAGCATGTGGGATGAGCTGGCTGATGGTAAAATGGTGCCGCCAAGCGAAGATGATGTTGAGGATGAACCTTTGTCAGCTCTTCGGACAAGACAGCAAAGAGACAGTCTGTCTGACGAGGAGCTTCCCATCAATGCAATGAAAAGAAAAAAAAAATAAAACGGCAAATGAGAGACAAAAGGAATTGCTGATCCACCATGGATAATATTTTGGCATCAAATGAATTTGTACCTGTCAACGCGGATGGCAACTGCTTTTTCGAAGCTGCTGCTACTCAGATAGTGGACACCACATCTGCTGAACTTTGTGGCAGTCTGTGTGACCTTCTTGAAGGAAACCGGCATGACTTTATGAAATTTTTGGAGAATATCTGCGGCGATGATGACATAGCAAGAGAAGCGAATTTTGTGTCAAGTGTCCACAACCTTCGTCACGCCGGAAGGTGGCGCAGTAGTGTGGCAGACTTGCTGCCTCTGGTGCTGGCAGAATAGATACAGAAACAGGTGATTATATTCACTAGCAATGAGCAGATGAGCAGCGACATCGCCACTTTCACTGGAGGTGATGGGCGAGGGAAGCATCGTGCTCACAACCGAACACACGACGACACTGTGGAGTATGCAAAGGATCACATTAGCGGATCATTCCCTTGTGTCGAGTCCCACTACACCAGGAAAGATACTATGTGACACTATCTTGATGCATCGCTGTCGGTCATGAATATGTATCATTTGTACAAGAAAAGTTGTGCGGTTGACGGAAAAATTCCAGTGTCCTGTCAAAAGTACAGAGATATTTTCAATTGAAACTTCAATCCTTTCACAAACCCAAAAAGGATCAATGTGTAACGTGTGTCAATTATACACCAAAGAAGAAACAGGGGCTCACCAGCGAGGAGGAGGAAAAACAATATCAAAGACACACCGAAATGAAAATTTAGGCAAGTATAGAAAAAGCGGCAGAAGACATGGCAAAAAAAGACCCCACCACACATGTAGTGACATTAGATTTGCAAGCCAGGCTGTTCTGCTAGCACCTTGTGGCTTGGTAAGCAAGATATACTACAAGCGGACACTGTCTGTTTACAACTTCACGTATATTCACTAGCAGAAGGAAAGGCGACCTGCTTTGTTTGGGATGAAACAAATAGCAAAAGACTGAGGATCTGTGGAAATCACCACGTGTCTTTTCATGTATCTTCAGTCTCTTCCGGTGACTGTTACAGATGTGATCCTATGTTCCGTAGTGGACAACATCGCAACCAGTATCTGGCAGCAGCCTTCTTCTATGCCCTTGAAACCATCCCACACATTGTCTCTGTCACACATAAGTATCTCGAAACAGGACGCACGCAGATGGAGTGTGATTCAATGCACTCTGCCATCAGTTTCGCGCAAAATGCCAGTCCAGTGTTCACTCCATGTAGATATGACATAGTAATAAGAATGGCAAGACGGACAAATTCATACGTGGTTATACCTCTACGGTTTACACAGATTTAAGACTGTAAGCACCTTGCATCACAGGTCATCCGGGACACTAAGGTTGACAAAGAATGCAAGAAGGCCTGGTGGCTCCAAGTAAGGGCAATCAACTTCACAAAAGGCAAGACGTAATGTACTTCAAATATGACTTTGATGAAAGTGATTTCCACCAGTTGTGTCTGTCAGCTCCATCTGCCATAAGAAGACAGCCTCCTTTAGCAAAGGTTCTGACGACTCGCTACAGTGCCAAATTACCTGTTTCTGATGCCAAGAAAAATGATCTACTGTCCCTGTGTTGATCAGGTGTGATTCCCGAGGAGCATCATGCCTTTTTCGAGAGGTTGCCAACTGTTGCCAGCTAGACTGATCGCCTTGACGAGCTGGACATTGAGGACGATGATGGTGAAGAAACAGACTAAACTTTCAGTGAATGGGTTTGCATCTGTGTGCGACTTTTGCTGCGATCAGCAGGTTGGACTTTCTTTTGGGAGTCAGTGACAGGTAAACATTTTGTGTAGGACTATCTGTGAACGGATGTGACTTTTTATTGACACTTGTGTTTCTGGACTGTGTTTTCATGGCGAACACACAGCTGGTGAGTACCTACCATTCTGCCAAATTTCCTTCTGTATTTCTTCTTTCACATGTAGTATTCCCAGTATTACCTTCACTGTTGTCAGTTAACCCAAGTGTGCAACATCTCACATTAATCTCAGTAATTTAGTAATGGGATCCAACAGAGTTGCGAAGTTCTTTGCACAATGTGAAACCGTATTGTGTGCCATTGTGTCATGCTAAAAAGCAGTAAAGAGGGTTGCTGACTTCTGATCATCAACTTTACCTGACAAATGTTGTGCAAAGGTACAGACCAGAACACCGTATGTCAAGTTACGCACTTTTGAGCTGTAACACAAGGTTATTGTGTATGTAATTTTCCCCGTGCTACATGTGCGTATTTCAAAATGCTGACTTGTTGCGCCCTTAAGTTCAGAAATGTCGTTCTATAACTGCGTGCTATAATTCCGTATTGACTGTTAGAGACTTCTAGCAGCCAAGTATTCACCAATCCTCTTAGACCTCAGCCGTGCTAAATGTCAGTACCTCACGTTACTGATGTCTAGCAGCCAAAATCTGAGGCAAATATAGAATGAAAATGCAGCTAGAACAAAGTATGTCAGTTCATGCAGAAAAAATATTTCTAAAAAAAAGACCATGTATGTAACTGTATTTTGTGTGCTCGTTCTATGATTATTAAACATTGATGATGTCTGTTGCCAAAGATTAAGATGACTGAATAAAAACTGCCGTTTGGAGAACTGTGTAAACTTTCATTTCGCGTTTTCTCAAAAAGTGTGAAAACTGAGTTATGAAGTTCTAGCAGTCAGCCCTCGATATACGATACAATCACTTCACCGTCTACTCTGCTGAATTCTATTTTTGCAACAATCTGAATCTTTACACTGCCTGTAAGAAGATTATCTTGTATAACAGAAAATGACATTTCTATCGATTCATAGACATTGTTACTATTGGATATAGGCAAGTCTGTTGTGTGAAACACATTTCTTAAACCTTGAGCATTGTCCGTCATTTTTATTTGTCTGACAAAATAATAATATAAAATTACACTTTATGTAATACCGCTTTATTGACTGTAACACTGCTAATATAAACATTTAGTTTACGTAATTGTTGAAATATTTGTTCACAAAGTATCTCAAACCAGTCCTGGCGGTTATTATTTTTAACTCTTAAGGTGGGTGTCCTAAAATCAACTGTCAAACACTCCACATTTGGATGCTCATCAACATAATCCAAAGTCATATTATATGACAAATATATTGCTGTCGGTTTTAAGACATTTATGTTAGGATGTTTGGGAGGTGTTCTTATCTGAGTAAAGTGCACAACATCTTTGAAGCAGTGTGTGATGTCAATGGTTTGTCCGTCTGTCATTTTTATTGGACAAAACAAAAGTATAAATTAATTTACTAACCCATACCCTGTGGGCTGATCTGTCTTTAAAATAAGTTTTAAATGCTTAGTTGATTTCAGTTTATTTTTTACACAGTCTCGTTCATGTTTATTTGGTATGACGTCATTCTCTCTGAGACAGTCTTCAAAGCTGTCGCGATCCTTACAGTAAAACAAACAGATAAACTTTAACTGTTCTCGAAAATCTTTCAGTACAGCATTATATTTCTGAGTGAGAATCCATACACTGATATTTGCATGTCGGCCACTAAATGCCAGTTCTGCCGGTGTGTTTCTTTTCTTAACAATGTCTTTTTCTGCAGAGCAGTCATCGACTATGAACAGGGTTGGCTGTCCTTCAAATTGCTTGTAAAAATACAGCAGGTAATCATTCAGTTTTTTCTCGGGGTCGACTAAATAGATATTGCTGTCAGTCCAAATGAATAAACGGTTGTGATATGCTTTATTGTGTTTTATAGTAGGACAAAATATTACAATGTTTTCGAAATGGTATAGGTATCTTGTTTGTAATAGGTCAAGTACAAATTCAGTTTTCCCACACCCTGTAGCACCACAAAACAATCCACAGTGTGGGTCAAGTGTCATCAAGCTCCGGTTCATTTTAATACAGAAGATAATTTTAATACAAGTGTCCACTTAGTCTACTGTCTGCAATATTTAATTGTGCATCATAAATCAGATACAAATATATGTTTATGGCTCCTCCTGTTTCAGTCTTTTTTGTATCTGAATTGTTATTCCGTCACTGCCGTTTTCAACTGTACGTCATGACCCATGTAAATAGTCATTGTCCGTACTGCGCAGGTCTAGCCATAGTGCATATTTTTCTGTCAGGTATTGACCAATTCTTACGTCATACAGATGTAAATCTTTACACGCCATATTTGCTGGTTTTTCTCTAAGTCTTCCACCCGCCCACTTTATAATCTCGTCATAGTGTTGATAAGGCAGCATACCCGATGCGTACACTTGATTAGGTCGACCTTCAATCGTACAGGATAAATGTGTAATTTTTGGATTGTAAAACTTTTCTGAATCTCTTTTGAATGGATTTTTTGGTTCAATAAACAACATCAGTATACCTTTCAGTGATCTGGCAGGTGTGTTAAGGTTTATGTTCCACATTGTATCACCCTTGTCTTTGGGTATTGTACTGTGTCTTATCACGCGGTCATAATAAATTGGAAGTCTTGACTGATATTGATTTTGAATTAGTCTGGCAAGTTCAGTGTGTGTGACAATTTCGTATTCCAATGAAATGTTAGAGATCTTGTATGTCGCGTCTGTGTCAGTTGTTTTGATAACTTTTGCCCAGTCATTAAAAGTTAGTTCAAAACTCAGACAGTCATTCAGTGCTCCTTGGTAATAAGGCAAGTGTGTTGTCAGGATTTCAAATTCAAGTGGAATGTAAAATCTATTACCGTATGCATCTGCTAATATAACGTCTTCAATTGCTGATGTTGATTTGTCTGCCGCGTCAATTCTAAGTTTAACAATATTTGAGGACTGTATGCCTTGGTAAACACGGTCTTCTCTTTCTTGTCGTGTAAGCCAAAGATCTTTGTAACAGTAAAACACATCAAGACTAAACACTTCCTGTCCTTCCAGTTTAACTTTAATAGTCTTAATAATTGCTCTGCCAAGATTGTCAACCAGTGTTCTGTTTGCATCTGATTATGATGAAAGTTCAATATTAAATGCAAGGCGTGCAGTGCCAGGTACGTTAACATCATTGGGACCCAGGTTTGGAAACTTGACTGTAAGTGTTTGGTTCTGGTCTATAGTACTTGGATTGTTTGTGATGACAATTGATTGCCTAATGCCCTTAACACCAAGAGGCTCACGTAGTTTTCTGTATGGGTCTAACTTTGATCCGTAGGACTGTGTCATTTTTATTATGCAAAAATCAAAAATATTAAAATAATAAAAACAATGGCAGCAGGAGGATTTAATCATGATGATATTGAAATGGATGTCATGGATGACTATGATACCAGTGCAACAGATATGACAGATATGACTGGTACAAGAAATACTTACAGTTTACGTCATGAACTTTTAGAAAGCAAAGTAAACTCATTTTATGATCATGTTGGTGATCGCCCAGACAACAGATCCTAATCAGTTTGAACTTGATGGCAAGGGTCATTTATATTTAAATACTGTTGACAGAGGTAAAGTGTATCTAACACATAAAAACAATGCTGCTAAGTTTAGAGCTTTAAGTACAATAAAAGGAGAAGTCGGTGGTGAGGCAGCACTGCAGCGTTACCTTGGTGTTGGTTCTAGTAAAAGGTTGACACCGAGACTTGTTACTGTGCTTCATGACACGCAAACAAGATTACCAACAGGACAAGATATTGAAATGACTGAGGTAACAAGACTGCCAGAAATAGCAAACACAGTAATACAAGAAACTTCATTTACAGATGACATAATGAAAACAATAGATGACCCTCCTTTGTCAATGCGGGAGATAAAGGGGTTGGATAAATCACTGCAGACAATCAGAGGTGAGATGGTAAATAATGTTGCAAAACTGGGTGAGCTTGATAATCAAATAGAAAGAGAAGAAAACAAATTAGCAACTGCTGATGAAGAGAATCTTGACACAGAAATGAAACAAAGAATCCAACACAGATTAAATGATTTGTATATAGAAAGATCAGGACAGTTAGAAGCAATTAGTATTGGAAGACAAAAACTGAAAACACAGGTCAACAGGATTAGAGAAACTTTTCAGAAAATACTTCACGAAGACACTACTCTGGCTGAGAGACTTAAAACACTTTTCAGAGAGCAGGGTATCACTATTGCTAGTTTAATTACTGCTCTTGGATTTATTATCAGTACTGTAGTGTTGGCTGTCTCCGGGGGTGGTGGTGGTCCAACACCGCCAGCACCCCCAGCACCACCAAGTGATCCAAAAGATTTACAGTCGTGGGTAAAAAAACAATTATCACACATATCAGACTTGCTTAAGAAATTGGCTGTGAAAGCAATGGACGCGTTGCCAGGCATAATTGGAAGTGTTGTCAGTTGGCTTATCAATACTGCAGCGAAGGTAGTGGGGTTTATGGCAGAGCATGTGTTTATCTTTTTGGTGTCAGTAGGAGGGTTGATGGTGGGTTATTTAATGAAACAGGTAAAGAAGTAATATACCTAGTCCTGTGAGGCCTATTACCAATGCAGTTCTCTCTGACTCATGTGTGTTTACCGGTGTTGGTACTGGTGCCAGGGTTGGTGCCAGTACAGGTGTGGGTGCCGGGGCTGGGGCTGTTACTGACATTATTGGTGTTACTGCCTGTACGGGTGGTGATGTTACTGGTTTGATTGATTGTACATTGCTTAACGTCCCGACAGCAACAAGGCTTTCTCAGGACGTGCCTGCACTGCTTGTGAAAAAAAACAAAACAGAATATTGAATGTATGTCGCCAGCCGGTCCACTACGTTAAATAAACCTACAACATGGGGCCTAAATAAAGCCAAAACCATTTGGCAACACACATCCAACATCAAGAGCTACAGGCAGTGCAGACAGTAGGAAGAGTTTTAAAAAGGCAAATACAGATGAATGGACCTCGGGTAGACAGAAACACATGCCCCAGAATAGAAAGGAAAACCCACCCTGTGGGGCTGACCAGGGTGACCCTGGGAACTAAAAGGTACCTAACCCCACCCAAGTCCCCCAGGGCAGACCCGGGTGGGGTGTGATGTTACTGGTGCCAGGGCTGGCATTGTTAATGGTTGTAGGTGTGTGTTTACAGATTGATCGAGTCCTAATTTCTGATCATGACCAGCAACAATTATTTCATTATTATAATTTGTTATTGTCCCCATTTGTAATTGTAGGTCAGATGGTAACATGTATAACCCAATGCCTACTACAAAGTCAACTTTTGATCTGGCATATCTGAGTATGTCTTGATAGCGTTGTATGCTAGATGGGAGATCTACTGTTGAGTTAATTGAATCTTCCAGGTTTGCAAGAAACTGTTTTTGTGCCTCGAATTTGCCACTTCCATTCAAAATGTTTGATTTTGTTAATGATTGTGCTCCAAGTATACACCACACATATGTTCTGATAGACTCATTGATGCGCTCGACTCCTGCTTGAGTAAACCCGTCACTCTTGTCTAATACAAATGTGGTCCAGGCATTAGACTGTTTCTGTTCTATTGATCCTAACCATACTTGTGATTTTTGTGAGAATGACGTGTAACCAGGGTAATAGCGTAATACAATGTACCCATGCCTTTGTGATCATCAAGTTTTTGTGTGAAGTCATACTGGGGACTGATGTTAAACTCATTACAGATGCGTTCAAATGCTTTCATATCCATGGGGTTGTTATACCTGTTAAAACTGGATTCAGTGGGTAGTGGTGTATGCAGTTCTGACAGTATTCTTCTTAATTGGTAATACGTGTGAAAATGGTAGACAGACCTAATGAGTTTGTTTGAGCGATTCAAATGGTCTGTAAATGAAACACCGCACCCTGTAGTAGAACACAGTATAGCAAAGTTGAGTTGGTTTTGAAACATCTGTAGTGGTCTTGATGTCCACTTTCTTGCAGTAGCATCATCTGTTATTGGAGGGTTTAGGTAATGATCAAACGGATTGGGTACTTTCACTTGAAATAAATCTTGTTCTGTCACAGCAATATCAAGCTGATTTAGTTGTATTATTTTCTGTTCATAAGTAGGTGCGACATTATATTTGGCATTCACATTAAATTGAAATGCATTTGTAGTAACACTTGTTGGTGATTTAAATTCCATTGTTCTTTTTATATGAGATAATAAAAATGTTTATTACCTTAACAAATCTTGACACAAGCAAACCAGTGTGGTTAACTAATGGGATTGATAATTGTGATGGTAGTAAGGCTGTAGCTATCCATGAAATGTTTTACACTGTAAAGTGGTTTAATATAGAAGATGATATATATAATGAAGTAAATCTTGATAATAAAACTGAAGCTTTACCGCCTGGATATTATGACTTTTGTACTATAGCTGAATGGTTTCAAAGTAAATTTAAAATTAAAGCAACTTTAAATCCGGCTAACTTACTTGTTACATTAGAATTTCCGACACAAAATTGGTTAAAGATCTCAGATAGATTTGCATATTTACTTGGTTTTTATATTGATGAAGATTGGTGGAGATTTGATGATTTAGATGAAGCTATGTTTGGTATTATAACAATGAGGACAAAAAAACTTAAAATAACTGGAAAACGCCCTGTCAATTTGTCAGTACACACAGTATTTAATGTACATTTAAAAGAATTAAACATGACTGAGAACGTACACAATGGAAAGCCATCAACTTTGTTGAGATGTGTGCCAGCTGGAACTGCACCCTATTGTGAAAGTGTGGTTGTTAGATTTCCTTTACAGTTTAAGAAATTAGGTTCTAGTTTCTTTGAGTCACTGTGTATATCTGTAACTAATCAGGATGGCAAACCAGTTGTTATGCATGATTTTAGTGTAGTGTTGGAAGTTAAATAATTTTATTTTTGTTTATAAAAATGAGTGCTGGTCCAAAGCCGAGAATAATACCAGTTGCGTGTCCAGTGACAGAGTTGAAAGATTTGGCTGATGTGCAGGATTTTGAAAAGGAAGGAGAGGTAGGGGAAGTGTATGGTTTTGAACTTGATTCAACTGGCATGTACAAAAGAAAAGTAATCGATGACATGAAGGACGGAACAGAGAGACCAATTCCTAAACTTGGTCAGCTGCGTGATGTTACTGTACCTACTCCGCCTGTAAATAATGCACCCTACAACTTAATACATGTGGGCAATAAGTGGGTAGTTTCACCTGTGCCTGTTCCACCACCCACAATTGACTGATACATAAAGTTTGAATTTATTAGTCCTTATGTATATACTGATGATGAAGGTGCATTAGTGTTTAGAAAAGTTGTTAACTCTGGACCATTGATTGTGAGTCTTGTTCCAAGCTTTGCCCCAGACAACAATAGCAGAGAAAAACTAAAGGTGCAAGAGTATGAAAAACGGAGATATCTTCTTACGCATAGAAAAAATAGAACAGATACAGAAGTTGTGTTTTCACCAGCAAACTTTGCCATGGCAAAAGAAGTGACAATAGTATTTGAAATTATCATGAGATCTGTTGCTTCTGTAAAAGAGGCAGATATTGCACAGGGAATCAAACTTACGTGGAATGACACAGTGGCAGAGTCAACAAAGGTCTTTATTGCTATTAAAAAAGGCACAGATATAGAAGTTTCAAGCAGTATACCCGCAGTTACGGCGGTGGTCGACAAAACAACTTTTGTTCGTCTGAGTTACATAAAACTGGAACACATTGATCTTGTTTCATTTTATTATACCAACAAATTGTATTCTTTTGAAGAGTTGCAAAATGTAATCACTGATTAAATTTTAAAAAATATTTGTCAATAAAAAAAATGGTGAACTTGTATCCGCAACTACCGACGACCGATACTGTGTCGATTGAGACAATTGCATCAGATAAAACATTACAGGCAGACGCATTCAGATTACATAATATTACATATGCATTGAAATATTTGGAGGGAGAGGAGGCAAAATACTCACGGTGTAAGAGACGGTATAAGACAGTTTTCAATTCTGTTCAAAACACATCTATGGCAGTTGGTGCTGTTTCAGCTGGATTATCTGTAGGGGTATTGTATTGATATCAACTGGAATTGGAAGTTTAATTGGCATTGGTCTTGAAGGAGCAAGCATTGCCACAGGACTAGCATGCTTTGGTTTGGAGGCCATTAACAAGAGATTTCACACTAAATTACAAAAACATGAAGCATTGAGTACTCTGGCGGGTGCAAAACCGAGTAGTTTAAAACTGATTATAAGTAAAGCATTGCAGGACAATTTTATTGATGACAAAGAATTTAAGCGAGTCCAGGATGATTTAAATAATTACAAACAGCTGAAATCTGAAATACAAAATAAACTGCGTAGTCAATCTCCTGTAAATGTTGAAGAACTGAAGGCTAGTTTTTTAGCAGAGGGAAAAAGAATAGGGTACAGGAGACCACAGAAAAACTTCAAGGATTTTTAGGGAAGTAAAAATCAGTTTTGGTAATCAAACAATATTTTTGTCATACACTTCACAGAGAGATGACACGCCACCTGTCTATTTGACGCCCACAGCTCCACCAGAATATTTTTTTAAAATAACATTTTTTGTCGTTGTATCTTGTCAAATCTGACCCAGTATCTTGTGACAAGTTCTTGTAAGTAATTAATAAGTTCTTATGGTAAGTAATTAATAAGTTCTTATGGTAAGTAATTATAAAGAACCTGCAGAGGTAACCTTTAAGTAGTTACCTACAACTCCTACAACTTGTAAGTTGTTTTTGAAGTGCGCACTAATGCCTGGCATGATTGATCTAGTGCATTACCAGTGCAAGTATTTGATTGACTGGGTGCTGGCTGTTGTGATTATGTCAGTGTAATTTTCCAATCCTATTAGCCCCCCGATTGATATGCATTAGTTGACAATAGCTACCCGGGGGCAGTCAGAAACAACAATACTGGGCCAGCCAGCAGACTGGGTGCTGTATTGATTTTTTCTGAAAAACAGGTATTCTCTTTCACAACCCGAAGTCAAGTGGATTGATTGATTGATTGTACATTGCTTAACGTCCCGACAGCAACAAGGCTTTCTCAGGACGTGCCTGCACTGCTTGTGAAAAAAAAACCAACAGAATATTGAATGTATGTCGACAGCCGGTCCAATACGTTAAATAAACCTACCACATGGGGCCTAAATAAAGCTAAGACCATTTGGCAACACACATCCAATATCAAGAGCTACAGGCAGTGCAGACAGTAGGGAGAGTTTTAAAAAGGCAAATACAGGTGAATGGACCAAGGGTAGACAGAAACACACGCCCCAGAGTAGAGGGGGAAACCCACCCTGTGGGGGCTGACCAGGGTGACCCTGGGAACTAAAAAGTACCTAACCCCACCCAAGTCCCCCAGGGCAGACCCGGGTGGGGGCGAAGTCAAGTGGAGACCTGAAGTACAGTTGACTAAAGCCAGGCCTGGTGCCAGGGGCCCGGGCTCTTGAGGATCTGACCATGTGTTAGCTCATAAGAATCTCACTATAAAGAACCTGCAGTACTTACCTACAGGTTGTAGGTAAGTATATAGTTTTACTTGGCACTAGACTTGAAACTTGTTGCGGGCAGCCCAATAACAAATTATTGATTACACCATTATGCCAGTGTGTGTGCTACTGATTGCGACAGAAACGGCCGGTTTTCCAATCCTATTAGCATATCTGACTTCTTTTGAAAGCATTCAGCATATGGCGGGGTCGTCAGACCAGGACACGCGCATATGATCGGATCATTAAAAATCTTTTGTGCATTTCAAAACTACCTGCGCGCATACTGGCTAACGACTCAGGAGATTTTCGTCAATGCCATTGTTGGCGTGGTGATTATTTTCCCAACGTGCATATTTTATTCAGTGCGTGTAGGCCGGGTGGGGGGTGGATCAATACTCTGCGGTGTGCAGTCTGCATGGTTAAATGGGGTTTACGTGTGTGAGTATGTTTGTTTGTGTGTGCGTATGTCTCTCTCTTGGCTTGACTTCACGAACGAAGATTTTATAGGAGTTGCCCACGACGTCTGCAGGCTTGTTCGTGGCTGCGGAGGCCAATCCGAGACAGGCTGGTTCGACCGCAGTGGCTGCAGGGGAAGGTATGGCCAGGGTTCTGAGCTGCGGCATCTCTGTTTTTTCTCCTGAGCCGCTTGTCCTTAAGGCTAGCTCTGTGAGAGTCCTCAAAGGAGACAGCTGCCTTGTAAATGGTGGAGCGCCAGGTGTCACGGTCCGCAGCAAGCGAAGACCACTGGTGGTGGTCGATTTGGCAGGCACTAAGTGACTTCTTGAGACAGTCTTTGTATCTCTTCTTTGGTGCCCCTCTGTCACGGTGTCCAGATGTGCTAACGACTCTGGAGATTTTCGTCAATGCCATTGTTGGCTGATTGATTGATTGATTGTACATTGCTTAACATCCCGCCAGCAACAAGGCTTTCTCAGGACGTGCCTGCACTGCTTGTGAAAAAAAAAACTAAACAGAAAATTGAATGTATGTCGCCAGCCGGTCAAATACGTTAAATAAACCTACAACATGGGGCTTAAATAAAGCTAAGACCATTTAGCAACACACATCCAATATCAAGAGCTACAGGCAGTGCAGACAGTAGGGAGAGTTTTGAAAAGGCAAATACAGGTGAATGGACAAAGGGTAGACAGAAACACATGCCCCAGAATAGAGAGAAAAACCCACCCTGTGGGGCTGACCAGGGTGACCCTGGGAACTAAAAATGGCGTGGTGATTATTTTCCTGACGTGCATATTTTATTCAGTGCGTGTAGGCCGGGTGGGGGGGTGGATCAATACTCTGCGGTGTGCAGTCTGCATGGTTAAATGGGGTTTACGTGTGTGAGTATGTTTGTTTGTGTGTGCGTATGTATGTTCCAGACAATAGACAATACAATTGATGATTCTCAAGAGTAGGTGTGATAGAACTAGTGGGGATGCTAAGGTTTGTTTCACCAAAAGATCGCCGATCTTCTCCTGGGAATGTCAGCGCTAAGAGAGGTGAGAGTGTTTTGTATTCAAAAATAAAGAGCTGGAGGGTATTCGCTCGGCTCCTGAGAATCCGGAGTCCTGGAGATCTCTCTTTTCTTATCTCTCCCTGGGAACTAAAAAATACCTAACCCCACCCAAGTCCCCCAGGGCAGACCCGGGTGGGGTGCTTACAACCGGGGCCGAATCGGATCGGGAAAATAGAGCAGGTTCTAGACACCCGATTCCCAGCCGATTGGGACCGGATCGGATAATTGACGTCATCCGATCGCAATTGGATCGGAATCGGCTTCAAAATCGGGGCACAACCGGCTCATATCATCACAAGCTCCTATATAGCGTCCCAGTAGCCCTTTTGTTGACAGACAACATTTTAATAGGGACGGCACGCGCCGCCTCCCATCTGGTTTCACTAAATGCCGGGCAGGGGTGGGGGTGGGAGGGGGGCTGTGGGGGTGGGTGGGTCTACGACCTGTCCGGCCAACACTGACCTGTAAATTGATACACCCAGAGCAGTGTCAAATGTCCGTGACCCAGATGTTTAGCATGCCGAAACAAGGCCTCACTAAAATCTGGTGCCAGACTGCCTCGATGCCCCAACATAACGACAGAAACTGTCAACGCCTCGGCCGCTTTAACAGCTTGCCGCTGCCGCTTTATCGCTCCCTGGTCGTGCCGGCGTGTTTATGTGTACTGTAAACAAATTCCCAACCCTTTCCCGAGGTCTCTGTACAGTCTATTTTTTACTCTGAGGCCTTCCTTTGTAAAAATTCTCAGCTTTTCAAGTCGGTAAAGCGATCGCTGATTCCATTGCTAACGACGCGGTCCGACATCTTGGTTTTACTCTCTTCGGTTGTTTTTCTTTTTTTATGTGATACTGTGGAAATTGATAATCTATTGCTATATTGCCAGGAAACTTGTAGCAATGTTTCGAAGTGTTTAAAATCAAATGTTTTATTTAGAATGCTTTAAATGGTCAGCTATTGATAAATTACTTTTGTTTGAGTGTATTGTGTTGACCTCACGTGCTACGAGCGTTAGATTTGATACTGCACAATCAAAGTATGCGTTTTTCGGGCCATTCATTTGAAACCTAAAGCCAGGCACTAGGCTTCTAACGTACCCAAAAGCGCCCGCATTCGTTTGCGAAAATTCGCCGGCCGCCTCGGGGTTTACACGTTAGACAAACCCTACTCTGATGCGGGAACTGAGGAGCACTATAGTATAAATCACGAGAGAGGTTTACCACCGAAGGTTTTCAAAACTTGCACAGACTCATTACAATCTATGTATTTTCACCAAGCTGTTATTGCAGGCCAGTATACTTGCTGAAACTGAAACCGTGCAGGAGACAGGCCAAGATACCGCTTCTAGTCCTAGCATATATGTACATTTGCCCCTGCATTTACAAAGGCTACTGAGAACCTGCTGCCGCAAACGAACTGCGCAGTTCTTCTCAGAGCGGACAAAGTCAGGTTTTAGCATAAGACTGAACACATGCTCAAACTTATAACGCCCGGGGAAAGAGCTGGTACGCGCAAGCATGGATGCCGTGTTCACAGGTCACAGTGTGACTAGAATAAAGAGTGGTCCACTATAGCTAAGAGACTGGACAGTACGGAAACGGCACTGTATTCCGTGGCCAAAAGGGCTGAACATAAAAATGTAGAATGCACTGAATGTGTGTGTGTGTGTGTGTGTGTGTGTGTGTGTGTGTGTGTGTGTGTGTGTGTGTGTGTGTGTGTGTGTGTGTGTGTGCGTGCATGCGTGTGTGAAAATTACAGCTTGGTTACACACACACACACACACACACACACACACACACATTCAGTCCAATGGAATAAAGAGGGGATAGACTGTGCCACAATTAAAATCACCTATCCTTCTATTTCATTGCTGTACTTAAAACATTGTTAACCCTATATTTGATAGAAACCCTAAGGGTTTAAGTGTATATGGAAATATGACTGATATGACCAAATGTCACTAAAAAAATTAAAATAAAAAAACTAATCTTAAAAAAGATGCGCTATTGAGACATTATGGTTTGTGAGATCTTGCGGTATATTTCTAATAAAGAAAACCGACTCAAAACGCAGAAACTGAAATTTTTTCTTATTAGGACAAATTTCACCACTATATGTTATGACTTGGATATGAAAAGACATCTTACTCCTACAGTTTTCGTCCGATTTGCCTGTTTTGATGATCGTTTAAATCAGTCAGTCACGTGAAAGATGCTCACCAATTTTCAAGTCCATCACATGAAAAATAAAAAAAATTTCAGTGTACAAAATTTTAAAAAATCCAAAAATCACTAAAAAAATTATAATAAATTAACCAAGTGTTTCTCACTTACGCTTGTTTCAAACCATGGTTTGTGAGGAGATTTCGTATATATCTGAATAAGAAAATCGACGGAAAACGCTGAAACTCAAAAATTTCCTTCATAGCATCCAAATTTTCACTATATATTATGACTTGCAGAGGGAAATGCATTTAAGTTGTACAGTTTCCATGCGATCTGGCTGCTTTCAACATCATTTTAAACAGCCAATGAAACTGCATCCGATGGACATACTTAAAAGATTGTTAACCCTATATTTGATAGAAACCATAAGGGTTTAAGTGTATATGGAAATATGACTGATATGACCAAATGTCACTAAAAAAATTAAAATAAAAAAAACTAATCTTAAAAAAGATGCGCTATTGAGACATTATGGTTTGTGAGATCTTGCGGTATATTTCTAATAAAGAAAACCGACTCAAAATGCAGAAACTAAAAATTTTTCTTATTAGGACAAATTTCACCACTATATGTTATGACTTGGATATGAAAAGACATCTTACTCCTACAGTTTCCGTCCGATTTGCCTGTTTTGATGATCGTTTAAGTCAGTCAGTCACGTGAAAGATGCTCACCAATTTTCAAGTCCATCACATGAAAAATAAAAAAATTTTCAGTGTACAAAATTTTAAAAAATCCAAAAATCACTAAAAAAAATTATAATAAATTAACCAAGTGTTTCTCACTTATGCTTGTTTCAAACCATGGTTTGTGAGGAGATTTCGTATATATCTGAATAAGAAAATCGACGGAAAACGCTGAAACTCAAAAATTTCCTTCATAGCATCCAAATTTTCACTATATATTATGACTTGCAGAGGGAAATGCATTTAAGTTGTACAGTTTCCATGCGATCTGGCTGTTTTCAACATCATTTTAAACAGCTGATGAAACTGCATCCGATGGACATACTTAAAAGATTGTTAACCCTATATTTGATAGAAACCCTAAGGGTTTAAGTGTATATGGAAATATGACTGATATGACCAAATGTCACTAAAAAAATTAAAATAAAAAAACTAATCTTAAAAAAGATGCGCTATTGAGACATTATGATTTGTGAGATCTTGCGGTATATTTCTAATAAAGAAAACCGACTCAAAACGCAGAAACTAACAATTTTTCTTATTAGGACAAATTTCACCACTATATGTTATGACTTGGATATGAAAAGACATCTTACTCCTACAGTTTCCGTCCGATTTGCCTGTTTTGATGATCGTTTAAATCAGTCAGTCACGTGAAAGATGCTCACCAATTTTCAAGTCCATCACATGAAAAATAAAAAAAATTTCAGTGTACAAAATTTTAAAAAATCCAAAAATCACTAAAAAAATTATAAAAAATTAACCAAATGTTTTTCACTTGTGCTTGTTTGACACCATGGTTTGTGAGGAGATTTTGTATATATCTGAATAAGAAAATTGACGGAAAACGCTGAAACTGAAAAATTTTCTTCATAGCATGAATTTTCTCACTATATATTATGACTTGCAGAGGGAAATGTATTTAAGTTGTACAGTTTCCATGCGATCTGGCTGTTTTCAACATCATTTTAAGCAGCTGATGAAACTGCATCCGATGGACATATTTAAAACATTGTTAACCCTATATTTGATAGAAACCCTAAGGTATAAGTGTATAAATATGACTGATTATACCAAATGTCACTAAAAAAAATTAAATAAAAAAAACTAATCTTAAAAAAGATGCGCTATTTAGAATTATGGTTTGTGAGATCTTGCGGTATATTTCTAATAAAGAAAACCGACTCAAAACGCAGAAACTAAAAAATTTTCTTATTAGGACAAAATACACCACTATATATTATGACTTGAATATGAAAAGACATCTTACTTCTACAGTTTCCGTCCGATTTCCCTGTTTTGATGATCGTTTAAATCAGTCAGTCACGTGAAAGATGCTCACCAATTTTCAAGTCCATCACATGAAAAATAAAAAAATTTCAGTGTGCAAAATTTGAAAATATTGTTCTAAGTCCAAAAATCACTAAAAAAATTATAAAAAATTAACCAAATGTTTTTCACTTGTGCTTGTTTGACGCCATGGTTTGTGAGGAGATTTCGTATATATCCGAATAAGAAAATTGACGGAAAACGCTGAAACTGAAAAATTTTCTTCATAGCATGAATTTTCTCACTATATATTATGACTTGCAGAGGGAAATGTATTTAAGTTGTACAGTTTCCATGCGATCTGGCTGTTTTCAACATCATTTTAAGCAGCTGATGAAACTGCATCCGATGGACATATTTAAAACATTGTTAGCCCTATATTTGATAGAAACCCTAAGGGCCAAAGTTTGGGTAGGGTTACGTTATTTTTAGTGTTAGATTGTAGCTAGGGTTATAACCCTAACGTGATATGTAAGGCACATTTTTGGTCTTTTTTTTTTATGGTGCCATTTGATAGCCCATGTGGTACTGAGTCCAGAAATGCAAATACAACTTTTGTATTCCAATTTAAACATGTGTTATCGCCCTTGAAAAAAAATCGCGGGAAAAGCACATTATCGGCTCTCCTGTCCGTATTTTATGTTCTATCTCTCCCATTTTCATACCCATACTGCGGCTGTACTATTGTTATCGATATCTTTAAAAAGCAGGTGTAAATACTTTATATATTTTTTTTTTAAATAATTTTTTTTCCAAAAAAATTTCAGGTCACCTTTTTAATTCAATAATTTTCCTCCCATTCACAACACCTAGACTTAGCTTGCATCAAAACGTTCAGGTCATGCAACTGCATCCGATGAACATACATAAAACATTGTAAACACTAGATTTAACAGAAACCCTAATGACCAAGTTTACCGCGTCAGTATCAGCAAGACCAACTGTAAAAGCTATCTACCTCAGTATTTTTCTCGCACAGTTTTCACCCAAACTCTGAACACATTTATGACACTATTCTCATAAAGTACTTTGAAAGACCCTGCAAGTTGTGTTGCTTAGTTTTTATTTGAAAAAAGTTCCACGTCTAGTGCCAAACCCTGTCAGTCCAGTTTATTATGTTCAGTGTACTCCAGCTTCTTGGTATTTCCGCAGTACCATACTCTGGGGTTCAGTTTTGTTGTTGTTGTTGTTTGGTTTCTTTTTGTTGCTAAAGCCAGAATCAACCTGAACACACCCACAGACACAATATCATTGCACAACCACTATCATTCAGCCACATTACTCTTAGACTAGTGGCATTTATGTGACTCACTTCACACTACAACACACAATTACTTTACCGGATAACTGAACCACCTAAAATGACGGCACAGTTTTAGGACCATATCAGTATCCCTTTCCAACCTTATATTGTTCCTGCAGAATCATGCAAAAACACTTTCAAGTCCCAATGAAAAACGTTTGCATTTATATCATATGTTTACAGATATCAACAGAAATAGTACAGCCGCGCAGCATGGGTATGAAAATGGGAGCGATTGAACATGAAATACGGAAAATGCACCACAGAAAAGCCTGGCTAATTTTTTATAAGCATGTGGCACCGACAAAAACAAACAAACAAACCCAACAACAAACAAGCACTGACACGAACAAACAATATTATTCATCTATTTATTTACACAGGTCAGTCATTAATTTGTTCACACGAGTCATTATATAAAAATCTGATTTTGGAGACAAATGCACGCTGCTTTCAGCTGTGCTTGGGTGTGGGGTTGGTAAGGAATCGGGTTCATAACCAAGAAATGAGACTGTCAATGTGCAGGTTTTTGTTGTTGTTGTTATTTTGTGCATGGCAAATGTGCAGCTGGTGGGCGGTAGTGTTTTTAGGGGATCCTTGAAATATTAAGGGATGCCTGGGACTGACTATAGCTAAGAGACTGGACAGTACGAAAACGGCACTGTATACCGTGGCCAAAAGGGCTGAACATAAAAATGTAGAATGCACTGAATGTGTGTGTGTGTGTGTGTGTGTGTGTGTGTGTGTGTGTGTGTGTGTGTGTGTGTGTGTGTGTGTGTGTGCGTGCGTGTGTGAAAATTACGGCTTGGTTACACACACACACACACACACACACACACACACACACACACACACACACACACACACACACACACACACACACACACAAACACACACACATTCAGTCCAATGGAATAAAGAGGGGATAGACTGTGCTACAATTAAAATCACCTATCCTTCTATTTCATGCTTAGGGCCTTTAGTCCCTTTCACTCTGTTAGTATAAACATCCGATGCAGATCGGTTTCCAGCAATGAGGGCCACATGTGGGGCCGTGTGGCTATCACTACTGGACACTGACCGCGTCCACATTCATAGGAACATCTGGGGTGGATTACGTTTGGCATACAGGACAGGATCTCACGAGCCCCTGTGACTGGTAGGGGCTGATGTGAATCTATTTCTTCTCAGGCAAAGGGGGGTGGGGGGGGGGTGGGCAGGATGAAAAACTGTACAGAACTGCAGCGTGTGTGTTGGTGGGTTATATGAGTCTGTTCACAACCGCCACCCATGCCCTCCCTGCAACTGGTGCATTGAGAAGGGCGTTTGTCATAAAGAGCTGGATCTCACGAGCCCCTTGGACATCAGAGGCTAATGTGAATCTATTCCTTTCGGGCAAAGCGGGACAGGATGGAAAACTGTACAGAGCTGCAGGGAACATGTCGGCGGCATATACCTAAATGTATCTTCGTAAGGTACAAAATCTTCAGTGATTTAACTCTGCCTGCCCATTTTATTTAGTTCTGTTCCCTTGTATCTTACCAGAGAGCGCTTTCCACGTCAGTGCCATAATGAAACCGGCGGCAGTGTCTATGTTGCCGGGGGCATATACTTTCAAGTCTCTTAAAGGCTCCGAAACCTTTAGTGATTAATATCTCCCTGCAAGTTTCATTTACCTCTGTTTTCTAGTCATAGAGTACCAGAAAGAGTTTGGCTAGTTAGTGTTCGAGCTAGCCGCTCAGGAAACCGTGTGGAATGTGTCGGTCGGTTTTCGATTGCTCACATGTGTAAGCCGAAAGTTGTAACTGACTGGCTACTTTGAAAAGTGTATGAGCCCTTACATTCATACTTAAGTTGCACAGTTCAGTTCTGGTCTGGAATCTTACACATGCACCACGTGAGGCAGCCAAACAACACTAAAAATACATATACACTCAAAGCCAAAGTATTGTATCAACTGTAGATCATTCTAATGTTTATATTGAACCATTTTTTAAAAATATTTTACCATAAACAAAATACTGCAGTATAATAACAATTGCCATAATATCACATTTTTTAAAAAGTCGTGAGAGGAGAGTAAAAACAAAATGTCGGACAGCGTCGTTAGCAATGGCGACAGCGATCGCTTTGCCGACTTGAAAAGGCTGAAAAGTAAGAAAGTACAGGCCAGGCCGCGATCGGAAGTTTTTCTAGTGTGACACTTGACGTAGCCTGGTCTGTTTCAAGCGTTTTCACGAAACACTGGGGCCCATATGCCCTAGTTAGAGTGTACCAGAAACGACTTTGCTAATTTCCACGTCAGTGCCCTCGGAAACTAAGCCGCATCAGCCCAAAATACACTCAAAACAAAAACTATTTCATTAATTGCTGTCCATTTTTAAATGAAGTTTTATCACTTTTTGTTTATTTTGCAAAATCACATTTTGAATGAAATAGGCGATAGATAAAAAACCCACAAGAAACGTTATAAAAAGAAAACGAGCATTTGACGAGAGTTAAAAACAAAGATGTCCGACTGCGTCGTTAGCAATGGAACCCCATTACCGACGTGGAAAGGCTGAGTTTGGAATTTTTGGAGAGGAATGTCTCAGAGTCAGTAGTGACCAGACTTTGCAGCCGTGAACTAAAGATCTGGGTCAGTGCATTTGCCACTGCTCTGGTTGTGTTTCAGTATAGGTCAGTGTTGACCCGTACCAACCCCCAACCCACCCCTCTCCGGCCCGGCATTCAGTGAAACCAGATGGGAGGCGGCGCGTGCCGTCCCTATTAAGAAATTTCTGTCAACAAGAGGGCTACTGGGACGCTTGTGATGCGCGTGCCGTCCCTATTAAGAAATTTCTGTCAACAAGAGGGCTACTGGGACGCTTGTGATGATATGTCGTGTGGCGGGGCCTTTAAAGCTGAGGTGCAATGAGAAAAACCCGCCCAGCGCGTGTTTTAAAAAGACTCTACAGGACCCAGCTTGGGCCCTGTGCCAGCCACAGGCTACCGTGCCTCTAAGTGGGTCAAATCGGTTAGCAACTCAGTTGACGGAGTTTGCAGCTGTGTACGCAGAGCAGGCAAAACTCCCGGGGAAAAGACAGGCCACTTCCTGTTGCACGGAAATCCTCTTGATTAGCAGATCGCCGGACAACATCAGACGATTGATGCTTTGACGCTTTCGAAACTGACCGGCTGCCACGGATTTTACGCGCTGAGGATGATGGCAGAATGTACGGCAGTACAAGATGTAAGTATGACTCCCGACACTTTGTCAGTAGTCACTTGTGAACGAATCTTTTCCACACGTAAATCCAGTCCATGATATTGTACACATAGTGGAGGCGTACAGTTTTACTGCAGTTACCATACATGAAAACTTGAGCAGTCGCCATCTCCACCGAGGCATCATGGGAAAATTCAGGGGCAACCGCTCGGAGTCAACTGAATCGGATTACCTTGGATATGCAAGATGGCGGTCAAATCTACGCACGATATCAACTAAAGATACAGGCTGTACTGTGTAACTTACGGATAGCTCGTCCTGGTCCATACTGCAGTTTGGGTCACCCTCAGCGGCAAGACTGACGTAAAAACAATGGCCAGCTCAGTCTGTTGGGTGGTGTCGTCTGCTACTGTTGCTATCAGTGGTAATATCGCTGACTTTACATCAGTGATTGCGGCGCCCATTCGCTGCATACAGGAAGTGGCCTGTCTTTTTCACGGGAGTTTTGCCAGCACGACAAACGCAGTTGAAAACTCAGTCAACTGTGTTGCAAACCGGTTTGCCGACTTAGGGGCAAGGTAGCCGAACGTTTACGACAGGGCCGCCCTCGCTGGGTCCTGTAAAGTTTTTTTTTAAAACACGTGCGGGGCGGAGTTTTTTTTTTTTTTTTTACTATTACTCAGCTTTAAAACTGAGAAACAGTCAAAAAACTCCGCCCCGCACGTGTTTTAAAAAAACTTTGCAGGACCCAGCGAGGGCCCTGTCTTCGTGAACGTTCGGCTAACTTCGGCAAACCGGTTTGCAACCCAGTTGACTGAGTTTTTTAACTGCGTTTGTCGTGCTGGCAAAACTCCCGTGAAAAAGACAGGCCACTTCCTGTTTGCAGCGAGTGGGCACCGCGATCACTGATCTAAACCAGCGATATTTTTACTGATATCAACAGTAGCAGACGACACTCGACCACCCGACGGACAGAGCAGGCCATTTGTGTCTTGCCTGGACGCACACTGGATATGGACCAGGCCGAGCTATCCGTAAGTTACACAGTACAGCCTGAAGCTTTATTTGATATCGGAAGGGTGAGGAAGGAGGGGTTATTTGTCGTTTTGTGTTTGTTGTTATAATATCTCTCTCTCTCTCGTCTCTCTCTCTCTCTCTCACACACATCCAATTTACTGTGTTGGATGTACATCACAATGCTTCTTTATTTATTTATATTATCCTATATTGGACTGGATGTACGTGTTGACAAAATTCGTTCACAACTACAAAGTGTCAGGAGTCATACTTACAGCATGTACAGCCGTACATTCTGCCATCATAGTCCCCAGCGCGTAAAATCCGTGGCTGTCGGTCAGTTTCAAAGTGTCACAGAATCGTCTGCTGTTGTCCGATCTGCTAATCGCGATGATTTCCGTGCAACAGGAAGTGGTCTGTCGTTTTCCGAGAGTTTTGCAAGCTCGGGATACGCAGTTACCAACTCCGTCAACTGAGTTACGAACCGATTTGACCCACTTAGGGGCAGGGCCCAAGCTGGGTCCTGTAGAGTCTTTTTAAAACACGCGCTGGGCAGGTTTTTCTCATTGCACCTCAGAAAAACCCGCCCAGCGCGTGTTTTAAAAAGACTCTACAGGACCCAGCTTGGGCCCTGCCCCTAAGTGGGTCAAATCGGTTCGTAACACAGTTGACGGAGTTGGCAACTGCGTATCCCGAGCTTGCAAAACTCTCGGAAAACGACAGACCACTTCCTGTTGCACGGAAATCATCGCGATTAGCAGATCGGACAACAGCAGACGATTCTGTGACACTTTGAAACTGACCGACAGCCACGGATTTTACGCGTTGGGGACTATGATGGCAGAATGTACGGCTGTACATGCTGTAAGTATGACTCCTGACACTTTGTAGTTGTGATTGATTGATTGTACATTGCTTAACGTCCTGACAGCAACAAGGCTTTCTCAGGACGTGCCTGCACTGCTTGTGAAAAAAAAAAAAAAAAAAAAAAAAAAAAAAAAAAAAAAAAAAAAAAAAAACAGAACATTGAATGTATGTCACCAGCCGGTCAAATACATTAAATAAACCTAACACATGGGGCCTAAATAAAGCTAAGACCATTTAGCAACACACATCCAATATCAAGAGCTACAGGCAGTGCAGACAGTAGGGAGAGTTTTAAAAAGGCAAATACAGGTGAATGGACAAAGGGTAGACAGAAACACATGCCCCAGAATAGAGAGAAAAACCCACCCTGTGGGGCTGACCAGGGTGACCCTGGGAACTAAAAAATACCTAACCCCACCCAAGTCCCCCAGGGCAGACCCGGGTGGGGTTTGTAGTTGTGAACGAATTTTTTCAACAGTACCTCCAGTCCAATATAGGCTAATATAAATAAATAAAGAAGCATTGTGATGTACAACCAACACAGTAAATTGGATGAGAGAGAGAGAGAGAGAGAGAGAGAGAGAGAGAGAGAGAGAGAGAGAGAGAGAGAGAGAGAATCGACTGTTTACATAGATGCCAAAAGATACAAGGTCGCCATGGGTCAAGCTGATTTTTAGTAGCTGCCCTTCGTATGGAGATTTTTTTTTGCTGTAGGCCACTCCAGATGAAAAGATATAACAACAAACACAAAATGACAAATAACCCCTCCTTCCTCACCCTTCCGATATCGAATAAAGCTTCAGGCTGTGCTGTGTAACTTACGGATAGCTCGGCCTGGTCCATATCCAGTGTGCGTCCAGGCAAGACACAAATGGCCTGCTCTGTCCGTCGGGTGGTCGAGTGTCGTCTGCTACTGTTGCTGTCAGTAGAAATATCGCTGGTTTAGATCAGTGATCGCGGTGCCAACGCCGCGCTGCATACAGGAAGTGGCCTGTCTTTTTCACGGGAGTTTTGCCAGCACGACAAACGCAGTTGAAAACTGAGTCAACTGAGTTCCAAACCGGTTTGCCGAAGTTAGCCGAACGTTCACGAAGACAGGGCCCTCGCTGGGTCCTGCAAAGTTTTTTTAAAACACGTGCGGGGCGGAGTTTTTTGACTGTTTCTCAGCTTTATGTCGGCAAGACCCGGCGGTTTGCAACTCAGTTGACCAAGTTTTTAACTGCGTGTGTGTTGCTGGCAAAACTCCCGTGAAAAAGACAGGCCACTTCCTGTATGCAGTGAGTGGGACCGCGATCACAGATGTAAATCAGCGATATTTCTACTGCGGATAGCAACAGTAGCAGACGACACTCGACCACCCGACGGACAGAGCAGGCTATTTGTGTCTTGCCTGGACGCAAACTGGATATGGACTCAGGCCGAGCTATCCGTAAGTTACACAGTACAGCCTGAAGCTTTGATATCGGAAGGGTGAGGAAGGAGGGGTTATTTGTCGTTTTGTGTTTGTTATTATATCTTTTCATCTCTAGTGGCCTACAGCAAATATTTTTTTTTCCATACTAAGGGCAGCTACTATAAATCAGCTTGACCCATGGCGACCTAAGATTGATCTCCCTTGTATCTTTTGGCAACTGTGAGCAGTCGATTGTCTCCAATTTACTGTGTTGGCTGTACATAACAATTCTTTATTTATATTAGCCTACCGATATTAGACGTTGTGGCATCAACGAAGCTTATACTTATAATGATTATAAATCCCAAAAGATTCTGTGCACCTGCACTATATGTACAATATCATGGACTGGATGTACGTGTTGAAAAAAATTGCCGTTCACAACTACAAAGTGTCAGGTGAGTCATACTTACAGCTTGTACAGCCGTACATTCTGTCATCATCCCAGCGCGTAAAAATCCGTGGCTGCCGGTCAGTTTCAAAGTGTCACAGAATCGTCTGCTGTTGTCCGATCTGCTAATCGCGATGATTTCCGTGCAAAAGGAAGTGGCCTGTCGTTTCCCGAGAGTTTTGCAAGCTCGGGATACGCAGTTGCCAACTCCGTCAACTGAGTTACGAACCGATTTGACGCACTTAGGGGCAGGCCCAAGCTGGGTCCTGTAGAGTCTTTTTAAAACACGCGCCATTATGCTGGGCGGGTTTTTCTCATTGCACCTCAGCTTTAAACGTAATAGCTTACAGTCACGAGAAGCGCAGATGTGAGTGTAACCTGAAAGAGGCAGCTATCCTTTCGAGCACGTGCAACTGCCGCAGGAGCTCATGCAGTGAGGATGTATGTCTCTTGCATTTGAGGTTTGTAGATGGCATGCGGTATTTATCCTCATGATTGAGCCCGTGCATCGGCAGGGGCTCTCGAGGATCCATGCCCCTTGCATTTAAAGCTGAGGGCAATGAGAAAAACCCGCTCAGCGCGTGTTTTAAAAAACTCTACAGGACCCAGCTTGGGCCCTGTGCCCAGCCGCAGGCCATAGCTACCGTGCCTCTAAGTGGGTCAACTGAATCGGTTAGCAACTCAGTTGACGGAGTTTGCAAATGTGTACGCAGAGCAGGCAAAACTCCCGGGAAAAGACAGGCCACTTCCTGTTGCACGGAAATCCTCTTGATTAGCAGATCAAACAACATCAGACCGATGGATGCTTACTTTCGAAACTGACCGGCTGCCACGATTTTTACGCGCTGGGGATGATGGCAGAATGTACGGCAGTACAAGCTGTAAGTATGACTCCTGACACTTTGTGAACGAATCTTTTCCACACGTAAATACAGTCCATGATATTGTACACATAGTGGAGGCGTACAGTTTACTGCAGTTACCATGGATGACGAAAACTTGAGCAGTCGCCATCGCCAACGAGGCATTATGGGAAAATTCAGGGGCAGCCACTCGGAGTGAATGGTTACCTTGGATATGCAAGATGGCGGTCAAAAATCAATGGCCAGCTCAGTCTGTTGGGTGGTGTCGTCTGCTACTGTTGCTATCAGTGGTAATATCGCTGATTTACATCAGTGATTGCGGTTCCCACTCGCTGCATACAGGAAGTTGCCTGTCTTTTTCACGGGAGTTTTGCCGCCAGCACGACAAACGCAGTTGAAAACTCAGTCAACCCAGTTGCAAACCGGTTTGCCGACTTAGGAGCAACGTAACCGAACGTTTACGACAGGGCCCTCGCTGGGTCCTGTAAAGTTTTTTTAAAACAGTGAACAGGCAAAACACTGCAATAAAGAGAGATATATAAAAACTAACACTGAAGTGCAAAACGGAGGACCACAACAGTGCGTTAAAGGAAATAATCGACATGGCTCTTTTGGACACATTATCTACGTTTCTTTCAAGTTTGCTTTGAGATGTATTTAAAAGCTTTTGTCCTAAACAATGGAAGATGTCTCGTTTGCTGTATATGTGGAGGAAGTGAGTTCCAGAAATAGGCACCCGCGTACGAAAGGCTGGATTTAACAAGTCAATTTGGGGCCGTTCAATGACGAGACTGTTCCTCGAAGTGCTGTAAACCCTTTCGCTCTACGTGAAAAGCTTAGCCAGGTAGAGGGGGGCTTTCCCGTTCAGTGCTTTGTGCATAAGTACGCACTTATTAACGTAAGGTGTTGAAGTAAAGAAAGGGGCCCTGTTGCCTGAAGCGTTTCCTCTAGAGAGTGACCTGTGGGTGTATAAAGAATTAATCCATTTAAAGTTAGCCTCCCTACAGCCGTCCCAAATAGTAGACGCATAGTCAGTATGAGAGAGAGATACGATACGGTTTATTCCATAGGCCATCGGCCCATTAGAATTGGGGGTGGAGGTGGGGGGGGGGGGGGGTTGAGTACAATGACAAGCGATCGAAACGCGACAAATGTACAATGCAGTCATGCCATGGTTAGCCATGTCAGGAAATGTCCATATCACCGATCAGTCCGCCAATCAGGCACTCACAGTACCGACACGACACGAGTTGATGTAGTCAGGGGCGGATCCAGGGGTGTCTCGACGGGGGGAGGGGGGGGGGGCCGACAGCTCTCCCTCCCGTTTTCCAAACTGTGTCAAACAAAAGAAATCAGACCCAAAACAGTGACTATCAGGCAAGCATAAATTCATAACAAAGAAAAAAAAACACGCTTAAAAAAGTACAATTACAAATAAGTTGTGTTGAAATGATTTTTTCTTGATGCTTTTCTTTTGAGGATTTAAAAAAAAAAAATTGTACTATAGTGTTGTAACCATTTTTATTTGTTAGAACGTTTCTTCTTTCATCTCGGGACACAGCACCTCTTGGCACTTTTTAAAAAGTTTAAAAGGAAGAGCTAATCATATCTACATGCACTTGTCCTCCTCCCCCCCCCCCCCACCTCCCTAACAAAACAAGATTAATCGTGCACTGATTTTTATATGGTGTTAATTTTCTTATTGAAAAGAATGTTCTACTTGGAGTTTCTGCAGGAGCAATCACCTTGTGTTTGACAACACTACACTACCAATTACCCCTCCGTCTGAGGAACAACACAGCAATTTGTGAAACTTGTGATACTGCTCTATACACCCACAAACCTCCATGAGTAACACAGGGTCAGATCACAGAAATAGTCATTATCACTCATGATGATGATCACTCTACACTGACTGACGATTACTTAAGGGTTGATCAAAATCAAGACATTTCACACCTCCGTCCTCTGCCGACACGCATCAATGACAACTGACATTGCTACTCTGATGGGCATTTGTGCATGTCCACGGAAGACAAAGCTATGCAATCTGTGTGCGGCTGGAGACCAACTGTGTTCAGAGAGTGTTGTGTGACAGGATTAGGGGATTAACAATTACCTGTGACACCCGGGCCAGTCGGCTGCTCACCCCGGGGGAGACATTCACAGCGCAGTTGATTTCTCGCTTACTGATCACAGTTGGCGTGTACACAGGCGTAGACTTAAACCTAGATGACTGCCACGTATGAGGATGCAATACCATTCGTATGGCAGAGAAAGAGGTAATGCTTTTCATGAGCCCCTGTGACTGAAGAGGCACATAAAACTCTATGCCCGAGAGATAAGTAATTGTACTTTACTTAACCACCGGATTCTCAGGAGCCAAACTGATGCCCTAAAAGTGTTTATTTTTAATCTCTCTCACTCACTACTCCCTCAACGCTATCATAATTTCCACCTCACTGGCAACAAAACCATATTTTGAAACAAACACTGACTCATGAGAATCATCATCTGTATTGACGAGTAAAATAATTGCCCAATTACCCATTATCTTAAGTTGACCTTAATTAACTAATTACGGTCATTAACATCCACACTGCCGTTTCTCTCAAATCGAACCAAAATCCTGACAGCACACTCTGTAATAAATTAATGACATTTTACACACCCCAATAATTAGAAAATTACTCCTCATTGTCTCTCAATACTGTCAGAGTCGATTTCTGAAAAACTCACAAGCTCTCTCCCACACATAACATTCCAGTTCATGCAGACAGGGTGAAGGACTTGCTTTCACAGCGCCCATTCACAGGCCATGCTTGAAAAGATCTTTAGAAATTTGTACAGCAGGCAAGTGTGTGAATAGGGCTTCACCAACATAAAGGCTTGTACTGAGTAAATAGAGTCACATGAGCTCCCGCTTTACAACATTTTCAGTTATTTGTAGTGTTTGATTTCTCATTACCAGTAGGTTTGAGAGGCTTGTTTAACATTGAGTTACTGGTACATTCTCAGGTTCTGTTTGTTTGATGAGTACACCCGATACACAAATACGTACACACACACACACACACTGACACACACTAACATCACGTTACAAATACACACACACATTAACACGTACACACTGACACACACACACACACTAACACACACGTACACACACACACACTGACACACACACAGACATGCACACATGCATACAGACACGCTCACTTACACACACACACACACACACACACGCACACGCACGTACAGACACACGTGAATACCCCGACACACACAATAGCTCTCTCTCTTTCCACATAATTTTACTCACTATCTCTCTTTATGAGTAAGTTGACAGGGTTTAACTGCAAACATTTTTCACGTCATGACTGAACCTGTTAGGTAATTTATTTATAATGTCGCCTTTACGTTCAGAGAAAGATTTCAAAACTTTTTCAAGCAGTTCGATATTCAGACTAACATGGTATTCATGAAAAAACACCATGTTATGTCTAAACACGCCAAGGTATGTGTTATTTTTCATTATCGATATCGTGTCCCCCACAAAATGCTAATTGGTTTTGAACAGTGAATGGGAAAACACTCGCCCGCATAATCCCCTATGAGCTCATCACACAGAGAGAGGCCCATCATAAAGTCGGTGAATATACGTCTTTTACCCTTGCTGTTTTAGGTCTGTGCTTATGACAACTGACAAACACTAGTAAATCTCTGCCCTTAACGCCACACACCACATGTCACAGTTGAATGCCCTATTCAATTTCAGGTGGGGGACATATCTTTTCAAATGCAGCACGCTTATAGCTGAGAGGTGTCAGCTTAATACATCCGTCTTGTCAACAAGTCATGCATTTGTCGACGTTTCTGAAAAACTGGAAAATTGGCTACTTACAACGTGTAGGTTACCTCTGCAATTTCTTAAAAGCTTTCAAGCTGAAAAGAGACGCATTCCTCAGAAAATCATACCTTGCTTTATACAGACAAAGTACAAAGTACATATACAACAGATCCTCAACCTCCCCCCCCCCCCCACACACACACACACAGACACACACACACACACACACACACAAACACAGACATGAATACTAACACACACACACACACACACACACACACACACACACAGAGGACACATATACAGGAAGAACACAGTAAACAACACGGCTCGCAGTTAACACACACTGTAACCAGCATAGTCGCCTTTGTATAGCCGAGCGAAGCTATAGACAAGAAGCACCTGACTCAGACACATCCGACTTCCTCCCTTTGAGGAGGTAAAAACCAGGGATTATTTTTGCAAAAGACTCAGTTGATAGCAGGCAGAAGTAGTACTACGTCTCAATTGATTGATTGATTGTACATTGCTTAACGTCCCGACAGCAACAAGGCTTTCTCAGGACGTGCCTGCACTGCTTGTGAAAAAAAAAAACCTAAACAGAACATTGAATGTATGTCACCAGCCGGTCAAATACATTAAATAAACCTAACACATGGGGCCTAAATAAAGCCAAGACCATTTAGCAACACACATCCAATATCAAGAGCTACAGGCAGTGCAGACAGTAGGGAGAGTTTTAAAAAGGCAAATACAGGTGAATGGACAAAGGGTAGACAGAAACACATGCCCCAGAATAGAGATAAAAACCCACCCTGTGGGGCTGACCAGGGTGACCCTGGGAACTAAAAAATACCTAACCCCACCCAAGGCCCCCAGGGCAGACCCGGGTGGGGGGCAAAAGACTCAGATTCTCAGGAGCCTCTTTCTTTGTAGGTTTAGATTCTTAAGATTTTATCTTAGTTAGATTCTCATGAGCACTGCTTTTTCAGGATTTCAGTCAACAGCCAAACATAAATACATAAATAATCTAAGTTTCTTTGGGACTGTGAAGTGGCCGAGAGGATACTTCTGGTTTAGTGATGTTTAGTATTGATCAAACTAATTCACTGTGTCGGGGTTCGTTTCCCGATCGCGGCGTCCAGTTGATACTCTACACTACAGGGCTTTCACAGGAAAAGGTGAATGCGCTACCCACCAGGGTTAACCCTCTCCATAGGGGGTTAATAGCGCATGAGTTAACCCGGGTTACATCGATTCCTGTGAAAGCAGGTGCAAGGTCACCAAAGCAGCCCTTTTATTAAAATTGTTTTCTCATAAATAGTTTTTAAAAAAAAAAAATTCTTGGATTTATTATTACACACACACAAGCCTCACGCGAGTCAGAAAGGTGGGGTTGTTTCTTAAATCTGTGACGCATGTCATTGTAAGCCTGTTAAGGCAATCCTTGGGGTATGTCATATAATAGTCTATGGGAGACAACTTCTGTTTAGTAGTTGTCTCTTCAGTGATTATGTCCCATGAGCAGAAAATAGTGTGTTTTACCACTGAGTGAGTGCATCTGTGGTTTGAATTTAAATCCATCCAGCTCACATAGAAGCGGTAACACGGTGTAAACGTAAAACGTTACTGACAATATTGTTCAGTGTAACTTCCTAGAAAAACATGATTTTGCTTGTTAACAAATTTAAAAAATACCTACAAGATTGTTTTTTTGTTTTAAATTTTTTAATTACAATATAAATGAACCAAGACGAATTTCTTCTAAATGATATCAATGCTGTAGAAAACAAAGACTTAGACTCAAAAAAACAGCATCTTTTGTCTGTAGTTGTTTCGGGGAAGTCAAAGGCTTATCTCGGAAAACAATACATGACAGAAGATATTGAATCTCTAACCGCTGATGAGCTATTTAAACTTCATTCAAAATATGAAAACCACATCGCTTCACTAATGACTCGTGATTTGAGTCGATCTCTTGTCTGCCTATACACAAAAGCAGTGAGTCACTTCCTACCTGTAGATACTGACAGTCTATCACATGACCTTGAAAGCAATCCTATTGTTTCAAGTTCAATTGGTAAATTAGCATGCATCATGTTTTACAAGTTTGGCAATTACCTTGCACCTGTCATAACATTGCTTGTTACCGGGAGTCATTGATTTTTCAAAATTAAATTTTACTGCAGAAGAAAATGGACGAAACCCAGACGACTCCACAACCGAACCCCAGTCCGGTCTTGACGCAGGTTCAAACTGTGACTAAGGTTAAAAGTCCAGGCAGGGTTGAGGCTGGAAAAAGATTAGCCGAATATAACAGACAAAAAAAATTACAGCTTCAAGCGCAAACAGAAAAGGCTCATGTAACTGACCCACCGTCAGGACCGTCAGCACCGTCGGGACTTGTGTCAATACCGTCACTCCCTCATCAAAGTGAGAGACAAACAACCCAGTCTAACCCTGACTCAGAACCTCAAACAACAAAATATATAGTTGCCGGATTTGTTGTCGGATTTGGTTACGTAGGGTATCAATTATATAAAAAATACAAACCACAGACTCGTACAGTGACCAAAAAAATCAGACACTCCAAAAACAAAACCAGAAGTCGCCACATTACCAGTAACATCCAAAGCCGTTGACCCATTTTATATGGAGTAAATAAAAATATTATTTTAATTTTTATTGCCTAAGAAAATGAGCGACACAAAGAACATAATGAACCTTGTCTATCACTCTGCCGTGATAAGTGGACTAGCAGTAGCTTATTCTATGCTAGGAAAAAGTCTACTCGAAATGAAATTAGCAGACCTGAGTAGATTAGATTTCGAAGACAGCGCTAAGCTAATTGTAGTTGTTACAGCATCAATTGTGACAAAAGATTTTCTTGTCAAGCAGGGAATTATTCCCGAAAATGTTTCTATGTAAATAAAATAAGTATGGCGACGATAGCTATTATGATTGGTGGTGCTATGGTCAACACCCTGGCATTCAGTGGCTCAAATTATCTCTTTTCAAAAATGGGTAGAGAAGAGAGTGCAGAAGAATTAAAGCGACATAATGAGGCATCTGAAAAACTTGCTCAAGCTCAACAAGAGTATGAAAAGAATAGAATTGAGAAACTTGATTTTATCAATGAAAAATTGAGGCTTGAAGGTCACGCACAACATACGTTTTCTAATACAGACGACGCAATTCGTGAGTATTTTTTAGTCACTGGTAATGACATGTTTACCCCAAAACCTAAACTAAGTGACTATTACCAACCAAGCACACAACAAACAAACGGGGAGATAATCTTTGTTCTAGTGGGAATGACATTTGTATTTTTTACTGGTCTTTATATTGCTAGAAAAAATGAACATAGAAAATAAACTATCAAAAATATATTACTCCCCATTTGGGTATTGGAAAGGAGCAACCGCTATTCAAAAATTACATGCCGCTGTGGGCGGAGATATAACACTCAATCAGGTCAAACAATGGTTACAGAGACAAGCAATATGGCAGATATACCTCCCTGCTCCAAGAAAAATAACAAGACCCCATTTTGAAAACACTACCCCAAATGACACACATCAAATGGACCTCTTGTTTTTACCCCATGACACAATAAGAAAGAAACGATACAAGTATGCTTTGACTGTTGAAGACATTGCGTCAAGGTACAAAGACGCTGAACCCATATCTGACAAAACTGCTACCACAGTTGCTACAGCATTAACAAAAATATATAGTCTTTTATACCCTTTTAGATACCCCAGACTTGTTCAAGTTGATGACGGATCAGAATTCAAAGGTGCTGTTAACCAGTTATTTGCGAAGCATGGCATACTGGTTAGACGCGGCATTCCAGGCGTACACAGATCACAGGCAATTGTAGAGAATTTTAACAAACAGTTATCAGAAAGACTTTTCAGTTACCAGTATTCTAAGGAACTCATGCATGACACCCGGAACACCGAGTGGGTAAAGAGATTACGACATGTGATAAAAGCAATGAATAATGAGGGACAAGGCTTGCGCCCAAAACCTGCTGATGCTATTAAATTGAAAACAATTACAGAGCCAAAAACAACACCGTCACCACCTCCGGACATGTTTATTTACTAAACAAGTAAGATATTTATATCAACCTGGAGAATCAGAAAATGACGTGAAGCGCAGAGCGACCGACCCCATCTGGTCTACGTCTGTACACAATATAAAAAAAATAGTCCCCGGTCCTGATGCAACAATATATTACCTGTATGACCCTGCCCCACAAAGGGCATTTGTCAGAGAAGAATTACAGATTATTCCCCCAGACACCATTACTCATTTCAGTAACTAACTCAATTAATTCATCAACCAGTTCATCGACTATTTCTTCAGATAACTTGAGTCTGTAATGACCTGGTGCATAAGCTTTTTCCTTACTATAAAACACACGCTTTGTGTCCCCAATTGCCAGTGACTTCTTATTTGTTTGGATCATTTCAAGATTATGTTTGTTTGATCTCAGTGACTTGTTTGGATAATCAGGCATTAATGCACCATCTAACACTTGCTTATAATGTTCATGTCGATTGTCTTTATTTTTTATTGCTGATTTTTTTTTATTCCTTTAGCTTTCGACCGACTACCTTTTTGATGCAGTATAGAATACATTTTTGATCTCAGTCAACTATTGGCACACCATTCAGTTCATCCTTAAACTTTCCAGGCACTTTCTTGTTTTGTGTGCTAAACAGCGGGTGATCCTTAGGGTAATCAGATGTGTCGTACATGTGTAACTCTGTTTTCATGTCTTCATAAAAGTCTTCAGTACATACATCAATGATCATAGAGTCAGTGTCAGTGTATAGTAGACGACACTCAGGATATTTTGGTTTAAAGTAATCATAATAAAATTCAAGCATCAACAATTTTGACAACTCAAGAATTGCCATACTAATGAATACTGGCTTGTCCAGTTTAACAATCTTTTTTTTGAGCGACACTGCATACAATGACGAATGAAACTCTTTGTACCCCGTGTACTGTGGCTTACCTGTAAGTTTAATTGCACCTGATTCAGTTGTGACTAGTCTCACATCTTTGCGGTGATGAGGATTTTCCATAGTCTTTCCAAAACAGGCATTGTTCATAAGTTTAAAGAAGTCTTTGTCAAATGCAGTGTTGCTGTCCCTTGCACGTAATGTTGTGTTCTTCATTATGTAATCTTTCATGAAAGCACTCCGATCAAATTGAATTCCTCTGAACTTTCTTTAGTACTAACCCGTGTCTGATGTAAAACTGTAACAAGCGATAGTGGCAAACGTAATTGAATTTGTCATTCAAATTTGGCACAAGTTTGGTGTCTTCTTTTTTCCCCGTCAAAGACATTTTCTCAACTGCTAAGGGATAATCATTATGGTAATCGTGTAGATGGTGTGGGTACTCTAGATCTACTTCAAAGATCCAACCCTTTGTGTCGTTTCGGTCAAGATTCATAATATAGTTTGTTAACCCCGACTGTGCTATGGTCATACTGTGACAAATCATACAGACGAAAGTTTTTCAAGGGCAATAACTCACACATTGCAAATCCATACAAATTATTAGCATCCACGTATGTAATGAATGACCTTGACCCCGAGGGGTCAAACCCCAGGCCGTCCAGATATTTATTGTTTGCTCTGGCATAATTGTTCGCTGCAATACTAATGCCTCCCCTCAATCCACGTTCCACCATTTCACCCATCGTACGATCAGACAACAGATCTATAAATATCTTACTGGATTTCAAAAATGCATCCCATGTCATGCCAGGACTAGTTATGTAACAAGCAGGGTCAAGACTGTAGTGTAACAAACCCTTTTCACTGTAACTTTCAAATACGTCTGCTAGCAAACAAACGTCAGCTTTCAAGTACTGGTCGTGATAGTCACCAATCGTTTGACACCCTAATTTATCCCACGCATCAAGTGCATGCTGGTATTCAGAGTCAGAAATACCTTTTCCATTAAGTGTGGAATAAAATATGTCTTTTGGTGGCAGTCTCCTTTCCTCAAACACAACCCAGTGATCAATGTACTCGTACGGATATACTCCGTTCTTAATCAAGTCTGGCTCAAAATATTTACTTGTTATTGGATACTCAGTTAGTCCATCTGCCAGACTAGCAAGACCTAAAGACAAATGTTGCATAGAGTCATAAAATGCTAATTTGTCTAATCTAAAAGTCAAGTACTTTTCAGTTGTCTGTGCAATACAGTTAATGTTTTTGTAAGACTCGTCCACAGCCTGCATGATAATGTGTGAATCATATCATTTTAGATTTTGGAAAAAGATTGGTAACTTGTATGTCTTTGGATCTGTTTTTAATAACAAGTTACAATTGTTATGTGCAGCACCTCTGTAACGCCCAGTTATGTGATCATGGTCGTGAACTTTATCACCTTGGAGGGGTCGTTTACAAATCCAACACGTCTCAGCTGTATCAAATTTCAGTTTGTCTTCTTCTGTCATCGTGATGACTGCAGAACAGTCATCAACAATAAACGTTGGCTGTCCTTCAAATTGCTTGTAAAAATATTGTAGGTAGTCATTCAGTTTTTCTCAGGGTCGACTAAGTAAATGTTGTTGTCAGTCCAAATGAATAAACGGTTGTGATAAGCTTTGTTATGTTTAATAGTAGGACAAAATATTACAATGTTTTCAAAGTGGTGTATGTATCTTGTTTGTAATAGGTTAAGTACAAATTCAGTTTTACCACACCCTGTGGCCCCACAAAACAAGCCACAGTGTGGGTCGAGTGTCATTAAGCTCCGGTTCATTTTAATACACAATATAATTTAATACATGACACCCTTTAGTCTGCTCTCTTCTATGCTCAGTTGTGCGTCATATATCAGGTACAAATATATATTTATGGCTGCAGCGGATTCAACCTTTTTTTGTATCTGAATTGTAATCCCGTCACTGCCGTTCTCAACCTTTCGACCTGACCCATGAAGGTAATCATCATCTGTACTACGAAGATCTAGCCAAAGAGCATATTTATTTGTAAGGTATTGACCGATCCTAACATCATACAGATGTAAATCTTTACACACAATGTTTGCAGGTTTATCTCTAATCCTTCCACCCGCAAAATACTTTGTGATCTCATCGTAGTGTTGATAAGGTAACAAACCTGAAGCATACACTTGATTAGGGCGGCCTTCGATTGTACAAGACAAATGTGTAATCTTTGGATTATAGAATTTTTCTGAATCTCTTTTGTATGGAGCCGCGGGTTCAACAAACAACATGAGTATACCTTTCAGTGACCTGGCAGGTATGTTCAGGTTTATGTTCCACATCGGGTCGCTCTTGTGTTTGGGTATTAAACTATGTCTAATCACCCTGTCATAATAAATTGGCAGTTTTGTCTTGTACTGATTTTGAATGAGAGTAGCTAAATAATCATGTGTGACAATTTCATATTCCAAAGAAATGTTAGAGATCTTATATGTTGCATTGAGATCAGATGATTTAATAATTTTGGAGTAGTCATTGAAAGTTAGTTCAAAGCTCAGACGGTCATTCAGTGCTCCTTGGTAATAAGGCAAATGTGCTGTTAGGATTTCAAACTCAAGTGGAATGTAAAACCTGGTTCCATATGTTTCGGCCATTATAACGTCTTTGGCTGCTGTGGTTGTTTTATCTCATGCATCGATTCGAAGTTTACCAACATTATTTGACTGTATGCCTTGGTAAATACGGTCTTCTCGTTCTTCTCGTGTAAGCCAAAGATCTTTGTAACAGTAAAACACATCAGCATCGTCAAGACTAAACACTTCCTGTCCTTCAAGTTTTACTTTAATAGTTCTAACAATTGCTCTACCAAGATTGTTAACTAGTGTTCTGTTTACATCTGCGTCTGATGAAAGTTCAATATTAAATGCTAGGCGTGCAGTGCCAGGAACAATAACGTCACTGGGGCCTAGGTTTGGAAACTTGACTGGAAGTGTTTGATTCTGGTCTACGGTACTTGGATTGTTTGTGATGACAATTGATTGTCTAATGCCCTTAACACCAAGAGGCTCATGTAGTTTTCTATATGGGTCTAACTTTGATCCGTAAGACTGTCATTTTTATTATACACAATAAAAAATATTAAATTAATAAAACAATGGCAGAGGGAGGATTTGGTCATGATTTTGAAATAGATGTCATGGATGCCTCAGATACCAGTATCACAGATATGACTGGAATGGTAACTACTTCTAGTATGTATCATGAACTGTTAAAAGACAAAGTAAACTCATTTTATGACAGTGTTGGAGCGCGCCCAGATGTAATAGATCCTAATCAGTTTAAATATGATAAAGGACACTTATTTGTAAATACGGACAGAGGGGAAATATATCTAACACATAAAAATAATCCTTCCAAGTTTAGAGCTTTAAGTACAATTAAAGGTGAAGTTGGTGGTATCTCTGGGTTGGCAAGGTACCTTGGAATTGGAGGGTCTCCTGTCACTCCAAGACTGGTTAGTGCGCTTTATGACACGCAAACAAAGTTACCAACAGGGCAACAAATTGAAATGGCACCAGTAACAATCCTACCAGAAATAGCAAACACAGTGATACAAGAAACCTCATTTACTGAAGGACAAATAAATGATGCTATGACAACAATAGATAACCCACCTTTGTCAATGAGGGAGATTATAGGGTTGGATAAATCATTACAGACAATAAGAGGTGAGATGGTAAACAATGTTGCCAAACTAGGTGAGCTTGATAAACACATAGAACGTGAAAAAGAAAAACTGGCTACAGCAGACAATGGAAATCTTGACACAGAAATGAAAGAAAGAATCCAACACAGATTAAATGATTTGCAGATAGAAAGATCAGGAAGGTTAGAAACAATTAGTATTGGGAGGGAAAAACTGAAAACACAAGTCAACAGGATTAGAGAAACTATTCAGAAAATACTTCACGAAGACACTACTCTGGCTGAGAGACTTAAAACACTTTTCAGAGAACAGGGTATTACAATTGCTAGTTTAATTACAGCTCTTGGGTTTATTATCAGTACTGTTGTGTTAGCTGTCTCCGGGGTTGGTGGGGGTGGTGGGGGTCCAGCACCGCCAGCACCACCAGCACCTCCAACAGACCCAAAAGATTTACAGTCATGGGTAAAGAAACAACTGTCTCGCATATCAGACTTGCTTAAAAAATTGGCTCTGAAAGCAATGGACGCTTTGCCTGGTATTATAGGCACAGTTGTCAGTTGGATGATTAGTACTGCAGCAAAGGTAGTTGGGTTTATGGCAGAACATGTGTGGGTCTTTTTGGTGACAGTAGGAGGGTTGATGGTTGGTTATTTAATGAAACAGATAAAGAAGTAAAACCCCTAACCCCGTTAGACCTATTACCAATGCAGTTCTCTCCGACTCATGTGTGTCAAGAGTTGGTGTTACATCTTGCATTACTGTTGGGGCTGGGGCTGGGGGTGTTACCGGAGGTGTCTGTAATAATTTTAATGACTGTACATGCGTGGTTGTTGCTCCTAAGTTTACAGATTGATTAAGACCGAGTTTTTGACCAACACCTGCAACAACTATTTCATTATTATAATTTGTTATTGTCCCGATTTGGAGTTGAAGATCAGACGGCAACATGTATAACCCGATGCCAACTACAAAGTCAACTTTTGATCTGGCATATCTTAGAACGTCTTGGTAGCGCTGTATGCTTGATGCGAGATCAACCACTGAATTAATTGAATCTTCAAGATTAGCAAGAAATTGTTTTTGTGCTTCAAATTTGCCACTCCCGTTTAAAATATTTGATTTTGTTAGTGATTGTGCTCCTAGTAAACACCAGACATATGTTCTGATAGACTCATTTACGCGCTCGACTCCCGCTTGAGTAAACCCGTCACTCTTGTCTAAAATAAATGTGGTCCAGGCATTAGACTGTTTCTGTTCTATTGATCCTAACCAGACTTGTGATTTTGATGAGAATGAAGTGTAACCAGGGTAGTAATCTTGAGGGTATTGTCTGCGACTCATAGCATAATACAATGTACCCATGCCTTTGTGATCATCAAGTTTTTGTGTAAAGTCATACCGGGGACCGATGTTAAATTTATTACAGATGCATTCAAACGCTTTCATATCCATGGGGTTGTTAAACCCGTTGAAACTGGATTCAGTGGGCAGTGGTGTATGGAGTTCTGACAAAATACGTCTAAGCTGGTAATATGTGTGGAAATGGTAGACAGATCTAATGAGTTTGTTTGAGCGATTTAAGTGGTCTGTAAATGAAACACCACAGCCTGTAGTTGAACATAGTATGGCAAAGTTAAGTTGGTTTTGAAACATCTGTAGTGGTCTTGAAGACCACTTTCTTGCAGTAGCATCGTCTGTTATTGGAGGGTTTAGATATTGATCAAAGGGATTTGGTACTTTGACTTAGAATAGATCTGGTACGCTTACAGCTATACGGGTCATTCTCTGGAAAGGTGGTCAGATTTGTTACATGGGGAGCGAAAAATGAACTTTAATAAATAGGAATGAAATGTATATATTCTGATGAAAAAAATTATGCTTTTGTCCATGTGCAGTGAAATCAGAGCAAGAGGACCGTCTTTTTTTTGTGTAATTGGTGTGTGAACAGGTGGGTCGACAAGTGTCTCGGTTGTAACACTGGACACCAAAATGAAGTTTGATTCAACCAATATTCAGTGCAATTCTTTCCATAAGTATTCTAAAACTATTAACTCAGCCAAACTACACACTTTGAAGAGCTTCCAATGTTTTTTATGTGATTTGATATTTGGCACTTGCAAATGAAATCTCTCCTTAGCACGCGTAAATTTGGGAATTTTTCACTTTTAGCTCACAATATAGGGAGCAGAGGCAAAAGTCAAAGAACACTAGTGTGTATAGCACTAACACCTAACCTTTGCTATGACAAAATATGAAATAAGTTGTCACCATACTGTGGCAGAAAGAAGTGCATAACTGAATCATGACTTGGTTGTAACGCAGACACCGTCTATGTTGTAACGTCGACACCACATAAATAAAAGGGAGCAAAAAACCAAAAGTAATGTGGAAAAATCACTCTTCCCATCCAAAGCAACCAAAAGTAATGGAAAGCAAATATACCACAAAAAAGAAACATGTATTCAATAAACAGGCACTTCTGGGACTCTAGGCTCTGCAGTTGGTCTTGGCTGACTTTTCCCAGCTGCTCGTGGTCTGCCCCTTGCTGCTGATCTTCCCCTTAGTGCAGATCCACCTGGACTTCGGCCTCTGCCACCACCAGGTTGTTCAGGTGCCACACGGCCATGGAGTGTTCCTTCCACTCTCCCACGACGGCAGTGTTGGGGCAGGCTCCTTCTCCATACAAGCAAAACTCACACATGCAAGACAGGTGCCTGCTGATCAGCCGACCCATACCGCCTGACTTGATATGGTGGAACTCATGTGACCCAGGGACCGTCTTCATCGCCCTTTCTGGGCGGTCCCTGTTCACCATGCCTTCTGGCACCCAGAAGAATGTTCTTCGGAAATGCTGGCAATGGTTGGTGGGCTGCTTGTTTAGGCTGCTTGCTTGGGCATAAGCAAAGAATTCCTCAGCGGTCGTGACAACAGCACGCTTTCCTTTCACAGCTGTCGCGACATGGTGCTTGATAACTGCTGCCTCACCATCACATGGCCCCTTGCCATGCCTGCTGCCAAAATAGCTCCTCTCCACCCTTGTGCCGAAGTCGTCCACACATGCAGTGATGTCTGCCAATGGTCCCTTAGATTTGTATTGGCTGGAGCATCCATCAGACCACTGCAGCACAATCTGGGGATGCAGATTCCTCTCCACACGCAGGTGGTTCAGCGCAAGGGTGAAAAATGTGTGGACGGCGTGGTGGTCATGCCGAAGGTCAGGACTGATAAAGATGAGAGATTCATACACGCCGCCATCGCAGCTGTTACACTTGTAGTAAGTGGAAATTGGGTGAAGCGTCACTTGTTCCTTGTTCCAGTGAGCTGATTGGACTTCATCCTGCAGCAGACACGAGTAGTTCTCCGCAAAATCCATGACAGCAGTGATAAGGTTTGATGGGAATGGCTTTGCCGTCCGTAGTTTTTCAAACTGAGAGTGTTGCCACGCAGCTCGGAACAGATGCCATGATAAGAAAGCTACTTCCTTTTTCAATTCTGTCACCATTTCCGTTACGGTGCCCACACACTTCAGAAGTACTTTTTTGCTAATCTCCTTCCCCTTTCGTTCTACTTTTTTGTGGTCCAGAAATACCAGGTGATCTCCCTGCGATTCATCAATGGAGCCAGATAGTCATCAAGTTTATCCACGCCACAGTCTCCACATTGATGGGATTGGGACAGGTTGTGATTTCTACAGCATGGTACACATGCCGAATCTTGCATGCAGGGGTGGTGTTGATACTGTTGATAGAGAACAGCTTGTTTTCGACATTTGCACAATACTCGCATAAACACTGCCTCCGCTGGTTTGCCATCATTGTACGCACATGTGCAGGCATCCTCCTTGCAAAAGTGCTAAAAGCAGCCTTCCCTCCCTGCTTAACATAGTCGTTGTGCAGATCTTTGAGTGGCCTGTGCAGCTCCTGCCGGGCCTTTCCTTTCCTTACCAGCTTTTTGTCTGGCAGAGGTGTAGCTGTTTTTTTCGAAGAAGTCACCAACTTCTTGGGACAGTTCTTGACTTTTCTTCTGCCTCTGTTTTTTCTTGTCTTTTATTCTTTTCACGACTGTCTTTCTGTTTACAGTCAGAAGTTTGCTTCTAGAACGGATGGATCCGTACTTCTCACATAACTTCATCACCACCGATCGGGTCGTTTGACTCTCCTGATCGCATTTGTTCTTCAGGTGTAGCATAGCTTGCTGTAACGTTTCACCAAGCATTGTTGGGTTTGTATTACCTCGCAGCTCCTGTATGGCCTTTTCTTTCCTGGGAGTCGCTTTATCAGCCAGTTGGTTCCAGGTCTCTGCATACTGGTGTGGGTCAGAAGGCATTGCTTGTTTAGCACGAAACAATGCAACGTGCTGTGCTCGAGGGGTACATGTATACTGTGGACTTTCGCTAGTGGTCTGGGGACTATCACTGGTAGTCTGTGTGCTTTCAGATCTTTGTCATGCAGAAAATTGTCTTCTCTTTTCCTCCTGATAAGCTTGTCTTCTATTCCGATTTATTGCAGCTTTTTTTGGGTGAGAGTAGTTCTCCCGCTGCTTCTGTTTCTGCAGTCTCCACACCTCCCTCTGTTTTTCCTGCTGCTCTTTCTCACTTCTCCCACGCCTTCAAGTCTTTGTGACAAATGTGACAAAATGCACTTTACGTCAAAAGAACATTTATATATCAAAATAAATAAACACAAAACATGCATGTAAATTTTGAAACACTCTAAGGAACTAGTCTGCAAAATATGAAATTTGTAATCTCTCTGCTTTAGTTAAAATTCGTTTGCAATTACAAATGTTCAAAGTGTGGGCTGAAATTGGCTTGGTCACGGCACACCAGTCAATCGATTCTTTTTTGCTACAAAACTTTGCAAACAATAGCTGTGAACACATAAAAACAGTAAAATACGCATTCAGGTTTTGTATTCAATAATTCAAAACATAACGTACCGGCGCAACTCTTCGTTTTAAACGCTTTTCAGCGTGCCGACCAAAGGAAATGGCGCCTAAATCTTAGTCGTAAACGTGGACGGAAAACGCGGACACTACCGTTAAAAGTCCCCAGTTCTGCCTCCCAGCACACACAGCGTGTCGTTTTTACACAGCGATCACTCACTGTGTCATTCCGCATCAGGTCGGCACTATCCATTCAAGCGTCCGTAAACTCGGTCGTGAAAAATACAGTCCATTAGACATCACATTTGCAACGCGAATTCCGGACGCGAAGATACAAGTGACGCAATTTCATTTTATTTCTACCGTCATTTCTTCCATTACAATTGCTTTGTTTCATATATCAGTTAGCTAAATATTTTGTTTGGCGAAGAACACAAAATTAGGTCCGTTCATTTCCGTATTAATTTTTCATCGATTTATTTTTATCTTTACGTCAGTGGACACGATTTGTTACAAAGCAGACGTGAAATAAAAATTACTTTTTATCTCACAGAAATGCATAGTATTAGAAAAGTGATGATGGCGAGTAAAGTTTTGGATAAATACATCTTAATTCAACCGTTTTTTCCCCATGCTTTATTTTTGAACTCAAATGTAGCCACTTGTCTATGTAACAAAATGGCGATTTGAATTGTGTGATTTTCGTCAATAAAACCACAGCTGTAAACCAAACTTTTACAAACAAGCACAATTCACTGTATCATGGTGTTCATTTAACATATCTGTTGCTTAAAAATATAAACATGAGATATCCTTACACTCTTAATATTCTGGTATATGCAATTTTACGGTGCACCCCCCATCGGTCCACCTTTCCAGAGAATGACCCATATCAAGCTGATTTAGTTGAATTATTTTCTGTTCATAAGTTGGTGCAACATTGTATTTGGAATTCACGTTAAATTGAAATGCGTTTGTTGTGGTAATGGTTGGCGATTTAAATTCCATCCTTTTTTATGAGATAATAAAAATGTTTATTACCTTAACAAATCTTGACACAAGCAAACCAGTGTGGTTAACTAATGGGATTGATAATCGTGATGGTAGCAAGGCTATAGCTTTCCATGAAATGAAGTACCCAACGGAGAAAGAAACACGCTTAGAAAAGACGGGTACAACACAATTTATTTACCTGGCAGTCACCTTTTTGGTCTGGATTGATTATCCATGAAATGTTTTACACTGTAAAGTGGTTTAATATAGAAGATGATATATATAATAAAGTAATTTTTGGTGGTAAGACTGAAGCTTTACCACCTGGGTATTATGACTTTTGTACTATAGCTGAATGGTTTCAAAGTAATTTTAAAATTAAAGCAACCTTAAATCCAGCTAACCTACTTGTTACATTAGAATTTCTGACAGAAAATTGGTTAAGGATCTCAGATAGATTTGCATATTTACTTGGATTTTATATTAATGAAGATTGGTGGAGATCAGATGATTTAGATGAATTTATGTTTGGCATTATAACAATGAAGACAAAAAAACTTAAAATAACTGGAAAACGCCCTGTCAATTTGGCAGTACACAGTATTTAATGTGTATTTAAAAGAACTAAACACGACTGAGAATGTACACAATGGAAAGCCTTCAACTTTGTTGAGATGTGTGCCAGCTGGAACTGCTCCCTATTGTGAAAGTGTAGTTGTTAGATTTTCTGCGCAGTTTAAGAAATTAGGTTCTAGTTTCTTTGAGTCACTGTGTATATCTGTAACTAATCAGGATAACAAACCAGTTGTAATGCATGATTTTAGTGTTGTTGGAAATTAAATAATTTTATTTTTGTTTATAAAAATGAGTGCTGGTCCAAAGCCGAGAATCATACCAGTTGCGTGTCCTGTAACAGAGTTGAAAGATTTGACAGACGTACAGGATTTTGAGAAGGAAGGGGAAATTGGAGAAATATATGGTTTTGAACTCGATTCAACTGGCATGTACAAGAGAAAAGTAATTGTTGACATGAAAGACGGTGAAAGACAGATTCCTAAACTTGGTCAGCTTCGTGATGTTACTGTACCTGTTCCTGTAAATAATGTGCCTTACAACTTAATACATGTAGGTAATAAGTGGGTAGTTTCACCTGTGCCTCCTGCACCTACGCCAGCACCCACAATTGACTGGGACATAAAGTTGGAATTTATTAGTCCTTATGTATACACTGATGATGAAGGTGCCTTAGTGTTTAGGAAGGTTGTTAATTCTGGGCCGCTGATTGTAAGCCTTGTTCCAAGCTTTGCCCCAGACAACAATAGCAGAGATAAACTGAAAGTTGAAAATTATGAGAAACGACGGTATCTTCTTACAACTAGAAAGGGAAGATCAGATACTTCTGTTGTGTTTATGCCAGCAAGCTTAGTCGTGGCTATAGAAGCGACAATAGTATTTGAAATTATCTTGAGATCTATAGCTTCTGTGAAAGAGGCAAATATTGCACAGGGAATAAAACTAACTTGGGATGAAACGGTATCAGAATCAACAAAGGTTTTTATTGCTATTACAAAAAGTGCTGATATGTTTCGAGCAGTATTCCAAGCTGTCAAGGTGGTGGTCGACAAACTAACTTTTGTTCGTTTAAGTTACATAAACCTTGAACACATTGATCTCGTTTCATTTTATTATGCCAGCAAATTATATACTTTCTCTGATTTGCAAAATGTAATAGATGATTAAATAAATTTTTTTAAAAATATATGTCGTTAAAAAAAATGGTAAAATTCTATCCGATACTTTCGACGCTTGAGCCGACTGAATCAATTGCACCCGGGTCTGCCCTGGGGGACTTGGGTGGGGTTAGGTATTTTTTAGTTCCCAGGGTCACCCTGGTCAGCCCCACAGGGTGGGTTTTTCTCTCTATTCTGGGGCATGCGTTTCTGTCTACCCTTTGTCCATTCACCTGTATTTGCCTTTTTAAAACTCTCCCTACTGTCTGCACTGCCTGTAGCTCTTGATATTGGATGTGTGTTGCTAAATGGTCTTAGGTTTATTTAGGCCCCATGTTGTAGGTTTATTTAACGTATTTGACCGGCTGGCGACATACATTCAATTTTCTGTTTAGTTTTTTTTTTCACAAGCAGTGCAGGCACGTCCTGAGAAAGCCTTGTTGCTGTCGGGACGTTAAGCAATGTACAATCAATGAATCAATTGCGATGACTAAAACGCTTGCGCCTGATCCACATGCGACAGCTGTACCAATTGCATCAGATAAAACATTACAGGCAGGCGCATTTCGTTTAATGAATATTACAGAAGCAATTAAATATTTGGAAAGTGAAGAGGCGAGGTACTCCAGATGCAAAAGGAGGTATCAGACCGTTTTCAATTCTGTACAAAATACTTCAATGGCTGTTGGTGCAGTTTCAGCTGGTTGTTCTGTGGGGGGTATTGTTTTGTTTGCCACAGGAATTGGAAGTTTAATTGGAATTGCAGTTGAGGGTGTTAGCATTGCTACATGCCTGGCATGCTTTGGTTTGGAAGCCTTAAACAAAAGATTTCATACGAAGTTACAGAAACATGAAGCATTGAGTACGCTGGCTGGTGCAAAGCTGAGCAGTATGAAACTTATTATCAGGAAGGCATTAAATGATAATTGTATTGATGACGAAGAATTTAAGCGAGTCCAGGATGATTTAAATAATTACAAGAAACAGAAGTCTGAAATACAAAATAAAATGCGTAGTCAATCTCCTGTAAATGTTGAACTAAAAGCTAGTTTTTTAGAGATGGGAAAACAGATCGGAGTTCAGGAAACCACAGAAAAACTACACAATCTTTTAAGCAAATAAAAATCAGATTTGGTAATCAATCAATATTTGTCATATGCTTCGCAGAGAGATGACACGTCATTTACACCACTTGTGCCTGATTGTTTAGCCCCATCAGCACCACCATCAGAGTATTATTGAGAAAAAAAAGTTTATTGTCCTTGTATCTTGACAAATCTGACCGAGTAAGTTGTGACTTAAGTCAAGTTGTTGTAAGAACTTATAAGAACTTACAGTAAGAAATTAATAAGTTCTTATGATAAGCAACTTAAAGGTTACCTCTGCAGGTTCCTAAAAGTTAGTTGTAACTTGTTAGCAAGTATAAAGTTCTACTTGAGAAAATTGACAGGGGTGTGTAAATGTCATTAATTTATTACAGAGTGCGCCGTCAGGATTTTGGTTTGATTTGAGAGAAACGGCAGTGTGGATGTTAATGACCGTAATTAGTTAATTAAGGTCAACTTAAGACAATGGGTAATTGGGTCATTATTTTACTCATCAATACAGATGATGATTCTCATGAGTCAGTGTTCGTTTCAAAATATGGTTTTGTTGCCAGTGAGGTGGAAATTATGATAGCGTTGAGGGAGTAGTGAGTGAGAGAGATTAAAAATAAACACTTTTAGGGCATCAGTTTGGCTCCTGAGAATCCGGTGGTTAAGTAAAGTACAATTACTTATCTCTTGCTTTGGGCCCCAGTTCAGCAATGATCGGACACTTTCACAGCTGGGATTGACCAGCAGTCAGCGGCTTATTGTCAGATGGCTGCCTCAGTCTGAGGATGCAATGATTGTATCGCACAGCAAGAGGCACCGATTTACATGAGCCCCTGTGAGTGCGGGGCACATGGCACTCTGCATGAAGTACTGTGACAGATGCAGGTAAGGAGTGCCAAGTGAGGATATTTCTTCTTCTTCTTCTCGAACGCCGTCACACTTGGAGTTTGGCTCTCAAAATGAAATCTGTGGTCTTCTGTAGCGCCTCCACAGGCCCGTACAGTTTCTCTTGTAAGGTGGCGGGCTTCGGCCATATATCCTCCCTCAGCAACTGGTGGTTCCTACAGTCCTGGAGGATGTGGTCTGCTCTGCTTCTCCACAATGGCACAGGGGAGATGGCACAAGGTGGAAGCGTCTGTGCAGGTGGAAATTGAGTCGGTTGTGCCCGGTCCACAGGCGGAAGATGGTCACCTGCTCTTGTCTGGACAGCTGAATCGTGATGGTAACTGTCGTGAGGATATTTGACTATAGGCCCATGAACACACTATGCTCATCCACCGATCCCGCGAGATAATTGTAAAATACACCGTACAAGAAAAGAAAAACCATCGAACAGTAAAACACAACTTCCAAAAATAACCATCAAAAATTTTTTTTTGCTGCCCCCTCTTCCCCCTGGATCCGCCACTGGTAGTAAATGGTTCACCCTAACAGCAGTCTGACCAGCTTAGCAGTTATGTCCAGATCCTTGTCCAACTCCATGAAGTGATAATCGTATTTAGGATCGTCCACTTGCGGCCATCTGTGTAGACAGGAGAGGAGATCTTCGCGGACTGTACGAGGCTGATGAAGGCTTGATGAACCAACGACGCTCTTCAGTTTTGCAGTCCTCGCTTTCACATATCAACACCTCCGTTCCACCACGTGTGTCAACCACTGACTCCCTTTCTGATACACTTGTTACGTCTGGTGTCAAGCAACTGTCAACGTTGGTCCGTCTGTCAATAAACCCACGTAAGTCTTCAATTCTTGCGCATCGTAACCTAGCTCCGTTGCCAAACGCTCTAGGTACAGTTACTCTGTCTCATCACCACTGTTTTCACGTGACTGCATTTTGTCTGTACACAACACAATGCGGCCTAGTTGCATCTGTCCGCACGCACCACTGGACACAGTAGTACAGGTATCAACACAAGACATGCGTGCGGCACTTGCTGAACACAGTGTGTCGTCTGTCAGTGCATTTCGTCCTGACTCAGACGGTGTGTTGTAATTAGCACAGTCGGGGCTTGGCATAAACAGATCCGGGGGAGAGTTTAAAAATTGACTTGCCTGTAACGCCAAATGTCCCTGACGTTTTCTGTCCCTGTCATTAGTTTTGTCACAAAACCTGGGTGTCATGGTGATATTGCTATTGGCGATATTGTTGTCACCGACTCACGTTGTTGATGACTGTGGCGTTGTCACTCATTGTTGTATCCTGGTTATTTTCGCTGACAGTGGCCGTGGTTACGGTATCAGTCTTAATGACAGCTGACTGATGTGGTCCGTCGTTGCTGTAGCTGGGCACGTCCGGATGAGCTGCACGCTGCTGGTCTCTACGTACTTGGGCTGGGGCTTTCTTTCGCCAGTGGCCGGTCGGTAATGGCGCAGTCCCGTCTTGTTGACAGCTAGTGAGGCGGAGAACAACCACGGAATGTTCTCTCTCTGGTCACCTTCCAGGAGACAACACGGTGGTCCGTCATCAGAGTGGCCAGTAGTTTCTCTACAGCGGCAGTTGGTAGACCAGTAGCTGGCATCTTGACTTGGTTACAGGCGACAGGCGTTCAAAGTCGTAATTTCGGGAGACCTGAAACTTTCGTGTTCATACGCCATGCAGGGGCAGACCACTCGAGAGGGGGAGAGAGAGAGAGAGAAAGAGTCACGACTCCGAGCTATGAGTGCTACCACTCGAGACACACCCGACCCACACTAAAACAAACACCAGAGGAACAATGAAGACGAAATTTATTGCATATAACCCTAACAATCAACTATTCTCACTCAATCCTAACCACGCACTCACTGGCACGCACCACAATCACACGCACACACGTTCAAACTCCCCAACCCGAATAACCATTATACAGTGACAATACAAAATAACAAAAAATAATCTAAAAGGTTGAGAAAACTAATATATAATAAACAAATATCCTTAATAAAAATTTCAAACGAAAACAGACTGAAAAAACTTAATTCACACGCCGCTAGACCCCGACGGAAGCACAAGCGTCTCGCGCTAACGCCAATAGACCTACGCATTTGCTTCCGCGAAGCGTCCCTCACAGCACGTGGCTCCTAACGTAACGGTATTTCAAATAGCACAATATCAGATATAATGAAGCGAATATGCTTACTGACACACAAGTAAAAGAGGAACAACCCTAATACCGTTCACCGGTCACTGGACCTTTTTGCCGGAGGCACAACCGTCGAGCTCAGCTTAACGCTCTTGCCTCCGCGATAAGGTTTTTCACAGCACAAGACTGCCTTTAAATAACATTATTTCGACCACAAAGTCGACTATATAATGGAACCAACATCCTCAATACAACACAACCGAAAGTTAAGCAAACTTAATAGTTCAAACCTAGGACCTTCTCGACGGAACGGCACAACCGTCGAGCTCAGCTCAGCTCTACGTTCTTGCTTCCGCGATAAGGTCTTCCGTAACACAAGGCTACGTTTAAACAATACTTCAGAACGATATCACCGACACTGCCACAAAACTTTCCTCGCAACACTGTCGCTACGAGGAGATGAAATTAACACAACGTCCTCTACCAGTTTACAAATAAACAAGATATGTTAGACGAGTTAGAAATAACTAAATGGGGCGACCCGACCTGGCTAAACACGGGGCGTGCCGCGATTCTCTCGACAGCGTCCAGGTACGGCGTCGTAGACCCACATGTGGAAAGACACAGTCAACCTCCACTCTCACAAAGAAGGCCTTCCGCACAGCGCGGCGGCGGACTTAGCTGGTTAATTCTGGCTTTGGATACACTACAACACAGGTGCAAAATACGCATATAAATAACAAAAGAGAGGCAATCACATCACCCTTCCCACGACTTTAACTACCGTCTTTTACGTCCCTTCACCTCTCCCCCACAACAAATTCACACTCAACCAAAAAGCATATTTACACGTCAACACTTCCAAATTTACGCTCCGACGCTAAATAGTGAGATGGCCTTAGTCGCCTGCTCGGCGTTAAATCCCAATAACTAATCCGACGCTAGATACTACAAAATACAACAGATGGCATTCACTTTTACATTCTATTCTTACACTTGCCCCCCCCAATACACACTAACCAAAATAATAACAGAACAAGCAAACACAGACCCCCCCCCCCCCCCCCCCCCCCCGAGCAAATGGCCACTAACGAATTGTTGCGTGTACTCACCACTATCCGTGGAGAAGCCCCGGCTGGGACGAAGACAAACACAGACAAGACAAGCCAGGGGTTTCAGTCGTTGCAGCTTCTTCTTCTCACAGGACACCAACTCCGGAGCGACCAGAACCGTATTGTGGGACCGCCACAGAAGGACGACACGCCACTTGAGGACCGCGGCAAAGACAGACGTGTTACCTCGTTGACTGCTTGAAGCCTACTGTTCTTGTTCGCAGCTGGAATGCGACTCTCTCGTTCGCTGTTGGAAATGCGACTGACCAACAATTTCGTTATCGTACGGTTAGCGGAAAAACGCACAGTAAATCATGTGATTGAAATTCACGTGAAACAATAACATTCAGACGCAGACCGAGCGATCACGTGCGTCACGCCGTTCTTCCGTACGCACGCACAGCAGCAAAACACCCGTGTAGAGGCCAAATACTAGACACCTTTGCTATCGCTACCCGGTGACTAGCTAATCTGTCACAACTCTAAAATTACCTCCCCTAGAAAAATAGACCCTCGCGCTGGGACCATACGGCGTTGAGGCGCGTCCCCTGGGTGGTGGATAGGGGGTCCCTCGTGAGAGGGGTGCACCGAATGAAATAAGGTGCCGTGAACCAACATGGTCTAAGGGAAGGTGACCCCGACAGAAAACCCCTGGTCCTCCTAGTAAGGGGGTTGGGCGTGGGGTTAGCTTCCCCACCCTGCAAAAAAGGAAATAGCTACAAAAACGCCGACGAAAAGACTAACAGTAATTCCTTTCCTGGAGGAGGAAGGTTCTTCTACTAGAAGACTTATGACGTCCTGTGGTGAAAGCCGGAAGTCTTCGGAAGCCACAGGACCGAGCCGCCTCTCTCTATCCAGGGATACAACCATGGGCACATGGAACGTCAAGACCATGTACCAGAGCGGCAAGGCCGCCCAGATAGCAGCGGAAATGCAAAAGTACAATCTTTCCCTGCTAGGCATCAGTGAAGCCAGATGGACGCAGTCTGGCCAGAAAAGGCTGTTAAGTGGGGAGATGATTCTGTATTCAGGTCATGAAGAGGAGAATGCCCCCCATACAGAAGGAGTAGCACTCATGCTGTCACCAGTGGCACAGAGAGCGCTGATGGGCTGGGAACCTCTTGGGCCAAGAATTATAACAGCAGCCTTTAGAACCAAGAAAAAGCTCAAGCTGAACGTCATCCAGTGTTATGCGCCCACCAATGACAGTGACGAGGAAGAGAAACAAGAGTTCTACGACCGACTCCAGAGTGCCGTGGACAAATGTGCGGAGCGAGACATCACCATCGTCATGGGCGATTTTAATGCCAAAATAGGGGAGGACAACACCGGATACGAAGAGGTGATGGGGAGACAGGGACTAGGCTCGGAGATGAGTGAGAACGGGGAGAGGTTTGTAGACTTTTGTGCTCTAAACCGACTTGTCATTGGAGGCAGCATCTTCCCACACAGAAGAATACACAAAGCAACTTGGGTCTCACCTGACCATACAACAGAGAACCAAATAGACCATATCTGCATTAGCAAGAAATTCAGAAGATCCCTTCAAGATGTTCGAGTGAGGAGGGGAGCAGATGTCGCCTCAGACCACCATCTGCTTACCTTAAGAATGAAGCTCAAGCTAAAGAAAAGCCGCACAGAGACAACAAGAAGACAGCGCTATAATGTAGGCCTCCTGAGAGAAACTGGAGTTAGAGAAGAGTTCAAACTGGTGCTGTCCAACCGGTTTCAAGCGCTACAGGAGCTAGTAAATGAAGAGGAGGCGGTCACCACAGAGCAGCAGTGGAAGGCAGTTAGAGAGGCGCTGAACTCAACCTGCAAAGACACTGTAGGGTTCAGGAAACACCACCACAAGGACTGGCTGTCGGCACAGACCTTGAAGAAGATAGAAGCGAGGAAGCAGAAGAAAGCAGCGGTCAACAACAGTCGCACGAGAGCAGCCAAAGTAAGGGCACAGGGGGAATACTCGGAAGCCAACCGCGAGGTGAAGAGGAGTATCAGGGCAGACAAGAGGGCCTACACAGACAGCCTGGCAGCAGAGGCAGAAAAGGCAGCAGGCAGCGGCAACATGAAACAGCTCTACGACATTACCAGAAGATTGTCGGGTAAGTATGGCCATACAGAAAGACCAGTAAAAGACAAAGAAGGCAAGCCTATTGCAGACAGAGCAGACCAACTCGACAGATGGGCCGAGTATTTTGAAGAGTTACTGAACAGACCTAGCCCACCCGACTCCCCCGACATCCAGCCGGCAGAGACTGACCTACCCATCAGCTGTGACAGACCCAGCCGGGAAGAGATCAGAAAAGCAGTGGCATTTTTGAAGAATGGCAAAGCAGCAGGGCCAGATGGCATCCCAGCGGAGTCTCTGAAAGCAGACCTAGAGACAACAGTTGAGATGCTGTACCCACTGTTTGGAAAGATCTGGGAAGAGGAGGTGATGCCGGCTGACTGGAAGGAGGGGTACCTAATCAAGCTTCCCAAGAAAGGCGACCTCAGCAAGTGTTCCAACTACAGAGGAATCACCTTGCTGTCAGTACCAGGAAAGGTCTTCAACAGGATCATCCTAGAAAGAATGAAGAGCTCCGTTGACCCCCAGCTGAGAGACCAGCAAGCAGGATTCAGGAAGAACCGATCATGTACAGACCAGATCGCCACTCTCCGCATCATCGTGGAACAGTCTCTGGAGTGGAGCTCCCCGCTGTACGTCAACTTTGTGGATTATGAGAAAGCATTTGACAGTGTGGACCGAGAGACTCTGTGGAAACTCCTACGACACTACAGTGTACCCACAAAGCTCGTCCGCCTGATCAAGAGCAGCTATGATGGCATGACATGTCGCGTGATCCACGAAGGGCAGTTCACCAGAGAGCTCCAGGTCAGAACTGGTGTCAGGCAGGGGTGTCTGCTGTCTCCGTTCCTCTTCCTACTGGCCATAGACTGGGTCATGAAGATGACCACAGAGCACAGACGAAGTGGAATACAGTGGACACTGTGGACACAGCTTGACGACCTCGATTTTGCAGACGACTTGGCATTACTGTCCCACACTCATCAACAAATGCAGGACAAGACCACGAGGCTTGCTGACATCTCGTCCCAAGTGGGCCTCACCATTCACAAACAGAAAACAAAGACAATGAGGCTGAACGCAACCAGGGAAGAACCAGTCTTGCTTGCTGGCACCCCGTTGGAGGAGGTGGAGTCCTTCACCTATCTCGGGAGCATCATAGACAAAAAAGGCGGCACTGATGCAGATGTCAGAGCACGAATCGGTAAAGCCAGAGCAGCCTTTCTCCAGTTGAAAAAAGTATGGAGTTCCAGAGAGCTGTCACAACACACCAAAGTCCGTATTTTCAACTCCAATGTAAAAGCAGTTCTCCTATATGGAGCAGAGACATGGAGATTGACAAAAACCACAGTCAACAGAGTACAGACCTTCATGAACAGTTGCCTTAGAAGAATTTTGAAAATCCACTGGCCAGAGAAGATCAGCAACGTCAGACTCTGGGAGAGAACAGAGCAGATAACAGCAGAGAATGAAATTGGGCGAAGAAGATGGGGATGGATCGGTCACAGTCTGAGAAAGCCAGCTTCCAGTATCACTAGGCAGGCATTGTCATGGAACCCTCAGGGAAAGAGGAAAAGAGGTAGGCCGAGAAACTCCTGGCGTCGAGACCTCCAAGCAGACATCAAGAGACTGGGAACCACCTGGAGTAGAATCGAAGGAGAAGCACAGGACAGGAGTTGCTGGAGGTCTCTCGTCGACGGCCTATACCCGGGTAGGGGTGACAGGCGTAAGTAAGTAAGTAAGAAAAATAGACGAAAAAAACCCGTGTCGTGACAGAGGGAGAGATTGTACAATGAACAATGAACCTTTATTTTACGACGGTTGACGTATTTGGTTACAAGACCAAATTTCAAACTTGCCGTTGTTACCATTAAGCTAAAAACTACTATTAAACACGATCACAAACAAAACAACGGTTTCATACGAAATTAAATAAAAGCACACAAGCACAAACACACTCTACACACACACACACACACACACACACACACACACACACACACATGCTGCCACACACACACACACACACACACACACACACACACACACACACACACACACACACACGGCACACACACACACACGCGCGCACGAACGCACCCACGCACGCACGCACGCACACACACACACACACACACAAACACACACACACACATGCTGCCACACACACACGGCACACACACACACACGCGCGCACGAACGCACCCACGCACGCACGCACACACACACACACACAAACACACACACACACACACATGCTGCCACACACACACACACACACACACACACACACACGGCACACACACACGCGCGCACGAACGCACGCACGAACACACACACACACACACACACACGCGCGCGCGCGCGCACCGACTGAGTGATCCAGACAGACCGACAGAACAGACAGGCAGAGCAGACCAATGACAAAACGAGCCGCATCTCCCAACAATGTCCCCTGGGGGACTTGGGTGGGGTTAGGTATTTTTTAGTTCCCAGGGTCACCCTGATCAGCCCCACAGGGTGGGTTTTTCTCTCTATTCTGGGGCATGTGTTTCTGTCTACCCGAGGTCCATTCACCTGTATTTGCCTTTTTAAAACTATCCCTACTGTCTGCACTGCCTGTAGCTCTTGATATTGGATGTGTGTTGCTAAATGGTCTTAGCTTTATTTAGACCCATGTGTTAGGTTTATTTAACGTATTTGACCGGCTGGCGACATACATTCAATGTTCTTTTTTTTTTTTTTTTTTTTTTTTTTTTTTCACAAGCAGTGCAGGCACGTCCTGAGAAAAGCCTTGTTGCTGTCGGGACGTTAAGCAATGTACAATCATGTACAATCCCAACAATGTCACAAGTCAGTCATGGCCACAGGCATGGGATGATTGGAACCCAGTGCGTTAAGGGCATCGGGCCGATGTCGGCTCGATGGCCTTTTGCGCATTGGGAAATAGCACGATTGTGCCATTTCCAATTACCCGTGCCATGGATGTGATCGATTATCTACCATCATCCTATGCCTGTGGTCACGGCCGTATATATCCTAACCCTTCGTGCATACATACACCGGTAATGCTTACATTAGTAATTACCGGTGGCACACAAGGGGGTCTCAGGCCTAGCTAGCTGTAGCCACACGACCAACCAGGCAAACAACCAATATCAGTACCATAATGAGTAAATCAGCCAAACAATCGATCAGTTGATTAATCCATGAATCAATCAACCGATCAATCAGTTAACTCATTCCAGACGTGCCGCCTCCGGATACGCGGCATAAGCCGCGTATCCTGAGGCGGCACGTCTCGAATGAGTTAACCAATCAACCAGTCAGGCCATCAGTGCGTGTGTGTGCTTGTGTGTGTGTGCTTGTGTGTGTGTGTGTGTGTGTGTGTGTGTGTGCGTGCGTGCGTGCGTGCGTGTGTGTGCTTGTGTGTGCTTGTGTGTGTGTGTGTGTGTGTGTGTGTGTGTGTGTGTGTGTGTGTGTGTGTGTGTGTGTCAGGGGGCGCGCTGGCCGGGACAAAGACATTCCCGAAGTGCGGTCCTTCGAGCTGCGTGATGACTTCGAGTATGAGTACAAGGGGCCGTCAAGTGAAATGAGTGGATACGTGTCAGAAATCAGAATGACCCGCTCCGATGACTCCAATTAGCAAAGTTCCACAACTGATCAGTCCAAGACTGCTCAGCACGTTCTTTCTTTTGTCATAAATAATAATAATAATATTTTTTTTTTTTAAATTCAAGTCTCTTATTCAGCAGCTTCACACACTCTTCACACACTCTTCATAGTACTTGTAGGTGATTGCGTAAGACGTTTGGTTCATTCACGGCGCCCCGCCGCATCAATAGCTGCGAAAGTATCACGGTCAAACAGCGTTGCCGCTGTCAACGCTATTCGACACTTTCGCAACTATTGATGCGGGGCGCCTTGAATGAGTTAACATCGACAGCGGGAAGTATAGACAGCAACTTGCAGTAAATGTCACTGGTAGCAATGGAATGTAACGAAATGTGGATTTAGCACCTCCGTCATTATCAGAGGTCTTGCCTACAGGCTTTCTATGTCAGTACATTATTACTCCGCTTATAAGAAACTTCGGTTACAGAAAACTTCGACTCTACGTGTAGCAAGAAACTAATTTGAGGAGTCCTTTCACATTTTGCTATATTCGAAGTTTTCTGTATTTACTGTGAGCCCTAATATTAAGGTCCTAAATATGGGACTACATTACAGTTCAGGAATAACCTCGACTACCACATGGTAGTTCAAAGGTAGTGCCAGAATAGCTGCTTGGCGCCTACCAAGCTATCCTCAGTGACACCACCCTAGAACTATCGTCCGCCGTGAGATGGCCTTTAGTCGCCTGCTCGAGTTAAACCCAAATAACTAATTGCGGAACTACCGTGATCGATCGATCTATATTTTGTCGTAACGTGTCAGGTCTAATTGGGTTAAAAAAAAAAATTCCGGTACAGTTGTTCTTCGTCAAACCTCTTTTCAATCTAGTGCACTGCGGACGATGTTTGAGAATTGTTGAACGCTTAAATTTGAAGAAGAAAAAACAAAATTACGAAATCTGCCCTCTCCCTAGGAAGGCAAAAGACTGCAAGTCCATTTTGTGAAAATCGAGATTTCCATTGTATTACAATAATAAATTATCGCTTTTCACACACAAAAAAGGACTTTGTCTTGTGTCTTCCTTGCGCAGAAGTAGTCGAGCTGATTAATATACTTGACTGTACATGTGCGTGTCTGTGTGTGCCGCCGCGTGCATGTGTGCGCGTGCACTACTGACGCGTGTGTGCATGTGTGCTTGCATGCGTGTGTGGACGGTGGGCGGGTGACGCGCGCCAACGATATCCAGAGGGATTGGAATGCATGGTAGAGTTTTTGTTTTGAAATGTGAGACTCGATTTTCACCCCTTCACTGCCGAGAAAAAATGAACACCACGCTACTGCAAGAGGTATAGATCCGCATGAGCCCTTGCTGAAACCACTTTGTAGAATGGTTCATGGGTTCTCTAATTGGTCCCATTTACATTATGTTCTTCGCGCTAATATCAGTGAGTGTGCAGTGCTTTCAGACGGACGATCAATGCCTGATCACTGGCAGCGAAGGGGTTAATGTATGACAGAAGTCATGCAATAAATAGTTCACACCATCACGTGTTTGCTTTTGTGCCTTATACTGACAGAGAGCAGCGTAATTTCATTCGCATTTGAACTCTGGGGATGAAAAAATGTTTCCCACGAAAATATTATTAGAACTAGTATGAATATTTGTTTGCTGCCTACGGGGACAATGATGCTGAAAGGGTCAATTTCGTTATATATATCTAGGCGGAAAATCTACCCAGCAAAAAGCTGTCCAGCGTGAATCCAACCAGGCGTGAATCTATGGAGTGTAAATGTTGGTGCTGCCGCTATTTTAACTAGATTTCTAAGCAGGATGGCTTCAAACCTGTGCGGCGTCATGCAGGGTATAATTACAATTGACATAATTACACTGGGCTGATTATTTATTTATTTTATCTTTGCTATCCTTTAACCTCAGGATCTCGGTAGTGTTTTAGTCTCCATTTCCCGACAGGAATCATCCACGCTACTAAAACCATTTTCGACACCAAAAGGGTTAAATTAGCCGCTACGAATCGCAGTGAGTAAATTTTCGCTGCCCGGTAGATCATAGTTTAGAGTAGGTTTCGCGAAGAATATATGGCGAAGCGGCTAACCCCTTCAGCGGCTACATAGTAGTCATTCATCGGCTGACTGTCAGTCAAATGACTATAGGGTATCTGCTGCCGTCATGCCGCCGCATTCATGGTTGATGCACACCAAAGCCGGGGTATCACCGGTTGAAATAGTTGACGCAAACGCTGGCACCACACGGCAGACCGCACAGTTCACGCTGATGATTAGCTCCACAGCGCCGGAAATCGAGGCCGAGACTACCAGTTATGTGGGCAGACTGCAGATAAATATCCCAACGCGCAAAATCAGTCATCACGATCATGATCAGCCGTGCGCGGGCCAACGGATGCCGAGTGTCGGCTGGCTGATGATGGCCTTTCAGTTACGCATTACTGGGTATCACACCCCGGCTCAGTCAAACTGCCCGGCGATAGACTTAAAAAAAAAAAAAAAAACTCCCTTGTGGGGCAATACCTAGTCATTGGTACACGTTATCGTTCCGCCGATGATTTAGGGATCGGTCATGATTCAGGGTAAAAATAGTATTACTAATATTGAATGATCTCAGCATTCTATTTTGAGACGCTCATGATCGCAACTTCAGTTACTGAGTAGACGCGGCGGGACGGAAAAAACTGCCGGACGCCGATTGGAATAAATCGATAAGACGAGAATGCTTGAAACAAGTGTTAAAAGCGGACGACACGCTGTGCGCTTTCACGCAGGATAGTCTGTGTCATGCAAACTTAATTTGAATCAGCAAATTCATTCAATAAGTAATATTGGCAAACGGTGTCGCCGCAGCTGCGAAGCACGCACGCTAAGGGACATAATGCACATTAGTTAGAGTACTCTCCCACGACGATCTATTTATCCGGGAGTTGAGTAATATAAAACACATCACAGCTTTATTTTCGTAAATGTCTTGCTGACTACAATACGAAATCTTGAAAAGTGTGACTAGGCACTAAGTTGTGTAATGCTGGTATACATAGCTTCCTTATGTCGAAGTGTATAATTTATTTGCTGTTGTTCGAAAATACTTGATCAAATCAAAATGGCTTCCGGATTTGGCACAGAGGACATAGCGATTGACTCACACAAAACGGACAGCGTAAAAATCATGACGGAAAAAATCGAGAGGCTGTTTACGGGAGTGAAAATAACATTTGACATGGAATCGGACGCGGAGAAGAAACAGTGGATTGTCATATCGGGTACACATCAATTCCGTCAAAACGCCAAGGTAAGTCGCAGTCTTAGCGGGAAACGAAAAAGTACAATATTCAGTTTCTTCTGCAGACACTAAGAACAGGGTCCAGGAGGAACAAAGCAAGCGCTAAACACGTATTAATTTCTCACTGATGAATGAAATGTTTTGTTGTTTATTTAAGGAGGAAGCAAAATTAATATTTTGTAACGATTGAGTCTCCTTCCAAATATTTCAACATGTTTCAAAAAAGAATCTCAACTTTTGTCCTCAAAACAGATTGTTTAAAAGCCTTTGACATTGTCAACACGGCTTCCTCATTGATCAGCAGCTTGACTGCTGTTGCATCCCAGGATGACTTGGAGATGGATTGAGAACTTCCTGTAGGGTAGAAAGAAGGCTGTTGTGTTTTGATGGAGCATGTTCTGATTTCATCCCAGTAGAATCCATTATGCACCAAGGAATAGTTATCAGAACGAGCCTTTTCCTTCATTACCCCAATGATCCTTCATATATAAATATATATACATGGTCAAGAGTACGACTGAGTGTCCAAATGGTGTGACAAGAACCCTGCATTTTTAAAAGCAAAATAAATTTAATATTTTATATATAAATCTGATGTAACATTAAGTACAATTTTTATGTTATTTACAGTTTGTTTGTTATTGAACTATGAAGTTTAAAGTTTGAACATAACATTTACAACATCACACATTTAAGTTAACAATTTACAACAAACACAAGCTGTAGTGTAAGCAATTTCTTGCATTTGTATGTTTCAACTTATGTTCCCCATCCAGAATAAATGGTATGTCTATAAATAAAGTGTGTTAGTGGAAAATGCAACCTTTTACACCTTAAAAACTGTTCAAACATAACTTTACACCATAATATTCAAAAGTCACTAATTTTTAATTTTACTTGAAGAACTAATTGTAAAATGTCCTGCTAAATGCACAAAAACAAGTCTCTAATTTAATTTAAGTGCTAAAACCAATTGAAAAAATATTGTTTACACAGTTCTGAATACTGATAAAGTTGTTCAATACACCTTTACTGCAAAGTTATTCTTTTTTTTTTTTCTTTCTCGCGCAATGAAATACAGCTTCTGTAAGCTAAAAATGACTACACTATTTGACTTTTATGATCTGCTATCCCAAGGCATTAGAAAATAAACCCATTTTTACAAACTCAGCCAAGTTTTGGCACAAATTCAATTACCTTCACAAGATTGAACATAACTTTACACCTTCACAAAACATGATTTTGGTCTCATATGGGCAAATCACAAACACTTGGGAAAAAATGTGTATGCATGCCAATCCCGCTAACAATCACAGGCATTATATCAAACTAAGTGATGTTTATTTGATTTTCAGAAAGGGCTGTTGCAACTTTTCAAGTGTTTTAACATAACTTTACACCTTCTGGCTCGCACACAAGAAAAATCTTAAGATTATTCAAGAAAAGTCTCGAAAAAGACACTATCATTGAGCCTGCTTTCACTTTTAAGCAGTGTGCATACAGTTCTGGTAAAATTTAATTTGTTAGTCCATCATAATTACATAAACAGTAGCAAAAAGACACAAAACAGGATGCATGAACATGGTTCTCTAAACGGTCACATTCACACATTTGCCTTGTATGTAACTTGACAAGTAGAATTATTTAGAAATTTGTTGATTGCCTGTAGTGTAGAACAGAAGAGTGACGTTTGCGCTAACATGATTTCATGGCAAAATTATGAAATAGAATTTAAAAAATAATGAAATGGCATGTTTGAACATAACATGATGACACAGGACCATTTTTTAAAGCACAGAAGTAAAGGTGCTGAGTTATTAAATGCAGATTTGAAAGCTGTTTGTAATGATAAATATTAAGATAGTGCATGCATAAAAAGGTTACAGTACTGCACAATTTTCAATGCACGTTGCACGTTGCATGAACGTAACTAACATTATGATATATCTTATTTTGCAGTCACTAAAATTTGATAGGTCTTCAAATTCATATTTTATAGATTTATCTGGTTATCTTACCTACTTTAATGCAGGACGGCAAAAGAAATGAAATTGGTGTTTGTTCATAACTTTGCACAGTGCATGTGATGTACTGATGGTGTAAAGTTATGTATAATCGAAAAACAAAAAAATGTTTATCCTAGAATGTGTCACATGCTTTTACATAAAAAAGTAAACAGCATCTTTTTAACTATTGGTAGTTTTTTATATAAAGTGATTCTTGTGATTTTAGGTGATAAATGTTTGAACGTAACTTTACATCCCACAAAGCTGTGTCAGGTTATGTTCATGAGGAAAAATTGTGAAGAGTATCAAACGAGTTGTGTACCAGCATGTTCATAACTATTTTTATGTGTTGGCATCATTTGCTATATGATTTGCAACAAAATATACCCTTTAACAAAAATAATGTGCATACTGGTTTGAACATAACATTTACACGTCAGCACGCAGAAGAAAATACAATAAAATTATTTCAATTGAAACAAAATTAGGTATTTTTGGGCATATCAAGCCATTCAAGGTCTTGTCTAAATAGGTATAGTCCTACTCCTACTATAATTTTATTGCAGAGTAAGTGAAAAGAAAGTAATATATCTATAAAGTTTGCTGGACTGCTTGAACATAACAATTTACACCCAAAATTTGGACGCATAATGTAAACCTTGTAAAGGGTTTCTTTCATCTATCACCCATGCATCTTCTTTAAAACCTTAATATAAATCACTACACCAGTTGTCTTCAGCAAAAACGACAGATTAGTAGAGATACATGAGTACCTAGGCTGTTTGAACATAATAAATAATAATACATGGTATTTATATGGCACAAAATGCGCAGGACATAGCCGCAAACTGAACCCAACAAGCACGCTCATGTGAAACACACGCATTCCCTCACACACTGTACATAAACACAGAATGTTCACGTGTTGCTAAGGGCAAGCTCAAGCGAGCTACTAAAATTTTTGGAAATTCAAATTGTTTAAATATTTGAAATTTGATTAAGTGGGCTGAAATTGATACCAAATTCATGGGGGAGGAAAGAGCCGGAGTACCCAGAGAAAGAACCCCCGACAGTCCACCCGAATTAATGGTCACACTTACTAGAGGAGAAAAGTCCGACGCCGGAACCGGGAATCGAACCTTGCACCTCTTGCATTGGTGGCAGGCGCTTTTACCGCTGCGCCACGGACCGCCCCGTAACTCAACATTCTGAGTATAAATCTTCAAAACTGGATCATTTGATTTTCCATGTAATTGTAAGAACCACAAACCTTTCATTATAAAAACAAAGTACATGCTCTACTCTACATAATAACACATAAAGTTTTAATAATTGACCATTTAAAAAAATGTGTTATAGTAGTATGATTTTAGCTGACAAAATTTACAACACATGTTATGTTCAAACAGGCTCTCATATTATGGTGAACTATGCAAAAGCAACTTACACTAGAAAATCATCAACTCAATGGTGATTTAGGCCAACATTCCAAACATATTGTGACAGTGACCATGATTTTTCATAGTGCAGCATGCCTTGGAAAATCTGAGTTCTATATGGAGCACATGTGTAAAAAACGTGTCATGTTTTGTTCTCACGTTATTATTCGGATTTGGTCAAAAATACTGTGATAATGTCCCAAATTCTTCTGTGGTCACCCATAAATCATGTATCATTGGAAACCTTATCCATTTTCCTACAACATGATGTATGCCTTTGTTTCATCTGACCACTTCTGATAATTTTGTAGCAGGTTTTGTGAAGGGAGGGTGTAGATTTTACCACTAGGCACTCAGTCGTACTCTTGACCATATAAATATAATATAATATAATATATATATATATATATATATATATATATATATATATATATATATATATATATATATATATATATATATATATATATATATATATATTATATTATATCCCATCATTTCTTTTAAAATAAGCCTTGTGGTTGTTTTTTTTCTCCAGGAATACATCACTTCAGTTTGCAATCCAGAGGTCAGTCGTAACCTTGTCACACACAAGGAGAAGCTTGATACTGCAGCAGTAGAAGGTGTTGAGCGAGACACCAGTGCTGTTATCACTGTTCTTGGGCCACATACACTGCGCATCAGTGGCTCTGCCTACCCATTTGTCACTGCTCTGTCTAAGCTGGAGTCCATGTACCCCACACTTACAGTGAGTGACTGTTTACAGTGAGTGACTGTGTTAACCCCCTTGTGCATGCAGCCACCGGTGGTCTTTACAGTACAGTTGGGTGCACGCACAAGGGGAACAGCTTTATTTAATTGTGTTAGGCCATACAACAACAACAAAAAAAAATTGTTTGTGTATTTAGTGAGAGAACCAGCTGTGAGCTTATTAATATATTATATGAAGGCAGTTTCACTGAAGCATATTGTTAAATTATAGTCATTTTGAGTATAATAAATAATAATAATAATGAGTACTTGTATAGCGCCTAACCTCAGATTAGAACTCTAGGCACTTAACAAAAACTAATTGTACAAAAATAACTAATTACAAAAACGCAATTTACAAAAAGTACTAAAACAAAATACAACGCACTCTGTAAACAACCTATAGTCACCATTTAAAAGTGCTACGCTTATGGACTCATACTCGCATTCGCGCGCACACACACACACACAGTATACACACACACACTACTTCTAACATAGAATAGATAGAGATGACTTTCACATGACAGGTGTGTGACAACGTCATTTGTAGAAGACAGAAAAAAGATGGGTCTTTATAGCTCGCTTGAATGCCTCTCTCGAATCCACGTATCTCAGTTCGCGTGGGAGGTCATTCCAAACAACTGGGCTTTGGTACCTGAATGACCTCTCACCGAACGACTTTGTTTTGACAAGAGGGATACGTAAAACTCGAGAGTCGGCAGCAGAGCGCAAATTCTGTCTTGAGGGCGTATACAGCTGGAGAAGAGAGGCAAGGTAGTGTGGGCAGGAACAGGTAATACAACTGAGTCATGCATGAAATTTTGTACTGAATCCTAGCTGTTACAGGTAACCAGTGAAGAGCAGACAGATGGGGTGTGATATGATCTGATCTAGGGACTCTAAGAATTAACCTAGCAGCTGAGTTTTGAATTTTCTGGAGTTTGCCAATCAGACACTGGGAACAGCCAGCCAAAAGAGCATTGCAATAGCCTAATTTAGACAAAACAAAAGCGCAGACAAGTACTTTAGTTGTTTCAGGTGTCAGATAGTGGCGGACTGAAGCAATACGTCGCAGTTCAGTATAGGCGGATCTGCAAACGTTCACATGAAGGCGCATGGACAGGCTACTATCCAGCCCTGAAAGTCTAAAATTTTGCCCACCAGCCTTTGGCTAGTGACTTCCAAGTTTTACTAGCCAAACTGAAAATGTTACTAGCCAAAACTGAAAATTTTACTACTGAAAATAGCCCCCCAACTCAACAATATAATGTACCACAAGTGTTTGACACCCAATATTAGAGAGTGTTTTCTGCCCAGAGGCATTGAAAATAAATATTTGAAAAGACAATCATAACCAAGTTAATGTTTATGTCCTGACTTCAGGCTTTTGATAGTATCAAGTGGAGAAATAACTGACAAAGTCCCCATGTGAACTGTGGTGGGATTTTTTATTTATTTAGTTTTTGTAAGGAGAGCTGGGCTTCTGTTTCAGGTTAAAGGGTCTGTAGACCCCCAGGTATAAATTTTAGAGGGTACATCCTAGCATTATAGAGGGTCCGCAGATTTATTTAAGAAAAACTGCCATCATCTGTATGTTCCTTAAAATAAATTATCCCCACCCAGGTCAGCCCTGGGGGACTTGGGTGGGGTTAACTACTTTTTAGTTCCCAGGGTCACCCTTGTCAGCCCCAGAGGGGGGAGGGGGGGGGGGGTTTCCCTATATTCTGGGGCATGTGTTTCTGTCTACCCTTGGTCCATTCACCTGTATTTGTCTTTTTAAAACTCTCCCAACTGTCTGCACTGCCTGTAGCTCTTGATATTGGATGTGTGTTGCTAAATGGTCTTAGCTTTATTTAGGCCCCATGGCGTAGGTTTATTTAACATATTGGACCGGCTGGCGACATTCAATATTCTGTTGGTTTTTTTCACAAGCAGTGCAGGCACGTCCTGAGAAAGCCTTGTTGCTGTCGGGACGATAAGCAATGTACAATCAATCATTAAAATAAATTATCTCATTTCGCTCTCTCCTCTTTAAATGTGTTGTGACAGTGTGTGTGTGTCCTTTCCATGATACTGATTCTTTAACTGGTGAGCTATTGCGCAAAAGCCTGTCTCCCTCGCTCTCTCACACACAGAAAAATATATATCTATTTATTTATTTGTATGATCGTTTGATAATGTATTGTAACAGAGAATATAGCGTTTTCTGCTGAACGCGGCGGATTGACAACCAAAGTGTGATTTGTCTAAACTCTGTGTGTGTGTGTGTGTGTGTGTAAACTGATGTACTTAAAAGTTTGTTTCAACCCGTTTAACCACTCAGAAAGACATGTTTGTCCAATTTTTGCCTAATAACTGTGTACCAGAAGATGGATCGACCACGATTAAAAACTGACAAACTTATTTCTGTAGTCAAATTTCTGGACTTGCTTTTTGAGTTTGCCTCAGTGCTCATGCCATTCGAGTGCCATCGTGCTTTAGCCATGGAAATACACTCGGCACAGCCATGAACTCTGAAAATTGTGTCGTAGCGGCGGTGCCACACACGACACAGGGGTAGCATTTCTGGTACTGTCACTTGTCGATGGAGATGAAGGTGTCGAAGTGCAACTTTCTTCTTAGCGATTATCAAGATCAGACGGTGCCGGATTGAAGAATCCGAAGCATTCCAGCTCTTCCTTTGCTTTTTCTCCGCCATGTACAACTTCGTTTAAGATCGAAAGCGAAACGCACGATGCCGTATCCCATAATAGTATGTATGGTGACGTCACAGCAAGTAACGCGTTCAACATGTAGCGCGCACTTTGTAATAACATGCTGACACCACACATTAACTAACAGTTTGCCCGCCCTGTTACACTCGCACGGACCCCGGCATCGGGTCGATTCTGAACGCAGCCGCGACTGAGCGAGCGGCTAAACGAACCAATTCATAACTAAAAATAGAACGACTGTCACCGACCTCTGTTATGGTACGCACAGTTCGAGTGACGTGTTCGGCTACTGCCGCAAAGTGATTTTTAGAGGCGGCTCGCGGTGGCAGGTCACGCACCGGCGTACCTGATGTTTGGCTGGCGGTTAGCCGTTGGATTGGAAAACGCACGAGCGCACTCGCATTTGGCGAGTGGGTATTTTTTTTTACTCGCCAAATTTTTTTTTCACTCGCCATGGCGAGTAAATTACTCGCCATTTTCAGGGCTGCTATCAAGTGTGACACCAACCCCCACCCGGATCTGCCGTGGGGGACTTGGGTGGTGTTAACTACTTTTTAGTTCCCAGGGTCACCCTGGTGAGCCCCACAGGATGGGTTTTCCCCTCTATTCTGGGGCATCATCGCATGTGTTTCTGTCTACCCATGGTCCATTCACCTGTATTTTCCTTTTTTAAACCCTCCCTACTGTCTGCACTGCTTGTAGCTCTTGATATTGGATGTGTGTTGCTAAATGGTCTTAGGTTTATTTATCGTATTAGACTGGCTGGCGACATACATTCAATATTCTGTTTAGTTTTTTTTTTTTTCAAAAGCAGTGCAGGCACGTCCTGAGAAAGTCTTGTTGCTGTCGGGATGTTAAGCATTGTACAACTGTACAACCGTACCGTGACACCCAGATTTTTTTACATGGGGGAGAAGGGGACAGTGGCACCACAGATTTGTAATAACTGGGGGAGTGTCAGCGTCTTCGTCAACCTCGGGGAAGCAATGATCATGGCCTCAGTGTTTCCGTCATTCAACTGTAATTTGTTTGAAGTCATCCACATCTTAGTCTCCGAGACACACCCCTGAAGGCTCTCAATTGTGTCCATAATCTGATCAGGTAAACATGAGTCATGGAGTTGAGTATCGTCTGCAAATGCATGATGTGATATAGCGAAACGGTTAAGGACACTGGCCAGTGGCTGAACATACAGGGTAAAGAGGACTGGTCCAAGAACTGAACCTTGTGGGATGCCAAAGCGCACGGTGGATGGGCTGGATAGTTTATCATTAACAACTATGCATCGAGTTCTGTCTGTCAGATATGATCTAAACCATGATAAAGCAGTTTCATGACTTAATTAACCAACATACATGCGAAGGTTGCACATTTTTTCTCTCTGGATTAGTTTCTGGCCTATTACCCATTGTAGAAGATCTCGTTTATGCCGTTTTTTGTAAAGCTTCTATGTGCGACACAGGCTCTACTGTCCATGTATACATATTTAAAAAAAACTCCTGTGAATAGAAGCATTGACTATCACAGAGAGGGGCATAGGGGGTACATCACGGGTTCAGGACTTATGAATTAAGTTTTGCGATTCACAAATCCCCCAAAATGTCAATCATGTTTTATGAAGGAAATAGACGATGAAGTCTCTTTTTCACTGGCTTACAGATCTGAACTGAGTATTAATTAGATAGTGTCAAACAGACTTTTCACGTTTCATAAAATAACCAGGACATTTTCGCAGATCATGAGGAACCCTTCTTTCAAGTATCACGAGGATGAAAAAAAAAAAGGCAAACGTGAGTGAAATAAAACAAGAAATAACAAACACACCAAAAAAAAACACACAAAAAAACAACAACAACCGCTCATCAGGTATCATGATTTTAGGGCATACCCCCTCATCACTGTTTTGTTACCCCTGAGCTGGTGAAAAGTATGATCATCTATCTGTGTCATAATGCAGTTGATCCCTTTTCATGGTGTTACATGCTAGTATCACTATCAGCAACTCAATGTTTTGTTACAAAATGAAATGTGAGAAAGGGCCAACAGAGTTCAAAGGGTTTGGTGCGCACAATATCTCAGCTCGTAGGGAAAACTGACTGGATTTTGAGATTATAAAGAAAATAGTCGAGAACGCTTCTGCCCTTGAGTTTAAAGGTTTCAACACAATACATTGACGTTAGCAAATGGCAGATTGTGAAACTTGCGAACAAGTCCATGCACATGCTTTTATTTGATATGGCTCTTTCAGATCCCTCCACCACATTGACAGCACGGGTCGAGGTTTAAACATTTCAGAGACAGTCTGACCATAGTTTCAGTCTTCACATCAGACGAGCAGTTGAAGCAGGTGATGATAACTGCCATCCGGATGTGTCCAGAAATGTCTATTGACTTTCTGAAATAAATGCACATGATGGTGAATTTTATCGGATGCGTTGGTCTCCTCATATATTGCAATACTACTTTCGGATCGACTCAAGTCGTCTCATGGGAAAAATCCAGCAGAAGTGCTGAATTCTTAGACTCGCCACGGAAGAGCTTATTTGTTACACCAGACATGGGGCTGAAGACCGTAGGATATCAAGACCCACATAAACAGTTTCGTCACCAGAAGCAAAACTACAAGACTGGGTGGACAAAACCAATCAAACCACTTGTAATCATATGATATTCGACCGAGTGGAAAGGGAAGGTGACTAACCATTGTATCTGTGGTAAGTCAAAGCAATGCTGCACTGCAGAAACAGCTACATCTTAAGAAAGAACACACAGGCCTGGGTTGTGGTCTCAAACTACTTCCGCGAGGTATGGCTGTTACATTTGTGGTTGTGTTGTTCTGTGAGAGCATGCATGCATTAATCGTAGGAAGTGATCCGATGTTTATTTGAGCTATCGTGAATATGAATCGCATTCCTTTTTAGTAAGATTTGCTATCGTTCACACGGAGAGCAGAACTAACCATGTTGTGATACACAGAGTTGAATCCCGAAGATTCTAGAAACTGCTTGAGTAGTCACCGTTGTTTTATGTGCATGTGAAGTTAGCAGCCAGTATGAGTTAAGAAAAGTCGTGTAATTTCCAGAGAATGCGGGCAAGGTCGTGGCCTGTCTAGCGTACTCTTGTGTGATGTCAAAACGCGCCAGGATTTCCCAAAATAGGGGCTTGAAATAGCAGTCAGATTTTGTAGACCATTCTTGAGTATTCTTTTTTCATTAATATTTATGAGTTTCGGTTATGTATTCTGTTCTGATTGGTTGTGTTGTATGAAGTTGTGTTGTATGAATTTGCTAGATTATTCTGGAAAGCATAATTATTAATACTATAAAAGACTGTACTTGGAAGCGCGATTGTACATTGTCAGTGACGGAGTTATGCAGTGTATATTGTGTACATTGTATGAGAGACGCAATGTGTCAAAACTGTTGATGCATTAAATAGGAGACAGTGTATCAGTGTTGGTGCATTTGTGAATGCATTGTGTGGAGATCGCATCGCTGAAATAAAATATTGTTGGAACTGTTACTCCAGTGTGGTCTACATCCTTAAGCCACGTGTGATGGGTTGCAGCTGAGTGAAGTTTCTTTGAAAGAACCTTACGTGCGTGCGCCTGGTGTGTTTATCATACTATGACTATGACTACCACGTAACATTTTGACGGGACTTCTTCAGTTGGCTCAGTGGAAAGAGTAGCGGGAGAAAACAGCCAGCAGTGAAATGCAGAGATGGCGACATCGGAAATGGAGACATTCCTGAAAATTTAAAAGGAATGTGGACTTGAAGGAGCTCAACTCCTCAAGTTTGTAAAGGAGAGAAGAGAAAAGAGACGAGAGAGAGAAGAAGAAAAGAGACTGGAGAGAGAAGAAAGAGCTAAAGAGCGTGAAATCAGGAAACTCTAAATTCAACGAAAAAAAAGCAGAGAAACAGTGAGAAGAGGCAGCGTCAACATGAAATTCACCTAAAACAGATGGAGATAGAGGCACAGAGCCAGAGGGCAACTGAAGCAACAGCATTATCCAACAGAGAGCAAACAGCCCATGCGCCAAAGTTACCACCTTTCGTTGAAAATTCAGATAAGATGGACGCTTAACTGGAACGATTCGAGCGCTTCGCAAGCAGCAACAACTGGAGACAAGAGACTTGGGCCATCAAACTGAGCGCACTTCTAACCGGCAAAGCGCTTGAATTTTATACCCGCTTGCCAAGAGAATAAGCCGGGGATTATACGCAGTTGAGAGCCACCCTGCTGAGACAGTACGACTTCACTGAAGAGGGTTACAGGCGACGATTGCGGAATTGCAAGCCTGAGGAAGGAGTAACACCCGGCCTATTTATTGAGAGAATCAGGAGCTACCTGGAGAAATGGATAGAGCTGGCTGGTTTAAACAAAGAGTACCAGGACCTGTGTGACCTCATCATCAAAGAACAAGTCCTCAACGCATGTTCTAAGGATCTGGCCGCTCGCCTCAGGGAGCAAAAGGACAAGTCCCTGAAGGCCCTTGCAGACTTCGCTCAAAGATACCTGGACGCCCACAATATGAAGTTTGGACCCGGTAAGCCACAGCGTGTGTCTACACCAGCAGAGGAAACCCACAACGTCAGACAGCCCGAAACACATGCCAATGGAGAGCCTGACATGTTTTCTTTGTGGAAAAAAAGAACAAGAGGCGATACGATGTCCTTCCAAGAATGTTCCCCGAGGCGACAACACCAGAAGACCCAACCAAGATTGCAGGATAGCAGGCAGAAGTAGTACCATGTCTCAACATAGAGTCGCTGCTGTACTGGCCAATGATGTGACGTCATCCAATAACGTGGCATCTGGAGAAAGGCATTCAACACTGGAGCTGATTGAATCCTTCAGAAAGAATGGACGCATCCCAGTTGGCGATGGGGCTACATTCTTACCAGTTTCAAACATCGCGCTGCCTGAGAATGAAGTGCCGAACATGCCGGTGGTGTCAGGATTTGTCAGAAACACAGCAGTGAAAGTGCTGAGAGACACCGGTTGTAGCTGTGTCATTGTGAGAGAATACCTAGTAGCTGAGGACCAGAAGCTACAGGAGTGGACAACCCTCATCTTGGCCGACAGAACTGTGAGGATTATCCCCCTTGCCAAGGTCAGTGTCAACACCCCGTACCTGACAGGAGAGGTGAAGGCGTTATGCGTAAAGACCCCAGTCTACGATCTTATCATCGTAAACATTGATGGTGCCAGAAACGCAGAGGATTTTGATCCAGAGTGGAGACCTGAAACATGCTGTAACCATGAGAAGTCAAGCAAAGAAGAGTCACCAGACCATCCCTCTGAAAGTTGCGGACAACACGGAAGCAGCCGTGGTGAATAGGGACAGGCTGTGGAGCTACAGAGAGTTGACCGCACGCTTGACAAGTTCCGAGGTCAGGTCGAGCCCGTGACACGAAGGGGAAAGGATATAACCTTCGAGACCAGAAAAAAATATCCTGTACCGGATATTCAACAGCATTGGGGACAAACCTGCATGTCAAGTAGTAGTTCCTGAACCCCAGAGGATGCAGGTGATGAAATTGGCTCATGATTCCATATTGGGAGGACACCTGGGAATCAGCAAGACCCTTGACAGGATCCGAGCCGTCTTCTACTACTATCCCTGATATGGGAGGCGACGTCACCCGATTCTGCAGGTCGTGCAACATATGCCAGAAGACAATCCCCAAGGGAAAGGTGCCCAAGGTTCCTCTAGAGAAAATGCCACTGATCGATATGCCTTTCAAGCTGTGGACCTGGTGGGGCCAATATCTCCTCCAAGTGAAGATGGTCATTGCTTCATTTTTACCCTAGTGGACTACGCTACACGTTATCCTGGGGCATACCATTAAAGATTTAGAAGATTGACACTCCAATAGTGGCAGAGGCGCTTGTCGACATGTTCAACCGTTTGGGGATTCCTGAGTGATCTGGGGACCCAGTTCGTCTCCGACTGCATGGAGGAAGTCAATCGGCTATTGAGCGTCCGACACCTTACTACCACCCCTTACCACCCCATGTGTAATGGGTTGGTTGAAAAGTTTAATGGAACATTGAAGGCTATGCTGAAGAAACTGTGCTGAGCAGCCAAGGTTGTGGCATAGATATATAAATGCCTTGCTCTTCACATATCGTGAAGATCCTCAAGATTCGACAGGGTTTTCCCCTTTTGAATTACTGTACGGCAGGACTGTGAGGGGACCCATGCACATCCTGAAGGAACTGTGGACCAAGGAGATTGATGTGCCTGAGGTGAAGATCAGCTACCAGTATGTCTTCGATCTGAGAGAGAAGCTGGAAGATGCCCTCAGGATGGCTCGAGAAGAACTGGGGAAGGCGCAGAACAAGGGGAAGCATTAGTATGATCGTAAAGCGAAACCTCGATGATTCCAGCCAGGTGACCAGGTATTGGTTCTTCTTCCTACCGACAACAACAAACTCCTGATGCAGTGGAAGGGATCCTACATTGTTGACACAGTGGTTGGCATCAACGACTACAGAGTCAAGGTCACAAGGTGAAGACATCATGCTAATCTGCTGAAAAAGTATATCGAGAGAGGTCGTCAAGACAAACAACAACTGGCAGCATCAGTGCGTCTTGATGATGACAAAAGACTAGTCTACGAGAACCTGTTTGACCTTCATGAACTCCGCTACAAGGAGGATGTAGAAGACATCCAGTTCGGTCAGAATCTGACCCAGACTAAATGAGAAGAACTGCGAGTCCTGACTCAAGAGTTCAAGCATCGGTTTATGCCTGACCCAGGGACAACAAACACCATCCAGCACGAGGTTAATCTGACACCAAATGAGCCAGTTCGCAGCAAACCATATTGTCTTCCTTATAACACGAGGGAAGAACTGAAAAATGACATCAAGGAAATGCTGAATCTGGGAGTCATCAGGGAGTCCAAGTCACCATATGCGTCCCCAGTTGTTATTGTAAAGAAACCAGATGGATCCAACCGGGTGTGTGTGGACTACTGTAGACTCAGTAAGTTGACAGTCTTCAACCCAGAGCCATTGCCCACAGCGGAAGAACTGTTCCAGAAGGTCAGTGGAGACCGATTCTTCTCTAAAATTGACCTAAGCCAAGGGTACTGGCGAATCAAGGTTGCAGAAAAAGATATCCCCAAGACAGCGTTCGTCACACCCAACGGTCATTGGAAGTGCCTGAAGATGCCTTTTGGTATGGTGAACAGTGGTTCCACATTGAAGAGAGGGCTGAAAAAGATCCTAGAAGATATGCAGAATGTGGTCTTTTACTGTGATGACATTTTGATCCATACCAAAACTTCAGGGGATCACATCAAGGCCCTCCGAGAGCTGTTCCAACGTCTTGTCAGATGCAAATTTCACCATCCGACCAAGTAAGTGCATTCTTGGAGCCGACAACATAGACTTTATCGGGCACCGATTAAGCGAAGGTTTAAAGGGGCTACACGACGACAACATACGAAAGATCAGGGATGCCCCGCGACCTACGACCAAGACTCAAGTTCAGTCATTCATGGGCTTGGCAAACTATTACCGGGAGTTCATTCCAAACTTTGCAGCAGTCACAGGACCCCTGACTGACTTGCTGCGAAAAGGACAATCTAACGTGCTGAAGTGGGAGGAGGCCGAAGAGTGAGCATTCCAGGCAGTTCGAGACATCTTAACCGAGAAGCCAGTTCTACACCTCCCCGACCCTTTGAAAACGTTCGTCCTGAGGACAGATGCCTCCAATGAAGGGGTGAGTGCCGTCTTAATGCAAGAGGATAATGGGAAACTCCACCCAGTGAGCTATGCCAGCAAAAAGTTGACCAGAGCTGAGCGAAACTACTCCACCATCGAGAAGGAGTGCCTAGCCATCATCTGGGGAGTGAGGCGGTTCGAGCTGTACCTTCTAGGTGTGCCATTTGTGCTGCAAACAGACCATCAACCCTTGAACTATCTAAACTCTGCAAAGTTTACAAATTCTTGTATTATGAGATGGGCGATATTTTTGCAGAATTTTGACATTAAATTACAGTCTGTCAAGGGTTCGCAGAACTTTGGAGCGGATTACCTGAGCAGAGTAGTTTAAAGGAACATTTCTTTGTTCAGGACAGTTTAAAGGAACTGTGAAACGATTATTTTAAAGCGGTTGATTTGTTTTGATCTTGATGTGAAATTGTATTTATTTAGAGTTCTGTGTAGGTTAACACAGCCACAACTGTATTTTGAGATTTGAGAAGAAATTTTGTGAAATTTCATTCTAAAAAGGGGGGTAATGTTACGTTTGTGGTTGTGTTTTTCTGTGAGAGCGTGCATGCATTAATCGTAGGAAGCGATCCAATATTTATTTTTAGCTATCGTGAATATGAATCACGTACCTTTTTAGTAAGATTCGCTATCGTTCACACGGAGAGCAGAACTAACCATGTTGTGATACACAGTTGAATCCTGAAGATTCTAGAAACTGCTCGAGTAGTCACCGTTGTTGTATGTGCGTGTGAAGTTAGCAGCCAGTATGTGTTAAGAAAAATCGTGTAATTTCCAGAGAATGCGGGCATGGTCATGACCTGTCTAGTGTACTCATGTGTGACGTCATAATGCGCTGGGATTTCCCAAAAAGGGGCTTGAAAAAGCAGTCAGATTTTGTAGACCATTCTTGAGTATTCTTTTTTCATTAATATTTATGAGTTTCGGTTATGTATTCTGTTCTGATTGGTAGTGTTGTATGAATTCGCTAGATTATTCTGGAAAGCATAATACTATAAAAGACTGTGCTAGGAAGCGCGATTGTACATTGTCAGTGACGGAGTTATGCAGTGTATATTGTGTACATTGTATGAGAGATGCAGTGTGTCAAAACTGTTGATGCATTATAGGAGACAGTGTATCAGTGTTGGTGCATTTGTGAATGCATTGTGTGGAGATCGCATCGCTGAAATAAAATATTGTTGGAACTGTTACTCCAGTGTGGTCTACATCCTTAAGCCATGTGTGACGGGTTGCAGCTGAGTGAAGTTTCTTTGAAAGAACTTGCGTGCGTTCGTCTGGTGTGTTTATCATACTATGACTACAACTACCAAGTAACAATTGCCCTTGTCCAGGTGGTCTCATTGGCATCACCGTCAGTCAAGGCGCACAAACAAATAATGACTGGCCCTCAGCTTGCATGTATGCCGTCGTTTGAAAAAAAGACATCACCGACATTCGGGAAGTGGATGCTGAATCGGAGTGGTGAAACAATTCAAAAAGGATGTAAAAGAGGGAGTAAAAAGAGAAAAGAAAGTGCATTGATTCAATGATCTCGACGGGCCATCCAGCAAATGGCACTGTCAATGTTGTGCTAGGCATGATCAGTTCACAGGCTCGAACGGGTGACAATGTTCTGGCCATCAAAGTCTTGGATAACACGGAGCACAGTCTGATAGGATTGACCCACAACAACTCCGGAGGCAGATGTCATCAGCTCACGGCAAGTTGTATGATTACCAGCAGCAGAAGACGCTTGGTCTTTCATCAAAGTAATATCAAATGATGCTTATTATATATGTTATGTATGCTGCTGCAAATCTGCCAGTACTTTTGCGCTAGATACCACCATACCGTTTAGTGATGGAAGGTACCTTCTCTTCATTCTTGGCTTGACTTCGCTAACGAAAATTCTACAGGGGTTGTCCACGTCATCTGCAGGCACACTCGTGGCTGTGGAGGCCAATCCGGGACAGGCAGGTAGGTTCGACCACAGTGTTTGGGGGGTGGGGGGTGGGGGGGGGGGGTGTCTGGTCAGGGTTTTGAGTTGCGGCGTCTCTGTTTTTTCTCCTGAGCCGCTTGTCCTTAAGGCTAGCTCTGCAAGAGTCCTCAAAGGAGACAGCTGGCTTGTGAATGGTGGAGCGCCAGGTGTCGCGGTCTGCAGCAAGGGCGGTCGTCGATGTGACAGGCACTGAGTGACTTATTGAGACAGTCTTTGTATCTCTTCTTTGGTGCCCCTCTGTCTCGGTGTCCAGTGGCAAGTTCGCCGTACAGGGTGATCTTGGGCAGGCAATGATCCTCCATCCTGGAGACATGCCCCACCCAGCGGAGCTGTGTCCGCAGCAGCAAGGCCTCGATGCTTATGGTCTCAGCCTGTTCAAGGACCTTGACGTTGGTGACATAGTCATTCCAGTGGATGCCAAGGATGGTACGCAGGCAATGCTGATGGAGGCATACAAGGAATCGTAGTTGGCTGCGATAGATGGTCCACGACTCGGAACCATACAGCAGGGTGGTGAGGATGACCGCTTTGTACATGCTGATCTTCGTGCCTTTTATTCAGCTGTTGATTTTGTCATACCCGCTTGAATAGTCGCCCGAAAGCGCTGTTCGCTTTTGCCAGCCTGTTGTCCAGCTCCTGTCAATCTTGGCGTGATGATGCAACCAAGGTAGGTAAACTGGTGCACTGACTTCAGTTCAGACTCGCCAATGGTGATGTGGGGAGGGTGATGCTCTTCCTTGGGTTCCGGCTGGTGGAGGACCTCTGTCTTCTTCAGACTGACCTCGAGTCCAAAGAGCTGGGCGGCGTCTGCGAAGCAGGACGTGATGCACTGCAGGGCTCTCTCTGTGTGTGCAACAAGGGCAGCATACATAGAAAATTCTTGTCATCAGGCATCTCTGTGCCGAGTTTATTTTTGAAACTGATAATAGTTTTTTTTTAAAAAAAACAAAAAACATACCATGACCATTTGTCAAAATAAAGCAATCTTGACCTAGTTTTTGGTTCTCTGTGACCTTGACCTTTGAGAAAGGTCATTCAAATTGGTACGCTTCACAAGGTCTAGCCATACAGTTTATAAGTTTGAAGCACAAACAACGTAGCTTAGTGTTTATAACACTAAGGGGAGTTCCTTTCATTCCATTCGCCCCTGCCATGTTGGCCACCATCTTGAATATTTCAAATTCCTCAATGATGCCAGAGTGGCATCAGTCGGATTTGAACTTTGCAGGTATCAGAGAGGTAAAATCAAGTGAGACCCACTCTGGCGGTGTTTTCAGGTGGGTACCCATGGGTGGCTGCCAGACTAATATACTTTATCTCGGATCTGTGGCGCCTCTGTTACGGATTTCTTTCATTCTGACTGTCTTAATGACAGACACATTTAAAATCCTAGCTGAAAGCCTGAAAATAGCCACAAGCAGGTGAAGAGTAACTTCAGTAAGTATACGTTTGTACAGCACACTACAATTACACATTGCCACATACAATGAACAATTGCAGTAAAGGTAAAAAACTGTGCATCTCTTGACGCAAACTGGATTAAATTAAAAACACCCAAACAAGCATGCACTATTGCATCTTTGTATCGGCTTGTTTTGTCAAAACACATGCACAACCTCTATTGTTTATTGTTCTGTCTACAGGAAGAAACAGAGAAATGCCCAGAGAAATCAAAACAGTCAGTTTCGGAGGACAAACGACAGTTACCTGGTATGGTATGGATAAAAAGAATATTGTGTTCAGTTGTGTAGAGGCAGGGCCAGATCCATTATCACCCGGTGGTTTGGAACCTTCAACCTAACACAACAGATCTTCCAGCATGCCAGATGGGGGATACCTTTCCAGAAAACTGGCCACAGTCGAAATTTCAATTCAATAGTCACATAAACTATCACACAAACTGTGAAATGTCCAATGTGTGTGGTTGGTTGTGCATGGTTCTGTGTCAGCTAGTGTTTCCAGCCTGTCTCTCGATCATCCCATCCTGGTCAACAAGTCCCAGATAATACTGGGTCATGGGAAATGGGGCCAAGCTCTGTCATCAAGAGACAATACACATGAAGTCCCATGAGTTCTGTGGCTGTACATGCAGAAAATGATGCACCAGTCATGCATCCTGGTCAGAATCAATGGCTGTTTGCATTGGATGACTAATGTGTCATTTTCTGTCATGTAGTGTAATATAGATTCTTCGGTAAATGGTAATTATGTCCTGATAGGCATGGGTTGCTCTGTTGTTGATGCAGTCTTTACAATGCCAACACACAAAACTTTCATGACAAATCTTTGATTTTGTTTTCTCAGGAAATGCAACTCAGACTGATCAGTGTGTTGAGATTTGTATTGCAAGACTTCCCATGCAGCGAACAAAGGTAAGTTATTTGAGTTTTGATTTGCATGGTAATGTGTTTAGTCCTTTGTATTGCTTTTTGGTTCACCTGCGAAGCAAAAGTGAGTATGTTCTGGGCCAGTGGTCGTGCGTCCGTCATACGTGGTAAACTTTAACATTGGCATTTTCTCGGAGACTATTCGAGCCACAGTCTTCAAACTTGGCCCAAGGATACTTTGTGGCAAGACCTTTGAAAATATACCAATTTGAGTGACCTCTTTCAAAGGTCAAGGTCACAGGGAATGAGGAAATAGGTCAAAAATAGCCATATTTTAAAAAAATTATTAATACTATTCACAACTTCAAACACAAACTTGGTACAAAGATACCTAACGGTAAGACCTTCGTATGCATACTAATTTGGTCATTCCCTCAGAAAGGTCAAGGGTCACAAGAGCTCAGTAAATAGGTAAAAAATAGCCTTATTTTGACAAAAGATGTTTTTTCTCAAGTACTATTCACAGCTTCAAACCCAAACTTAGTACAAAGATACCTGATGGTATGGCCTATCTATGCATACTAATTTGGATGACCCCTCAGAAAGGTCAAGGATCACAAGATGTCGGCAAATGTGTGTAAAATAACAATTTTTGATAGAATTGTAGTTTTTATCAACATTTGGTAAAGTTTTCAGTCAAATTTGGCACAAAGATAGCTGATGATAAGACCTTCATATGCATACTAATTTAGTTGACCCATCACAAAGGTCAAAGGCCATGTGATGATCCCAAAATAGGTTTAAAACAGACATATTGTGACAAAAAATGTTTTTTTCTCAAATACTATTTTAAATTTCAAACCCAAACTTGGTACAGAGATATCAAGTGCTAGGATCTATCTATGCATACTAATTTGGATGACTCTTCAGAAAGATCACAGGTCACAAGAGGTCAGTAAATGTGTGAAAAAAATGTCACTTTTTGCTAGAATTGTAGTTTTTATCAAAGTTTTTGCAAACTTTTAAATTTAGTGTGAAGTTTCCTGATGGCAAGACATTTCTATGCATACTAATTTAGTCGACTCATCATAACGGTCATGGGTCATGGAGGTTTGACAGATGTGTTAAAAATGCTTGCATTTTGAGAAAACTGGATTTTTCTGGTGCAGAATCCAGCTCTTATTGTCACAAAGGTCACACATATGTGCATCGGTCATACATGTGAGCCATGAGGGCTTTGCCTTTCTTGTTGTCAAGGTGATTCCTGCAGGAACTGTCAACCCATTACATCCTGAGGCTGATTTTGTGAAATTTGCTCATTGACCTACAAAGGCTACATTGCTGATTAGGAGTTAGATCAACTGTTTTAGTTCAAGGGTGGTGCCAGAATAGCTTGGCACCCGAGGCGCCAAGCTATTCTGGCACCACCCTTTAACAAATAGTAACATTTATTTCAAGCAATTGGTGTATCATGATGAAAAGGGTTAACAAAAAGCACAACCGACAGGCAAAGGTTCAGAAGGCGCACATGTTACTATTTGTTAAAGGGTGGTGCCAGAATAGCTTGGCGCCTCTCTCCTTTCCGGCCTTCCTCACTCCACCACTCTCACTCTCCAGCGCGTCCAGAACAATGCTGCCCGCATCGTCCTCAGAAAGAAAAAATCCGACCACATCACTCCCCTGCTCAAGCTCCTTCACTGGCTCCCCATCCCCCAACGCATCCAATACAAGATTCTGTCTCTCTGCTACAAATCCGTGAACAGCTACGCTCCTGCCTATCTCTCCAACTTACTTCACCCCTACACTCCTCCCCACTCCCTCCGCTCCGCCTCCGACCCTCTCCGCCTCCTCATCCCCCGCACCAAACTCAGCACTTTCGGCCCCCGCTCCTTCTCAGTATACAGTCCATCCACCTGGAACACTCTCCCACTCTCTCTCTGTCAGAAACACTCGCTCTCCTCCTTCCAGTCCGCCCTCAAAACTCACCTCTTTCAACAGTCCTAGCACTATATCACCACACTCCTCACCCCAAGCTGACCGTCGTAATGTATTTTCACTATTTGTGTTACGTGAGTCATTGTCTAAAGCGTGCGCATGCGTGTGCGAGTTGTGAGTGCGCGCTTAGAGTTATAATTATTATAAGATAAGCGCATTATAAATACCGTAATTATTAATTATTATTATTACATAGCAGTTTGGGATGACACTTTTGGCTCGCATGTAATAGCAAAGGTGACTCTTGGGCCAGTGGTCATCCATCTGTCCACCATCTTAATGTTGGCATTTTCTCGGAGAGTATTCAATCCACAGTCTTCAGACTTGTTCTAAGGATATTTTGTGGAAAGACCTTTCTCAGTATACCAATTTCAGTGAACTCTCTCAAAGGACAAGGTCACAGAGGATGCAAAAATTTGGTAAGAAATAGCCAATTTTGTCCAAATTTGTTTTTCTCAAATATTATACTGATCAACAGAAGAAACGCGATTGTAAATATGCTTTAAACCGGGTTATTTTGACGTCATTTATTAGAAAATGTTATAAAGAGTGTGTTATGTCCTGTGCAAATAGAATGTTTAGTCTTAAAAATCGCACATTGATGGGTTATGATGTCATCAGTGACACTATCGTCACAGGATATTGAAAGTGAAATGGGGAGCATCTGCAGAGGACACAGCTGAAAGCCAACCAATGTGCAGTGTCACTAAGGTCTGTGTGCATGAAAATCCGGCCTGTTTGGTCTTGACCTACTTTTCTTTGGTCAAAGGCACCTAAATAATCAACATGACCTACAAACATGAAATCAAAAAGTTCTTTATTTTTATGTTAGCGGCCATATTTACCTGATCAAATGGATATGGGTGTGTTCTTTATCTCTGTGTCAGTCACTGGAGCATAAAAAAAAATGGTTTGAAAGTAATTCACAGTAAATCAAAAAAGATTTATTAAGAAAATGATGTGCACCGGAAGTTCTGGTTCTCTAAAGAATTTTTTTAGTCAAATTTTATTTGAGGCAGTTAATAACATCATAAGCAATCCACACAACTTGTGTGTTAAAACATATCACGAAAAACTTGCTTCACAGAGTGTGTCCAGTTTTGCTTATTTTGACCACTAATGAAACCCTATGTCCTCCAAGGTAGTGATGGGCGATAACTCATCCAATTTTTTTGTGTGAAGGTAGCTCAGACAGTAGGCTGAACATCTGAAGTAAGCAACAAATAAAAATGTATTTTCCTGGTACAAAAACCAATCATTTACTTATCTTAAAACACTTGAACACTTCCTCTTCTCACTGACCTGTGTGAACGGTAAAAGTCAGGTTAATTATGTAAATTGGTAATCCACGTGAGCCATAATAATATGGGCTTTGCCATTCTTCTTTATTCAAGAAAATAAACACACATGCACATACAATATTTACCATGGAGCAAAAGCCTAAAAATATAAAGAAAAAGGGGGACATGGGGGAGGTGTCAGATTCCTCTTTTGGTAGTCAAATTAGTTTTGGTGGTGTTTCAGGATGAGGTGACCAGCCTGCTTGCCGAGTACAATGTGAAACAAATCCAGTTCAAGAAGAAACCAAAGAAAGACTTCAAGTGGGTGTTGCATGTTTTTTCCATCATATAGAAAGACTTGATCATTGATGTAACAATTATGTGACACTGACCTTAGCACACCATTTTCAATCCGGGGACGGCCTGTTCTATTTACAGCTTCGGATTGAGGGAAAAAAAATACTGTTGAAAATTGGGAGCCGTCATCCTAAAACCAACTTTACAGTGTGTATTGTTTTCAGCTGTGCAAAGAAGCTTTGTTGTTTAGCGTGTGTTTTTGCTGTATTTTTGGCTCAAGTGAGAAGCAAAAGTGAGTCTGTGTTCTGGGCCAGTGGTCATCTGACCATTGTCCGTCGGCCGTGGTAAACTTTAACATTGGCATTTTCTCGGAGACTATTCAAGTCACAGTCTTCAAACTTGGCCCAAGGATACTTTGTGGCAAAACCTTTCTAAACATACCAGTTTGAGTGACCTCTGACAAAGGTCAAGGTCACAAGGGATCATGAAATAGGTCAAAAATAGCTATATTTTGACATAATTTATTTTTCTCAAATACTATTCACAACTTCAAACCAAAACTTGGTACAAAGATACCTGATGGTAAGACCTTTCTATGCATACTAATTTGGTTGATCCCTCAGAAAGGTCAAGGGTCACAAGAGCTCAGTAAATAGGCCCAAAATAGCCGTATTTTGACAAAAGATGGTTTTTTTCTCAAATACAACTTCAAACCCATATTTGGTACAGAGATACCTGATGGTAAGACCTATCTATGCATACTAATTTAGATTACCCCTCGGGAAGGTCAAGGGTCACAAGAGGCCAGCAAATGTGTGTAAAATGGCAATTTTTGATAAATTATAGGTATTATCAACATTTTTACAAATTTTTCAATCATATGGTCAAGAGTACGACAAAGCGTCGAGTGCCGGTTTCGCTACCTGACTGACAAAACAAAGCCTTCAAACTCAAAATCAGGCATGTATCTCACACAACCATATCTCAACTGGTTAGAAATTGAACATGCCTTCTAATCCTGTGTCATTTTTGCATACGTCCGATGGGATAAAAGAGTTATTTATTGTTTTGTGCGATCGAGCGGCAGAAGCCAAAATTTCGAAACGTGACATCACACACGTATGTTTGCTTTCAGATAAAAAATTCCAGGGAATGAAGTAGAATTTCGAAACCAAGTTTAGGCCTATAGAGAGTCAATGCAAGTTACTATTTTGTTACCATATCGTCCAGTTTTAAGTGTGTCTAAGTTTAAAGTAGTTTGAGGGCAAGTAACGGCTAGAATGAACATAACGTGCGTCATCGATTTCACACATCCGAATCTCGCGGTGAACCGGAACACAAAAAAATGTACCGTGAGGCACCTAATTAACATATCCTAGACAACATTACTCTTCATTCTGATTACCGTAAACAAATTCGAAATCCTTTTGAGAATTGAAAGAAGGCTGCGTTTTAAACTTCTTCAACCCAAAAGTTGTAAATTTTTTGTTACGTTCAAATACGGGAAAAAATCTCGCAATGATCAACGGCATGATTTTCTGGAATCGACGGCCATTTTGAGATTTGCATTTGGTCAGTCCTACGTACCTCATACGTACAGGTGACATCGATGGAGCAGGAAAGCGACAAAGTTGAAGGTAAGTTTTGGTTGTAAATGGTTATGTTCATGCAAAATTGATGACTGAGCACCATAAATGTTAAGAAAAGCAATGTAAGTGTACTGCTTTTCTAATTACTTCAAATGAATGTTGACGCAAACAAATGTAAAATCAGTCGGCTCAATGACCGCGTATTTTGAACAAAGGAAGAAAACATTACTTGATGGAATTTGCCTCCATCCGACGATGACGGTTTTGGTTGTAACAGTTATGTTCAAGTTTCTGAATGCGATATTCAATATTTCAAAGGATAAAACAGAACAAGTCATGTATGTTCGGATTAGTTTTGTAGCGCAGCAACACTTTGAAACAATAATTATTACCTTGCTGTTGTGTCCGCTTGTACATAAATTTACACACAGTTGAAGGTTGTCAGCGTTACGTTCATGCAAATACAGCTTTATTTTCAAAGATTAAAAAGAACACTACGTATCACACATTTTCGTCGATACAGTATTGTTGTCTTTAACGTTCCTATTGTAACTAATATACAAACTATTATTCTAGCTAGATGACTGTGAACATAACTTGACTAACTAGACTGACATGTAAAGTGTAAAGTTATGTTCATTACTGTAGCAGAATTCCTAGTATACTGTCTTTGGGATGCCCACTTTGCTAGTTGTTATTTATCAAAATACAGCTTGGGTACTAAAATATAAATTGTTAAACCCAGAATATACATTTTTCTGTTTTAAATAGTTTGTACATAACATGACAACATCATGTGTTGTCAAGTTGTGTTCAACCACAGTTGTGTTTGGTTCACACATTGTCTTCCAAGTTACAGTCTGATCATGCCTTTTGCTCTTTGTTGTGCTGGCCAAGCTTGATAGCTACCATGATACATCATAATTTAATAATAACCAGCCATTTTAGTACAAAGCTGTTGAAAAATAACCAGACATATTAGGCTGATGCTAGCTAAAAACAAATCGCAAACATGGACACAAATTAAAATTATTTGACCTTTTCTGTTTCAGTTCTTCGGGATTTGTTCCTGAATCGAAAGTTTCCGAGGCTGAAGGGTCTTTCCCAGCCGTGAAAGCACCCAGAAAATGGATGCTAAACACGTGTCATAGTGCAGTACCCTGACAGGTTGTACCCTGGTGAGCAAGGTTATGTCAGCATACTTGTGCTTATGAATGATAGCAGCCAGGAATCTTTTTAAAGTATTTGAAACCAGAAAAATGTGGATTTTGAACATGTTTTAGCTCCATTTAAGTTTGAGATGGAGACATTGAAAAATTATAAAAGGTTGAAAGGTACGGCCGACACTAGTCGGCCATTGTTAGTCTATTGTGATACTGATCAATAGCCTATCATGTCTTGCTTTTCACGAGTGATTAACCGGGGAGACCCTTTGATGATGTATTTTACTCTGTAATCTTGAGTTTGCATGTAGTCAAATTTGAGCCTTTTCTGTGTGCTATCTCTCACAAGAAGCCAGAATATTTACCTCTAAAAATGAAAAATATCGATTTTTTTTTTTATAGGGAGGCTTCGCCCCCCTGAGCCCCCTACCGGGGCTTTGCCCCTGGACCCCACCGGGGGCTAGGCGGCCCCTGGACCCCGGCCACTTTTCAGAGATTTTTACTTGAGCTTGTTCTCCACCCTGTAAATGTATTGTTGGTGTTCTAAAATGTATTGAAAGTTTAAACTTTTTTCACTTGCTGCTTTCTCACATTGTGGAACCACATTGTGCAGAGATTTGAACCCCATGTTGTAAAGTTATGTACAAACATGTACAGATTTGTTTTGCTACTTGCTTTAAACATTGTAGACACAATTATTAAAACTGGTAAATGCTGGGGTTTACTGACCACATAATTTGATGTAATTTCCCATTTTTATCTTTTATTTTGACTTCAGTGTTGATAATACCAACATGTTCGGTTGTAAAGTTATGTTCAAGCTTGCCATTTTCGCTCATTAATTTCAAACCTGATAATTACATCACTGCTGTTCTGTAGTGTAGTAGAAAGCTACAGGTGATTGTGATTTTTATTTTCTGGTTCTTGTCCATTTGTGGAGGCACATTTTTGCTGAAATTTGAAGCTTGTGGTGTAAAGTTATGTACAAACAATTACAATATGTATTTGCTGCTTTCATTACTCGTTTGGACACAATTTTGGGAGAAATAAAAGTGTATTTGTAAAAACACATCACTTGAGTAGTGTTTTGTTATTTTTGGATTTTATGCATGTTAGTTGAAGAGCCTCAAGTTTGTTCGTCACGGTGTAAAGTTATGTTCAAGCATTGTGTGTTACTTGTTTTTAGCCTTCATTTCATTCTATGTTGTGAATGGTGTTTTCTTCCTAAATTATTCTATTATTCTGTGTAATTTAGTACACAATAAAGGGAAAACACACCATCTTAATTGACTTTCTTTGCTGTATTGTCAAGGATTTCAAAATTTTTGTTCATAAGCAAGTTGTCCAATTTTTTTTAAGTTTATAGCTATTGTGTTCACACTTATCTGAATTAGGATAGTTTAGAATCTATCACTGTGCAATTGAAATTGTGTGTTTAATACCATACACAATTTTTAAAATATAATTTATGCATTTCTTTGCATAAATATATAGCTGAGTGTAAAGTTATGTTCAAACAATTTCAGTGTTGCACCATTGTGTATCTATTCACCCCATCAAACTTTCTTTAAAGTTTAAGCATAGCCTAGTAAGGAAAGAACAACATGATAATTTTATACAGCATGAATCTACTTTGTGAAAGCAAGAAAATGTGTTTTATAAATATGTGTGACGGTGTAAATGTTATGTACAAACCATAACGGTTTTTCGCCAATTACACCCAAACGACTGCTCATGGGGAAATTCTTTTTGGGGGGCATGTTACTTACAGTGGAGTCCAGTTAACACGAACTCGCTTAACACGAATTTCCGGTTAACACGAACCGCTTTTGAATTCCCGGCTGACGGCCTTCTTATTATGTATTAAAATTTCACTGATAACACGAAATGTTTAACACGAAATTTCGCTTAACACGAAGCTGTTTTCGGTTCCCGACTAGAGCAATTTCACTATTATTCACCTGTTTAACACGAACACACATTCCAGTCTCAAACACCGAAAACCGATTCATGAAAGGGGCACTGCACGTGTCGCTCTCGTGCTGTAGTACACACGACACATGAACGAACTCTAGCGCAGCCTGTGATTGGCTGAATAGCCTTCAGTCATTGTAATCCGTCTTCTCATTGGCTAGTGTTTCTGAACTGAATTCATGCATCATTCGTGTACTAACACTCCCTCAATTCAGTTAACTACCGATCACGGCTACCCCCAAGGTAAAACACAAGTCGACTACGCTTGAAGTGAAAAAACAAGATTAATGAGATCCACGATTGTCTCTCTACACGGGCTGTCAATAACGCAAGACCGACTTCGATCATGGCCCGTTTTTTAAATGACTTTGACTGTGTTGCTTTTACCGATGCCAGATGCCCGTGTTGCTTTTACTTTACTATGGATTTTACCTGATGAATTTTACATTAACTACGTGAGCTGTACACATATCCTTGTGTTTTCCTAGCGAGCTGAACGTAATGTAAGCATATATAGTACAATAATGTGCACTTTTAACCTCGTACTCATTCATGCACGCATCTCTTACACACTTTTTCCTTGCCGGGAGGGCCGTGATCAATTTTGAGGCCATATTGGTTAACACGAAATACGGTTAACACGAAGTGATTTTCCGTGTCCCCAGAAATTCGTGTTAAGTGGACTCCACTGTATGACTAAACACATCACAGTGATGCAAAATGATGCTCATATGTTTAAGTTCAAAATTAGAGACCCATTTTTAAAATATAATTTATGCATTTCTTTGCATAAATATATAGCTGAGTGTAAAGTTATGTTCAAACAATTTCAGTGTTGCACCATTGTGTATCTATTCACCCCATCAAACTTTATTTAAAGTTTAAGCATAGCCTAGTAAGGAAAGAACAACATGATAATTTTATACAGCATGAATCTACTTTGTGAAAGCTAGAAAATGTGTTTTATAAATATGTGTGACGGTGTAAATGTTATGTACAAACCATAACGTTTTTTCGCCAATTACACCCAAACGACTGCTCATGGGGAAATTCTTTTTGGGGGGCATGTTACTTATGACTAAACACATCACAATGATGCAAAATGATGCTCATATGTTTAAGTTCAAAATCAGAGACCCATGTCACACTCTTTGGACACCCAGTCGTACTCTTGACCATATTTGGCACAAAGGTAGCTGATGATAAGACCTTTCTATGCATACTGTTAGTCAACTCATTGGAAAGGTCAAGGGTCAGGGAAAGGGTGACGTGCAAAAAATGCTTACATTTTGAGAAATCATGGATTCTGCTGGTGCAGAAGCCAGCCCTTTACTTATTGTCACAAAGGTCACACATATATGTAAATATTTATATGTCATACACATGAGCCATAATGGCTTTGCCTTTCTTGTTTAAACAAAGCTGGTACTCAAAATTTAAAAAAAAAGGTCAAAACGCATTACAAAGTGAGCAACATCAGTACATGAAAGTCCACCATAAATCACTACATAGGGTAAGGTTTGCACCAACGAGGTTGGTTTTGTGAGTAGTATTTAATACAATATGTGAAGGTAAAATGCTTTTGCACATTTCATATACTTCTGTAGAATATACTGGACTATATTGTGCAGAAAGCATGCATATTTAGAATTATTAAGCTGTTCAAGAATTTAGGATATTTTTAAATGCTCTTTGTGACTATAAAAATTAATTCACTGCGTTTGCAGATTTGCTTTTGTAAAGCTGAGCAGCCTGGAAGAAGCAGAACGAGTGATCGGACAGTTGAATGGTCAGACTTGGAAGGGTCAGAAGTTGGAAGTGAGACAGTCAAATCGACAGGGAAAAACTCGCATCGTCGGTCAGTATATGCAGTCCCTTGTCCAGCGCCTGCAAGAGATGTAGATTCACACGACCCATGTCAGCCACTTTTTGAGTGCAGAATGGACGTAATGGTTGACTCATTTCATCTTGAGGATGAAGTTATCAAATTTTTGGAGATATCAAATGTGTGTAAAATGCTGAATTTTGATAAAATTGTAGGTATTCCCAAATGTTTGCAAATTTTTCAACCAAATTTGGTACAAAGATAGCTGATGATAAGACCTTCCTATGCATACTAATTTAGTTGACTCCTCACAAAGGTCAAGGGTCATGGGGTTGACAGATGTGTGAAAAATGTTTACATTTTCAGAAAACATGGATTTTGCTGCTGCAGAAGCCAGCCCTTGTCACAAAGGTCACACATATATATGTAAATCGGTCATACGCGTGAGCCATAATGGCTTTGCCTTTCTTGTTTGTTTGTTTTTTGCAGTAGAGGATGATGGTTGGCTTACATCACCTCAAAACAAATTCAAAGGGGTAAGTATTGGATCTCATCGACATCTGACAAATGACCCTGTTGATAACTGGAACTAAGCCAGAGACATATGGGGGCTTTACATTGTCATGCTTTTGCAATGTAGAGGCACCAGGCTTTTCAATTGTAAACAGTACCCATGCTTTAGTGGGTTCAGTTGTCAAGCTCTTTTAGCTCTTTCACAGCCATTTTTTACTCCAGTCAAATCCCCGGCTCGCTGCCAATTTTGACTTTTATCGAACCCGTCGTGCACCACTAATTTCACCTTCTGTCAGATTGTGGTACAGTAAAATCTCCTATGAATGGTCACCCCTTTTGCCAAGAAAAAGTGACAGTTCATGAGAGGTTTGATTGAAAAAGACTGAGGCATGCTTGTGAAACTCTGATAAAAGATGGATGTGCCATCACCAAAACGCGACCTTCTTCGACCTCTTCGTGCTTCTGTGAGGTCTGATACATGTACTAATCACACCGATGTTTTGTTATCTTCAGTGATTAAAATAAAATTGTGGTCATGTAAGGGATGGAGAAAGGTCGATGTGTCGGTATCCTGTCATTTATGGTCCTGATTGTAATGAGTTGACTCTAAGATGCCTGTATCTCACCCCTGAATGAGCTGTACCCTTGCTACATGCGCCAGCATGCTCTCTCTTCTATCTCACTCATGTCTCCGTAGAGCGGTTGTGCGGGACAGACATGAAACTGTGCTCCATAGAGCAGGAGCGTCTTGAATCGTAAAGGAACTTACCGGTGATCGGGAGCGACCAGAGTCTGGGGACCGAGAGCACCGAGACAAACCGTTGACCGTGTTGAGTTGGTAGGGGCCGGTGGAACTGGCACCGCAGTGGAAAGGACGGGGCGCTTGCGGCAATAGAAACTCCAAAGTTGGGACCAATGGTTCTCTTCCCAAAAGGCGCAGGGAGCACAGGGATGATCCGACGTGCAGCCCGAGCAAGGAAGGCAGCGTAGATGTAAATTGCTGGGCCACTGGGAGTCGCCGCAGGAGGGGCAAGTGTGAAGCTAGGGACTGCAACAAGGAATGGAAACATAAGAGAACCGCGCGTGACCTGGGGCCACGTTTCCAAGGACACGACCGTTGTAACCGACTGTTGGAGACGAAGTCGAAAAGAATGGTCAAAACGCCGTAATTCCACGGAAATTGCCCCAGTAGGCTTGCAATCGCCGGGCGAGACAATGTCTGAGACCTTACCCGGCCATCGTAGAAAGATCGAAACTGAAAAAAAACGAACGAAGGAGAAGAAGAAACGCGGAGACTGAAAACAACGGAACCGAACAAAATGGAGCTAAGTATAGAACTGGTCATAACGGACTCTCGCGAGATTGAGAAGGGATGCTATCCTGAGGATAGAGAGGCCACTCAAGGGATTGGGTAGCTGCTTGCTAGAGTTACGTCCCTAGTTGTGTAGCAACACACAACAATTTTGGGGGCTGAAATTGACAGGCTAAGTATGTCTTCCTATCAGTAATACCATCGGTAACGTTTTTGAAGAAACAAACGAGGCAGATGCAGACGATAATCTACGCTCTCGGGTACAAAAACAGCACACCCTCCAAACGATGAATTTCGACATTTGGCATTATATTTACATCATAAAGCTCTTAAGTTAGTACACAAAAGACCCATCCATATGCTGTCAGCAGTATCTGTTGCAAACAGTTTTCTGACTGTGTTGAGATGCTTCATCCTGGGGAACATAACTTTTAGATTTTTTTCTGCTGATGGTTGTGGTGTGCACACAGAAGAGTGTACTATGCCTGCACAGAAATTTTGTTTAGAAACTAGGAATGCCCACATGCAAGTAGTATCACCCATAATTTCAGACTTAAAACCAACTAATTATTACCTTTGGAAAGAGCACATAAAAATGTGTAGTTGTGCAAAATTTCAAACCTCTATCTTTTATAGTTTTGAAAAAAATTTGGCAAAAATCAGATGATTTGTGCATTTCATAAATGCTAAGTTTAGGGTCGTATAACTACATAATCTCTAGATTGACAACATCCCAACTTGCTGTACTGATTAGACCCAATAGTTTGTACTGAATTTAGTTTGTACTGAATTTAGTTACAGCTCCTATACTAGTATACTTTAGTAAGATATGCCATCCTAAAAATGGTGTAACAAAATCAATGTGAAATAGCATACTTTACTTATATATAATTAGCAGTCTTCACTCACGCTATTTTCCATGAAGCACGGCTAGCATGCTTGCCGGACCCCTACAAAAGAGGCGGAGCCTAAATCTTCACGCCCTAACAGTGGATCGGTCTATTCTCATGAGCCCCTTCCATGTGCAGAGGTGCGTGTGAGTTTCTGCCAAATTAGTGCCCAGGGTGAAAGCAGTCAAATTTTGGTCAGGTTGGAAGATTACGTGACTGCAGAGAAAACTGACTTGAAAAAAAAGAATGTTGACACGGTTGAACAGATAGTGCAACATTTCAGACAGGTGCTGAGCTGATGGCACATATGTCATTGCATAATGACACATCTGGGCGTTGTTAGGGTGTGTGGTGGCTGGCTAGATGTCAGGCGAGCTGTCATTGACCCTGTCGTGTGTGACAGCTTTATCGCCCCAGTCTGGCAGTGGCTGTAAATTTCAGGCATACATAGTTGTCGATTTTGGCTCCGATACACTGACCGTTGGCTGTGTTCATCAGGTGGCGATAAAACCAAGGTACTTTATGATAGTAAACATTGTCCATGCAATGTGAATTTGACCCTAAAGAGCAGGTGACCATAAAAATAAGTGACTGTTTATGGGAGGTTCTACTGTACTTCGATAGATATGTGTTGATCTTACAATGGACCGTCAGTTATGCTGCAACAATTCTTAATGTTTATGCATATGGCAGTAAAGTTTATCTTATCTTATAATAGGCCTGTACAGCTCTTCTGGTGAAAGACACCATGTTCTTAACTTATTACTGATAGTGATAAGTGACATGACCAAACTAATAGTTTGTTTGTTTTCAAGTACAGTGTGTGTTACATGAATTTACAATTCTGGACTGCTGACCTGTACAGGACTTCACAACAATTTGTGAGAAACGTTATGCAATGGTGCATGGGTTGTGTTGAATTCAGCAATTGCTAGGCTATTCTTGCACCACTACTGGTGTCGGTTCAGTTCTTGTTGTAGAGTGTTGGGGTTCAATGGGTTAACCCTCTTAACCCCAAGGCCCCATTTCCCAAATTTTGGAGTTGCCACCTGACAACTATGTACCAGTTGGCGCAAGCTAACTTGGCACTACCCTTGAATTATCATGGCCCATCCATCTCTTGCAAATCCACTGGCCAGAGAAGATCAGCAACGTCAGACTCTGGGAGAGAACAGAGCAGATAACGGCAGAGAATGAAATTGGACGAAGAAGATGGGGATGGATTGGTCACAGTCTGAGAAAGCCAGTTTCCAGTATCACTAGGCAGGCATTGTCATGGAACCCCCAGGAAAAGAGGAAAAGAGGCAGGCTGAGAAACACCTGGCGTCGAGACCTCCAAGCAGACATCAAGAGACTGGGAACCACCTGAAGTAAAATCGAAGGAAAAGCACAGGACAGGAATCGCAGGAGGTCTCTCGTCGACAGCCTATACCCTGGGAGGGGTGGCAGGCGTAGGTAAGTAAGTAATCCATCTCATGCGGTAGGGTCTTGGGACTAAGTGGGTTAAAGGTGGCTGTATTGCATATAAAAGGTGATTATAGCATTTTCTTGGAAAGGGTATTTTCGCCTCTTATAAGGTATGCAGCAGGCTTTAAGTTTACATGCTAATATGACGGTTGTTAAATTTCCTTTTCTTCGCACATCAGGCACTTGGAGCATCCATGCCAGGGCAAAGCAGTGTCTTGCGGAGGCCTTCATCAGTGGATACAGATGATTGGAGTGATATGGAAGACGTGGAGGAGGAATATATTACCACTGACAAAAACAATCACAATCCTGACCCTCGCCAGGAAGCTAAGGTGAGCGAATACAAAATATTTGACCACTTAGAATATTCCACTACAAGCTGGGTTTGATGATTTTTCAGCACCAAAAAAAAAACCTAAATTTTTTACCAGCACTAAAAAATTACTGAATATTTGAACGCCACTTGTTTAAAAAAAAATCTGCAATAAGCACTTTTTTAGATTTCATTGAAGTTTTTAAAAACAGTGAAGGCAGATTTAGCATATTTACGGTTACAAACATAACCCATGTTTCTAGCTAAGGTTACACTGATTGCTTTAAGTTTGTGCCTTTTCAGGGCTTCCGTTTTCACAACAGTTTAAAGGGTCTGTAGACCCCCAGGTATAAATTTTACAGACCCCCATCTGAGCATTATAGAGGGTCCGCAGATTTATTCAAGAAAAACTGCATCATCTGTATATTCCTTAAAATAAATTAACTCATTTCGCTCTCTCCTCTAAATGTGTTGTGTGTCCTTTCCATGATACTGATTCTTTAACTGGTGAGCTATCGCGCAAAATCCTGTCGCCCTCGCTCTCTCTCTCACACACAGAAAAACATATATCTATTTATTTATGTGTATGATCGTTTGATAATGTATTGTAACGGAGAATATAGCGTTTTCTGCTGAATGCGGCAGATTGACAACCAAAGTGTGACTTGTCTAAACTCTGTGTGTGTGTGTGTGTGTGTGTGTGTGTGTGTGTGTGTGTGTGTGTGTGTGTGTGCAAACTTATGTACATAAAAGTTTATTTCAACCCATTTAGCCACTCAGAAAGACATGTTTCTCTAATTTTTGCCTAATAACTGTGTACCAGAAGATGGATCGACCACGATTTTTAAAAAAACCTGACAAACTTGTTTCTGTTAAAATTTCTGGACTCGCTTTTTGAGTTTGCCTCAGTGCACATTGCGCATGCCATTCGTGTGCCGTCGTGCTTTAGCCATGGAAATACACGCAGTGCAGCCATGAACTCTGAAAACTGCGTCGCAGCGGCGGTGCCACACACAGCCCAGGTGTATCATATCTGGTACTGTCGCTTGTCGATGGAGATGGTGGTGTCGAAGTGCAACTTTCTTCTTAGCGATTATCAAGATCAGACGGTGCTGGGTTGAAGAATCCGAAGCATTCCAGCTTCCTTTGCTTTTTCTCCGCCATTTACAACTTCGTTCAAGATCGAAGTGAAACACACGATGCTGTATCCCATAATAGTATGTATGGTGACGTCACAGCAAGTAACGCGTTCAACATGTAGCGCGCACTTTGTAATAACATGCTGACACCACACATAAACTAACAGTTTGCCCGCTCAATTACACTCGCACGGACACCGGAGTCGGGTCGATTCTGAACGCAGCCGTGACTGAGTGAGCGGCTAAACAAACCAACTCATCACTAAAAATAGAACGACTGTCACCGACCTTTGTTATGGTATGCACGGTGGCGCAAGGATAATGCATCTCGGACGCAGATGCACTGAATTTTAGTGTGTCTGACTACCCCTTAGTTACATTTTCAGTACGTGATTTTGAGTTTTAATGCATCATAGACGCACAAACGCACTAAAACGGAAGCCCTGCTTTTTCTACCTACTTTTGACATATTATTTGATTTATGGAAATGTCTATTGTGCATGCATGCATGTACTGCTGTGCTTTATCTTCTGGAAATGACTGGTAGATAAAGGGTATTTGTGTGATGTGTGTGTCTGTATTTTTTCTGCAGGTGAAGGATACAGCTAGTGCCAAAGCTTCAAGCTTAAAGACAGGTACTGGAAGTGGAGCTGGAGCTGCAGGCAAGAAGCCCCCGTCTCCTGCCAGACCCAAGTCTGTTAAGGGAGGCCAGACAGGGATTAAACCCCCTGGGCAAGCAGCCACTGGTACTGTAAACAGTGTGCCAAGAAGTTGCCGGTCTGTTGGTGTGTCTGGCCCCTTGTCGTGTAAGGAACTTGTTGTGGATGGACCAGAGTATGAACTAGTGGATCCAGACAGTATCGATGAGAAGCTGCTGTTTGAGTCTGGGGATCCTGTGATTGTGCTGCCAGAGGATGTTGACGAAGCTAAGGCCCTGAAAACCTCACTGCTGGATTCCTCCTACAAGAGTGTGGAGAGCAGTCTGGGTGCAATCTGCAAAAAAGCTGTGCTGAGTGGCTTTGCACAGGATGAAGTTGAGATGGCAGTAGGGTTCCTGGACTACTCAGACAGAGACATCACGTACGACGAGCTAGTGGCCACTATTTTGGCCGTCCAGCAGCAAGGAGAAGATGGAAATGAAGTTTCAGAAAGAGACAGTCCTAACAGTAAGAGATCTTCAAGCCCCAGCCCACCCAAAGCAGGAACGTCGTCTCCAGACAGGATGGTCAGATCGACTGGTGGCAGAGTAAGTACCAGCAGCAGTAACAGTGGCCAAGCCAGTGGCAGTTCTGATAGAAGGAAACAAAATAGCAGTGCTGACCTCAGTGTCATCATGATAGATGATGAAGACAGCATGTTGAGGGACATGAACGACAGTGTAATCTTTGTCAGTGAAGATCATCACACTAGTGTCTGCCTTGCTGATGGCTCACCCAAGTCTGTAACTCCCAAACAAGGCCCTGGAGGGTCCATGCAGGGCTCAAAGGTGTGGATGGAGCACCGTTCGCCACAAAAAAGCAAACAATCCACATCCATTCAACCTGGCTGGCCTGGTCCTGTGTCATCACAGACCAGTTCCAAAACTGGCCTCATGAATAAACCTTCATCAGCTAGGGCTGGTACCTTCAAAGCAGCAGGGCATGGAAACACAGCTGCCTCTTCATCAGCACAGATGAGAAACCAGCAAAGCAATGAGCTGAGCAATTCCAGCGGATGCAAAAGAAAGAGCTTGAGTGACGATGAAGACCAGACATATGTGATGAAGCCCATAGGGAGTGATGGAGGTGCAGATAGCAGTAGACCAGGGCCTGGGGACATTTTCCCAGGAAACAGCAGTGGTGGAGTCACTTTCAGGACTGGTACAGGCCCAGGAAACAGAGGTGGGGGACGGACTTTTGGGGCTGGCTTGGGGCCTGTTCAGGATAACGCACCGCGTTTCACCAACCAGGCAGGAGGGACGCTCTTCGACATTGTGGTTGATGGCAGCAATGTGGCAATGTGGTGAGTGTATCTAGAGTTGCATACCAGTATGAAAATCTGCAGTGTTTTCTTAGTGGTGTTTTTTTTTTGGTATACCGCCACTCGACAACACACATGAGTGCTTCCAGTCTCTCTCACTCACTCTCTCTCTCTCTCAGTTCATTCATGTCTGCATGGGTGACAGTCTTCAGCCCTACAGACTGTTTCAGCTTTTTCAAAATCGCAGGAAGCCGAATTCCAGCCTTTGATTCAGACAGAACAGTCCATCACAGCTTCCACTTGCAAGATGCATAAATTCTCATGAGCCCTTGCATCCACAGAGGCTCATGAGAATCTGTGCCTCATGCTGGCCATGGATCATAAGGGCATAGTTAGTCCATTGATCGTTGACAGTCATTTCAGCTTTTCGGTGAAACCATCCCTAAAACTTCCACATCGGTCCCTCGGAAGCAGAGAGTACTATGGTTCAATGAAGAGTGCCGCAAGGCCCCAAAAACGCACAAATCTGCTCAGCAATGTGCTTTTCATAATCCGCAAGCAAATATTTTAACCTTTAAAAGGCAGAGGCCGAAAGCCCGTTACATTTTTAAGCGTGAACGCCATGCGTCCTGGAGACGTTTCGTCTTTTCTTTATCTTCTAGGACTCTGTCCCAGAAAGTCTGGAAGGCTGTTCGAAGAATTAAGGGCAGGGGTGGCTCGGCTTCTGTCGGCTATCTTAGAGATGGTGCCAGTTTGGTCATAGATAAAAAGGCTGTGGTCAATTTGCTTGCCTCCACCATTGCCCATAATTCTTCAACAGAGCATTATTCACCCTTCTTCCAGAGAGAGAAGGAGAAGCGAGAGTCTCATATTTGTGATTTTAAATTGGATAACTCAGAAGATTATAATAGCCCTTTTACATTCTCAGAGTTGCAGCAAGCCCTGCTGTGTAACGCACGCAGACTTGCCCCCAGTCGTACGCACAGACTCTCGCACAACAGATGTATACACCGCCACTGACTCAGACGGGCGCATTCATGCGGTAAAAACTCAACACACTGGCTCCCTTTCTAACGGAACTTTTATACACAATAAATAGAGCAGACGCTTAAAAAGATTATCAACTATTCACACTACACCTTCCCCACTACATCCAAACATCACATGCACATACACAATATCACTGCCAGGCTAGGTATTAGTTTCTCACAGTCTCCAACCTGTTTGGTGTTCTCGCCTGGTTACTGTCAGTCCTTTCACGTCTAGGCGTGCAAGTCCTTTCTCGTACGCTCCTCGAGTCGTCCTGTCTCTCGTATCGTGGACGTCCTCTTAGACTCGCTCTGTAGCGCAGTCCTCGCTGACCCGGGTGTCTCGGCACCGGTCGCTCACTCCCTGAGTGAAGAGATGACCTCACAATAGGTCCCTCGGCGGTAGCCTCTGGTGACTGACGTCTCGGCGTCCGTCGCTCCGCCCCCGACAAGCACTCTGAACACAATAAAGTCCTAAAACGTAACACTTGCTAAACACACAACATATTGGATCATATGAGAAACATTGCGTAATCTGGCTGATACAAATAACTCACACGTTCATTCACACACACACGGGCTTCATAACCCGAACTACTTTCGTAACATCCCCCCATAACTCTGCCACTACCTTGAAACAGACTATAATCTAACACCCTCGCTATACGTTATTCTATACACTGGAAAAGACTATGCTTAACCAACCACGTACTACCTTCATAGCGACTTGGCATACACCCCTCACATTCCTTTAGTTATCCATCTCGGTAAATAACTGTATATGAAAACACCGGTTACCTCACTGAATTCCAAACCAACATAACTGAACCAAACCAGACAATGCTATACAACCAAATTACTCTTACCAACGCATACTGCCTTTAAGCAACTATCAATAATACATATCAAAAACTTACCTGAATTCTAGGTTTCAGAGTCTTGGAATACGGGCTAGGTATCTCACACACATCTGTTCCCTCTGACAATAAAGCCCGTACTAATGTTTCTACAGCTCTGCCAGACTGAGCTTTTGCCTACAACTCACTAAACTCCCCGTGTCATAAAGGTTCCACGTGGGCCACGGGACTCACGGACTATCGGCACAAAACAAACCGTTGACAACTACTGTACCGTATTTACCCTACTGTGTGAACACTATGCATGTTTGGTCATAGATAAAAAGGCTGTGGCCAATTTGCTTGCCTCCACCATTGCCCATAATTCTTCAACAGAGCATTATTCACCCTTCTTCCAGAGAGAGAAGGAGAAGCGAGAGTCTCATATTTGTGATTTTAAATTGGATAACTCAGAAGATTATAATAGCCCTTTTACATTCTCAGAGTTGCAGCAAGCCCTGCAGAAATGTAATGACTCAACTGCTGGACTAGATATCATCCACTATCAGCTCCTAACGCATCTGCCTGAGAAGTACTCCTCATACTCCTCAAGGCCTTTAACTATATCTGGGTAACTGGCCATTTTCCGCCATCTTGGCACCAGGCTGTGGTTGTGCCAATCCCCAGGTAAGGATCCTTCTGACCTGGGCAACTACTGACCAATTGATTTGACATCATGTTTATGTAAAACTATGGAATGCCTAGTCAACGACAGGGTCTCATCATAGACCTCCAGTGCGGTTTCCGGCGCTTCAGTAGTACAACTGACCATCTAGTCAGCTTTGAGTCGTTTATCCGACTGTGCGTTGATCGCATCCAGGGGTGGGTGTCTCAACAGATTCAAGTTCTCGACCTCCAAGACAGTCATGTGTGCATTTTACTAACCAGACGAAATTTTTTCCAGAACCCAAGCCTGAGCATTGCTAGAGTGCCAATTAAGGTGGCTGAGGAGGCAAAGTTTCTGGGGGTCATCTTTGATAAAAGACTGACCTTCCGTAACCATATTAATTTCCTTAGAACCTCTTGTCAGAAGGCCCTCAACATTCTTCGTGTCGTTGGTCGTACTGACTGGGGTGCAGACCGCACTGTCTTACTTCAACAGTACCGGGCCCAAACTGGATTATGGCTCTGTGGTATATGGCTCGGCTTTCAAGTCTGTTCTACAGTGTCTGAACACAATTGACCATCAAGGTCTGCGGATGTCTGGGGGCCTTCAGGCGTCTCTAGTTCCTAGTCTGTATGCCGAGGCAGGGGAGCCTTCTCTCAAGCTCTGCTGCATCCGCCTCATGCTCAGCTACGTTCTGAAACTGAAGGCCCATCCAGACAATCCTGCCTTTGATTGTGCTTTTAAACGCCGTTTGCAGAGATTTACGATACCCATCCGGAAACTGTCCGTCCACTTTCCTTCCGTGTCCGACCTCATCTGCAGGTGGCCGGAGTGGACCTGGACAAAGTTTTGGAATCTCTGCAACACATCACTCCACCCTGGCTATTAACGGTTCCTGACATCTTGCTGGACTTGGCCGCCCACAAGAAGGACTCTACTCCACCAGCCATATACCAACAGAGCCTCAATGAACTCCTTTCAAGTTTTCCTGGCTATTGTCGTATTTATACGGATGGGTCAAAGTCTGAGGATTGGAGAGTGGCTGCGGCTGCAGTGTCCTCTCTCCATCCTAGACGCCCATTTAAGCACCGCCTCCCAGACCATTCATCTGTATTTAGTGCAGAACTGCAGATGGTTCTGCTGGCACTCAAGCATGCTTTTCGGTCTAGGGAAAGGAACTTCCTGATTCTGTCTCTGTCTCTGCCCTGCAGGCCCTTCAGGGCGCAGGCACAGACCACCCACTGCTGGTGCAGATCAGAGAGCTCTACGCAGACTTGAAGTAGGAATATTATGACATCATTTTTATTTGTGTCCCAGGGCATGTGGGCATCGAAGGCAACAGGATCGCAGATTCTGCTGCCAACAATGCCCGCAACGACCCTGTCTTTGACTCACAGACTGTCTATAGTGATTTTAGACCTGTGATTAGTGCGTACATAGCCTGTGAGTGGCAGTTTGACTGGGACAAAGAGGAAGCTAACAAGCCGCATGAAGCTCTTCCTAAGGTGTCCGACAGTCTATCTTATCACTGCGGCAGCTGCCGTGAGGAGACTGTCCTTGCTCAGCTCCACATCTGGCACACGTATGTTACGCACTCTTATTTACTAAAACAGGAGGAGCGTCCATTGTGTTGTGCCTGCGACGAGCAGTATTCTGTTAAACACTTTTTGCTGTCTTGTGTCGATAAAATTGACACAAGATATAAACACTTCACAGCAGACTCCTTGAAGGTTTTGTTCCAGGAGGTACCCCCAGGCAAGATCTTCAGTTTCTGAGAGAGTGCCATATTTTTAATAAGATTTGAGTATTCATAATGATAATTTTATTATTTTGACCATTTTGAGAGTCTGTACTATAGACGTTTCCTTCAAAGACCTGTGCGACATTTTAGCATGAAATATTTTAAAGATATATTGACATCTTGTCTTAAGACCTTTCTTTTAGTCCGGATGGCCAGACTTTTACCCATCCTGCCGTGAGATGGCCTTAGTTGCCTGCTCAGAGTTAAAGCCAACTAACTAACTAACATTTTAGCTTTTTGCACTGTCACCCATGTGTCTGTGTGTCTTATGTAAATGACCTCCAGATGTAAATTCGGGATGGTCTTCAAAACAAGTTTTCTAGTGCAGTCAGTGAAGGGGTCAGTAATAGCACACTGATGCATAGCGGGAAGGAAGTTCCAGTCATTTATAAATGACAAATTACATCACATTAACCCTTTTAGTCCCTTGACCCTGCAGCAGGAGATGGATTAATGATAATTCAAGGGTAGTGCCAGATGAGCTTGGTGCCTTCAGGCGCCAAGCTCATCTGGCTCTACCCTTGAATTACCATAATCAATCCACCTCCTGCAACTGATGCATATTTCAGTAACACTTCCAAAATTTGGTTAAAGCACCTGTGGGGCTAATATATATATATATATATATATATATATATATATATATATATATATATATATATATATATATATATATATATATATATATATATATATATATATATATATATATATATATATATATATATATACCCCCCACCCGGGTCTGCCCTGGGGGACTTGGGTGGGGTTAGGTACTTTTTAGTTCCCAGGGTCACCCTGGTCAGCCCCACAGGGTGGGTTTTTCTCTCTATTCTGGGGCATGTGTTTCTGTCTACCCTTTGTCCATTCACCTGTATTTGCCTTTTTAACACTCTCCCTACTGTCTGCACCCCCACCCGGGTCTGCCCTGGGGGACTTGGGTGGGGTTAGGTATTTTTTAGTTCCCAGGGTCACCCTGGTCAGCCCCACAGGGTGGGTTTTTCTCTATTCTGGGGCATGTGTTTCTGTCTACCCTTTGTCCATTCACCTGTATTTGCCTTTTTAAAACTCTCCCTACTGTCTGCACTGCCTGTAGCTCTTGATATTGGATGTGTTTTGCTAAATGGTCTTAGCTTTATTTAGGCCCCATGTGTTAGGTTTATTTAATGTATTTGACCGGCTGGCGACATACGTTCAATGTTCTGTTTATTTTTTTTTCACAAGCAGTGCAGGCACGTCCTGAGAAAGCCTTGTTGCTGTCGGGACGTTAAGCAATGTACAATCAATCAATCCCTACTGTCTGCACTGCCTGTAGCTCTTGATATTGGATGTGTGTTGCTAAATGGTCTTAGCTTTATTTAGGCCCCATGTGTTAGGTTTATTTAATGTATTTGACCGGCTGGCGACATACATTCAATGTTCTGTTTAGTTTTTGTTTTTCACAAGCAGTGCAGGCACGTCCTGAGAAAGCCTTGTTGCTGTCGGGATGTTAAGCAATGTACAATCAATCATATATACCCACTCCACTTGTGGTGTCTGGAGTATTCAAGGACGGGATTTCACCTATAATGGGGGAACAAGGTTAGAGAGCAGTCCACCAGTTTAGGTCCCCACTTTGACACTCAACTCTCACTTGTGGCTCCACGTAGCTGCAGCATGCGCAGCGGCCACACCACAGGCAACAACTTCGACTGGCTGGCTAAAACAAGTGAGGGGGAAACCGGGGGTCTCAAACCCTTGGTGAGGCAGGACTTGCTCATCCTAGCATGCAAAGTCTGTCACCGGCCGACTGGGCGGAGGAAACCCAATCAAGGGTTCAACGGCCAAGAGGGCGGGTCAGCAGTGCACTGTGGAGTGCATAGGGCATGTCAGAGCACAGAAGAAGACATGGCCATCCACTGCAGCCAAGGAAGTTACCAGTTGTAACGTCTCATCGTGCCACTGGACTCTGTTTTCTGCGGCCGAGAGGGTGGGGTTGCTCCAGCGCAACAGCTTCTCCACCAAAATCTCCTTCACGCGCAGGTTTTGTGCATGGACCTTCACCTTCACCAAATCTGCTACTTCATCATCTTTTTTCTTCTGCCTCCTCCAGAAGTCCTGCGGCGATGGGGAACGGGCGAAACGACAGGTAGAGGTTACTACTGGGAGTCGCAGCTCCGAACCTGCACGTATGTGGTCTGTGGACCAGTGGTCGCTCTTCCCTGTACCAGGGGCAGCAGGGAAGTTCGGCAGCATCCCAGGCGACTGAGCAGCCCTCTTCAGGACAGCACTGCTCACCCTAGTATGGGAGGGAACTAGAAAAGGTGTTCCAATTCCAAACATAAACCGGTCAGCTTACCGCGGCTGGCGGTTTAACCCTTTTATGCGGTCGAAAAGAAAAACAAAAAAAGAAACTTACTCTCGGTACGTGGAACGTACGATCCCTGTTGGACAGAGATCAGATGAAGAGACCAAACAGAAGAACAGCCCTTATAACCAGGGAGCTGGCGAGATATAAAATCGACATTGCGGCTCTTAGCGAAACCAGATTTGCTGACGAAGGCTCGATCTGTGAACCTGAGGGTGGGTACACCTTTTTCTGGAAGGGCAAAGCTGAGAACGAAGACAGGATACATGGAGTTGGCTGCGCCATCCGCACTACGCTCCTCCGACAGCTGCCTTCTCTTCCCACTAGCATCAGCGAACGATTGATGAAGCTCCGTTTATCCATCTCCCACACCCAACATGTCACTATCATCAGTGCCTATGCTCCGACACTAACCAACGCCGATGACGACAAGGAGGCGTTCTATGAGAGCCTCGACTCCCTCCTGAAGTCCACTCCTGCAAGTGACAAACTCATCGTGCTTGGTGACTTCAGTGCTCGAGTTGGGCGCGAATGTGAATGCTGGGAAGGAGTGATGGGCCCACACAGGCTGGGCAAGATGAACAGCAATGGCCTGCTGCTGCTGACATTGTGCACTGAGAATGGACTTGCCATCACCAACACCCTCTTCAGGCTGGCTAGTGAGTACAAGACAACATGGATGCATCCCAGGTCCAAGCAGTGGCATCTCATAGACTATGTCATTGTCCGCCAGCGGGATACTCGTGATGTCAGAATCACCAGAGCCATGAGAGGATCCGAGTGCTGGACCGACCATCGGCTGGTGTGGTCTGTCCTCAACCTGCACATTGCACCAGCACACAGGAAGAGGCTGAAGATCACCCGACCTTCATTCAACCTGGCCAAGCTGAAGTGCTAACTGCCCATGGACTGTTGACTGGCAACCCAGCTGAAATGTGGAACCAGTTCAAGGGGATGGTGACGGAGTCACCCAAGCAGAGAGTACACCAGGATTGGTTTGATGAGAACAATGAAGAGATCAACAAGCTACTTGAGCAAAAGCGCAGTGCCTTCATCAAGTGGCAGAATGACATCAACTCCTTGTCCGAGAAAGACCGCTTCAAACACCTCCAGAGAAAAGCCCAGAGAGAGCTCCGCAACATGCAGGACACCTGGTGGGACGGCAAAGCAAAAGAACTTGAACACTTCGCTGAATCCAGCAACTTCAAGGAGTTTTTCAGCGCTTTGAAAGCTGTCTACGGCCCAGCCAGACCCAGCACAACCCCTCTCTTTTCCACCGACGGCTTCACCTTGCTAAAGGACAAAGGCAGCATCACTGAGCGCTGGAGAGAACACTTCTCAAATCTGCTGAACCTGCCTTCCACTGTCGATCCTGCAGCCCTGGACATGATTTCACAGAAGCTGACACTGGATGACCTTGACCTCCTGCCAACCCTGGACGAGGTCAAGAAAGCGACCAACCAGACTAGCTCCGGCAAGGCTGCAGGCATGGACGGAATCTCCGCAGAGTTCTTCAAGGCAGCTGGACCTGAGACCCTTGATGCCTTCCTCAACATTCTGACATGCATCTGGGCAGAGGAGAACATGCCACAGAAATTTAGAGATGCTACAATCGTCTCCCTGTTCAAGAACAAGGGCAGCAAAGCAGACTGTGCCAATTACCAAGGGATCTCACTCTTGTCCATTGCTGGCAAGATCCTTGCGAGAGTCATCCTCAACCGCCTGATCAGCTCTGTATCTGAGGAAGCACTCCCAGAGGCTCAGTGCGGCTTCAGACCCAGCCGCAACACAGTCGACATGGTCTTCTCTGTGAGACAGGTCCAGGAGAAATGCATTGAGCAGCACATGGACCTCTACGCTGTCTTCATAGATCTAAACCAAAGCATTCGACACCGTAAACAGAGAAGCGCTTTGGGTCATCCTAGCAAAGCTCGGCTGCCCCAGGAAGTTCACCAACATCATCCGCCTCTTCCATGATGGAATGGTAGGAGTTGTCCAGTCTAACGGCGACACATCCGCACCCTTCGACATTTCCAACGGTGTGAAACAAGGTTGTGTTCTTGCCCCCGTGATGTTCAACCTGTTCTTCACGTGTGTCCTGACCCATGCAGTACGTGACCTTGAGAAGGGAGTGTACCTGAAGTACAGACTAGACGGCTCTCTCTTCGACCTCCGTCGACTGAACGCCAGGACCAAGACCATCGAGAGACTGATCCTTGAGGCGCTGTTTGCCGATGACTGTGCGCTGATGGCGCACACGGAGTCTGACCTCCAGACCATCGTCAACAGGTTCTCGGAAGCCTCACGACTGTTTGGCCTCACCATCAGTCTCAGCAAGACCGAGGTCCTGCACCAACCGGCCCCAGGCACAAGAGCCACCCTCACCCAAAGTGTACATCGAAGGCACCAAGCTGAAGACTGTCGACCATTTCAGGTACCTTGGGAGCATCATCTCTCCTGACGGTACTATCGACAAGGAAATCGCAGCTCGCATCAGCAAAGCCAGCCAAGCCCTGGGTCGCCTGCGCACTCGTGTGTTGAATAACAACGTCAAGCTTTCCACCAAGATCAAAGTCTTCAAGGCAGTAGTTCTCCCCAGCCTCCTCTACAGCTGTGAGTCATGGACGCTGTACAGAAAGCACCTCAAGCAGCGTGAACATTTCCACATGAGATCCCTGCGCTCACTCGTGGGCATCAAATGGCAAGACAAGGTGACAAACCTGGAAGTCCTGGACATTGCTGGCTTAGTAAGTGTTGAAGCCTTGATCTTAAAGACACAACTCCGCTGGACAGGTCATGTCATACGCATGGATGATTCTCACATGCCACGCCAACTCCTGTATGGTGCACTCTCAAAAGGCCACAGGAAGCAAGGACGGCCAAAGAAACGCTTCAAAGACTGCATAAGAGACAGCCTCAAGCACTGCGTCTTCCGGTAAAGGAACTTGAAGCACAAGCACAAGACAGATCCAGCTGGCATGCCGCCACCAGGAAAGCCTGCACGCTCTTTGAACACAATCGGCGTGAACGGATCACCAGTGCCTGAGCTCGCAGAAAGACAGCGTCGACTCTCCCCACAGCTACGTTCCAGTGCCCCCATTGCCCTCGCAGGTGTGGCTCCAGGATTGGCTTCACCAGCCACACCCGCACCCACAAATAGAAGTCATGCACAATGATGACATCGGTTTCGATGGTCTACCCATTACCCACTCCATATTTGTTTCCATTCTTTGACACATGTACTGATGTATTGTATAACAAGCATTGTACTGATGTATTGTATAATTATTCATGACCTTGCTCGATATACTTTCCTTCCCAAAAAGCCTTGCGGCCCTGGCCCGCAAAGTTGTTGATGGATTATTGACCCATCCAGGGTCTTATGAAATAAATCACTAAATACTGTTCTGCTGCAACACTAAAGCATCCTTTTCAGCTATGACATTAACACTTTAATTAATTTTAAACTTGCCATTCTTCACGAATGCTTCACGAATGCCGAAGATACTTTTTTCGTCCATGTACGTGTCATCGTGTGCTTCGGCACTCGCATTGAACGTGGAAACCCGTAAAAAGTGATGCAAAGAGTACAAAAGGCTAAAGACACTAACCTGTAACTTAAAACCTTTGTTGTTGTAGATATGTAACACAAACTAGAGTCTTGAAATGCAACATTCCAAGCTGAAAAACACTGAAAATGTATTAGTGTAGGAGGTAGAGAGAACAGCCAAACGCTCAAAATCACTCAACACAGTTGGCTTCCTTGCGTCAACAAAACTGTCGTCTGCTTCACATAGCACCTATAGTGGAGTCATGTTTTCTTGTTTGTTCGCTACTATTTGTTTTGTTTTTCAAGTTATTATCCACATTGCTGCTATGAGTGTTTCATTGCTAAACTTTGCTTATGAATTAAACTGAATTAATATCATTTTGTGAATATGCATAATTATGTTTTGTTTCGGTGGCATTATAGTCTTGGTATGCAAACCTAAAATGGTCGCATTATAGTCTCGTTATGCAAACCTAACATGGTCGCACAGATTGGAGAGCATGAAGTGAAGGTAAAGTTTTGTTTTGGACTGGGTACATAAATTATATTGAGCAGCAATTTGCTTGATATAGTGCCGAAAACAGACAGATGTGATTACTTGACCCGATCAAAATGTCCTCGTCGTACTGACACACACACATACACTAGATTCTTACACCGGTGTTTAACCCTTCCTTTTGCATGTCTTTAGAGGTTTTTGCCATGGTGATTCCTACAACTGTACAAGAATCATCACAACAAAAACTTGCTGACAGACAAAGGGTTAATGATACATGTAGATTTTTACACCAGTGTTTAGGTGGTACTGAGAATCTCACTCAAGTGGTTTTAAAACATCCTACAATTGAAAGCAAGTAGGCTAAGTTTTTAAAGACCATGACCTACATGCCGATGTCAGAATCTTAATCACCTTTTGTTTGTAGTAACAAATGTGATTTACATTTTCCTTGAGCAACAGCTTGGCAAAGATCTTGATGTAATTTATTATGTAATGTTATGTCAAATTTTGATGCCAAACAAATATTCATGATGTGTTAGTGCAATACTTCGTGCCAGAGTGCCAATCATCATCATTAAAAATGTCCTTTAACCTGATCAGTGCCTTTTGATGGAAACTGTGTTCCTGCAGTCTCCATCAGTTAAACATCAACAAACCCTAGTTGTCCTAGGAACATGGATTCAAAGTGGTGTCAGCAAGAGGCATAGATCCTCATGAGCCCTGCAATTGCAGGGGCTCATGAGGATCTTTGTCTCTTGCAGTTGGGTGTGTTCAAATTTTCTCGGCATTGAATGTGAGCTGAAAGTGGGTAAAGTTTCAATTTCCTCTCTGTCGTTTCCTTAAAATCCATACCGATGGCATTACTATAAGGAAATACCCCTTAGCTTAACGATTTTAGCGTAAGAACCCTTTGTGTGTTCCTACACAACAAGGGACACAACCGTAGGTAGCTATAACCAAGGACCCTGGGTAGTCTCTCTTCCCCCCATAAGGTCAAGTGAGCAGTGTGATCATGCCAGTCTTACCCTTAGCTTCCGCGAGAATGGTTCACCGTCTTCAGCCTTCCCGCTTTGTTTGGAGTTACATTCTACGGCTTCACTACGTTCAAGTTACAACTAGAAAAGTGCTAAGAAGATGGTGAGGTAAGGCCTCGGGTTATGCCTACGAGAAGGCCGTCTGGTAAAAAATTAAGGTGGCGTCGGCATAACCCTGGGAAATTGTCAAAATTTCAAGGACTTGACCGGGCTTAGCCTTCGTTTAGTGTGGTGTGTTGTTCACGGGGCCAGTTGTTAGTGGCCCCGTGCGGTTGCATTCATGGCATAGTGCTTTCTGTTGCAATACGCAGTTACACACTTGTAGGAAGTGTAAGGACTTCCAGTGGCCGACGGATTCGCACGAGCTGTGTCTTCTTTGCTCCGGCTGCTCCTCTACCCGTACCTATGGAGAGTGCACCTCGTGGAAGGAGTGAAAATGGTCCCAGCTATGGGGATTCTATCCCCGAGGACGGCCTGTGGCTCAGACCAGAGACCCTACCAGGCCACTGGCAAGGGACCGGTCGGCGCAAGACACTCCGGCTAATCTCGCTCTTCCAAGCCCCACAGCTCCACTCTGACGAGCGACGGAGGAGATTGTTGGACCGTCGTCTCGCCGCGTGCTCAACTCTTTCCCAGTTGGCCCTCACGTAGCGATGGCCAGGTGAGTTCGCACAGTCTCGCATGGTCCTCCAGCAGGTATGACTGAGACTTTACTGCCCATCTCGTATGGTCCTCCAGAAGGGATAACCGAGACTCGGAGCTCAACGAGGATTGCTCAGACGGGGGGAAAAAGTCAACGGCGGACTTCAGCCTCTTCTAGCGCGCAGCAGAACTCACCTAGCGCTGAGGCTCATGCGAGACGAGGTACCCTTTGTGGCGCATTTCTGTTTCTTCGCGCTATGGATTCTGGGAGGAAACGACGCCCCTCTCTCGTCCAGCGAGCAGAAGTGCAGGTGAGTGCTACAGAGTTTTCCGGACTCCCGGAACGGCACCACGCTCATCGTTCCTCTCGTCTTTCCTTGGCCCTTCGCTCTCCACTCAGGCCCTGGGGGTGTTCCTTGGACGGGCACTACGGGACCCCACCGGACAGGGTAGCAGCATGGGACAGCAGTTACTTTCCGGTCCCGCGTCATCGAAATTCGATAGGGATGCCCTCAATCTTCGCCTGGAGGACTCAGCTTCTGCCCTTTTGGTTCCTCTCCCCATCCCCGCAGCCCCCCCCCCCCTCCCCCCCGCTTCTCAGGAGATGCACCTTTGCCTGCTGAGACCCCTCGTGCCTTGGATGATGCCGCCCGGCTGATCTCCGCTATTTTGCTTTTGGAGGCATGTCCGCCGTCACCACCGCTCAAGAGGAAGGCCGCGTCTTCTGTGGACGCCCTGTGCCAGGCTAAGCATTTTAAGACTCTTCTTCAGCCTCTAGGATTTCATGATCTCTTGGGCGCCTTTAAGAGAGCATCTGCGCCAAGGTAAGCTGCATGAGATGGGTTTCTTCGCGGACTCGTGGTGGCCGGCGGATATCGGCATCAGGTTCCGGCAGAAGTGGTATGCGGGTCACTCAAGCTTTTGTCTGCCCCCCTTCTGGCTGTGGACCCCATGGCTCTGCTACAGGCGGGAGGCTTGGCCCCGGCTCGACAGTTCATCCCCCCCGGGCTCGACCAGACAGCAAGTTTGATCCAGAATTCCCTGGCATGTGCAGGTTTCCTGGATCTGGCTAGGCAGGTGGTGGTTCAAGGTCTGGAGGATTTTTTTGGGAGCGCCCAAGTGAAACACGCTTGTGGGATATCCACGTGCTGGCTGTGATGGAGAATCGCCCGGTGCACCACTCAGTGACCAACGCCCTGGCAGCAGCCGCTAACTGCGATTTGATGAGGCGTGATGCCGTGCTGAAGAGTTGTCCCGGCATCCCTTCAACATTCAGCTCTTCAGATCCACCTGGCAGGAGGTAAATGATGCAGCGAAGAACCTGTGACTTAGCACTCCCAGGATGGACTACCCCCGGTTTCCAGCCGCCCGCATTGACGAGGGTCGCGCCCTGCGGGCCTTCAGACCCACCTCCCGGCTTGTTACCAGGCGCTCTTTCCGGACCAGACATTAAGCGCCGTCCCAGGAACGCTCGGAAGCCTGGGTGGGGGAGGGCCCAATGACTCTCCCGGCTTCGTCCCCGCCGATGTCTGCAGAGTCTCCAGTCGCCGGAAGGCTAGCAAGGCACAGCGATGAGTGGCGGTCGCTGCTGCCGGAAGACTCTTCAATTCTCGACGACCTTAGAAGGCCTACAGATCTCGTTTCGGACTCCTTCCCCACTTAGACGCTCCCCTCTCTCGTCGCGCGTGCCAGTCGATCAGTGCAAGGCAGACGCTCTGCAGGGAGAGATCGCCGCTCTGCTCCAAAAGGCCGCCACAGAAGTAGTAGCCCGCCACGACTCCCCCTGGCCTTCTACAGTTGGCTCTTCGTTGTTCCGAAGCCCGGCGGCAAGTGGTGACCTGTCATAGTCCTCGGCCTTGAACAAGTTCATTGTTGCCCCCCCCCCCCCCCGCATGGAGACAGCAAGAGCCTTACGAGCCGCGGTGCAGCCTATGGACTATGCGATCAGTCTCGACCTCTTGGACACATACCTCCACGTTCCCATGCACCCTGCCTCTCACCATTACCTGTGATTCGCCTTTCGAGGAGTGGTCTATCAGTTTCGGGCCCTACCCTTCGGTCTCAACCTCAGCCCTTGGGTCTTTACAAGGATCATGGATGCGTAGTGGCCAGAGTCTTCCTTAAGCCCTACCTCGACAACCTGCTTCTCACTCGCAGCCTCGCTAGAGGCGGACAGGAACGCGCTCCTAGCACTTCTTTGCCAGCTCGGGTTCATCGTCAACGAGGGAAAATCGGACTTAGTTCCGTCTCGCAGGTTTGTCCACCTTGGCATGGAATTCTTGACCGACCTTACTGAAGGCTTGGATTCTGAAGTTGGCGTCCCTAGCCCACCAGGTGTCTCTAGCAGATGCGGTTTGGCTCCAGCTCTTGGGCCTAATCAGCGTGGTGGCAGACCTGTTACCCCTCGGCAGGCTCAACTCATGACCGCTTCAGCTCCATTTGCTGCTCCACTGGTGACCGTCCGCTGGAGATCTCGCAGCCTTGATCCCAGTCCCGCTGTTGATTTGGCCTCACCTGCTCAGATGGTCAGACCAGGTTTGGTTGGCGACGGGAACCCCGCTCTTCACCCCCTCCCCCGCCTCGGTTCTCAATCTGCACGGATGCAAGCCTCGTCGACTGGGGAGCCCACTTACTGCCGGAGTTCAGCGTCGTCTCGGGTCAGTGGCCGTCAGACCTCCGAGACAAGCACATCAACTGGCTGGAATTGAAAGCGGTGTGGTTGGCGCTTATCAACTGGGAGGCACGGCTTTTCGGCCAGGAAGTCCTGATCCTGTCCAACAATGTGACGGTGGTAGCATATTTACAGAAGCATGGCGGCACTCGGTCCCCGGCCCTCTGCATGCTACTGTACCAGATTCTCCTGTGGGGCAGGATCGAGGGATCGCGCCACGAGCTCGGCACATCCGAGACACCTGAATGTTCTCGCAGTCTCTCACTCTCGTCAAGGGCAGCTCCTCAACACCGAGTGGTCCCTCCGGCCAGACATCTTCCGGATAATCTGAGCGCACTGGGATACGCCCATGATCGACCTGTTTGCGACCAGATGGAACAAGCAGCTTCCGCTCATTGTCTTGCCCATCCCGGGACCCGCTCGCATGGGCAGTGGGCGTGCTGTACGTCTCCTAAGAGGACCTTGTAGCCTACACTTATCCTCCCTCAGGGCTAGTTCCCAAAGTCCTCAAGCGCCTGGGATGCAACACAGTCCTACTTCTTGTCACTCTGTTCAGTTAGAACATGATTTGGACGACAGATCTTTTGAGCCTCGCCACGGACCCGCCTCTTTGGCTCCCCACCTCTCGCACGATGCTGAAGCAGCCCAGGCAGAATCTCTTCCACCCTTGCCCGGAGAGGCTACTTCTTCACGTCTGGAGGTTGTGCAGCAAACCCTTGCAGCACGAGGTTTCTCAAATGCAGCAGTGCAACCCAGAGACCATCCACTCGCCTGGTGTACGAAGGAAAGTGGAGTGTCCTACTGTGAGTCAGAGCTACTCTCCCCCACGGCACTGACCGTGCCTCAGCTGGCTGAGTTCTTGTTGTGGCTTTCAGAGAGCAGAACTTGGCCCCAATCACCATTACAGGCTACCTCTCCATGGTTGCAGACACTTATCGGCACTTAGGCCTACCAGGTCTGGGAGCATGCAAGGACCTCTCAGATCTGATGTCCCACTTCGAACTCCAGCGACTGGTCGCTTGCTCACTCTTTCCACGCTGGGACCTCCCGTGGGTGTTAACCTGGTTGAACTCCTCTCGGTTCAAACCTCTTCCCTTGGCCCGCCTTGTGGACGTGAGCAGGAAGACCTGCTTTCTCTTGACCCTCGCCACAGCGGCCAGTTAGCAAGCTGCATGCCCTGTCAGTGGACCCGGGTTGCCTGCAGTTCCGGGCCGATGGATCAGTACAGCCCCTGACCAACCCTTCCTTCTTCGTCAAGAATAGACTCCCCTCTGCGGCGGCACAGATGATGAGTCTCCGCCCGCTCACAGGGTTTGACCGGTCCCAGGAGTCCCGACTGCAGGACCCGGTATGTGCGTTGAAAGTCTACCTGCGCAGAGTAAAGCCCTTCAGGAGAGGCTGCACCCGCCTCTTCCAGCCCTTGGCCCCGGGCCGAGCTGACATTTCCGCCCAGACGATCTCATCCTTGGTTGCGATGGGTCATCTGCTCTGCATACAAGGATATCTCCCTGGGGGAGGGGGGGGCTAAGAGAATGCGGATACAGGCACACGAAGTCAGAGCGGTCGCCACGAGCGTCGCGTTCGACCGCAACTGCGCAGTCAGAGACATCGTAGTGGCTGCCGGGTGGCGAGCAGAGTCCACCTTCACCTGCTTCTATCTCTGAGACCTCTCCGGCCAGCGAGAGAACCTGGCCCTCGGAGGAGACCTCTCGGCAGCGCAATACTCCCTCCGAGCGCCTCAGGCACCATAGGTAACACTTAGCTGAAATCGTCGGGAGGTTGCCCCTCGAGGCTAAGCTTATAGCAGTGGTGGTTTTTTTGGGCAGCACCCACCTCCTTTTCGCTATTCTTCCTTATAGTAATGCCATCGGTATGGATTTTGAGGAAACAAATGTATTTTTCTCTAATAGATATTTTTTTTGAAAAATATTTACCGATGGCATTACTCAAAGGTCCCTCCCACCTACCCCGCTTGCCGCCACTACGCTAAGAGTAAGACTGGCGTGATCACACTGCTCACATGACCTTATGCAGGAAGGGAGACTAACCAGGGTCCTTGGTTACAGCTCCCTATGGTTGCGTCCCTTGTTGTGTAGGAACACACCAAAGGGTTCTTAGGCTGAAATATGTAAGCTAAGGGGTATTTCCTAATAGTAATGCCACCGGTAAGTATTTTTTGAAAAAACATCTTTCAGAGAAAAATACATTTTTTTTTACCAGACTTCATACAACTTAAAAGACAATTTTGTGCATACGTGGCTGTCCACGTACAAGGGCTCAAGCTGTATCGCACATTGTGTGATACATCTTTTGCGCTTGAAGGTGCAAAGAAGGATGCGCTGTAGTCATAGCAGAATGCTTCGATCCCTAGTCTGAGACAGCAGTCAGCCTTGGTTTGAAATGGTCAGAGATGTTTCCTTCTGGTTTATTTCAGTCACGGTGACCAGGGCCAGGGCAAGGTGTTCTCATGCCGGGGGATTGAGATTTGTGCCAACTATTTTCTGCGTCGAGGTCACCAGGTGATTGTGTGGGTGCCACTGTGGCGCCGATATAGACAGCAGCCTCCTCATCAGCCAATCAGAGACCAGGATGTGCTGGAGCATCTAGAACGGAAGGGCGTACTGAAATTCACCCCTGCACGCAAACTGCCAAATGGCCAGCTGATAGCCAGTCACGAGGACAAGTACGTTAAGCCTTCCTTGCCAGCTGCTGAAGATGAAGTGTCTAAAAGCAGCAAAGAATCACTGCTTATAACCCTGTCTGTCTTAGGCTTACGAATTTGAGTGATGCTAGCAGGAGGCATAGATCTTCATGAGCCCCTGCCGATGCTTGGGCTCATGAGGATTGGTGCCTCTTGCATTTTGGTGTTATACTCTGCTCCAGTGGTTTTATTAGGATTAATTCCCCTGTGCATGTATCTGCCAGTACTGTCAACACCACTGGTAGCTGCATGCACCAGGCGGTTAATAAAAAGCAAATGTCTTTGAATTTGTTTAGATATTTGGTGGTTGGTTTTTTTTACAGGTTTGCTTGTAATTGACATTAACCCCTTTGCTAGCTGAACACAAAGAGAGACACACATGCAAGAGACATAGATCTTCATGAGCCCCTGCAGTTGTGTAGGCTCATGAGGCTCTGTGCCTCTTGCTGACACCATTTTGTATCCATATTCTTTGGACAGCTAGAGTTCTTTTGCAGTCAGTGGACAAAGATTTCAGAAATGCAGAAATTGTATGCAGAGAACTCTAACGTCACTTAATCCTATTATTGTTTTTTGTTGTTGTTGTTGTTGTTCTTCTTCTTCTTCTTCTTTTGAAATGTTTGTATTTTTTAAAATTTGTTTTGATTTGCTACATGTTTATGTTGTAGATGGGTGTTGGACCTGGCTGTAGAGATTGATGCAGTTGTTGTGTCCAACGATCATTTCCGTGAATTTGCTGACAAGGGAGTTGGATATGAACATATTCTCTTACACAGGTACGTAACAGAAGGTGGATATAGCAGTGCTTTCAGTGGTTCAGAATGTATTTTATCTATGTAGATTACTTTGCATAAGATATAAAAACAAACATTTGTGTCCAGTGGCATTTTGTTTCATCTGAAGTTCAGTTTATAACAAATTCAGATAATACACAATTTAGATCTAGTAACACTTTTTCAGAGGTCTCAACAACATTCTTTCTATGTAAATTATCTTGCTGGAGCTACCAGAAAAGAATGGGTGCCCAAGATTTCATGTGGATGTTGATCTGAAGGGCAGTTATTGTCCTATTATTTTTGCCTTCTGTGATTTCATGCCTTGTCGTTTTGGTGCCATAAAGGTGGTAATATGCTGTATGTACATTTTTGTTTCTGAAATCTTGGTTTATTCATTGACCAAAAGCCAACACTGTCCAAGAAACATGGATACAAATTGGTCTCAGCAAAAGGCATAGATTCTCATGAGCCCCAGCAGTCGCAGGGGCTCATGAAAATCTGTTTCTTGCAGTTGGATCGTGTTCATTTTTTCTTAGCAGTAAACCAGTTAACTGTTTGTGTTCATTCAGCGATTCTTCTGTGTTGCCATCATTATGCCTGTCTGTAGGTTGCTGCCGTATCAGTTTGTGAATGACCTTTTCATGCCAACGCCAGACCCTCTCGGCCGACATGGGCCACTCCTCAATGATTTTCTTCACAGAGGGTGGGAAGCACGGTTCAATGAAAGGTAAACTGCAGTGGGTTTTTTTGTTGTTGTTTTTTTTTTCCCTTTTCTATAGAAGCTCTTTTTGTATCTTTTTAAATATGGGCTTATACAATTATACAATTTTAAGATAAGTGTTGCAGAAAGCAAACATAGATAATCTGCAAGATACATAGATTCTCGTGATGCTCTATGCCTGTTGCTAGACAGGTATAAATAAAGAAGTACCCAACGGAGAAGAAACACGCTTAGAAAAGATGGGTACAACACAATTTATTAATATTTCGGGTAAATACCCTTTGTCAAAATAGACAAACAAACAAACAGAGAGATTAGCCGCTACTTATCTTCATTGGCAGAAGGAATGTGGCAACTGAAGGAGGTGACGTAAAATAAAAGAAAAGGAAGAACAAAAGTGCGGAAAAAGTAAAAATGACGTCAACGAAAAATCGTAATAGAGAGACTCGGAAAGAACCTGAACACGAGAGACAAGTACAGCAAGTACGTGCAGGAGCGAGCGAAAGAAAAGGTGTGTAGATGAGGCCAGAGAAAGAGAGAGAGGGAGAGAGAGAGAGAGAGAGAAAGAGAGCGAGACGGAGAGAGAGAAAGAGAGAGAAAAAGAGAGAGAGAACGAACAGGGGGTACCCTTGGGCACGAAGTAGGCTGAGTGTCTAATACACAAAGCCTGCTAAACACCAACCCGAAGGCAAACTTTATATCACCTTCAAGTTGAGGACTACCTCGGGGAAAAACGGGAGGACCCCGGGAAAAAAAACCCAGCATTTAGCACGGTACACAACAAGTAATAAGTCATGAAAACAAAGCAAATAATCAAATTCAGTAAGAGAATATAGGTAAAAGTGGAGAGTAGGTAGTTGTGAAACCGTCTTCAAGGGTAACTCAAAAAATAAGGGGGGGGGGGGGGGGGGGAGGAGAGAGAGAGAGAGAGATGGGGGCGGTGGGGGGGGAGGGGGGGGGGGGGGAAAGAGGAAGGAGGAAGGGGAAGAAGGGAAAAGGAAACAGCGTAAAGAGAGAAAGAGGGCTAGAGAGAAGTGGTAAAGGGGGTAGGGGGGGGGGGGGGGGGAGAAAGAGGGAGAGAGGTAGAAGGAAAGAGAGGGAAAAAAAAGAAAAAAAAAGGGGGTGGGCTGGGGGCGGAAGACAACCAGCCAGAGCCACCAACCCCACCCAACAGGCACCCACCAGCCCACAGAAAAACACACAGGCACGCAACAAGACGACCACATACATCCCCAAGGGATGCACACGATCGCCTCGCCCCAAAACCGCGTATCAAACTGTGAGCCGGAGACCCGGCGCCCGACAGGGAAGGGCAAGGGATCCACAACTAAACGTTCGGCCAGCGCTGAGAAAGTCCCTAAGGGAAATGTACATATCAACCAGCGCCAACCTCACCTAACTGGTTAGTGAGTAGTAAAACAGTGAGGTAAAGTAGCAGACACAAGCAAGGTAAAAAATGTTAATCTTTCATATTCATCCCGAGTGGCGCCACAGTGCCCAGTTTATTAACCCTCTTCTGCATGCAAGTGCATGTGCCAGGCGGCTCTTGAAAATATCACCAAAGGGAATCAACTCCGTAATTTTGAATGGGTGACATTTAAAAAAAAATGTTAAAAAATATTTAGACAAATCTTGAGAAAGAGCAATTATTTTTTCTAAAGTGTTAAATCAATAAAGATATAAAATAAACATTTGTGGAGCTGTAAAATGTGTAAGGAAATAAAGGTGAAAAATCTAAAGTTGAATGAACTGCAGTTTTACGTACTGTCAATCTCAGTTGCTGATGATCACAAGCTTTATCCTCAAACGATGATGTTGACTAAAAAAAAACGATAACCAAGTCATCCCATTCCAAATCTAAGTCAGATTCTTCCCCTCTTCCACCAAGTCTTGCTCTGTAAATCCCTCAAAATCTTCATAGGCACTGCTTTCCCCCACCAATGATCACCACAGTTCGAGGCCAGCCATTCTTACTGACACTCGATTCACACTTGAAACTTCAAAAATTTGTTGCTCCGTAAGGAAACGTCCAAAATGCACATGGCGTGTATTGACAGGAAGTGGAAAGAATCTCGAAAATGAGGCTTGTGGTCTCGCGAGATTTCTATTACCATGGTAAACATGGCAGCCTCCACAGTATACACGTGGTTCAGCGGGCGTTACCGGGCGTTCTATGCACAAATGCTGTGTGTTTTCAGCGGGCGCTGGTGGGCGCTCTATGCAGAAGAGGGTTAATCAGAAATTTTTCACGGTCTTTCCTGGCCCAGATATTACTGGCTTGCATAAGCCAGAGGCCTTTAACCCGAATGTCCGAGACGGAGTGGTCGGCCTGATTGAAATGTCGTCCGACCGGTCTGTTGTATTGGTACTTGACAGACTGAAGATGTTCTTTGAAACGGTCGTTGATGGTTCTTTCCGTCTCTCCAACATAGAGTTGGCCGCATTTCACACAGGAGATGACATAAATCACGTTGGTGGTTTGACACGTGAAGTATCTGTCTATGTTGAATTTGTAACGTGGACCATTCACCACGGTGGAAGGGCAAATAAAAGGACACGTCTTGCAATTAGGAACATTGCACGGAGTGGAGCCGGAGGGTCTGGTGGTATGACGAGGCTTGAGAGTAGAGCGAACAAGCATGTCCCGCAAATTAATATCCCTCTTGAAAGCTACCAACGGAGGTTCAGAAAAGATAGCAGCAGATTCTTGACTGGATGACAGAAGACCCCAGTTAGAAAGAAGGATTTTACGCACCGGATTGGTGTGGGGATGGTAGATCATGGTTACGATAGGCCTGTCACTATCAGCGGTAGGTTTAGTCTGCAGTGTACTCGCGCGACTAAGTTTTTGAACCATTTGGAGAGATCCTTGAACAACAGTATGTGGGTAATGTCTGTCGATGAAAAATCCAGCCATTTCTTTGGATTGAACATCAAAATCTGATTCTTCGGAACATATTCTTTTTAGCCGAAGAAACTGGGAATAAGGGATGCTGTTTTTAGTTTTGGGGTTGTGAGAAGATCGGTAGTCAAGGTAGGAATGTGAGTCGGTAGGTTTGTAATGTATTGAAGTTTTCAACATTCCGCAGTCAATCCTGATGTTCATGTCCAGAAAGTCGACTGAAGTAGCTGATATAGTGTATGTGAACTTGATGGATGGGTGGAAGTCCTGCACGAAGTGAATGAAGTCTAAAAGTGCAGCTTGGGTCATGTGTGTAGCTCCTAAACCGTCATCGATGTAGCGTTTATACATCTCAGGGACAGGCCCGGTGTATTGCTGAAGAATCTGTTGCTCAAGGAAACCCATGAAAAGGCAAGCATAGCTGGGTCCCATTTTTGTGCCCATCGCTACGCCACTGCACTGAGCGAAGGTGATGCCATCAAAGGTGAAACTGTTAAGAGAGAGAACCAATTCAGCCAGACGTAGAAGTGTATGAGTAGGAGGTTGTTTATGACTTCTTTGGTTGAGGAAGTATGCAAGTGCATTGAGGCCGTCATTGTGCGGTATAACAGTATATAGTGAAGTGACATCAAGGGAAAACAACAGTTCAGGTTTGAAAAGTTGTTTCTGGTTGACTTGTAGGTAGGTAGAGACTGGACAAAGGGTTGGAAGATGATGTCCATTCAGTGGGACAGCTGCAAGCTGACACTATGGGGCGGCCAGGATTGTTGAGTTTGTGAATTTTTGGGAGAAGGTAAAAGTTAGGTTGCTTAGGCCGCTTTTTTATGAGGAGATTAGCTGTGGAAGGAAGCTCTCCTTTAAGAATCATCTCTTTGACTGTCTTAGAGATGCGCTTTTGATCAGCTTGGAGGGAGCATTCGTCAAGGTGTTGGTAGTGTTCTGGGTTCTCTAACTGTCTGTAAGCCTCTTTGATGTACAGATCTCTGTCCCATACAACGACGGCGCCACCTTTATCGGCTGGTTTGATGATGATGTCGCTTCTGTTATGAAGATTGTTGAGAGCGTCGAGTTCAGATTTAGTGAGATTAGAGTGAGGAATGGGTTTGAATTTGAGTTGTCCAATGTCAGACATGGTCTTCTTAATGTAGCATTCGAGTTCAGGAAGTTTACCATGAGGTGGTTCTCTTCGGACAGGAGTGTCAAAATGATCAACGAAGATGTCACCAACCTTCTGAGTTCTCGGTCGATGGCCCAGGACAGCCATCCATCTAAGAGACCTATAGAATTTCTGCAGATCTCTGATGAGTTCGTATTTGTTTATAGTAGGCTGCCTTGGAATAAACTTTAAACCTCTGGAGAGGACAGCTCTTTCATCGTGTGTCAGAGTTAAATCTTCAGGAATGCACTGTACTAGATTCCTGTGAGGTGTAGTAGTACCGACGAAGGCGCAGTGGAAGTGCGTAGTGGTTACATGGATTGATTTAGGTATAAATAAGCTGCTCAGGCATATGGGTCATTGGGCGTTAAATATACAGTAGATTTTAGGCATCATAGGTCAAGAAGTGTGTTGTTTCCTGGGGCCGGATGCTTGACAGCCTTCTAACTCTTAAAACACTGTTAAAAGTGAAAATTTACAAACATTTTGTAAAAATCGTGTTTAGCGGACTTAGATGCGATGCACGGCAGACTTCTAAATTGTAAAACAGTTTTAAAAGTGAAATTAAAAATCGTTTTAAAAAATCGTGCTTAGCGCGCTTAGATGCAATGCACGAAACGTTTAACACTGTTTTAGCGACGATTTTCGCTTGTAACTTTAGAAGTGCTCGGAGCTATTCTAAATGCGCTAAAACGCTTTTAAAATTGAATGGGCGCCATTTTTAATCAGCCGTTTCATTGATTTCTACAACATCAGCGAAGGAAAGAGAGATCACTGCATCCTTTCGGACGAAATATAACGACGAACAACATCGGTTTCAGCGTTTGAGATTTACTGAGAAGGGCTGAAAAGCGTTGGGAAGTGAAATATTGTCGGAGAGATCGGCGGAGGTCAGCCGGCGTAACACAACCTGACTTTTATATAATTATAATACACTCGATTACCATCAATGCCTCAATAGCGCTGTCGGTAAGAGTCGCGGTAAAAAATGTCACTTTTGAAACCACGACTGGCATGGTTCGAGCCACAGCTTTTCCGTTTTTTTTTTTTTCTTGTTTGTTTGTTGTTATTGTGCTGCACGTCTTTAAGTATTTCCATATTCCTTCAGCAGGACTGCTTCCTCTGCCGAGAAAAAAATTGTTGTTCTCTTTTTAATTTTGGTGTGTGGAAATAGTCTCTGCCGGACTTGGAACAGCCATCTTGGCCAGAATGGAACTGATGAGTGACGCAATAAAGTTAATTGACGTCAATCTTATAGGTGTTAGTTCTTGTTCTTATGAACTTTCGTGTTTCTTTTTTCATTGGGATTTTCTTTCCATACTAGTGATCATAAATCTTTACTGCGAATGAACTATTCAAGGAACCTCCTATCAGTCTATTTATATATCGGTGACGTAGTGCGGTAGACAATTTTTAGCTAAAACGTTGTTAACCTTTTTTAGAAACGTGTTTTAAAACCTCTGTTAACTAAAACGATTTTAATTTTAAAATGCCCCCACCCGGGTCTGCCCTGGGGGACTTGAGTGGGGTTATGTATTTTTTAGTTCCCAGGGTCACCCTGGTCAGCCCCACAGGGTGGGTTTTTCTCTCTATTCTGGGGCATGTGTTTCTGTCTACCCTTTGTCCATTCACCTGTATTTGCCTTTTTAAAACTCTCCCTACTGTCTGCACTGCCTGTAGCTCTTGATATTGGATGTGTGTTGCTAAATGGTCTTAGCTTTATTTAGGCCCCATTTGTTAGGTTTATTTAATGTATTTGACCGGCTGGCGACATACATTCAATGTTCTGTTTAGTTTTTTTTTTCACAAGCAGTGCAGGCACGTCCTGAGAAAGCCTTGTTGCTGTTGGGACGTTAAGCAATGTACAATCAATTAATTTTAAAATGCTTTTAATTTAGAATGCTGTTAAGCATCCGGCCCCTGACTGCTGACGCTTTGGTTTGGTATCTGTGGTTCCCATTAACCCATTTAACCTCAAGGCCACATTTTCCCAATTTTGAAGGTGTCACCTAACAACTGAGTACCAGTTGCAGGAGATGGATCGACCATGATAGTTCAAGGGTAGTGCCTGATTGGTTCGGCACCTGATGGTGGCAAGCTGTTATGGCACTACTTGAGTCATCACGGTTGATCCAACTCCTGCTGTGGTGCTTCAGGGCTAAATGGGTTAATGCTAGCCTGGGCAGCTTTTAACATCTTTTACAATCGTTATCACAGTTAAGTGGCTTTGTCAATGTTTCATTTCCTCTGTTAGTTTTATTCTCTCTCTTGTGTTTAGTCTTTCTTTTTTTCGTGCCCCTTCGATTGGTATCGATAAGGCTTCATTTCCCCTTCTCCTTCTCTCCTTCCTTCTCTTGTATTCAGACTTCCTTTTATCCATGCCCTTTTGTCTACCATATTGAAAACACAGTAGACTTTGAAATGGGGCTGGTCGGAGCGCATTCCGGAGCATGCACATGACGTTTTTGGCATGCAGGGCAGAAATTCTGGCAAAGAAGTAACAAGATAAAAATGACGTCACATCTAGCTACACAAACGTCTTAGAGAACGTCTTTTTGGCGCCAAAGCACCGTATGTGTATGTGACAGTGACTAGAGCTAACGTTTGAGGATGGACAAGTTTGAAATTTTAAGATATTGTCCCTAAAAGAATAATCTCATGACCTTTTTTGCGATTTTTTTAAATTAAGATGCTGATTCGCGAGAAAATGGCCGTTTCACAAAAACTAATTGATCCACACAGGAGTCCATAATTTTTCTTAATTTTACTAGATATTTTGTGTATAGCTAGATAAAAGGGACATTGAATGAGTTCGATAAGCAGCATTGTACCTCTAGAACTTTTTGAGTGATAATTAAATAGTTTTTGAAAAAAAAATATTTTCACGTTTTGGGGATTAATTTCACAAATTATATGGGTTAATCTTAAAACAATTGAATCTTTTTTATGAAAAAAAAAAAATCTCATTAATAATCACATGATTTTTCGTATACGGTATTTACATAAGCCTACAATTTGTCTCGGCTGTCGGGTACAATTAGGTGAATAATGACCTGTATGCCCTAGGTTTGAAAATCAAACAGTTTTCTGCACCACTTTTTCGAGTCATTTTGTAAAACAGCTAACATAACTTTAATTTTTCTTTTATGAAAAAACTATCTTCTCATTAATACCTTCATGATTTTTTATAAACACTGTTTGCTTAAGCCTGTTGTTTGTCTCGGCCCTGGGGTAGGATTAGGTCAAATTGTGACCTGTAAGCCCTAGGCGTGAAAATAAGCAAAAAAATTGCAAAGTTGATTCTCTGACGTCAAATGTTAGTACTGCGATGAGTGACGTATAACATAGAGTCGTCACTATGAACACGGCTTCGTGGGACTAATGTTGCCATGACGTGAAGCTTGAAATGACATCATTTTGTTGCACGTGCTGTTATTCTTCTTCAGAATAGCTATGCTACGCCAGACCACAGAGCTTATCAATGGCGGGAATCGCCGTGTGTCCATCTTTATTTCTGTGTGTGTGGATCAGAGGGTGGGTTAGAGTAGAAGGAGATGTATTCCTGTCGCTACAGGAGCCCACAGAGCGTACTAATGATGGGAAGCGCCGTGTGTCCGTCTTTATTTGTGTGTGCCAACGTGTGTTGATCTTCTGATGATTCCCTGCCACGGTCAACCAACTGACTATTAATTGATCAAAGGTTGGCTTAGAAAGGAGGGAAATGGATCAGCATAATAAGCCTGAAAATATGAACAACTCTGAATGTTCCTAAAAGATTTAACGCATCTGAGCTCCTAGCAATATGGTAGACTTCCTCATGAAATCCTCATCTTGTTTTCATTTCAAAATCCCAGAAAGCTGAATTTTAGCTTTTTGGTTCAGACAGAACAGCTCTCCAGCCAGCTAGTTCCATCTGCAAGAGGCATACATTCTCATGAGCCCCTGCGAATGCAGCCCTCCAGCCAGCCAGTTCCCTCTGCAAGAGGCATATATTCTCATGAGCCCCTGCATTTGCAGGGCCTCATGAGAATTTATGCCTCTTATGGACCATGGGGCATAATTAGTCCATGGTCTATTTTCAGTCATTTACATTTTTTGCACTGTCACCCATGCATTTCTTTTCTTTTGTTGTCTTCTTTCACTCACATTGATTGATTCGCTTATGTATTTGTAAGCCAAAAGTTAAGAAGAATAAAAAGGAAACAGAAGAAGAAGAAGTGGAAAAAGATGAACACTGATAGCGGGATATCATTTGGCCAGGTGAAAAGTTCAAGACAATGATGAGTAAGTGATTGATGAATTCTTTCATGCTCATCGTTATTTGAGACAGTTGTGATTTTGTGAGACGGTTGTGATTTTTTTTTTTTTTTTTTTTTTTTTTTTTTTTTTTTACTTTTTTTTTTTTTAGGGGCTACTCTCCTCACCTAAATGCTACGATCACTACTTAAAGCTTTGAGCCCCAAGGTCCCGTTTCTCAAATTTGGGAGGTGTTGCCTGATGACTGTGTATCGGTTGCAGGAGATGGATTGATCATGAGAATTCAAGGGTAGTGCCAGATTAGCTTGGCGCCATCAGGCGCCAAGCTAATCAGGCACTACACCTGAATTATCATGGTCGATCCATCTCTTGAAACAAAACTTTATGATTACCTGATGATTTAAACTTAGTACTTTTCAGGTACTGCAATATCTCCTGTACCTCGTGTATTTCATGCAGATGGTTGGTATGTGTGTGTGCGCGCGCGTGTGTGTGTATGCTCGTGCTTGTTTGTGTGTGTGAGTGTATGCGTGTGCGGCACGCGCGCGTGCGTGTGTGTGTGCATGTGTGTGTGATGAGTGTTATTATTTCTCTTGTATATAATGATGCTATCGGGTTTTGTATGTAAATATTATTATTATTATTATTATTATTATTGTTGTTATTTTTTTTAATAGTTTCCTCTTTTTTATGCTGTAGATGTTAGAGACGGTTGTGATTCAGTTCACACTTGTTTTTGAATCTATGTGTGGACACTGGATGTTTCCCTCAGTTCGCTGCGCTGATCAGCACAGCAAATGGAGGGAGGAACCAGTGTGCTGTAAGTTGTGTTACTTTTGGACATTCATCCAGGGATCATTATGGCATATCTCCTGCTGCAGTGTATCCAGAAGAGAGAAGCCTCTTCTGTATTGTGAAAGGAGTCAGACTATATTTCAGCTGTGCAGTTTAGCTTTCTGCTTGTTCTGCTGTTTCTTGCTGTTGTCATCATCCCGTATCTTGCCTTTATTGGAAGTATTATTGTTGGCTCACGTGCGAAGCAAAAGTGAATATGTTTTGGGCCAGTGGTCGTCTGTCCGTCATCCGTGGTAAACTTTACCTTTAGCAATTTCTCGGAAACTATTCAAGCCACAGTCTTCAAACTTGGCCCAGTATACTTTGTGGCAAGACCTTAATAAACATACCAATTTGAGTGACCTCTCACAAAGGTCAAAGTCACAGGGGCTCACAAAATAGGTACAAAATGGCTATAATTATTTATTATTTTTTGTCAAATACTATTAACAACTTCAAACCCAAACTTGGTACAGAGATGCCTGATGAGAAGACCCTTCTATGCATACTAATTTAGTTGATTCCTCGGAAAGGTCAAGGGTCACAAAAGCTCAGCGAATAGGTCCAAAATAGCCATCTTTGGTAAAGATGTTTTTTTCTCAAATACTGTTCACAACTTTAAAACCAAATTTAGTAAAAAGATACCTGATGGTAAGACCTTTTTATGCATACTAATTTGATTGATCCCTCAGAAAGGTTAAGGGTCACAAGAGCTCAGGAAATAGGTCCAAAATAGCCATATTTTGACATTTGATGTTTTTTTTCTCAAATACTATTCACAACTTCAAACCCAAACTTGCTACAGAGATGCCTGATGAGAAGACCCTTCTATGCATACTAATTTAGTTGATTCCTCGGAAAGATCAAGGGTCACAAAAGCTCAGCGAATAGGTCCAAAATAGCCATCTTTTGGTAAAAGATGTTTTTTTCTCAAATACTGTTCACAACTTTAAAACCAAATTTAGTAAAAAGATACCTGATGGTAAGACCTATCTATGCATACTAATTTGGATGACCCTTCAGAAAGATCAAGGGTCACAGGCTGGCAAATGTGTGTAAAATGCCAATTTTTGATAAAATTGTAGGTATTATCAACATTTTTGCCAATTTTTCAATCAAATTTGGCACAAAGATAGGGGTGAGGGGGGGGGGGGAGGGTGTGTGGGGTGGGGGGGGGTTGACAGATGTGTGAAAAATGCTTACATTTTGAGAAAACATGGATTTTGCTGGTGCGGAAGCCAGCCCTTATTGTCACAAAGATCACACATCTGTATATCGGTTGTCCACGTGAGCCATAATGGCTTTTCCTTTCTTATTTTCTTTGGATTAATCCCCTTGTGCATGCAGCCACCAGTACCATCAAAATATTAAACCCCTTGTGCAAACGACCAATACTGTAGACAGCACTGGTTGCTGTATCGACAAGAGGGTTAAAATATTTCTGATGATGACACAAACATCTTCGGTTTGTATACCTCTTTTCAACTCTGTCCCTACAGGAGAGACCAGCCTCCCATGCAGCAGGCATTTAATCTTCAACCCCCAATGCACCATACAGGAAACCAGCAATATCTGGGACGGCCACCAGCCCCCCAACAGCCATGGAATCGCCTTCGGATAAACCAGCAGGCTCCAAGACGACCTTTCATGGGTCAGCAGCAACCAGTGCGACCTCCCTGGTCCCAACGTGGTGGATTTCAGCCCCCTCGCCTACTTCCTTTCGTCCCACAGCAACCAGCATGGTCAGGGGCACAGAAAATATTCAAGGGAGATGGCGCCCAGCAGAAAGGTTCCAACATTAATCAGTCGCCGGAACGACACCCCACTGTCACTGCGGACCTTATGAAGGCACTGAAGGGAGTGTTTCCAGAGGAGGAACAGGAAGAGAAGATCCGCTCTGTCCTGGAGAACCACTCTAGTGAAACGGATCTCAACCGCCTTACAAACTACTGCTACAGTGCTCTTTTTTTGTAAATACAGGGGACTCTTTCTTTTCCATCATCAGTTGCGCCTGATTAATTTATGTAATTAATTTACTGCAGTATGGCAAGAGTCATACTTAAATCATAGCACCAACTGCCCAAGATGAATTTACCAAAATAGCTTGAGGGTAAATTATCCCTGAGTGTCTCCCAGCTGTCGACCATGATAATTCAAAGATAGTGCCAGATTAATTTGGCGCTGTCAGGCACCTAGGGCTATTCTGGTACTACTCTTGAAAAATCATCATGGGTGGGACTTTTCCGGCTACAGCCGGATTTCCGAATTCACAACAAACAAAAAATTCGTTTTTTGTTGTTGTTTTTTTTCACTTAAAAAGTGCCCCCAGTATTCAACTTTTTTTTCAGGATTCATCTCTGTCCCACCCATGTATCATAATGATCCATCTCTTGCAACTGGTACATAGTCATTAGGTGACACTTCCAAAATTCTGAAATGTGGCCTTGTAGTTAAGATGGACCATGACAGCTTGTGTGAAGTGACTGAGCTTGACACCTGTGTAGGTGCCAAGCTAGTCAGTTACAAGAGGTCGACAAATGTGAATAAAATGCTAATAATTGCAGTTATTATAAACATTTTTGCAACCTTTTTAATCAGGCGCCAAGATAGTCAGTCACCAGAGGTCGATAAATGTGAATAAAATGCCAATATTTGCAGTTATTCTAAACATTTTTGCAAACATTTTAATCAAATTTGGCACAAAGGTAGCTGATGATAAGACCTTCCTAAGTATCCTAATTTAGTCGACTCATCGCAAAGGTCAAGGGTCTCGGGGGTTTGACAGATGTGTGAAAACTGATTAAATTTTGATAAAACATGGATTTTGTTGGTGCCGAACCCATCCCTTTACTTATTGTCAGACATGTGTGGATCGGTCATACATTTGAGCTATAAGGACTTTGCCTTTCTAGTTTCAAAATGCAAGAAAGTTGAATTTCAGCTTTTTGTTTCAGACAGAACACTGTTCCATCTGTAAGAGGCATACATTTTCATGAGCCCCTGCATCTGCAGGGGCTCATGAGAATTTGTGTCTCTTGCTGGCCCTGCCATGGACCGTTTTCAGTCTTTTCAATTTTCTGCACTATCACTCATGCATTAGAAATGTTGCTGGTGGATTTAATAAAAGAAATTGTGTTTGTTTCTCCATGCCCCCATTACACTGTAATTAAACCTCTCATGCATGCAGCCACCAACACTATTGCACAGGCATGGGATGGTCATTGTCATTGCAGAATGTACCAAGTAGTAGGAAATAAAACCAAAAGCAGGACATGTCCATCCAGGCTGGTCACGTCCCAGTTTGGTAGTCATACGTTATGACACCTTCACCCATTTAGCCCTGAGTCCCTACAGCAAGAGATGGATTGACAATGATAATTCAAGGGTAGTGCCAGATTATCTTGGTGCCTGAAGGCACCAAGCTAATCTGGCACTACCATTGAACTATCATTGTCAATCCATCTCCTGCAACTGGTACATAGTCATTTGGCAACACCTCCAAAATTTGAGAAATGGGACTTTAGGGCTAAAGGGTTAATGTGCATGACACATTGACAAGAATGACTGCTACTGCTTTGCAGTGGTAAAAAGTTTGAAACCATGTTTTCTTGGCCGAAAGGATAGGCTGTGGTCTGATTGATTATTGTTTAGTTATTAATGATAAACAAGATCTGCATGCTGCGCACATGAAGGCCATAACACTACTATTCAACTGGTCACTGATCTGCTGCCACTCAAGTTTTACAGACATCCGCTATGATATTTTCATGTGCATGATGTGCTGATCATCATTAACTGAACAGTGATCACTCAGAACACAGCTTACCCTTTCGGCTAAGAAAAAAAAGATGGTTTCAAGCATATTTACCAGTTAAAAATGGTAGCATTGATTGTCGTTGGAGTAGCATGCACCTGCGGGATGCGACTAGCCTGGGTGGAATGTCTTCTTGTAACCTGCATTTTTGTGCTATTGCCTACTACCAATGTTACAGAGGTGGTGGATGTCACAACGATCATCCCATGCCTGTGAACTGTTGTGGTTGCTGCATGCATAAGAGGGTTACAATATTTAGCCCTAAGGTTGAAATTCCCAAATCTGGGAGCTGTTCTCTGCAGGCTGCAGTTCAGGAGATCATTTGACCATGGTAGTTCTAGGGTGATGCCAAAATAGCCTAAATGGTGCCTATATAAATACGAATACCTTTATTGTCCCAAGATGGGAAATTTGTTTGTAGCATAATTTTTTTAAACAGATGTAAAAACAACAAATGTGAACATAAAACAAATACATTTGACTGACTAGAACACGCCGACTGATTACAGTGAGTATGTGCATGTATATAACATCACAACCATCTGCAATGTTAATATCCACCGAGAAAGAAAACGTGCTTAAAAACTGAGACGACACTACCTTATACCACGCGCACAACACACGCGCACTCGCACACGCAAACACACTTGTGTATCACATGACATTGCAAATTCACAGACCTGAGGCTGACATCGTACCTTCAAATGATGCCATGACTATAGGTCTATGCCATGGCATTTAGGAGACGGATAGATGATGGCACAAAAGAAAGACTGTAATTTGTTTTGCACGTCACAGTTCCGTATCTCCTGGAGGAAAGCAAGGCATATTCTTCGGATAAAAACATGAGTATCATCAGATACAATATGGAAGGCTTTGTTGTCTCATACAAAGAAGAAAGGCAGGGCTGCCAAGCTGTTCTGGCACCACCTTTCAACTGTCATGGGTGATCCATTTTCTTAAGAGTAACAGACTGCAGATTTACCATGTATACTGAAGACGCGAGGTGAAAAATGGACATTTTTGGCTCGCATGCAAAGCAAAAGTGAGTCAATTTTTTTTGGCCAGTGGCCATCCGTCTATGGTAAACTTTAACATTGGCATTTTCTCAGAGACTATTCAAGCCGCAGTCTTCAAACTTGGCCCAAGGATACTTTGTGGCAAGACCTTTCTCAACACCTTTCTAAACATACCAATTTTAGCGACCTCTCTCAAAGGTCAAGGTTACAAGGGCTCAGGAAATAGGGAAAAAATAGCCATATTTTGACAAAATTGATGTTTTCTCAAATACTATTAACAACTTCAAATCCAAACTTGGTACACAGATAGCTGTTGGTAAGATCTTTTAATGCATATTAATTTGGTTGACCGCTAGGAACGGTCAAGGGTCATGAGATGGGGAAATAATTTAGAAAGCGCCATATTTTGACAAAAGATGTTTTTTTCTCAAATACTATTCACAACTTTAATCCCAAACTTGCTACAGAGATACCTGATGGCAAAACCTTTCTATGCATATTAGTTTGGATGACCCCTTAGAAAGGTCAAGGGTCACAAGAGATCATGAAATAGCTGTCACAAGTAGCCTTTTTTGGACAATTTTTTTTTTTTCAAATATGATTTACAACTTGCATTTCAAAATAAAGATACCTGATAGTAAGATCTTCCAATGCATGCCAATTCAGATGACTGGAAAGGTCAAGGGACACGAGAGTATGTCTTGTTTGGTAGAATTTTAAGTTTTTTTCAGGAATTTTGCAAACTTTTCAACTATATGTAGCAGAAAGGTGACTGGTGATAAGACCTTTCTATGCGTACTAATTTGATTCACAACTCACAAAGGTCAAGGTTCATGTGAGTTTGACGAAAGTGAAAAATGCGTAAAATTTTAGAAAACACGACCTGTCGGAAAGGTCAAATTCATAAAGGTTAGATTAAGTATGTTGATCAGCCATGCACATGAGCCCTTAGGGCTTTGACATTCTTGTAGAGTGATGTTTTCTGTCTCACAACCAAGTTATCCACTATAGATGTACGGTATACCCTAGTAATAATAATTATGATGATAAAAGATGTGTGCCTGATGTGTACCATTTTGTGCCATTTGCATCACTAAGCAGTGGCTTGTGTATCCAACTGAAACTTGTTTTGCCATTGAAAATACCATGTCAGATTCTGTCCATATTTGTAGGTACCTTTTGTGTTGTGAGAATTATCTTTTTTTATACCATCAATCATCATCATCATCATCATCAGTCCCTTGCCCGAACTGGGCGTTGGGGGGACTGAAAGGCAGCAGCAACAGACAGTGCTCTCCACTGAGTTCTATTTTGGGCGGTGGCAAGCAAGTCTGGCATCTCGAGTTCGGTCCATTCTTTTATGTTTGTGACCCAACTCTTTCTCTGACGACCTCGCCGACGACTTCCTTCGAGAGTGCCTTGGAGGATAGTCTTGGACAAGGTGTTGTGTCGGGTCACGTGGCCAAACCAAGCAAGCTTGCGCCGTTTCACCATCAATATTGATACATTTTTTAGCTAAAATTCAAATTTTTGTGTACGTCTGTGCACATAGGCTTCATACTGTAATTATATATTTGACTTACATGCTCAAACCATATTCATTTTGCTGAGTTACACATTAATTTTTTTCTTTCAGCATATTGGTATTCACCAACATTTCATCATCTATCTCAGTCTTTAAAGGGAATCATTTCTTCACACGCAAGACCTATTTGATGAAATGTTACGCATCACCCATGTGTAATTACTATAGCAGTCATTGTTCATCACCACACATTGTGAATGAGTGAAAGGGGACTGACGGAATGACAGAAATCTGATCTTCAAAATTATTCTGATGGAAAATTCCTTATTGTCAAGTCAAACCTGTTCTTACACTAATGGTAGAAATAGAATATGTCTAAACTGCAGTTGAAATGACATCAATTGAATGATTAAAAAATTCACATCCTTGATCTGACTTTCTGTTTTCACTATAGCCAACTTTCAACTAGACTAGTCTAGTATAGTATCATGTTACTTTGTCTGCAGCGTTGCCAGTCTGTACCTGTGATTTTGTTTGGTGTCCAATTTTTTTCTTTTTGGCTAGTTTTCTTCCATTTTATATTATCTTGTCAATCACCCTTTTGGTCTGGAGTTCATAACAGGAGCATGTATTTGTTTGCATGAATGGAACGATCTCGACTTTATTTTCCCTGCGATGGATAACTTTTTTTTTTTTAATGTGAATGAATGAGTGTATATAACTCTAGTATTGCTCAGTGTTAACTCATTTGAGACGAACTGTATCCGGATGCAGTTCGTCTCGAATAAGTTAAGTTTCATGTATGGTGAAAAGAACTAGCGTAACAAAGCTGGATGTGTTAACACTGGTGATGTACACTTTTTGGCTTGCGTGCGAGGCAAAAGTGAGCATGTTTTGGGCCAGTGGTCGTCCGTCCGTCGCCCGTGGTAAACTTTAACATTGGCATTTTCTCGGAGACTATTTAAGCCACATTCTTCAAACTTGGCCCAAGGATACTTTGTGGTAAGACCTTTCTAAAAATACCAATTTGAGTGACCTCTCACTAAGGTCAAGGTCACAGGGATCAGGAAATAGGTAAAAAATAGCTATATTTTGACATGCTATTTTTTCTCAAATACTATTCACAACTTCAAACCCAAACTTGGTACAAAGATAGCTGATGGTAAGACCTTTCTATACGTACTAATTTGGTTGATCCCACAGAAAAGTCAAGGGTCATAAGAGCTCAGGAAATAGGTAAAAAAAAAATAGCCATATTTTGACAAAAGATGTTTTTTCTCAAATACTATTCATAACTTCAAACCCAAACTTGGTACAGAGATGCCTGATGGTAAGACCTATCTATGCATACTAATTTGGATGACCCCTCAAAAAGGTCAAGGGTCACAAGGGCTCAGGAAATAGGTCCGAAATAGCCATATTTTGACAAAAGATGTTTGTTTTTTCAAAATACATTACCGATGGCATTACTATCTGAAATACACTCAATTGCCTATAGATTTCAGCCAAAAAGTTGTGTAACCCACACAACTGGGGAGGAGACACCGGGGATCCACGCACCGGGGCCCTGGATGGCCTCCCCTTAATACCCTATCCCGGCATTCGTAGGGCGACCCTGTCAGTTTCACTCATAGCTCGACCGTGTACGGTTGAGTTTTTGCCTTACTCCGTTCGGCAACTTTTTCTACCAGAGTATTGATAGTTTTTTGGCCTTCGACTTTGAGGGTTTTTCATAGCCTTGGACCCTCTACTTCGTTGACTTCTCTCCTACTCGTAGTTTGTGGACTACTGTGTTTGAACTGAGCGCCGTCCGGTTCGGACCGGCTTTGACTTTCGGTGAGCTTCGCCAGTGACCTTGTGGTTGGCTGCCGCACGTGACTTTGTGAACTTGGTAGGAGTGCGACTTGAATTTTAGCCTTCGTACGGGTTTATCAGTGACGTTATGACTACTCCTGTGTTGAAGTCTTGCCGTATTTGTGGGGACTTTCAGTGGCCCTCCGACGCCCACGACGCCTGCTTGCCGTGCTTGGGCTGTTCATCGGACAGGACGTGTGACATGTGTGACGAGTGGATGGAAGACCGGTGGTCGCAGATGTGGGACTTCTACAGGCGCGACCGGCCCTCCCGGCCGCTTCAGTCTCCCCGGAATCCTCCACAGGTAGTCGTCGCTACGTCGGCTCCTCGGGCACCGCTCCGCTCTGTCGTTCAGGCTGTCCGGCCCTCAGGTAAGTCCCCTTCTTGCACTATTACCTCACAGGTTCTCCCTCCCCACTCCGAGTCTTCGGAGCAGGGTAGGCGAGTTTCGGATTCGCGCTCCCCACGCGCTGCTTCGGCAGCGCGTGGCTTGAGCCCATCGGGTTCGCTCGCCCCCCGCTCTGCTTCGAGCGAGCGGTCTAGGCGAGCGGAGCATTTGTCCACCACCCCCCGCTCTGGGTCTCCTGAGTGGGTGCGGTTGAAAGAACGCAAGCATAGTAAGAATGAGAGGAAACGTGCTAAGAGAGGTTCTCTCACGCTCCGAGGCGTCGGAACGTGACTAGAGGCCCTTAGCAGTGCTGCCCCTTCCTTCGGTTAATTCCGAGCGGGCTGGGCCAGCTTCGCTTTCGTCCCTCCCCCACCCGGTCTCGTCTGGGTGGGCCAGGGGTGAAGTTGACACTCGTCCCCCATGCTCCGAGGCGTCTGAGCGGGGTTCGCATGCTCAGAAATTGTCCCCGCTTCGCTTCGCCTGAGCGGGCTTGGCGAGACCATAGGCAGTTCCCTCCCCCCCCCCCCCCCCCGCCCCGTTCCAACCAGGCGGGCACGGTGTGACTGACACACGTCCCCCTCGCTCAGAGGCGCCTGAGCTGGGACCATGTGTTCATGTTTTGTCCCCTCCCCGCTTCGCTTTTCCTGAGTGGGCTTGGCGTGACTCTAGTATGTCCCCCCCGCCCCCCGTTCCGACCAGGCGGGCACGGTGTGACATCACAGCGCGTCCCCCACACTCCGAGACCTTGGAGCGGGGGCCGCATACACGTTTTTTGTCCCCTCCCCGCTCCGCTTTTCCTGAGCGGGCTAGGCGTGACTCGTTACGGTCCCCCCCCCCCCCCCCCCCCCCTCCCCCCGCCGGCCAGGCAGGCCCGGTCGCCCCTTTCTGTGCATTCACGAGAGGGACGGTCCAGTTCTTCGGAACCGGATGTCCTCAGCCTTCATCCTACGGATTCGGCTTCGGCCATCTTCCTGCGGGATTCGGCGTTGGGATCCCCTTCCCGCCTGTCGGCGTTCTCGTCGGCCTCCTCCTCCTTGGATATCGTCGGCCCTTCGCTCGGATCGCAGACTATCAGCGCCTTGGATGAGGCCTCCCGGCTTATTGCGAAGTTTCTCCCACCCGACTTCTGTCCTCCTTCACCCCCGATGAAGAGACAGGCTTCCGCTATGGTCGACGCACAAAGGCGTCAAGCACCGCAAGTCCCTTCCTCAACCTGCCGGCTTCCGGGACCTCACAGATGCGTTCTCCGACCAGTTACAACAAGACAACTTCGACGACACGGGTTTCTCCTCCGACTCACGGTGGCCTGCAGGGATTAACTTGAGCTTCCGCCAGGCCTGGTACGCGGGACATTCTCAAGCCTTTGCCGTCCCTCTCCCAGTGGTGGATACGGCAGCCCTAGTCCAGGCGGGCGGCCGCAGGATTGTCTTGAAAGCTTGGCCTCGTCCGCTCGACAGGATCGCTTCCTTAGTGCGAAATTCGCTGGCGTGTTCAGGGTTCCTGGAGTTGGTTACCCAGGCGGCTTTGCAGTGCCTGGAGGGAACTTGGGATCTGGAGGTGCCGTCCCCTCTCCGTGATGTGCAGTCCATCCTGATAGCGGCCAACCGGGCCGCCTACCATTCCTCCACCAACGCCATGGCGGCGGCCGCCAATTGTGATCTTTGGCGACAGGATACCCTTCTGCATCTCTGCGCGGATCTCACGAAGTCGGTGAAGACCCAGCTTCGACAGGCCCCCCTAGGTGGATCTCAGCTTTTCGGGGACACGTGGCAGTCAGTTAAAGGCTCGTCCAAGGACTTGTGGCCCAGACCTGTCTCCACTCCTGCAACGACTCGCTTTTGCGGCCCCCGCCCGGCCGGGGGTCGTGCCCGGCGGTCTTCTAGACCCTCCTTGCTTCAAGTTGGTTCAGCTAGAGGTAGGGCTCGCCCTCCTCAGGCCCCTCAGCCCTTTCCCGCCTCTCGCCCCTCTTGGTCCCGCGGCGCCCGTAAGTCCGGGCGCGGCCGGGCCCGCTGACTTGCGCCCTCTCTCGCCCCCGTCGGCAGTTCCCGGGGCTCCAGTTGGTGGGCGGCTGTCTCTTTACAGCGACCATTGGAGGTCGCTGTTCCCAGACGACCCCTGGATCCTTTCCACAGTTTCTACAGGCCTCCAGCTTTCGTTCCGGTCCCCTCCGCCTCTTCGCAGGTCTCCCATGTGGACCCAGTCTCCACTCGACACCTTTCAGGCGGACGCTCTGCGCAGAGAAGTTTCGGCTCTCCTCGACAAAGCAGCGACGGAGGTGGTTTCGCGTCAGGACTCACCAGCATTTTACAGCCGCCTCTTTCTCGTTCCCAAACCAGGAGGCAAGTGGCGCCCAGTCATTGACTTGTCGGCGCTAAACAAGTTCATTTCGGCCCCTCGGTTCCGGATGGAGACAGCCAGGACCCTCCGAGCAGCCGTCAGACCGATGGACTTCGCGATCAGCCTCGATCTGTCCGACGCCTATCTTCACGTCCCGATTCATCCGTCGTCTCGCAGGTACCTGCGGTTTGCCTTTGGGGGAGTCGTTTACCAGTTCTGCGCCCTTCCCTTCGGCCTCAACATCAGTCCGTGGGTTTTTACGAGGATCCTTGACGCGGTGATGGCCTACTTCCGCCAACGATCCCTGAGCCCGGCCTCCAATTACTTGGACGACTTACTACTGCAAAATCTGATAGCCTCGGCGCTCCAGGAGGACAGAGACACCCTGCTTTTCCTCCTGCGTCGTCTCAGGTTTCTTCTCAATCTGGGCAAATCGGATCTTACATCTGGGGATGGAATTCCTGACCGATCTCAATCTAGTCCGCCTGCCTCTGGCCCGGCGGTAGAAGATCGTTGATTTAGCGCTTTCGATGGAGGTAGGGGCCTCCTTCTCAGCCAGGGTCTGGCTTCATCTTCTGGGCCTGCTCAGTGCGGCTGCGGACTTGCTTCCCTTGGGCACGCTTTATGCCCGCCCTTTGCAGCTACATCTCCTACTACACTGGCGTCCTTCGTCGGGTTCCCTTGCGGATCTTGTACCGGTTACTCCTCTGGCTCGTCCACACCTCCAGAGGTGGGCGGACATCGCTTGGCTGGCTACGGGCGTGCCTCTTCACTCACCTCCGCCCCGGTGGTCTCTCTGCACCGACACGAGTCAGGCCGGCTGGGGCGCGCATCTGTTACCGGACTTTGTCTCGGCCTCGGGCCTTTGGCCGCAGTGTTTGGAGGACAAAAACATCAACTGGCTGGAGCTGAAGGCAGTTTGGCTGGCCCTCAGTTTCTGGCAGGAGACCGTGACCAACCAGGACGTTCTCGTTCTCTCAGACAACTCGACGGTGGTGGCTTACATACAGAACCAGGGGGGCACACACTCGCCCTCCCTGTGCATTCTCCTTTACCATATCCTCCTTTGGTGCAGGGACCGGGGCATTACTCTACGGGCTCGCCACATTCCTGGTCACCTGAACGTGATCGCGGATGCCCTGTCCCGCCACGGACAGCTGCTCCACACGGAGTGGTCCCTACGCCCGGACATCTTTTGCCTGATCTGCTTCCAGTGGGGGCCTACCCGGCACCGGCCTCCACGTGGCGTGGGTGGGTAGTCCACTCGGTCCCTGACTGAGTGGGCTAGCAGACGGGTGCCATCTTTGTCCAGGATTAGGACTTGATGTCAGCAGATATGTTGTTCAGTCTTTTTCACTGGTCCGGTTTTTAAGGAGCTGTGCTTACCCAGGTCTTACCATGTTGGATTGGTCCTTAAAAATACGCGTGAGCTTTTGGTCCTTTGGATCCCAAGTGTTTGCCGTGCTTGGAGACCCGTGTCGGGGGAGAAGAGGATCCTGGTGGCTGAAACACTCCACTTTGGCCTTGACTTCTGCCTAAACGGGAGGCTAGTCGTACCGGCCTAGTCAATTGGCTCTTGTCATGTCGAGCCCTATCCCCCTGTTGACATACGGGTTGTTATACGGAGCACCATGCTATAGCCTCTGATGCTGATTAGGTGCTTTACGCCAGTATTCCCCTGCATTCAACAGTGTGATAGAAGGCGGTGGCTCAAACGGTTCAATCGGGCTTACCCCCTTGAGTATATCTTTCGGGCAGTCTCCATTGTGCGTCGGCTGGAGACCTGCCGACAATTGCACTTTCCCTTGTTGGGCTCGGTGGCGGGCGGGGACCCCCGGGGGATGAATATCTATCATACTATAATATGGAAAATATCAAAAAACCAAAACTAGCACCAAAGCGGCACATAGCCGCCGACATTGTCATTGAGAACGATAGTGAATCTGACTGTGAGGAAGCGACACCTCAGGCGTCGGCCGCCTGGCCTCGCTTTCTCATTATCCACAGCAAAGTTAAAGAGAAGCCTGTTTCAAAGCTGCACCCTTTCCTGGTAGGGGAGACCCTCAGGAGCCGTGTTGGCAGGCCTGAGGCCCAGCGCCTCAGGTCTGGTGACTTGTTGGTAGAGTGCCGTACCCGGGCACACTCCAATGGGCTACTGAGGCTCTCCTCCATCGGAGACACTCCAGTGGAGGTCACTCCCCACAAAACAATGAATTCCTCTAGAGGAGTGATTAAAGATCAAGCATTGGCCGAACTGTCTGAAGATGAACTTGTACGGAACCTTAAGTCACAGGGGGTGACCTACGTCAGGCGCTTCATTTCCAAACGAGGTGGTAGGGAGATCTGTCTCCCTACCATCATCCTGACGTTTGGCACCCCCACAGCTCCTACTACCATCTGGGGAGGTTACTACTCCCTAAAAGTGAAAAAGTACGTCCCTCTCCCCCTTCGGTGCTTTAAGTGCCAAAAGTATGGCCATGGGCAGAAGACATGCCGCCAGGCAGAGGCTCTATGCGCCCGTTGCACTAAGCCCGGACACTCTGCTGAGTCCTGCACAGCCATCCCCCTGTGTGTGAATTGCCAGGGGGCGCATATGGCTTCGGACAAGAAGTGCCCTCGTTGGATCTCCGAGTGCAGGATTCAGCAGGTGCGTGTGGAGAAGGGGCTGTCCTTTGCGGACGCAAAAAAACTGGTTGACGGTCCTGGTGCAGCTGAGGCGGCGCCAAACTCAAATAACAACTTTGTGTATACTTTCAGTGCTGCGGTGGCAGGCAAGCGCCTCACCAAAGACTTCTCTTGTCAAACCCCAACTTCTTGGTTGGGGGTGGAGCCTCGGATCCTCTCACCCCTGGAGAGTAACCCTCCTCCGGTGGTGACGAGGAGCCAGGAAACGCAGAGGGCGGACGCTACCGGTCCGGTGGCACCGCCTTCTGCTGCCCCTAAGCCTCAGCCCCCACCCAAACCTGCTAGTTTGTCAACACCAAAGGTTTCTGGCTCTGGTCAGACCTTCTAAGGCCGCTAACTCTAGCGGCAGGACCGCTGCCCAGGACCAGAAGTCTAAGAAATCTATGGGACCGCCGTGCGCACGGGCCCAGAAGGGGAACACTGATGTCCCCCTTCAAAACAAATATGCTGCATTGGAGGAGCAGATGGAGGGAGTGGAAGTTGCCGATGCTGCGGCAGCTCCACCCCCTTCATCTCCTAAGAACCAGAGGAGGCCCGGGAGCCGGCCCCCCTCTGTTTCTCCAACTCCTTAAACATTTCACGGCAGACTCCTTGAAGGTTTTGTTCCGGGATGTGCCCCCGGACAAGATCTTCAGTTTTCTGAGAGAGTGCCATATTTTTAACAAGATTTGAGCGTTTATATATTATGATGTTTCTATTATTTTGACCTTTTTGAGAGTCTTTCGACATTTTCTTTAAAGACCTGTGCGACATTTTAGCCTGACGTATTTTTAAGTTATATTTACATCATGTCTTAGGACCTTTCTTTTAGTCTGGCTGACCAGATTTTTACCCTTCCCGCCGTGAGATGGCCTTAGTTGCCTGCTCGGTGTTAAACCCAAATAACTAACTAACTGCTCCCGGTGGGAAACGCCTTTAGTGAACTTGTTTGCCACCAGGTAGAACAAACAACTCCTGGTCTACATCTCTCCAGTCCCGGACCCGCTCCCCTGTTGCGGTCTGATCGCTTACGCCTACCCCCCGTCAGTCCTCATTCCGAAGGTTCTGCGGAAGCTTCAGGGTTGCTCCGCAGTCCTCCTTCTGGTGGCCCCCTTCAACTGGACCAAGAGCTGGACCACGGACGTACTCGAGCTAGTGACGGACCCGCCGCTGGAGCTTCCTACACCTCCTACGATGCTGAAGCAGCCCCGCCAGCAGCTTTTCCATCCATGCCCGGAGCGCCTCCTCCTTCACGCCTCGCCGCTAGAGGTTTCTCGGATGCGGCGGTGGCGGCTATTGCAGCAGCCCGCAGACGGTCTACGCGGCGGGTATATGAGAGCAAGTGGAGGGTCCTTCAGGCCTGGTGCGCCTCCATAAGTCTCCCTCCCACACATCTATCCACCCCAGAGCTGGCGGAGTTCTTCCTGTGGCTTTTTGAAGAACACGGCTTAGCACCTGTTCCCATCAAAGGTTATCGCTCCGTGATCGCGGACACTTACCGCCACCTGGGCCGGCCAGACCCAGGCGCTTGCAAGGATCTGACGGACTTGCTGGCACATTTTGAGCTCCGACGACCAGTTTCTCGGTCCCTAGTGCCTCGGTGGGATCTCGCCTGGGTACTAACGTGGCTGAACACGGACCGCTTTGAACCTCTGCATTTGGCTAGTTTCTCAGATTTGACCAGGAAGGCATGTTTTCTGCTTGCTCTCGCCATGGCGTCCCGAGTGAGCGATCTTCACGCTCTCTCGGTACTTCTCTCCTGTTTGCAGTTTCGCTCGGACGGTTCTGCACAGCTTCTCACCGACCCATCCTTTTTGGCAAAGAACCGCCGCCCTGCGGCGGCCCCTCAGATACTGACCGTAAGGCCTCTCCGTGAACGGACATGGCCCCTGAGTCGCGTCAACAGGACCCGGTGCGGGTGCTTAGGATTTACCTGCGTCGCTCTAAGTCGCGACGCTGGGGGCGCTCTCGCCTCTTCCTCCCACTGTCCGCAGGCAGGCCAGATATTTCGGCTCAGACAGTGTTGTCCTGGCTGCGGTGGGTGATTAAGTCGGCCTACCAGGGCCTCTCCCCGGACGGCGATAGACTTTTTCACATCCGGGCGCATGAAGTAAGAGCAGTGGCCACCAGTCTTGCTCTGGACCGCAACTGCTCAATCAAAGATATTGTTACAGCGGTCGGCTGGCGAGCTGACTCCATATTCGCCCGCTTTTATCTCCAAGACCTATCCAGCCAACGTGACTCCCTGGCACGGGTGGGCGACATTTCCTCGGCCCAGCACTCCCGCGCGCCCCTGGCGTCTTAGGTGCGTCATAGCTGAAATCGTCGGGAGTGCTCTCTCTCTCTCTCTCTCTCTCTGGGCCGACGGGTGGTTGGGTTTGCGGTTATAGGAACGGCACCCTCCGCCTGTTCGACATTCTTCCAGATAGTAATGCCATCGGTAATGTATTTTGAAAAAACAAATGAATTTTTTTTCTAAAATGTATTTTTTTGAAAAATACTTACCGATGGCATTACTCAGACTACCCTCCCGCCTGCCCCGCTTGCCTCTTTTCGCTATGCGTGAAACTGACGGTCGCCCTACGAATGCCGGGATAGGGTATTAAGGGGACGCCACCCAGGGCCCCGGTATGTGGATCCCTGGTGTCTCCTCCCCAGTTGTGTGGGTTACACAACTTTTTGGCTGAAATCTATAGGCAATTGAGTGTATTCCAGATAGTAATGCCATCGGTAAGTATTTTTCAAAAAAATACATTTTAGAAAAAAAATTCATTTTTTCTCTAATACTATTCGTAATTTCAAACCCAAACTTGGTACAAAGATACCTGATGGGAAGACCTTTCTATGCACACTAATTTGGTTGATCCCTCGGAAAGGTCAAGGGTCACGAGAGCTCAGGAAATGGGACTAAAATATCCATATTTTGACAAAAGATGTTTTTTTCTCAAATATTATTCACAACTTCAAACCCAAATTTGATACAGAGATACCTGATGGTAAGACCTATCTATGCATACTAATTTGGATGATTCCTTGGAAAGGTCAAGGGCCACAAGAGGCTGGCAAATGTGTGTATAATGCTGATTTTTTATAAAATTGTAGGTATTCCAAAAAATTTTCTAATTTTTTCAACCAAATTTGGTACAAAGATAGCTGATGATAAGACCTTCCTATACATACTAAATTAGTCAACTCATCACGAAGGTCATGGGGGGGGGGGGGGGGGGGGGGTGGGGGGTTGACAGATGTGTGAAAAATGCTTACATTTTTAGAAAACATGGATTTTGCTGCTGCAGAAGCCAACCCTTGTCACAAAGGTCACGTGTAAATCGGTCATACACGTGAGCCACAATGGCTTTGCCTTTGTTGTCTGAAGGTATATTAATATAAACTAGCCCAGCAAGAGGCATAGATCTATGCCTCTTCTTGTTGCTTGACGCATCAACACTACTGGTGTACGCCTCTGCTTAACCCATTTAGCCCCGACATCACACAGCAGGAGGGGGATTGACCATGATAATTCAAGGGTAGTGCCAGATGAGCTTGGCACCTTCAGGCGCCAAGCTCATATGGCACTACCCTTGAATTATGGTCGATCCATCTCCTGCAGCTGGTACAAAGTCATTAGACAAGACCGCCAAAATGTAGGAAACGTGGACCTGGGGCTAAATGGGAATTCAAAGGTGCAGCCAGATTAGCTTGGTGCCAAGCTAGTTTTGTACTACCCTTAAATTATAGTCGATCTGGTACATAGTCATTGAGGTTAAAGGGGTTAAAGCATATTAGTATGCAGAAGACTAGCCAGAGGCAAAGATTCGCATGTACCCCCGCAGTTGCAGCCGATGGTGAGGATCTAGGCCTCCTGTATTTGTGTGTTGCACATTGTGAAGGGATTAAATGATATTTTCAAATAGACGTAACTGTAATAAACTGCAATTGTAATTACTAAAAGTTGTTCAGGATTTGATTATTGATTTGTAAGTGTGCGATGGTCTTTTCCAACTGATAATTATAAATTTAAGGACCTGCTCCAGTTGCATGAATGAGCATGGTCCTGCTCCAGCCGCTAAGCAAGGTGCTCTGCTCCAGTGGAGCACCTTGCTTTTGGCTGGCGCAGGACTAAGCTCACTCAGGCAGCTGACCCCTGGCCTATTAACCTACATAATACAGTTCTGTTCTGCTTTGAACAATACATGTATGTGTGTATGCAAGCAAACTTGCTATAAATTACAAAATATGTTGGCTGCAAATGATCTTTATTTTCACTTGGCGCAGCCAAATTTCTGATATGGATTGTGTAGGTTTCTTTCCAGATAGTGTTTTGGTGGTGGCCATTTTTTTAAAGAAAAAAATCTCATTGGTCAAATAATTGTAATGCTTTGTAAATGAAAAGCACTTCCTTTTTAAAGAAATGTGGAAGTGAACATAATCTGAAAGGTCTGCTGGGTGCCAAAGTGCTGACATTTCAAAATCATTTGTTAACTGATGGGACTAATAGCGCAAAGGCCATTGGGCCGACGTTGGTCCACGCATGGCCACGGTGGCAAAGGTTAGTGCCCTCTTGAGACACCAGTTTCAGCCAGCAATATCGTGTCTGTCTGGTGCATCCAGTGGCCGCACTTGCCACTGAAAGTGAATGAGAGAAGAGCATGTGGGTCGGTGTGTGTCCTGTGTTTGTCTTGCTCTGTGTGTTCAGGGTGAATGCATGTGTTTCACTTGACTGTACGTTCTGGGTTTAGTACACAGCACTTTGAGCCAATTCATACAACTTAGTGAGCGGTATATAATAACCGGTATTATTATTATTATATCTGGCTTGTCTTGTGTATAAGTTTGCTCGGAAGATTTTTTATGATACTGGTGAGAAGACATTCCCGATCCCATTTAGCCCCAACACATTACAGCAGGAGAGATCAACCATGATGATTCAAGTGTAGTGCCAGATTAGCTTGGGGCCATCAGGCACCAAGCTAATTGGGCATTACCCTTGAATTATCATGGTCGATCTATCTCGTGCAACTGATATGTAGTCATTAAGTGACACCTTCAACATTTTGGAAATGCAGCCCTGGGGCTAAATGGGTTAACTCATTCGAGACGTGCCGCCTCCAGATACGCGGCATAAGCCACGTATCTGGAGGCGGCACGTCTCGAATGAGTTAAGGCGATCTGTTCCATGGCAGTCTTTGATTGCTAAGATTTGTAGATACAACGGGTTATCAATTTTGTCTTGACTAAGATTTTCTGCCCTTCTTTTCACAATTGATGTGAGTGGGCACACGTACCAGAGGTTGTGGGCGTAATGGAAGGGACTCTCCTTAATGCTAAGGAGAAAAAGAAGAAAAATATTTCATTTTACAACCTTTGAACTTCATAATTTAACTCATTCTACCCCAAAAACACTACAGCAAGATATAGATCGACCTTGAGAGTTCAAGGGTGATGCCAGAATAGCTTGGTGCCTATGGGCGCCAAGCTATTCTGGCATCACCCTTGAACTCTTATGGTCGAACCCCACCCGGGTCTGCCCTGGGGGACTTGGGTGGGGTTAGGTATTTTTTAGTTCCCAGGGTCACCCTGGTCAGCCCCACAGGGTGGGTTTTTCTCTCTATTCTGGGGCATGTGTTTCTGTCTACCCTTTGTCCATTCACCTGTATTTGCCTTTTTAAAACTCTCCCTACTGTCTGCACTGCCTGTAGCTCTTGATATTGGATGTGTGTTGCTAAATGGTCCCATGTGTTAGGTTTATTTAACGTATTTGACCGGCTGGCGACATACATTCAATGTTCTGTTTCTTTTTTATTTTTTCACAAGCAGTGCAGGCACGTCCTAAGAAAGCCTTGTTGCTGTCGGGACGTTAAGCAATGTACAATCAATCAATCTTATGGTCGATCTGTGTCCTGCACTGCAATGCAGTCTTCAGAGGACAACGGCAAAATTTGGGAATTTCGGTCTTGGGGTACAATGAGTTAAGTGAACCCTTTTCACCAGCATTATTATAAGACATAGTAAGAACATATATAAATGAGATACTGTGAACTGTTAATCGTTTGCTGCTTGGTGTAGGTTGCTTTAACCCTTGTGTGCATGCAGCCCATGGTGCAGTTTACAATTTATGCAGCATCATGCACAAAGGGTTAACTTATTTGAGGCATACCCCCCACGGATACATGGCGAATGAAGTCAGCAATCGCGATTCAAACTGCTGATGTTATTTGTGGTGTATTTATATGCAGCACTTAGATCTGTTATCCTACATGTCCCAAATGCTACCTTTGATTTGCCGTTTATCCGTATGTGGCATGTCTCCAATCAGTTAACCCGTTGGCTGTCAGTAGCGCTCTTGTCGAGGTGATAAACATTGTTTTGCTTTGTATTTCTTTCTTTTTGTTTGCGCATGTACACTGTTTATTTAGGTTTTGTTATCATTTCCTTGTGTTTAATGACGTTAAATAAGGTGAGTTTTTTGTTGTTTTGTTAGTAATGTGTAATGGTGAAAGACAATTTTCAGTTGTACTCATAACCCAATGCACAAAAAGCCATCGGGCTGACCTCAGCCTGTGCACAGCTGTGCGCAGGCCGACCGTCGTCAGCCTGACGGCCTTTTGCACATTGGGAAGCTCTTATGAAAGTTTCTGAGTACACAAGTTTGTCAGCCTTGACAGTCATTAGCAATGATGGCGCAAAGACACCCGGGTCACATTGATGTCATATTGGGTTATGGTAACTTGGCATGCGCTCATGCATGCCCTATACACTCACTGTATTGTGTGCTTGTACTGTGGATATTTTGGTTCCTGAAAAGAAACCCTACCATTATATCAGTGTGACGCAAGTGCAGTGTTTATATTAGTCTTGTTTTCAAGGTTCTTTTTCATTTTCATTTTATATTATACATATACGTATATTTTCTTTTGTGAGTTCTCTAATGTTTTTGTATTTTGACTTCACATAATTATAATGTTACAGTATTGATAATTCATTTTGTAAGGATGGGCGGAGAGGTGGGAGAGTGGGAATGTGGGCGGGATTACTGATTCAAAAGTACATGCGCAGAAGGCAGCAGTTCATTTTACAGGGGGAAAAAATTGAAATAAACAATTCTGTTGTGATCTTGATTTATTGTTTGTGGGGGAAGATGCCAACAAATCTGCACTACCCTGTAACTATAATGGCCAAACTCCAGCTGTGGTTTCCAAGGGTGTATGTGTTGATTTGTGTGATGTAACCCCTTCAATGCCAGTGGACACTGGTTGTGTTTTGAAATTATTGTGGCATTGAGCTATCTGTATTGGGTTACTTCAAGGGTTTCGTTGTTTAATTGTAATCTGATGACAATGATTTTCAGACCAATGCGCTGAAAGCACGCAGATCTGATAATCAGCTTTAGAGGATTACAAACTAAGATGTAATCTGAGAAATAACCCCACATCCAACGGTTCAATGCCATTGTCGTGCTGTCTGTAGTACGCATTATCTGAAGCAGCGAAGTTGTCTCTGATGTCCGGAGTAACAATTAAGCCAAATGTTTCTGTCCTCAGTCTGAATTATTTCTGTGTGCTACACAGGGGATGTGACCATTTTATGCATAGGATATACCCTTGACCGTGCAAAAGTGCTTGGATTTTGCCCCTAGAATTTCACACGTATACCAGCAGTGCTGCCTCCAAGTAGCCAGTGACAATTACAGAACAATGAAGTGTGGTTTTTTCTCAATGGATTGAAGTGATGGAGCTTTGTGTGCTATAGGCCTGATTTTGTAGAGGAGGCATTTTTTTGTGTGTGCATTCAGAATATACTCCCATTAAACAGTCGGGCCTGGCAGAGGCTGTGTGGAAGAAAACAGCCCTGGAAGAGGCTGCGTGCTTTTAGACGAGTGACGTGAAACATAAAATGCGTCGCTGTGTACACAGCATCGTGAGACTAGCGATGCCATGACATCAAGCTTATAGTGATGTCATTTTGCTGCTCGTGCTATTATTCTTCAGAATTCCTGTCACTACACAAACCCACAGAGCGTACTAATGGCAGGAACCGCCGTGTGTCCGTCTTTATTTTGTGTGCGCCGGCATGTGGGTTGATCAGAGATTGGCTTAGACTTAGAGAGGAGGGAAATAGATCAGCAGGTTAAGCTTAAAAATATGAACATATGAATGTTCCTAAAAGAAAAACGCGTGTGAGCTCCAAACAATATGGTAGACTTAGTTTGGGATGATATCCTCATCTTGTTTATTTTCCTACTGTTCACCACCATTTGATTTATAATGTAAGGTTCCAGTGCAGCCCTGATCTAAGTATTCAGACGAAAGACCTACATTAGATTCATGTAGGGTAACAAACTTGCAGATTGTCCAGCTGATTAAAAGTAGCTGGTATGGCAATGGTTCTAGGAGGTAGGCAATGGGGCATTGAACCTCCTGTAATTTTTATGTGTTGACCAATCAGTGTCGGAAAATGGACTGACCGCACAATGTAAATTCAATGTCAAAGATCCCCAGCTGTGGGGGTTGATGAGCATCTATACCTACCTCTTCCAGTTGGGTAGTAAAGAAGAATTTAACTCTTTCGAGACGTGCTGCATCCGGATTCACGGCGTAAAGCCGCGAATCCGGAAGCAGCACATCTCGAAAGAGTTAAACTCATTCTTAACCTTTTAGCCCCAAGGTCCCATTGCTCAAATTTTGGAGGTGTTGCCTACCAGTTGTAGGAGGTGGATTGATCATGATAATTCAAGGGTAGTGCCAGATGAGCTTGGTGCCTTCAGGCACCAAGCTCATCTGGCACTACCCTTGAATTATCATGATCAATCCATCTCTTGCTGCAGGGTCCCAGGGCTAAACGGGTTAAATGCACACACACACCGTAAACCAACAACTGCAACATTCACATTTCAAGAAGTTTAATAAGACAATCTCATGATTTTCCTCAACCCCTCAGACTCGGCATGACATGGAAATAAATGCTTTCACTTTCTCTCACCGACGCGCAAGCACGCACACTGCTGAACACACGAGTCACATACATACACACATGCTGAACACGTACACTTTCTGCATGAGCCAATAAAATAAACATGAATTAAGTCGAAGAACCGGCACAACGGTTGACGACGGTCGCTAACCCACTGTTACTCCATCTTCAAGAGGCATAGATTTTCATAAGCCCCTTCAGGGGCTCATGAAAATCTATGTCGCTTGTAGACTGAGACTGGTTTCATCGGCATCTACAGTTTGAGTTAGTTGCCTGCTCTGCGTTAAACCCAAATAACTAAGACCATCTCACAGCGTCTACAGTTTGAGGAAAATCACCTGTGTTCAAATGTGCTACTTCTGAAAGCAATCCCAGTGCTAACTAGATCACAAGCTGCGTCCGAGCACTTGATCACAAACACTAGAAGCGCAGTCCATGGAATGTATCCATGTCATGCCGTTCTGACCTGATTTTGATTTTAAAATAACTTCTATTAAAAATAAATCGGCACAGTCTTCAGAAATTATACAACGATGCTGCAGCAAATCATAAAGATTCCATGGAATGTTCACTGTGCCATATGTTTGTTAACCTTCCCCGTACGTCATGTTGAAACTTGCATGGAGTACATCCTGGATCTTCAGAGACCCATGGTTCTCAAATAGTCATTTATTTCTTCAAAAACATTACCGATGACATGACTACTAGGAAGTGTCTACTGACTCGCACAATTTTAGCCTAAGAACCCATTGTGCTATCGCACAACCCGGGAGGCACTCGGGGGAACCCCCAGAGGGGCCGAGAGTTGTCTCCCGTGCCTGCCCATCTGGTTCCGAGTCATACGATCATTTCTCAGTCAGTCTACTTAGCTCGCACGGTTCAGACGTGTGTGCTTAGCCTCCGGACTTGCCCTCACGCGACCGCTTTGGAACCCTTGCTGGACTGTTGTTGGGCCCTGCGGTGCCCTCCTTGCCTTGTGCTTCACTTCCGAGGGAGCTTCTGTTGCTCTGCTACCCGGCTGTTGCTTCTCGACACTTCTTCCCACACTGACGATGGTATGGAGGTGCCTTCCCCCGTTCCCGCTACTGCGGAGAGGTAAGGTAGCTGTTCTAGCCTTCGGCCGGCCTCCGGGCGGGACGCCGGTTCGTTGGAGCCCTCGGCTTCACATGTTGTATTTGACTACCATTGCGCCGGACTTCGTCTTGGCTTGGCGCAGCCCCTGGGGCCAGCGCCCGTGCTCTTCGCTGGCAGTTCGAGTGTGGTGTGGCTGGGCGCTTACTGCTTTGTTCCTTTGGCGTCATAGGCTACGCTTAACTTGGCGGGACCCCTCGCTCCCGCGTTGTAGGGCAGAACCCCATTTACGTTGGTTTGCTTTGTAACCTTGGCCTCGAATGTTCGCCTTAGCTGGGCGGAGCCACATGCTCTTGCTCGTACGCTTGCATGTGTATTATGTGTTGCAGTTGCCAGGTGCGGACCTGCACACTGTGCGGCGATTTCCAGTGGACCAATGGACAACCACAAGGTCTGCCTTCCGTGCTCGGGCTGCGCCTCGGACCACGCCTGTGACATCTGCTCCGCCTGGCCTGAACCGAGGTGGTCTCAGTTATGGAGCTTCTACAGGCAGGACGGTGCCCTCCCGTCCAGGCGCCCCCCACTGTGCCCAGAGCAGTGACCAAACGCTATTGTGCCGACCCTGTGGAACGGATGCTGCGCCCAACGCATGCACCCAGCACTGCTCGGAGAACTGAAGTCAATGCGCGGACACACAGCGCCCGCCTCATGGAGGACACCAAACTCCTACGGGGACACCAAACTCCTCAGCCTCGCCACGGAGCCCCCCCCCCCCCCCCCACCCCCCCCCCCCCCCCCCCCTGAGGCTACCCACGCCGGGGACGATGCTCAAGCAACCTCGCCGATCGCTGTTCCACCCATGCCCGGAGTGTCTCCTCCTTCACGCCTGGAGATTGTGCGGCATGCCCTCTCCACTCGAGGCTTCTCGAGTGCAGCAGTGGAAGCGATCGCTTCAGCCCGCAGACCCTCGACATGGCGCATCTATGAGGGAAAATGGTGAGTGCTGTACTCCTGGTGTGAGGACCAACGCCTCTCCCCCACCGGTTTGACGAATCCCCAGCTCGCGGACTTCTTCCTCGGGCTCTTCAGAGGCCAGGGCTTGGCCCCTATCACCATCAGGAGCTACCTGTCCATGACTGCCGACACCTACCGGCACCTCGGCCACCCAGACCCCGGTGCCTGTAAAGACATCGCCGATCTTATGACTCACTTTGGCTTGCAGCATCCAGTGCCCCGCTCTCTCGTTCCTCGCTGGGACCTCCCCTGGGTGCTGATGTGGCTAAACTCCGCCAGATTTGAACCGCTGCCATTGGCCCGCTTCGCGGATTTGACACGTAAGACATGCTTCCTGTGGGCCCTTGCCGCCGCGGCCCGAGTCAGCGAGCTACACGCGCTTTTGGCGCACCCTGCCTGCCTACAGTTTCGTGCGGATGGCTCCGTGCACCTTCTCACGGACCCTGCTTTCCTTGCCAAGACCAGGTCTCTATTGACCGCGCCACAGGTGATCAACCTACGGCCGCTGCGTGGGATGAACTTTCCCCGGGAGACCAGGCAACAAGATCCCGTGCACGCCCTACGCCGGACCAAAGCCATCCGTAGAGGACGCTCACGCCTCTTCCTGCCTCTAAAACCTGGCAGAACTGACATTACAGCCCAGACGATATCTTCCTGGCTACGCTGGGTCATTAGGCCCGCCTACCAGTACCTCTTCCCACAGGGAGTGAAGAGGCTCAAGATACGCACACACGAGGTATGAGCCATGGCCACTAGTTTCGCATTCGACCAGAACTGCGCTGTCAAAGACATCGTGGCGGCCGTGGGCTGGCGAGCTGAATCAACCTTCGCTCGCTTCTACCTCCAGGATCTGGCAGGCCAGCGAGACACCCTCGCTCTGGTGGGGGACATCACTGCGGCACAACACTCCCTCCCGGCGCCTCAGGCGCCGTAGGTATGCACTTAGGTAAAATTGTCGGGAGTGTGCGACAGGGAGGATGGCTCTGCATTGGCCCCGTGGGGGTGGTTGGGGTAGCGGCACCCTCCTCCTTCTCGCTATTCTTCCTAGTAGTCACGTCATCAGTAATGTTTTTGAAGAAATAAATTCATTTTTCTCTAAAAGGTATTTTTTCGAAAAATACTTACTGATGACATGTCTCGGAGGACCCTCCCACCTGCCCCGCTTGCCACTGATGAGCTAAGTATCCTGACTGAGGAATCATCGTATGACTCGGAACCGGATGGGCAGGCACCGGAGACAACTCTCGGTCCCTCTGGGGGTTCCCCGAGTGCCTCCCGGGTTGTGCGATAGCACAACGGGTTCTTAGCCTAAAATTGTGTAAGTAGACACTTCCTTGTAGTCATGTACTTAGGTAAGTATTTTTCAAAAAAATCCTTTTAGAGAAAAATGAATTTTACTAGATATACCTTCCTGTTCATCGTGGGTCTCCAGTGACCAATGGTTTTCAAATAGCCGTTTATTTAGATAGTCTTTGCCATATGTTGTGGGTCTCCCCTGACCCATGGTTTTCACAGAGACTTTTTCCTAAATATACTTTGGTCTCCAGTGACCCTCAGTTTTTATGACTGCTTTAGTAGATCAAACAACTTTGTTGTTTATTTATTCCTTTATTTAGCAACAAAACAAAGTCAAAATTTAGGGGGTGGTATAAAAACCTTTCATTAACAAAGTCACAAACGCTTGCTGAAGTAATTTAAAAATGGATGGAATTATTTGCATTTATGTGCAAGTATGGGGATTTTTTTTTTTTTTTTACCCACGGTGTACAGGGAAGGTTAACAGTGTGCTAGTCTGTCAATCTGGACCTCCAAAATCACGTACATGGACCAGCACCAATTTATAGTAACTGTCATTTTTGTCATAAAATGGGGTATGAACAGCTTAGAAGGAAGACAATGTTAACAGACAAAAAATATGAACATTTCTAAGCCTGTTGGTTGAAACATCACTGTACCGTGAACAAAGTAAACCATCAAGTCAACCCACAATGAAAAATATGGCGGGAATGCTTAATGCTAAAGGAAAGAAAAGAACATGCAACATTGCGACCAATCATGCCTGTGAACATATATGTCCACTTGCTGTGACGACTATCTCTCTTACCTCTCATGCATACATGAACGCACAAACTGAAAAATCACCAACCAAAAAGGTAGCACACTTGGGGTGCCAAACCTGGCATGGAAGATTTCCATAAAGTAAAGCCAACAATCAACATTTTGAGAATATTCAGCAAAGTCAAATAAACCAATTAAAAAAATCATAAGATAAAAACAGAATAATAATGCAAATGCCTAACTGAATCCATTCACTGGTTCAGACGGTGACACACAACAATATAAAGACCAACCATGATTATTCAAGGCGATACAAGATCATCTTGGCACATCTAGGCGCCAAGCCAATTCTGGCATCATCCTTGGCCTATCATTGTCAACCTGCCTTCTGAGCTCTCCTGCAGTCTGGCTCTCAACCCCAAATCTGCAAACTTCGACCTTCAGTTTCAATATGTTAACTCGCACCTCTTCACAACACATATGCGCACACACACACACATCACCGCACAAACAAACACACATTCAGTTAAGAGTTAAGCAGACTTTAGGTGCCAGTGCGTGAAAAGAATGACGGCAGCCAATCCTCATGCAGACCGGACCAATAGCATTAACAGAACCCGAAACAGAGAAGAATGCTTTAGCTGAGACAAAGACAAAACAATACAATTTGATCAGAGACCCCATCATTAGCAAGAATGGCTTTAGCTCTATAAAATCCTGACCAAAAGTTGAATGACAAGTGTAAAATGCAAAGAAAATCCCAAGAAAGATAGAAACACGCTTAAAAAGGACAATTACAACACTATCAACAAAATTGTGCTGTAATTGTCCTTTCTAAGCATGTTTCTTTCTTTGTTGGGATTTTCTTCAAAGTGCAGGAAACTTCCTAGCCAAAAACTGTCGAGCAACTGTTCCTCTGCACAGTTTACTTAGCACAGAGAATTCTGCATGACAAAACCAGTAAGCAAAAGACTCGAGAGCTGACTTTAGCTGCAATGTGGCTGTGTGCAGGCCCACTGTGGCCGATAGCCAGAGGAAGTTGCTTGGACTGCGACAGGCAGTCACTGGATGTTGAAAATTACCTGCACTTCGACCATGTTCCCAACCCACTTGTGCCTTGATGGCAGTCGGTCTGTGGCCCAGTAATTAATCCATTTAGCCCCTAGACCCTGCAGCAGAAGATGGATTGATCATGATAATTCAAGGGTAGTGCCAGGTGAGCTTGGTGCCTTCAGGCGCCAAGCTTATCTGGCACTACCCTTGAATTATCATGATCAATCCATCTTCTACAACTGGTACATAGTCGTTAGACAACACCTTCAAAATTTGAGAAATGGGGCCTTGGTTAAGCCACTCTTGCTAATGTTTATAGTTAATGATAAAAAAAATATGTAAGTGACATGGGGGGGAAAAGAGTTATTCAAATGCAAGGACTAGATTTTGGGACATCCTCCTTTTAAACCCTGTGGCTATTGGTAGTGGAGGAATCACCGTGACAAAACCTCTACTGACAGCCAAAGGGTTAACTACAAGTGCGCTGCTCTGTGATTTTAGACTATGATTCTACACCAAGAGGTCCGAAATCAAAGACCAGCACATGTAATATTTATGTAGAATTAATACTACGCGTGCAAAGAAATAACGTACATGTAAGTAAATTATATTACTGATTTGATAAAGTATGAGCATAAATAATGTTCTATTATTTAAATATTTGAAACTCTGACTACAACAAATAAAGCTACCTCTTCTTATATTAACCATGCCGAGAACAACCAAAAATGTAACATCACAGTCTCTCAAAAGAAAGTTTCTGAAGGAAACCGTCACAAAGTGCAGCAGAAATTAAAAAAAACAACACCTGACCAACTGCAACAAAACAAACCATAAGAAACAGGAAAGGCAAAGCTCTTATGGCTCATGTGTATGACCGATGCACGTGTGACCCTCTGTGACAACAAATATAAAGAGCTGGCTTTAGCACCAGTGAAATCCATGTTTTTTTCAAAATTTAAGCATTTTTCACACATGTCAAAACCCTATCACCCTTGACCTTTGCGATGAGTCGACTAAATTAGTATGCATAGAATGCCTTGCTATCGGCAAACTTCACACCAAATGTGATTGAAAAGTTTGCAAAACTTTGATGAAAACTACAATTCTAACAACAACAAAAAAGCATTTTTTACACATTTACCGACCTCGACCTTTTCAAGGGGTCATCCAAATTAGTATGCATAGATAGGTCTTACCATCAGGCATCACTGTGCCGAGTTTGGCTTTGAAGTTGCAAATAGTATTTAAGAAAAAACTTTTTTTGGGGTCAAAATATGGCTTTTTAACACCTATTTTTTGATCATCACATGACCCTTGACCTTTGTGATGGGTCAACTAAATTAGTATGCATATGAAAGTCTTATCATATGCTTCATTTGAGCCAAATTTGATTAATTTTTTATCTTTTATTGATTAAAAACTACAATTCTATCAAAAATTGGCATTTTACATACTTATGTTGACTCTTGTAACCCTTGACCGTTATGAGGGGTCATCCAAATTAGTATGCATAGATAGGTCTCACCATCAGATATCTTTGTACCATGTTTGGCTTTGAACTTGCGCACAGCATTTGAGAAAAAACATCTTTTGTCAAAATATGGCTATTTTTTACCTATTTTCTGATCTAGATCATCCACAGCGGGGAGAGGGAAAAAAAGGAAAATGATGGGGGTGCTTGTAGGGCAAGAAATAATAATGAAACAAAGCAAGTAAGACCTTGTGATTTATGTCTCACCTGTTTAAAACATGACGCAAAACAAAAAGCAGTCCACTTCTTGCATGTTTTAAGCATTTTATCAACACAACACCACAGAAATGACCCTGGCGAGCAGGGAAAAAAAGATTTATGTTAAAAAACGGAAAAATGCAAGCTCTGCTGATCTTTTGTGACTCTTGACCTTTCCGAAGGATCAACCAAATCAGTATGCATAGGAAGGTCATAACATCAGGTATCTTTGTACAAAGTTAGTGTTTAAAATTGCGAATAGTATTTGAGAAAAATCAATTTTGTCAAAATATGGCTATTTTGACCTATTTTCTCATCCCCTGTGACCTTGACCTTTGAGATATGTCCCTCAAATTGGTATATTTAGAAAGGTCTTGCCACAAAGTATCCTTGGGGCAAGTTTAAAGACTGGCTTGAATAGTCTGCGAGAAAATTCCAGCGTTAAAGATTACCACAGACAACTGCGGATGGATGAAAGATGGACAGACCACAGGTCCAGAACATAGACTCACTTTTGCTTCGCACATGAGCCCAAACAAACAAAAACACGAGCGTATCCACTGACCAGTGTGCAACTATCTGTGCACAATAATATAGTGAAAACCATCAGCGGAAAGGCCTGGCATGGTCCAACGCTGGTCGTCTCCCTCGATTGGCTACTGTGGCAAATCAAAGGAGACAACCAGTCTGAGACTGGCCATACTTTTTCAAAACATGTTATAGCCAAAGTGTCTTTTTTGGCGATGCAGTGTGTATTATCATTTTTTGGTATGTGGTATATACCTAAATTCCTTTGACCCTTGCCATGTAACTTACTAACAGTATACTTGCTCTGTGACCACTTTAACCCCTCGACAGCCATCCAGGGGTTAACACTTTCAAGATGTGTCGCATCTGGATTCGCAGCTTTACGCCGCGAATCCGGTTGCAGCACGTCTCGAAAGAGTTAAGGTGGTCGCACAATAAGTATACTAAAGTATGCGTATTTATGTGTCTTTCCCACCAACAGTATTGCTAGTAGCAGTCAAAGGGGTATTTTTTTCAAAGGTAGGGCAGTATCGTAAACACCGGCATGACCTTCTTTTGGAAAAGCAGCCACCCCATCCCTATGAACACATCCTGTAAACAGCCTGCCGGTGTGGGCGTCAGTAGTGCACCGTTATCTGTCTCTGGCCACACTGAACAGTTCCTCTTCATCGTCCTCCTCTGCAGGCATGTTGGGGTCTCCGTTGCGCATCAGCATTTCAATGCGCTCCTCCGGCTGATTCAGCGCCCGCACCATCTCTTCTTCGCGATCCTGGCGCGCTGTCAAACAGAGGAGAAATATGTCAGCAGAATGCTTTTTAACATACAGTAACAGTTGCGAGATGTGTCCATATGCCACCCATGCAGACACCTAACTGTTCAACCTTCTCAGTGCCGAGAAATCTGAACACCACCCAACTGCAAGAGGTATAGATCCTCATGAGTCCCCGCAGTTGCGGGGGCTCATGAGGATCTATGCCTCTTGTTGACACCACTTTGAATCCATTTTCCTGGGATAGCTAGGTGAATTTTTTTGTTTTGAATTAACGAAGATTGCAGAAACACAGTCTGCATCAGCTGGCACTGAACGAGTTAACCCATATCATACTGAGGCTAAAAGCTTCAAATTTGTACACTGCCATGTGGGTCAAATGGTTGTTGTGATGCGTCTAGTGTGGTAGTGTAGCATCTGTGCTTGTCGCTCACTTTCAGCTTCCACCACTGGCTAGCAGTTCTGCGAAAAGAAGAGCAGAGTATGTCAGTCTCTCCCTGCCAGTACACAGCCTCTCCAACAAGAAGCCTCATGTAGTGCCTCCTCGTGGCGACTTACGGTAACCGAGCACCTTACGGACTCGGGCTGAACTACAGAGGACTCGGAGGACGTCTGGCCCCCAGACATGCGGCATGCAGGCCCATTGATGTGTAGACAAGCCCTGATGTCCATGAACCAGATGCCCAGCTATGGGTAAATAGCCCCAATGCCTTGTGGGTGCCTTGGGAGAGGCAAAGGGGGAGTAAACCCTATACAAATCCGGGCAGGGATGCTCGATAGCCTTGGTTGGCAGATCTCCTTCGAGAAGGAAAACTCCGAGGAAAACCTGAGTAGATGGGACTCATAAGCCTTGGTCGTCAACCCATCTAGGAGAGGGACACTCCAAAACCAAACCATCATGTGCTCCCAGGAAAGGCCTTTTGACCAGGAGTTAAGGGTGAGGTAACCCCAACAGAAACCCCGAGTGCTTAAGACGGAGGTACTGGGCTGCACAGTGCACTCTAATAAACCAGTACCACGCATATACAGCCATATGACACTTGGAGATGGATTCAACAGAAATGGTGCTCGCCCTGTGGAGTCTCTCCAGGCAGGTGCAGTACCAGGCTCTGCACCTCTTCAGAGCCCACCCCCAGCGACTGGAGGACCTTCCTGACTGCCTCGAGGAGTCCGGAGACGGATCAGAGCAGACCACAGAGCACATCCTCCAGGACTGGGAACCACCAGCTGCTGAGGGAGGAGATATGGCCGAAGCCCGCCACTCTACAAGAGAAACTGTACGGGCCTGTGGAGGCGCTACAGAAGACCACAGATTTCATTCTGAGAGCCAAACTCCAAGTGTGATGGCGTTCGAGAAGAAGAAGAAGTAGTACACTGCCATATGCAAGCTACATTATAGTACTTACAGATGAGGCTATAGACCAATGGCTTTAGTTCAAGGGTGGTGCCAGAATAGCTTGGCGCCTAGAGGCGCCAAGCTATTCTGGCACTACCCTTAAACTATTTTAGTCAAACTTATTTCACACACTGGTGTATTCCGAATGATAAGGGTTAAGTGCACAAGGCGCTCAGCTAATCAGGTGCTAACCTCTAAGAAAGAGCAATTAAAGCTCTCAGGCGGAGGTCAACTGGAAATGCAGCTGCACAGGCCAACTGCAGCCAACGTTGGCCTGATGGCCTTGAGCCATCATATCCAATTGACTAGCTGAGCTCATTAGTTACTTGAAAACCTGGATGTCTAGAGATGAAAACGTGCCTACAGTTAAACAGCATAATTAGGTACTACATATGAGTTCTCATGGTGGCTTGAGATCTCATAGTGGATCAAGCAAGAATAATTACAAGCCATTTGGCTCTACAAGTGTACAGTATAATGGCGATGGACAACATTTAATTATGATAATAACAAACAACAGAAACTAACAAGAAAGGCAAAGCCCTTATGGCTCACATGTATGACTGATCCACACGTCTGACAATAAGTAATGGGATGACTTCTGCACTAACAAAATATGAATTTTTTTTCTAAAATGTATTTTTTTGAAAAATACTTACCGATGGCATTACTATATGGAATACACTCTATAGCCTGGCGATTTCAGCCCAAAGTTGTGTCCCCTACCCAACTGGGGAGGAGACACCGGGGATCCAAGTATAGGAGCCCGGGTGGCCTCCCCTTACCAACCTATCCCGGCATGCATGTGGCGAACTCACCTCAGTTACACACTTAGCCAAAAACACTTAGCCAAGGAGGCAAGCGGGGCAGGTGGGAGGGCCATCTGAGTAATGCCATCGGTAAGTTTTTTTTTTTTTTAAATACATTTTAGAAAAAAAAAATCATTTGTTTTTTCAAAATACATTACCGATGGCATTACTATATGGAAGAATAGCAAAGAGGAGGAGGGTGCCGACACCCAACCCCTTATACCTAACACCCTCTGCCGGCCCGCAAGGAGCACTCCCGACGATTTCAGTTAAGAAGTGCCTATGGCGCCTGTGGTGCACGGAGGGAGTGCTGGGCCGCGGAGATGTCGCCCATCAAGACCAGGGAGTCACGCTGGCCAGATAGGTCGCGGAGGTAGAAGCGGGCGAAGGTGGATACTGCACACCCGCCTACCGTCATCCCAATGTCTTTAACCGAGCAGTTGTGGTGCAAGGCCGCTCTGGGGCCTACTGCTCGTACTTCATGCGCCCGGAACTGTAACCGTCTATCCCCATCCGGGGAGAGGTCTTGGTAGGCCAACGAGTCACCCACTGCAGCCAGGGCAGACTGTCTGGGCCGAGCTACTCGGCCTGCCTGAAGAAGGTGATAGGAAGAGGCGGGTACGCATTAGACGGTGTGGCTGTGAGCGACGCAGGCAATTCTGCAATGCCCGGACTGGGTCCTGTTGACGCGCCCCGTGGGGTCGGTCGTCCCTCTGAACAGATGCACGGTCAGCATCTGGGGCACAGCCGCGGGAGGCTGGCTCTTGGCCTGAAGGACGGGTCGGTGAGAAGCTGCGCTGAGCCAACGGCTCGAACTGCCAAACTGCGGGGCGTACTGAGAGCGCATGAAGCTCGCTCCCGTGGAATCCGTGGCGAGCGCCAGGAGGAAACGCGTTTCCGGTCAGGTCGGCGAACCGTGCCAAAGGCAGGGGTTCGAAGCAGTCTGTATTTAGCCACGTCAGAGCCCAGGAGCGGTCCCACCGAGGTATGAGAGAACAGGAGAGAGGACATCTGAGTTCAAATGAGCCAAAAGGTCCGAAGGTCTTTGCATGGGCCAGATCCGAAAGGCCCAGGTGGCGGTAAGTGTGTGCGATCACGGAGCGGTAACCCTTGACGGAAAAAGGTGCTTATCCTTGGTCATCGAAGAGCCAGAAGAGGAATTCCGCCAGTAGGAGTAGTGAGACTCGTGGGGGTGCTACTTGCCTTCGCACACAATCCTGGTAGACAGTCTGCGGGCAGCTGCCATCGCCGCCACTGCCGCATCCGAGAAACCTCTAGCGGCGAGTGCTTGCTGGACAACTTCTCGGCGTGAAAGAGGAGGAGCTCCGGGCACGGGTGGAAGAGAGCCGGGTGGTTATGCTCGAGCATCGTGGGTGGGGAGGGGGGCTCTAGGGCCGGGTCCGTGGCTAGCACGAGCCGATCCTTGGTCCACCTCTAGGTCCAAATGAAGGGGGGCACCAGGAAGAGAAACGTGGAGCAATCGAGAAGTTTCCGCAGGATCTTTGGCACCAGCACCGATGGGGGATAGGCAAACGAGATCAGTCCGTCCCAAGGAAGGAGAGTGCGTCTACCGCCCAAGCGAGAGGGACCAGGACTAGAGAGGCAAAAAGCAGAAGCTGGATGTTCCATCTGGCGGCAAAGGTCGACTAGCGGCGAGCAGATCAAGCGAAGGATGTCTGGGCGTAGGGACCACTCCGGGAAGTGGCGGGCTCGAAGAGCAAAGTCCTGGTCCTACCACCAGAGCAGGAAAAGGTAAGGAGGAAGCACCGGGAGGGCGAGCGAGTGCCTCCTGGTACTGTACCAAGGCCGCCACTGTCGAGCTGTCTGGAAGACAAGGACCTCCTGGTTGGTCAGAGTTTCTGGCCAGCCGTTGAGGGCCATCCCAACTGCTTATAACTCCCAGTTGATGTGACTGTCTGCGAAGTCCCAAGGCAACAGGTCCGAGGCAAAGTCCAGGAAAGTTGTGCGCCCCAGCCGGACTGGCTCGCGTCGGTGCATTAGGATCACTGGGGCGGAGGGGAGCACAGGGGCACGCCCGTCGCCCACCACACGAGATCCGCCCACGTCCGAGGTGGGGGCAGGAAATGGGGTAACAGAAACGGATCCATCAGGGTGCCAACGAAGGGCGCCAGTGTAGTAGGAGGTGTAGTAGCCGCGGCGAGCCTTCTCACTATGTATCCTCTAGCGCCAGCCGAAGGGAAACAAGTCTGCTGCCGCGCCAAACAGTCCCAGGAGCAGAAGCCAGGAACTGTCCTTGAAGGAGACCCCTAACTCCAACCACCGAGCTAGTTCAGCGATCTTCCGCCGAGCCAAGGGCAGGCGGAACAGGTTGAAGTCGGTCAGGAGTACCGTGCCTACGTGCAGAAACGGCGCGAAAGGGTGAAATCAGACTTGCCCGGGTGGCCTAAGAACCCGAGGTGGCGAAGGTGAGAACGCTGGGCGTCTCTGTCCTCTATGAGAGACTTGGCGACTAGGTTGCGAAGCAGCAAGTCGTCCAGGTAGTGAAGGACGGATTCAGTGACCGCTGGCATAAGCTGGCCATCACTGAGTCGAGAATCCGCATGAAGACCCAAGGACTGATGTTGAGGCCAACGGGGAGGGCTCGGAACTGGTAGACGATCCCGCCAAGGCAAAGAGAGTACCGGTGCGAAGACGGATGAATAGGCACGTGAAGAACGTGTCTGAAGATCGAGGCTGAAAGCAAGATCCATCGGCCGGACTGCTGAGTGGAGAAACTGGCTGTTTCCATTCGAAAGGGCGGCGCCTAAAGGTGTTTTGTAAAGGGCCGATTAAAGGGTGCCAACTGCCCAATGGATCGGGGATGAAGGAGGCGGTTGTAGAACGCCAGCGAGTCACGTCGGGAGACCACTTCTCTCGCTGTTATGTTGAGCCAGGCCTTCACCTCCCCATGCAGGGCGACTGCCTTGAGCCGGTTGAGGGATCCACAAAGTGGACCGGTGTAAAGGTGGAGGGGACTTGAACGACAGCTGCGGGCCTACGAAGGCGAAACGAAGAAGAGCCAAGGCAGGCCGAGGCCAAAACGTAGAAGCTTCCGTCACCGACAGCCCGTGTCCCTGACCAGCTTGAACCTAGGAAGCATCCTTACTGTCTGTCACGTGTCGCCGAACAGCTGGGAACCACTGAAGGGGGCCTGTCGGAGCTGAGTCTTCACCGACTTGGGAAGATTTGCGCAGAAACGCAGGAGGGAATCCCGCCGCCAAAGGACACAGTTGGCGGCTGCCGCCATGTCTTTGGTGGAGGAAAGGTAGGCGGCCCGGTTGGTCGCTACCAGGATGGACTGCACATCGCGGAGCGGGGACGAATCCCCAAGTTCCTCCAGGCACTGCAAGACCGCCTAAGTAGCTAAACCCAGGAACCAGAGCACGCCAGCGCATTCCGCACTAAGGAAGCGATCCTGTCGAAAGGCCGAGGCCAAGCGTACCGGACTGTACTGCGGCCGTAAACCTGGTCTGGGGCCGACGCATCCACCGCTGGAAGAGGGACGGCGAAAGCTTGAGAGTGCCCAGCGTACCAGGCTTGGCAGAACACAAGTTAATCCCTGCAGGCCACCGCGAATCTGTGAAGAACCCCGTGTCGCCGAAGGAGTTGTGGCGTAACTGGGCTGAGAATGCATCGGTGAGGTCCCGGAAGCCGGCTGGCTGAGGGAGGGACTAGTGACACTTGACCTGCCTCTGCGCATCGACCATGGCGGAAGCCTGTCTCTTCAGAGGGGGTGAAGGCGGACAGAAGTCGGGCGGGAGGAACTTCGCAACAAGCCGGGAGGCCTCTCCCAAGGCGGGGACCATCTGTGAGCTGAGCGAAGGGCCGACGTCCTCCTCCTCCGAGGAGACCGACGAGACAGCTGACAGGCGGGAGGGAGATCCAGCCGTAGAGTCCCGCAAGAAGATGTCCGAAGCCGAATCCGTAGGATGAACGTAAGCAAAGCTGGCCGGGCCCGTTCTGAAACAACGGAACGGGGGGGCAGCACTTCTAAAGGACTCAAGTCACGCTCCGACGCCTCGGAGCGTGAGTGAGAACCTGTCTTAGTACGTTTTCTCTCTTTCTTACTATGCTTGCGTTCGTCCCGCCGAACCCGCTCGGGGGACCCAGAGCAGGGGGTGGCGGACGAACGCTCCGCTCGCCTAGACCGCTCGCTCAAAGCGGAGCGTGAGCAGACCCAAGGGGCTCAAGCCACGCCCTGGCGAAGCACAGCGTGGGGAGCGCGACTCAGTAACTTGCCTACCCTGCTCCGAAGACTCAGAGCAGTGAGGGAGTACCTGCGAGGTAATGGTGCAAGAAGGGGACTTACCTGCGGGCCGGACGGCCCGGACGACAGAGCGAAGCGGTGCCTGAGGAGCCGACGGAGAGAGTCTGTGGAGGAGTCCGGGGAGACTGAAGCGGCCGAGAGGGCCAGTCACGTCTGTAGAGTTAGTTAGTTAGTTATTTGGGTTTAACGCCGAGCAGGCAACTAAGGCCATCTCACGGCGGGAAGGGTAAAAATCTGGTCAGCCAGACTAAAAGAAAGGTCTTAAGACATGATGTAAATATACCTTAAAAATATGTCAGGCTAAAATGTCGCACAGGTCTTTAAAGAAAACGTCGGAAGACTCTCAAAAAGGTCAAAATAATAGAAACATCATAATCTATAAACGCTCAAATCTTATTAAAAATATGGCACTCTCTCAGAAAACTGAAGATCTTGTCCGGGGGCACATCCCGGAACAAAACCTTCAAGGAGTCTGCTGTGAAATGTTTATACCTTGTGTCGATTAGATCAGCACAAGACAACAAAAAGTGTTGAACAGAGTACTGCTCGTCGCAGGCATAACACCATGGACGCTCCTCCTGTTTAAGTAAATAAGAGTGCGTAACATACGTGTGGCCGATGTGGAGCCGAGCCAGGACAGTCTCCTCACGGCGGCTGCCGCAGCGATAAGGTAGACCGTCGGACAACTTAGGAAGGGCTTCATGCAGCTTGTTAGCTTCCTCTTTGTCCCACTCGGACTGCCACTCACGGGCTATGTACGCACTAGCCACATGTGTAAAATCACTATAAACAGTCTGTGTGTCAGGGACAGGGTCATTGCGGGCATCGTTGGCAGCAGAATCTGCGATCCTGTTGCCTTCGATGCCCACATGCCCTGGCACCCAAGTAAAAATGATATCATAATATTCCTTCATCAAGTCTGCGTGGAGCTCTCTGATCTGCACCAGCAGTGGGTGGTCATTTCCCGTGCCCTGAAGGGCCTGCAGGGCAGAAAGAGAGTCAGACAGAATCAGGAAGTTCCTTTCTCTAGATCGATAAGCATGCTTGAGTGCCAGCAGAACCGCCTGCAGTTCCGCACTAAATACAGATGAGTGGTCTGGGAGGTGGTGCTTAAATGGGCGTCTAGGATGGCGAGAGGATACTGCGGCCGCAGCCACTCTCCCATCCTCAGACTTTGACCCATCGGTATAGATGCGACAATAGCCAGGAAAAATTGAAAGCAGTTCATTGAGGCTCTGTTGGTATATGGCTGGTGGAGTAGAGTCTTTCTTGTGGGCAGTCAAGTCCAGCAAGATGTCAGGAACTGGTAAGAGCCAAGGTGGAGTGATGTGTTGCAGGGATTCCGAAACTCTGTCCAGGTCCAATCCGGCCGCCTGCAGATGAGGTCGGACACGGAAAGAAAGTGGACGGACAGCTCCCGGATGGGTATCGTAAATCTCTGCAAACGATGGTTTAAAAACACAATCATAGGCAGGATTGTCTGGATGGGCCTTCAGTTTCAGAACGTAGCTGAGCATGAGGCGGATGCGGCGGAGCTTGAGAGAAGGCTCCCCTGCCTCGGCATACAGACTAGGAACTGGAGACGTCCTGAAGGCCCCAAGACATATCCGCAGACCCTGATGGTGAATTGTGTTCAGACGCTGTAGCACAGACTTGGAAGCTGAGCCATACACCACAGAGCCGTAATCCAGTTTGGACCGAACAAGGGCCTGGTACAGACGAAGTAAGACAGTACGGTCCGCACCCCAGTCAGTACGACCGACGACACGAAGAATGTCGAGAGCCTTCTGACAAGAGGTTCTAAGGTAATTAATATGGTTGCGGAAGGTAAGTCTTTTGTCAAAAATGACCCCCAGAAACTTTGCCTCCTCGGCCACCTTAATTGGCACTCCAGCAATGCTCAGGCTAGGTTCTGGAAAAAATTTCGTCTGGTTAGTAAAATGCACACAAACAGTCTTGGAGGGCGAGAACTTGAATCCATTGAGAGACACCCACCGCTGGATGCGATCAACGCACAGCTGCAAGCGCCTCTCAAGGGACGCAAGTCCTCGACCACGTGCGCACAAAGCAAAGTCGTCAACAAACAAAGAGCATTCAGAATCATCCTTAACAGCCTTTACAATGTTATTAATTTTAATACTAAATAAAACAGGAGATAGAATGCTGCCCTGTGGGACACCCATCTCCTGTTCAAAGGAGTCGGAGAGGGTGGAGCCCACACGGACATGGAACGACCGGTTAGTCAAAAAATTGTGAATAAAAACGGGCAGGTGCCCTTTAAAACCCATGTCCAACAAGTCAGACATTATGCCATACTTCCAGGTAGTGTCATACGCCTTCTCAAGATCGAAAAAAATTGCATAGACATGCTGCTTGTTGACAAAAGAATCTCGAATAAATGATTCAAAGCGGACTAAATGGTCAGTTGTACTACGGAAGCGCCGGAAACCGCACTGGAGGTCTGTGAGGAGACCCTGTGACTCAAGATGCCACACCAGGCGGGCGTTGACCAGGCGCTCCATAGTTTTACATAAACATGATGTCAAAGCGATAGGCCGGTAGTTGCCCGGGTCGGAAGGATCCTTACCCGGCTTGGGGATCGGTACAACCACAGCCTGGCGCCAAGACGGCGGAAAATGACCAGTTCTCCAGATATGGTTAAAGGCCTTGAGAAGTACAAGGAGTGACCTCTCAGGCAGATGCGTTAGGAATTGATAGTGGATGGTATCTAGGCCAGCAGCAGAGTCATTACATTTCTGCAAAGCTTGCTGCAATTCTGATAATGTAAACGGGACATTATAGTCTTCTGAGTTATCGGACTCAAAATCACAAATACGAGACTCTCGTTTCTCCTTCTCTCTCTGGAAGAAAGGTGAATAATGCTCCGTTGAAGAATTATGGGCAATGGTGGAGGCAAGCAAATTGGCCACAGCTTTTTTATCTGTAACCAAACTGACACCATCTCTAAGATGGCCAACAGAAGCCGAGCCACCTCTGCCCCTAATTCTCCGAACAGCCTTCCATACTTTCTGGGACGGAGTCCGAGAAGTTAAAGATGAGACGAAGCGTCTCCAGGAAGCACGGCGTTCACGTTTAAAAATGTAACGGGCTTTCGCCCTCTGTCTTTTAAAGGTTAAAATATTTACTTGTGACGGATTACGGAAAGCACGTCGCTGAGCAGATTTGCGCGCTATTTGGGCCTTGCGGCACTCTTCGTTGAACCATGGTACTCTCGGCTTTCGAGGGACTGATGCGGAAGTTTTAGGGATGGTTTCACCCGCTACGTCCAACAAAATAGTAGTAAAAGAAGAAATAGGTTCTTCAGATGACATGACCACCTCCTCTGTAAGACGAGACTGACAGAGGGAGGCGAACAGAGGCCAGTTAGCTTTCTTAAGATTCCAGCGCCCCACCGGCGGATCCTCCCCACAGCTGACCGATGACAGGACTACTGGGAAGTGGTCACTACCACACAGGTCATCGTGAACCTTCCAGTCAAAGTCCAGCATGAGAGAAGGATCACACACAGTGAGGTCTAGAACAGAACTAGATCCTGAACCTGGGTTAGAGTATGTAGGTGAACCATCGTTAAAGACACATAGATTAAGTTGAGAAAAAACATCTTCTAACATCTGACCTCTGCCATCATAGTGGTCACTACCCCAAAGGTGAGCGTGACCGTTAAAATCCCCCATGAGAATAAAGGGAGGGGGCAGTTGATCAACTAAATTAAAAAAATCATTACTACAGACCCGCAGGGATGGTGGCAGGTAAATACTGCATATAGTTATGGTCTTCTTCAAGGTAACCCGAGCTGCGACAGCCTGAAGACAGGTGTCGATGCTAACGGGGCTACATAAAATTTGGCTACTAATGAGAAGAGCCACTCCACCCGAGCGCCTCTCCGAATCAGAGCCTTTATGTATAGCGTTAAAACCATTAAAGGACACAGGGTCAGAAGTCTTCAGGTAAGTCTCCTGAAGAGATATTACTGAGGGGTTATAGCACTTGACTAAAAGACGTAATTCCTCAAAGTTAGCTTGAAAACCACGACAATTCCACTGAAGCAGAGAGTCCATGATTATGTCTTATCTGGGGGTGCGGAGTTTTTCCCCCCTTTGTCCTTTGCCTTGGAAAGAGTCGGAGAAACAGAGGGGGGCCGGCTCCCGGGCCTCCTCTGGTTCCTAGGAGATGAAGGGGGTGGAGCTGCCGCAGCATCGACAACTTCCACTCCCTCCATCTGCTCCTCCAACGCAGCATATTTGTTTTGAAGGGGGACATCAATGTTCCCCTTCTGGGCCCGTGCGCTCGGCAGTCCCATAGATTTCTTTGACTTCTGGTCCTGGGCAGCGTTCCTGCCGCTAGAGTTAGCGGCCTTAGAAGGCTGACCAGAGCCAGAAACCTTTGGTGTTGACAAACTAGCAGGTTTGGGTGGGGGCTGAGGCTTAGGGGCAGCAGAAGGCGGTGCCACCGGACCGGTAGCGTCCGCCCTCTGCGTTCCCTGGCTCCTCGTCACCACCGGAGGAGGATTACTCTCCAGGGGTGAGAGGATCCGAGGCTCCGCCCCCAACCAAGAAGTTGGGGTTTGACAAGAGAAGTCTTTGGTGAGGCGCTTGCCTGCCACCGCAGCACTGAAAGTATACACAAAGTTGTTATTTGAGTTTGGCGCCGCCTCAGCTGCACCAGGACCGTCAACCAGTTTTTTTGCGTCCGCAAAGGACAGCCCCTTCTCCACACGCACCTGCTGAATCCTGCACTCGGAGATCCAACGAGGGCACTTCTTGTCCGAAGCCATATGCGCCCCCTGGCAATTCACACACAGGGGGATGGCTGTGCAGGACTCAGCAGAGTGTCCGGGCTTAGTGCAACGGGCGCATAGGGCCTCTGCCTGGCGGCATGTCTTCTGCCCATGGCCATACTTTTGGCACTTAAAGCACCGAAGGGGGAGAGGGACGTACTTTTTCACTTTTAGGGAGTAGTAACCTCCCCAGATGGTAGTAGGAGCTGTGGGGGTGCCAAACGTCACGATGATGGTAGGGAGACGGATCTCCCTACCACCTCGTTTGGAAATGAAGCGCCTGACGTAGGTCACCCCCTGTGACTTAAGGTTCCGTACAAGTTCATCTTCAGACAGTTCGGCCAATGCTTGATCTTTAATCACTCCTCTAGAGGAATTCATTGTTTTGTGGGGAGTGACCTCCACTGGAGTGTCTCCGATGGAGGAGAGCCTCAGTAGCCCATTGGAGTGTGCCCGGGTACGGCACTCTACCAACAAGTCACCAGACCTGAGGCGCTGGGCCTCAGGCCTGCCAACACGGCTCCTGAGGGTCTCCCCCACCAGGAAAGGGTGCAGCTTGGAAACAGGCTTCTCTTTAACTTTGCTGTGGATAATGAGAAAGCGAGGCCAGACGGCCGAAACCTGAGGCGTCGCTTCCCCACAATCAGAGTCGCTATCATTTTCAAGGTCAATGTCAGTGGCTATGTGCCGCTTTGGTGCCAGTTTTGGTTTTTTGATATTTTCCATATTATAGTATGATAGATATTCATCCCCCGGGGGTCCCCGCCCGCCACCGAGCCCAACAAGGGAAAGTGCAATTGTCGGCGGGTCTCCAGCCGACGCACAATGGAGACTGCCCGAAAGATATACTCAAGGGGGTAAGCCCGATTGAACCGTTTGAGCCACCGCCTTCTATCACACTGTTGAATACAGGGGAATACTGGCGTAAAGCACCCAATCAGCATCAGAGGCTATAGCATGGTGCTCCGTATAACAACCCGCATGTCAACAGGGGGATAGGGCTCGACGTGACAAGAGCCGATTGACTAGGCCGGTACGACTAGCCTCCCGTTTAGGCAGAAGTCAAGGCCAAAGTGGAGTGTTTCAGCCACCAGGATCCTCTTCTCCCCCGACACGGGTCTCCAAGCACGGCAAACACTTGGGATCCAAAGGACCAAAAGCTCACGCGTATTTTTAAGGACCAATCCAACATGGTAAGACCTGGGTAAGCACAGCTCCTTAAAAACCGGACCAGTGAAAAAGACTGAACAACATATCTGCTGACATCAAGTCCTAATCCTGGACAAAGATGGCACCCGTCTGCTAGCCCACTCAGTCAGGGACCGAGTGGACTACCCACCCACGCCACGTGGAGGCCGGTGCCGGGTAGGCCACGTCTGTAGAAGTCCCACATCTGCGACCACCGGTCTTCCCTCCACTCGGTACACATGTCACACGTCCTGTCCGAAGAATATCCCGAACACGGCAAGCAAGCGTCATGGGCGTCGGAAGGCCACTGAAAGTCCCTGCAAAGGAGGCAAGACTTCAACACTGAAGTAGCCATAGTGTCCGCTGAATAGCGTACGTAGGCGTAAAAAAAAAAAAAAAAAAAAAAAAAAAAACCACCCAAAGTCGCACTCACACCACGAGGCACAAAGTCACGTCAGTAAGGTCACAAGCCTAAACCCCAAGGCCAAAGCCAAGGGCGAAGCTCACTGAAAGGTAGAGCCGGTCTGAACCGGACGACGCTCAGTTCACACACAGTAGACTACTAACTTCGAAGAATAGAGAAGCCAACGAAAGGTAGTGAGTCCAAGGCTTATCAAATAAACCCCCAAGGCCTAAGGCCAAACGTTCTTAGTAACCACTGAAGATAACATCCCAAAAGGAGCAAGGCAAAAAACTCGACCGTACACGGTCGAGCTAAGAGTGAAACTGAGGTGAGTTCGCCACACGCATGCCGGGATAGGTTGGTAAGGGGAGGCCACCCGGGCTCCTATACTTGGATCCCCGGTGTCTCCTCCCCAGTTGTGTAGGGGACACAACTTTGGGCTGAAATCGCTAGGCTATAGAGTGTATTCCATATAGTAATGCCATCGGTAATGTATTTTGAAAAAACAACCGTGTTTTCTCAAAATTTAATCAGTTTTCACACATCTGTCAAACCCCCGTGACCCTTGACCTTTGCGATGAGTCGCCTAAATTAGCATACATAGGAAGGTCTTATCATCAGCTACCTTTGTACCAAATTTGACTGACAAGTTTGTAAAAATGTTGATAATAACTACAATTATTGGCATTTTATACACATCTGTCAACCTCTTGCAACCCTTGACCTTTTCCGAGGGGTCATCCAAATTAGTATCTCTGTAGCAAGTTTGGGTTTGAAGTTGTGAATAGTAATTGAGAAAAAACATTTCTTGTCAAAATATGGCTATTTTTACCTATGTCCTGAGCTCTTGTAACCCCCGACCTTTGCAAGGGGGTCATCCAAATTAGTATGCATAGATAGGTCATACCACCAGGTATCTCTGTAGCAAGTTTGGGTTTGTAGTTGTGAATAGTAATTGAGAAAAAACATCTTTTGTCAACATATGGCGATTTTGGACCTATTTCTTGAGCTCTTGTGACCCTTGACCTTTTCCGAGGGATCAACCAAATTAGTATGCATAGAAAGGTATTAACATCAGGTATCTCTGTAGCAAGTTTGGGTTTGAAGTTGTGAATAGTAATTGAGAAAAAACATCTTTTGTCAAAATATGACTATTTTGGACCTATTTCTTGAGCTCCTGTGACTCTTGACCTTTTAGAGGGAACAACCAAATTAGTGTGCGTATAAAGGTTTTACCATCAGGTATCTTTGTACCAAGTTTGGGTTTGAAGTTGTGAATAGTATTTGAGAAAAAATAAATGATGTCCAAAAATAACTTTTTGATATATTTCCTGATCCCGTGTGACTTCAACCTTTGTGAGAGGTCACTGAAATTGGGATGTTTAGAAAGGTCTTGCCACAAAGTATCCTTGGGCCAAGTTTGAAGACTGTAGCTTGAATAGTCTCCGAGAAAATGCCAATGTTAAAGTTTACCACGGACCCAGAACATATACTCACTTTTGCTTCGCATGTGAGCCAAATACTATAGCAGGAAAAACTTCGACAAATATAAATGCTTAACACTGTAAAGCCCACCGCAAGACAAATTGGCTGTCAAGCAACAACACACACAGACACTGACCATATACTGCTTTGAGAATGACATGAAGTGATATGCCAGCCAGGCAGACAATCAGCCCGATCCCATTGACAGCATTCACTTTGTCTCCATTCACATACACAGCCAAATACAGCACACACAGCTCCTGTGGACACAAATATATATTTTTGAAACAATCTCTCTAAATAACTAGAAAAAATGACTACATTACAACAGCAAAGATACTCTTACTGATAAGTTTCACAGCAATCAAGCCTTAGTGCTTGCAGCCAGCAGTACTGTGTACACTTCCAGTGGCTGCAAGCACAATAGGGATTAACCCTTTGGATGTCAGTCATGGTTTTTGTCATGATTACTGCAGGAATCATCGTGACAAAAACTGGGACTGACATCCAAAGGTTAACCCTTTCAGCCCCAAGGTCCCATTTTTCAAATTTTGGAGGTGTTGCCTAACGACTATGTACCAGTTGCAGGAGCTGAATTGACCATGATAATTCAAGGGTAGTGCCAGATTAGCTTGGCGACTGAAGGCGCAAAGCTAATCTGGCACTACCTTTGAATTATCATGGTCAAGCCATCTCCTGCCGTAAGGATCTGGGGCAAAAGGGTTAAAAAGCAACCTGAACCTACAAACAACTGGCTATTGTTTGAGAGGACAATCATCAAAATAAAGTCTGTTACACAAGACAACAACACCCCCAGCCACTAAAACCACAACCACCAACAGTGGTAATGCATGCGCCATAAGACAAAAGTTCAACTGGTGCTGGTCTGTCATTTTGGACCTGTGTCTTCAGTCATAAAGTCCAAAAGAGCAAATCAGACCACAAGTGGCTCCTGCCTTACTGCCATACCTTGAAAATGCCGGATATGGAGAGGGTGAGGCTGGAGGTATTGCAGAGTAACAAGAACTCGCTGAACTCCAGGAAAAAGGCCAGCAATGCACCAAGCAACACCAGACCCAGATTCTGGGCCAAAACGTCAAGGTCACTGAATCGGAAGACCATATCTGTCGATGCTAGCTTCAAGCCTGAATGCGAGAAACCAGAAGCACACACATTTTAAACTATAACTCCCTGACAAAACTACGAAAGGCTGTGGATCGACCATGACAGTTCAAGGGGTGGTGTCAGAATAGCTTGGCGCCTGTAGGTGCCAAGCTATTCAGACACCACCCTTGAACTGTTATGGTCATTCCATCTCTAAAACTGTGACACAGACCTCAAAGGATATGATAACAGGTACTAGTAAGTGCCCTTACCTAACCAGACAGGCTTTTCCTGCTTACCTTTTCTTGGATCGAAAAACTGGCAGTCATCCCCCTTTCTTTCAAAATAAGTCACATGCAAACTAACTACAGAACACAAAACACCTTTGAGGTGATTGGTGATGACTGAAAATGCACAAATAAAGTTTAACCCAATTTCAGCTTGAATACAATGAGCACCAGCCTGGAATAGCTCCTCACACTAAGGGTGCAAGTTGGGTTGATGTACGCCAGAAAGAGGAATACAGATTTCTTCATGAGCCACTGTAGTTGCAAGAGCGCTTGGGGATCTACACTCTTCATTTGCCCTACATCCATAGGTCCCCCAGGAACAAGGATATCCAGCAGTGAATCTGTAAATGGTTTCATTGCTAGACCCAGGCACTGAAGTGTAATGCAAGTGATGAAATGATATTCGTACCTTCGGCAGTGGCGGCCAGAGGAAGAAGTGTTAGAATCATCCATGGCTGAATGTGATACATCATGTCTAGAGGATGATGCAGACCTGCATGATGAGACATGAGACAAACATACATCATGTCTAGAGGATGATGCAGACCTGCATGATGAGACATGAGACAAACATACATCATGTCTAGAGGATGATGCAGACCTACATGATGAGACATGAGACAAACATACATTATGTCTAGAAGATGATGCAGACCTGCATGATGAGACATGAGACAAACATACATCATGTCTAGAGGATGATGCAGACCTGCATGATGAGACATGAGACAAACATAAAAAAATTAAAAATATGGACACAAAACAACAAGACATGAATCGACCTCAAAAGATCAAGGGTGGTGCACCTGAGCTATCATGATCCAGCAAACTCCTACAACAGGTGCAAATTTGTCAAAGGACACTTCAATAATTTGCAAAACTCAGAAACCTGACCAAAAAAGGCAACTGCCAATAAGTAAAATACAGAGAAACATGCTTAGAAAGGATAGATACTATAACTTATTGGTCGCAGGGGTTTACTACACAGACCCTTGTAGGCCTGAGGGAGGTCAAAGGAACCATTTGTACCCCAAAGCCCACTCGGGTACAATGATCTTTTCACCTCCTAAAGGCCTACATGGGTCCGTGCAGCAAACCCTTGCTACCAATAACGTACTAGTTTTCATTCCTCCACTATTTTCATTAAAAAAATCAAGCTAAAATCTTCTGACCTGGATCACGCCTGACATGACTGATGTCAAAAAAATATGTGTATACATAACAGACTTATGACATAGATCTTTCATGACATTACCCTCTGCATGACCAGCAGCATTGTCTACAAATTGTGAGAGTAATGCAATGGAAGAGGTGAGTGACTGTTTGCCTCAGAAGACTTTAAAATTCTTCAATAAAATAGTCGCATAGGACACGCACGTTTTGATTCCGCAAAGATACTTTCTTTAGTGGTCTGTTATATACTATTGCTGCTAATAAGTCCAATACTTTAGAACGTTTTGATGATTTTTTATAGAACAAAACTGGCATCTAAGATGCGTCAAACATAGGGTACAAGATGTCCGCCATTAGTTGCTACAAGGCTTTTTGTAGTGAGGTCACATGGTATGCTTTCTGTTCATGAGATTGGTCTGATATAGGATTGAAAAGAAAAATGTGTTATACTTGTTTTTTTTTAAGGATGTTTCCTTCTTTCTTTGGAATTTCTTTGAGAAACTCATAAAAACTATACAACAGCTCTTTCAAGCCTGGTACAGACTTTTCAAATTCATACATAAAACCTAGTTCACACTGCACCAACTTATGCAACATACCAATTTCATTTTTCTGTAGGACAATCTGGGCTAGAGTCCAGCGCAGGCCAGAGAGAGCAGAGGCTGACATGACCATGATGAACCCCTCAAGGTTGAACTGAGTCGACTGGAATGTGAACATGAACAATCCAACTGAGATGAACAGCACCACAAAAATCTGGGAAAATCTCTGCAAATGAGACAAAACAACAAATGCATCAGTTTGTTATAGACAATTAACTCTTAAACTCCCAGAATTAAATGACTTCCATTCTATGGAATGGAATACTCACAAACCAGATAGGTGAGGCTAGCGCTGGCAGAATTGTACAACAAACCAAGTGGAATTACTCAGCGCTGGACAGACGAACAGTTAGATCCCCTGCCCCCGCCTATCAGGCACCCAATCGCCAGCCCACAGAGAAATACGCAGGTATAGAATAAGACGATCATTTGCATCTAAAAAGATGCATCAGGTCTCTTATATAACCCATGTCTTTCTCCGGAACTTAGAAGTAGGCAGGGGAAACATACATACACAAACACGAAGGTGCATTACTATATGTGGTCGGGTAAATACCCTGAATTCCCACAGTAGATGCACAGAACATTACACAACAATGTAACAATACAAATTTGCCTCGAGTTATACTGAGATACTCACAAACCAGATAGGTGAGGCTAGCGCTGACAGAATTGTACAACAAACCAAGTGGAATTACTCAGCACTGGACAGACGAACAGTTAGATCCCCTGCCCCCGCCTATCAGGCACCCAATCGCCAGCCCACAGAGAAATACGCAGGTATAGAATAAGACGATCATTTGCATCTAAAAAGATGAATCAGGTCTCTTATATAACCCATGTCTTTCTCCGGAACTTAGGAAGTAGGCAGTGTGTGTGTATGGAATAGAAGTCATTTTATTCTGGGAGTTTAAGAGTAAAAACACAGCACCTAGGGTCACAATTCCAAAAATTAAAAGACGTCCTCAAAATGACTACTATCTAAGCTAAATGTGTAACCTCTTAAATAAGACAGAAAAAATAATTAAGCAAATCTATTTTGAAAAATTCTTAATTTTTTGTTGTTGTTGATTACATGACCAACTGATGCACACAAAAAGTCTCATGTGTCCATGACACAGTTGATTGGCATGCAATACTGAAGCCTTCAGTAATGTTGTTTGGTGAGTCAGAAAAGAAAAACTGGTAGTGATGTGCGACTACACATACAGACTACTCTAAAAATTAGAATCAGATCAAAACAGACACAAATTATACTGACACATTAACCTCTTCGCTGCCAAGGAAAATGAACATGATCCAACTGCAAGAGACAGATCTTCATATGACTGCACAGCTGTGGGGGCTCATGGAGGTCTATGCCTCTTGCTGATGCATCTTTGTATTTATGTTCCTTGGGTGGCTGAGGCCAACGGCATTGAATTAACCCATATCATACTGAGGCTAAAAGCTTCAAACTTGTACACTGTAATATGCAAGGTACATTATAGTACTTACAGATAAGGATATAGACCAACGGTTTTAGTTCAAGGGTGGTGCCAGAATAGCTTGGTGCCTAGATGTGCCATGCTATTCTGGCACTACCCTTGAACTATTTTAGTCAAACCTATTTCACACACTAGAATATTCCGAATGATAAGGGTTAAAAAAAGAAAAGAAACATAATCTGTGACCCATGGCAATAAAGGGGTTAAGCAGGTATCCCACCTCACCGCCCCCCCCCTCACCCTCCCCATACCCCCCCCCCTCCACATCTCCCCCCTCCCACTCACCCCCCCCCCCCCCTTCCCCATCATAACAAATCTAATGATGCCATATTTGTTTTTCATTTTTCACTGATATCAGAGTATACTCACGCATTTTTCAAGACGGAATATTAAAGCAAAACCAAGTATGAAGATGACAGCTGAAGATTTAGACATTGTGTATCTGAAATAAGACAGATAGGAACATTCAACAAACAATGAACCATGTTATGGGACATCAGTTATCAGAAACACATTAATGCATCCTGATTAATAAATTTCAGAAGCCAAAAACTTTCAAGACTGCGACCTGCTGTGCTGTTTTTCAAATACATAACAGATTTTTGTTGTTCCTATTTAAAAACAGGAACAACTTTGAAATGGGGTTCGTCGGAGGGCATTCCGGAGCATTACACGACATTTTGGGCATGCAAACCTGAAATTCTGGCAAAGAAGTAACAAGATGAAAATGATGTCACGTCTAGCTATGCAAGCCTTGCTGGAGAACATACTTTTGCCTCCAAGCACTGTATGTATGTGTGCGTGCATGTGCATGTGCAAGTGTGTGTGTATGTGACAGCAACTAGAGTATGCGTTTGAGGACAGACAAATCCTTGACATTTTATTCTTGATTAAAATGCACATTGGTGAGAAATGGCTGTTTCAATGGATGATCCACACTGAAGTCCATAATGTTTCTTATTTCATTACATATTTTGCATATCAATAGATTAAAGAAAAACATTCAATGAGTTCATTAACCAGAATTGTATCTTGTCAACATTTTGAGTGATTATTAAATATTTTTGGGAAAAAAATAGTTTCATATTTTTGGAATTAATTTCACAAATTATTTGGGATTAATCTTAAAACAAAAGAATCTCTTTTAAAAAAAAAAAAAAAAAAAGCAATTTTCTCATTAATAATCCAATGATTTTTCATAAACAGTATTTACATATTTTCATAAACAGTATTTACATTTACGAAGGTCCTCACTACACTCTGTCAAAAGATCTGGGAGCAAAAGAAATGGCCAGTAGAATGGACACAGTCTCTAGTGATCCCGCTCCCCAAGAAAGGAAACCTGAAACAGTGCCAGAACTACAGAACTATCAGTCTGATAAGTCACCCTAGCAAAGTAATGCTTAGAATCATTCTCAACCGCCTCAAAACTTTCGCCGAGGAACTGCTGGCAGAAGAACAGGCTGGCTTCAGAGTTGGAAGAAGCACTGTAGAGCAGATTTTCAACTGCCGCGTCCTGATCGAGAAACATCTGCAGCATCAGCGCGAACTCTACCACAACTTCATTGATTTCAGGAAAGCATTTGATCGCGTCTGGCACGACGGACTCTGGCAAGTCATGAGATCGTTCAACATAGAGGAGGGACTGATCCAAATGATAGACACGCTTTACAAGAACGCCTGCAGCGCGGTTCTACTTAACAATCAGTCAGGCGAGTTCTTCAGGACGACGATCGGTGTCCGTCAAGGATGCCTGCTCTCTCCTGTCCTTTTCAACATATTCCTGGAGAAGATCATGCAGGAAACCCTCCACGACCACCATACTTCAATCTCTATTGGTGGCAGATCCCTGTACAATCTTCGATTCGCAGACGACATTGACCTCATGGCAGGCAGCAATAGTGAGCTCCAAAACCTGACAGACAAACTTTCAAGTAGCGCAGGGTCTTATGGCATGGAGATCAGTACGGATAAAAGCAAAGTGATGATCAACACCACAAGCGACAGCAGCAGCAACATTCACATGAACGGCCAGAAGCTAGAAGAGGTCAATAGCTTCAAGTACTTGGGAGCCACCCTGTCCAAAGACGGTAGTTGCATAGCAGAGATCCGTATCAGGATAGGTACAGCAACATCCGCAATGGCCAGGCTGGACAGGATATGGCGAAGTAACTCCATCAGCTTCACCATCAAGTACAGGCTTTACAAGTCCCTCGTAGTGTCTATTCTACTCTACGGCTGTGAGACTTGGACACTGCTTGCAGACTCAGAAAAGAAAATCCAGGCCTTTGAGAACAAGTGCCTGAGGAAGTTGCTCCGCATCTCGTACCGCGAGCACAAGACCAACGAATATGTACGGAGCATCGTCACTTCCCTGGTGGGCCCACATGAACCCCTTCTGGCAACCGTGAAACGGCGCAAGCTTGCTTGGTTTGGCCACGTGACCCGACACAACACCTTGTCCAAGACTATCCTCCAAGGCACTCTCGAAGGAAGTCGTCGGCGAGGTCGTCAGAGAAAGAGTTGGGTCGCAAACATAAAAGAATGGACCGAACTCGAGATGCCAGACTTGCTTGCCACCGCCCAAAATAGAACTCAGTGGAGAGCACTGTCTGTTGCTGCTGCCTTTCAGTCCCCCCAACGCCCAGTTCGGGCAAGGGACTGATGATGATGATGATGATGACAGTTTGTCTTGGCTGTCGGGTACAATTAGGTCAAATTGTGACCAGTAAGCCCTAGTTTGAAAATCAGCTAATTATCGGCACCACTTTTTCAGAGTTATTTTTAAAACAGCTAACATAACTTTGATTTTTCTTTTACGAAAAAAATATATTCTCATTAATACCTGCATGATTTTGTATACACAGTGTTTGCATAAGCCTGCTTTTTGTCCCGGCTTCTGAGGAGGCTAGGTGCGAAAATCAGCAAGAAAATTGTAAAATTTGATCCTCTAATACGTGAAGTACTGTGATGAGTGATGTATAACATCAAGTCATCACTATGAACATGGCGTCGTGGGATTAACGATGCCATGACGTGAAGATTGAAGTGTCGTCATTTCGCTGCTCGTGCTATTATTCTTCTTCAGAATAGCCCACAGGCACAGAGCTTACGAATGGCTGGAAGTGCAGCGTGTCCGTCTTTATTTCTGTGTGCCAGTGTGTGTGGATCAGAGGGTGGGTTGGGGTAGAAGGAGATGTATCAGAAGGATAAGCTTGAAAATAGGAACAACTTTGGGCAGGGGTCCCATCTTGTTTTAAATCTCCTACTATGTTAACAAAGACATAAGTTGCTATACAAACCATATTTTCTCAGGAAAGGGTCTGTCTAATATCCAGTGTTTGGTGACTTCAATGCTCAAGTTGGGCGCGAATGTGAATGCTGGGAAGGAGTGATGGGCCCACACGGGCTGGGCAAGATGAACAGCAATGGCCTGCTGCTGCTGACATTGTGCGCTGAGAATGGACTCGCCATCACCAACACCCTCTTCAGGCTGGCTAGTAAGTACAAGACAACATGGATGCATCCCAGGTCTGCACAATGTCAGCAGCAGCAGGCCATTGCTGTTCATCTTGCCCAGCCTGTGTGGGCCCATCACTCCTTCCCAGCATTCACATTCGCGCCCAAATCGAGCATTGAAGTCACCAAGCACGATGAGTTTGTCACTTGCAGGAGTGGACTTCAGGAGGGAGTCGAGGCTCTCATAGAACGCCTCCTTGTCATCATCGGTGTTGGTTAGTGTCGGAGCATAGGCACTGATGATAGTGACATGTCGGGTGTGGGAGATGGGTAAACGGAGCTTCATCAATCGTTCGCTGATACCAGTGGGAAGAGAAGGCAGCTGTCGGAGGAGTGTAGTGCGGATGGCGAAGCCAACTCCGTGTATCCTGTCTTCATTCTCAGCTTCGCCCTTCCAGAAAAAGGTATACCCACCCTCAGGTTCACAGATTGAGCCCTCGTCAGCAAATCTGGTTTCGCTAAGAGCCGCAATGTCGATTTTATATCTCGCCAACTCCCTGGCTATGAGGGCTGTTCTTCTGTGTGGTCTCTTCGTCTGATCTCTGTCCAACAGGCATCGTACGTTCCACGTACCGAGAGTAAGTTTCTTTTTTTGTTTTTCTTTTTGACCGCATAAAAGGGTTAAACCGCCAGCTGCGGTAAGCTGACCGGTTTATGTAGGGCAGGCAATGTTTGGAACACCTCTCATAGACTATGTCATTGTCTGCCAGCGGGATACTCGTGATGTCATCATCACCAGAGCCATGAGAGGAGCCGAGTGCTGGACCGACCATCGGCTGGTGCGGTCTGTCCTCAACCTGCACATTGCACCAGCACAAAGGAAGAGGCTGAAGCTCACCCGACCTTCATTCAACCTGGCCAAGCTGAAGTGCCTGGACGTCAAGGAAAACTTCCAGTCCCACCTTGATGACCTGCTAACTGCCCATGGACTGGCAACCCAACTGAAATGTGGAAACAGTTCAAGGGGATGGTGACGGAGTCTGCCAAAGACGTGCTTGGACCCAAGCAGAGAGTACACCAGGATTGGTTTGATGAGAACAATGAAGAGATCAACAAGCTACTGGAGCAAAAGCGCAGTGCCTTCATCGAGTGGCAAAACGACATCAACTCCTTGTCCAAGAAAGACTGCTTCAAACACCTCCAGAGAAAAGCCCAGAGAGAGCTCCGCAACATGCAGGACACCTGGTGAGATGTCAAAGCAAAAGAACTTGAACACTTCGCTGAATCCAGCAACTCCAAGGAGTTTTTCAGCGCTATGAAAGCTGTCTACGGCCCTGCCAGACCCAGCACAACCCCTCTCTTTTCCGCAGTCGGCTTCACCTTGCTAAAGGACTGTTACGATTGTGGTTGTGTTGTTTTGTGAGAGCGTGCGTGCATAAATCGTAGGTAACGATCCGACGTTTTATTTGAGCTATCACGATTTCTAATCACATACCTTTTCAGGGAATTTCACTTTCGTTTACGAATAGTGCGGTGTTGATTATCTGTTGCCGCACGGAGTTGAGTCACAAAGAGTCTAGAATCAGCTCGGATGTTCATTTGTTTACCGCGCACGTATCGTTTGGCTTTTAGTACCAATGCACTGATCGCGTGTTTACCACTTTAGAGTGGGCAAGGTCGTGACCTGTCTGGCCTACTTTTGTGTGACGTCATGGCGCGCCGCGGATTTACCTAACATAGATGTTGAAGATAGAAGCCAGATATTTACAGATTGTTCCAGTAAGAATGTACCTTTGAGTTTTAGATACGTACTGTGTTTTGATTGGCTGTGTTGTACGATTTTGCTTGATTTTTCTAGAAAACATACCACTATAAAAGAGTCATGCTAGGAAGCACCGGTGTACATTGTTCAGTTGTAGAATTGCGATGTAACAGCGTCGGTACATTGTTCAGTTGTATAATTGCAGTGTATCGTAAGCACATTGACTTTGAGCTACGCAAGGTATCGTGCTTCATTATCAGTGACGGAGTTGTACCAGTGTATGGTGATGTACATTGTATGAGAGGTGCATTGTGTCAAAGTGTGGACATTTTGCAGAGAAGACATTGTTGGTGTATTTGTGAACGCATTTCGTGGAGATCGAATCGCTGTAATAAAATGTTGTTGGAACTGTTACTCCAGTATTGTCTACATCCTTAAGCCACGGTTGACGGATTGCAGCTGAATGAGGTTTATTTAAAAGAACTCTACGTGTGTGTGCTTGGTGTAGTTGTCATTTCTACGACCACGATTCAACCACGTAACATTTTGGCGACCCCGACGAGATCTTCTTCAGTTTGTTCAGTGGAAAGGGTAGCAGGAGAAAACAGCCAGCAGTGAAAAGCAGAGATGGCGACATCAAAAATGGAGACATTCCTGAAAATTGGAAAGGAATATGGACTCGAAGGAGCTCAACTCCTCGAGTTTGTAAAGGAGAGAGAGAAAGAGAGATTAGAGAGAGAAGAAAAGAAACGAGAGAAAGAAGAAAAGGAGAGACTGGAGAGAGAAGAGAAAGAAGAAAAGAGACGAGAGAGAGAGAAGAAAAGGAGAGATTGGAAAGAGAAGAAAGAGCCAAAGAACGTGAAATCAGGAGACTAGAAATCCAAGCAGAAGAAGCAGAGAAACAGCGAAAAGAGGCAGAGAAACAACGAGAAGAGGAGCGAGAAGAGGTGGAGAGGCAGCGTCAACACGAAATTCATCTAAAGCAGATGGAGATTGAGGCACAGAGCCAGAGGGTTTCTGAGGCAACAGCATTAGCCAGCAGAGAACAAACAGCCCGTGCGCCAAAACTTCCACCTTTCATTGAAAATTCAGATAAGATGGACGCTTATCTGGAGCGATTCGAGCGCTTTGCAAATAGCAATAATTGGAAACAAGAAACTTGGTCTATCAAACTGAGTGCACTTCTAACTGGCAAAGCACTTGAATTTTACACCCGCCTGCCGAGAGAAGAAGCCAAAGATTATACACAATTGAAAACTGCCCTGTTGAGACAGTACGACTTCACTGAAGAGGGTTACAGGCGACGATTTCGGAACTGCAAGCCTGAAGAAGGAGAAACACCCGGCCTATTCATTGAAAGAATCAGAAGCTACCTGGAGAAATGGATTGAGCTGGCTGGCCTAAACAAAGAATACCAAGACCTATGTGACCTCATCATCAAAGAACGTTTTCAACGCATGTTCTAAGGACCTGGCCGCCCACCTCAAAGAGCAAAAAGACCAGTCCCTGAAGGCCATAGCAGACTTCGCTCAAAGATACCTTGACGCCCATAACATGAAGTTCAGGCCCAGTAAACCGCAGCGTGTGTCTGCACCAGCAGAGGAAATCCACAATGTCAGAGATACTCCGAGATACAAGCCGGTGGAAAACCTGACATGTTTTCTCTGTGGAAAGAAAGGTCACAAGGCAATACAGTGTCCTTCTAAAAATGTTCCTCGAGGCGACAACATCAGAAGATCCAACCAAGATCGCGGGATAGCAGGCAGAAGTAGCACTACGTCTCAACACAGAGCCGCCGCTGTACTAGCACACGATGTGATGTCATCCAGTGACTTTGAGTCTGGAGAAAGGCGAGCGACACCAGAGCTGATTGAATCTTTCCGAAAGAATGGACGCATCCCTGTCGGCAATGGGACTACATTCTTACCTGTCTCAAACATCGCGCTGCCTGAGAATGAAGTGCCGAACATGCCGGTGGTGTCAGGATTTGTCCGCGACACACCAGTGAGAGTGCTGAGAGACACTGGTTGTAACTGTGTCATCGTGAGAGATGATTTAGTAGCTGAAGACCAGAAGCTACATGAGTGGACAACCCTCGTCTTGGCTGACGGAAGTGGGAGAGTCACCCCCCTTGCCAAGGTCAGTATCAACACTCCGTACCTGACAGGAGAAGTGAAGGCATTGTGCGTGAAAACACCAGTTTATCACCTTATCATCGGTAACATTAATGGTGCCAGAAACGCAGACGATCCAGACCCAGAGTGGAGACCTAAAAACTATGCCGTTACTACGAGAGATCAGGAAGAGAAGAGCCACCATACCATCACTCTAAAAGTGGCTGACAACATACAAACAGCCATGGTGAAAGAGAAATTAGAAGTAGAACAGCGAGCAGCCATTGATCGTATGCAGCAAAAACAGGTGCAAGATTTGGACAGTCTGCGGGACGACGTTGAGTGCCACCGCGAAGAACAAATGGGGTCGCTGAATCGCCGGGAGAACGAAGGATTCGTGCGAGACAAGGCTCCTCTGACAAAGGAGATGTTGAAGCTGCAGGAAGAGGATAAGGAGAGAGGTAACCAGGAGCTGGTGTATGAATATAAAAGTCAAGAGGTCGTCGAAGATTTGATCAGCATGAGAGAGACGATGCAGAGCCTGCTCATTGATGAGGACGATGATGGCAATGTCGATGGAGTGATGTCCCCCAAAGTGAAGTTCAGCCTTTCCGCGGATGTGGACGCGACCATCAGGAAAGCCAACGAGAGCAGCAAGAGCAGTGATAACGGAAAAGATGACGATAGCGTCGACAAAGAAGAAGCAGCTGATAAGAAAAGTAGTGAAGATGGCGCGGGGGAGGCAAAGGTCAACTGCCATGTCATGAAGAGTAAAAGTGCGCTGATGTTGGAGATGAGAGATGATGATGATGATAATGACGAAAATACAGAGGAGGAGGAAAAGCTGGTCTACGACGAAGGGGAACTTATGAGACTGATCGACAGCGATAAGCCGACAGTGTTTGATCCAGGACCAGTAACTTTTGAACTGTATGAACTGTGAACTGTATCCCATGAGTTGACTTTGTTCCAGGAGTGAACTTTGACATTCATTTTAGTTTAATCAATGGTTCGCAGAACTTTGAAGCTGATTACCTGTATAGAACAGTTTAAAGAAACATTTTGTGTCCATGAAAATTTAAAGGGACATGTCTGTGATCAGGACAGTTTGAAGGAGCATGTTTTCATTCGGGACACTTTGGAAAGAACTGTGAGTTAATTATTTTTGTGTAGTTGATTTGATTTTAATTTTGATGTGAAATTTGTGATATTTATGGTTTTGTGTAGGTTTACACAATCACAACCGTATTTTTGGATTTGAGAAGAAATTTTGTGAAATTTCGTTCTAAAAGGGGGGGTAATGTTACGATTGTGGTTGTGTTGTTTTGTGAAAGCGTGCGTGCATAAATCGTAGGCAACGATCCAACGTTTTATTTGAGCTATCACGATTTCTAATCACATACCTTTTCAGGGAATTTCACTTTCATTTACGAATAGTGCGGTGTTGATTATCTGTTGCCGCACGGAGTTGAGTCACGAAGAGTCTAGAATCAGCTCAGATGTTCATTTGTTTACCGCGCGCGTGTCGTTTGGCTTTTAGTACCAATGCACTGATCGCGTGTTTACCACTTTAGAGCGGGCAAGGTCATGACCTGTCTGGCCTACTTTTGTGTGACGTCATGGCGCACCGCGGATTTACCTAACATAGATGTTGAAGATAGAAGCCAGATATTTACAGATTGTTCCAGTAAGAATGTACCTTTGAGTTTTAGATACGTACTGTGTTTTGATTGGCTGTGTTGTACGATTTTGCTTGATTTTTCTAGAAAACATACCACTATAAAAGAGTCGTGCTAGGAAGCACCAGTGTACATTGTTCAGTTGTAGAATTGCGATGTAACAGCGTCGGTACATTGTTCAGTTGTATAATTGCAGTGTATCGTAAGCACATTGACTTTGAGCTATGCAAGGTATCGTGCTTCATTATCAGTGATGGAGTTGTACCAGTGTATGGTGATGTACATTGTATGAGAGGCGCATTGTGTCAAAGTGTGGACATTTTGCAGAGAAGACATTGTTGGTGTATTTGTGAACGCATTTTGTGGAGATCGCATCGCTGTAATAAAATATTGTTGGAACTGTTACTCCAGTATTGTCTACATCCTTATGCCACGGTTGACGGATTGCAGCTGAATGAGGTTTATTTAAAAGAACTCTACGTGTGTGCGCTTGGTGTAGTTATCATTTCTACAACCACGATTCAACCACATAACAAGGACAAAGGCAGCATCACTGAGCGCTGGAGAGAACACTTCTCAAATCTGCTGAACCTGCCTTCCACTGTCAATCCCGCAGCCCTGGACATGATTCCCCAGAAGCTGACACTGGATGACCTTGACCTCCCTCCAAGCCTGGACGAAGTCAAGAAAGCGATCAACCAGACTAGCTCCGGCAAGGCTGCAGGCATGGACGGCATCCCGCAGAGCTCTTCAAGGCAGCTGGACCTGAGACCCTTGATGCCTTCCTAAACATTCTGACATGCATCTGGGCAGAGGAGAACATGCCACAGGAATTTAGAGATGCTACAATCGTCTCCCTGTTCAAGAACAAGGGCAGCAAAGCAGACTGTGCCAATTACCGAGGGATCTTACTCTTGTCCATTGCTGGCAAGATCATTGCGAGAGTCATCCTCAACTGCCTGATCAGCTCTGTATCTGAGGAAGCACTCCCAGAGGTTCAATGCGGCTTCAGACCCGGCCGCAGCACAGTCGACATGGTCTTCTCTGTGAGACAGGTCCAGGAGAAATGCATTGAGCAGCACATGGACCTCTACGCGGTCTTCATAGATCTGTCACCGTAAACAGAGAAGCGCTTTGGGTCATCCTCGCAAAGCTCGGCTGCCCCTGGAAGTTCAGCAACATCATCCGCCTCTGCCATGATGGAATGGTAGGAGTTGTCCAGTCAAACGGCGACACATCCGCACCCTTCGACATTTCCAACGGTGTGAAACAAGGTTGTGTTCCTGCCCCTGTGATGTTCAACCTGTTCTTCACGTGTGTCCTGACCCATGCAGTACGCGACCTTGACAAGGGAGTGTACCTGAAGTACAGACTAGACGGCTCTCTCTTCGACCTCCATCGACTGAATGCCAGGACCAAGACCATCGAGAGACTGATCCTTTGAGGCGCTGTTTGCCGATGACTGTGCGCTGATGGCGCACACGGAGTCTAACCTCCAGACCATCATCAACACGTTCTCGGAAGCCTCTCGACTGTTTGGCCTCACCATCAGTCTCAGCAAGACCGAGGTCCTGCACCAACCGGTCCCAGGCACAAGAGCCCCCCGCACCCAAAGTGTACATTGAAGGCACCAAGCTGAAGACTGTCGACCAGTTCAGGTACCTTGGGAGCATCATCTCTTCTGACGGTACTATCGACAAGGAAATCGCAGCTTGCATCAGCAAAGCCAGCAAAGCCCTGGGTCGCCTGCGCACTCATGTGTTGAATAACAACAACGTCAAGCTTTCCACCAAGATCAAAGTCTACAAGGCAGTAGTTCTCCCCAGCCTCCTCTACGGCTGTCAGTCATGGACGCTGTACAGAAAGCACCTCAAGCAGCTTGAAGACTTCCACATGAGATCCCTGCATTCACTCATGGGCATCAAATGGCAAGACAAGGTGACAAACCTGGAAGTCCTGGACAATGCTGGCTTAGTGAGTGTTGAAGCCTTGATCTTAAAGACACAACTCCGCTGGACAGGTCATGTCATACACATGGATGATTCTCGCATGCCACGCCAACTCCTGTATGGTGCACTCTCAAAAGGCCACAGGAAGCAAGTACGGCCAAAGAAACACTTCAAAGACTGCATAGGAGACAGCCTCAAGCACTGCGTCTTCCTGGTAACGGAACTTGAAGCACAAGCACAAGACAGATCCGGCTGGCGTGCCACCACCAGGAAAGCCTGCACACTCTTTGAACACAATCGGCGCGAACGGATCACCAGTACCAGAGCTCTCAGAAAGACAGCGTCGACTCTCCCCACAGCTACGTTCCAGTGCCCCTATTGCCCTCGCAGGTGTGGCTCCAGGATTGGCTTGGCCAGCCACACCCGTACCCACAAATAGAAGTCATGCACAATGACGACATCATCGGTTGCGATGGTCTACCCATTCATATTGACAAAGACATAAGTTGCTATACAAACCATATTTTCTCAGGAAAGGGTCTGTCTAATATCCAGTGTTTAACTGGCCTCATGTACAAATCTTTATGTACAACACAACCCAGCCCATGTTATGTGCCATATGAAGACCGGAAAGATGACTGCAAAGTATGTAAAATTCAAAGAAAATCCCAACAAAGACAGAAACACTCTTATAAACGACAATTACAACACAGTTTATTAAATTTTCAGCTTTTTCAAAATGGACATACAGACAAGAAAAGATGTCACTACTTATGTTGCAAAATTAGTCTGTCCTATGGGGGAAGCTCCCTGTGGAATTCTCTACCGATTGAAAAGAAAAATGGATTTTTCTCAAAAATGTATTTTTTCGAAAAATACTTACTGATGACATTACTACTAGGAAGGTTCGTTTATCATACTAATTTTAGCCCAAAAACTCGTTGTGTACCTACCACAACCAAGGAGGCGACTCTAGGGGGTCGTTACGAAGAGGCCCTGAGTTGGGTCCCTTGCCTCCCTATCCGGTGGCGCGCTCAGCCATTTCCCGCTAGTCTCTTTGCCTTAGCTCACCGGTGGCAAGTGGGGTAAGAGGAAGGGACCTTTGAGTAATGCCATCAGTAAGTATTTTTCAAAAAAATACATTTTAGAGAAAAATCCATTTGTTTTCTCAAATCTTCTTCTTCTTCTCGAACGCCGTCACACTTGGAGTTTGGCTCTCAAAATGAAATCTGTGGTCTTCTGTAGCGCCTCCACAGGCCCGTACAGTTTCTCTTGTAGAGTGGCGGGCTTCGGCCATATCTCCTCCCTCAGCGGCTGGTGGTTCCCACAGTCCTGGAGGATGTGCTCTGCGGTCTGCTCTGCTTCTCCACAAGGGCACAGGGGAGATGGCACGAGGTGGAAGCGTCTGTGCAGGTGGAAATTGAGTCGGTTGTGCCCGGTCCTCAGACGAAAGATGGTCACCTGCTCTTGTCTGGACAGCTGATGGTAACTGTCTAGGGGCCATTGTGGTGGTCTGTACACAGACTTAATGATGGTCTTCATCTCTGTGAAGCTGACTCCATTTTCATCTTGTTCTTTCTCTGCGCCCACTTTTGCCATTCTGTCAGCTTCTTCATTGCCGTAGATGCCACAGTGTGAAGGGATCCACTGCAGCACCAGTCTGGTGCACTTGATGTTTTGCAGTGCCTCTTGTAGACGTGGCAGTTTGCTTGCTGTTGCTGCCTCAAGGACAGACATGGCATCAGTAAGGAAGACAATCTGGGCATCAGGGTCTGCAGTGCCACTAAGGGTGTTAGCTGCGCGGACTAGGGCTTCCACCTCAGCTCTGTAATTTGTGCAGTGAAGGCCTGTTGGTACTGCCTCTGCCTGCCATTTTCCGTTTGGGTACTGAATGTACACCCCAGCCCCTCCATCCTGAACTGCATCTGTGGCTGATCCATCGGTGTATGCCCGTATCCATGCTTCCTGGGGATACTTTTCTTCGAGCATGGCCAGTGTCAGAGCTTTCTTGCTCACAGTGCTGTGCTCATCTCTGGTGGTGATGTAGGGTACCGTGGAAGAGATGGTGATGTTTTCTGGCTTACTTTCCCAAGGTGGAAGGTCGCTAGCAGGATTCAGAGCCTCTACCTGCGCAGGCAGCTTTGCCTGGTGTTTTCTCTGCAGTGCTCTCGTCTCCTTCACAAAGCTTGATCTTTTCAGTCTCCCTGAGGTTGGTTGACGGGGAAGTGGCGTAGTGGTTAAGGCGTCTGCCTCCAATGCCAAGGGTGCGAGGTTCAATACCGGGTTCCGGCGTTGGATTTTTCTCCTCTGGTAAGTGTCACCGTCTGGGCAGTGGGCAGATGTTCACATCTGCACGGGACATAGACGACCCCGGCCCCCACGAGTCCCCTGCTGCCTTGCAGGCTTGGCCGCTTGGCTGCGGAAAGGCTAAGGGAGGAAACCCCTGACATCAAAGCCCCCGTGTCTCCGGGGAAGGCTTTTGAGCCAGAGACTAAGACAAGGACAGTCTGATATAAAACCTACGACCCGAGGACCTCGATGCCACCGTCCCAGCTTGCTAGGCCATGGCAAACGAACCAAGGGTTTAAAGGGTGGGGCCAGTACTGCGCACACTGCACTCCACCAAAAAGCTCCACCGCGCAGGCTTTAGGAAACGCCCACGGACTATGACACTGAACTTTCCAAGTCCTGTAGCGATGGGCAAGGGGCCAAACGGCAGGTGAAAGATGTCACTGGAAGCCGCAGTCTCAAACCTGCATGCAGGCGGTTCAGGATATTGGTCGCCTGATGTTGACATGGGGATGACAACGTCACTCGGCACACCCTGAACGACCAAGCAGCCTTCTCTAGGGACAGCACTGCTTGCTCCACACGGAGAGGGGCCTAGAAAAGGTGGCCTAACCAAAGCTCATCCCCTCGTAACCCAGTTGGCTAGCCGCGGTCAACGGGCATCTTCTCATGCGGTCAGAAAACAAGAAAAAACAATGGATCCACTCTCATGACGACCACGACCGGACTCAACGTAGCATGCTGGAACATCCGAACCATGCTCGACATAGCAGACAGCGGACGCCCTGAACGTCGCTCCGCCCTCATTGCCCATGAATTGCGGAGGTTAAACATCGACATCGCCGCGCTCAGCGAAGTACGCCTCCCGGAGGAAGGCAGCCTCCAAGAACTTGGCGCTGGCTACACCCTCTACTGGTCAGGCAGGCCTGCATCAGAAAGACGGCTCTCAGGCGTGGGCTTCATGGTGAAGACCCACATTGCGACTAAGTTGGAAAACCTACCAACGGGTCACTCCGACCGCATCATGTCCATGCGCCTCCCACTGAGACACCAGCAATACGTCACCCTTCTCAGTGTGTACTCCCCAACCCTCCTGGCAGAGCCTGCAGAAAAAGACAAGTTCTACTCTGACCTGCGCAGCCTCCTGCAGAGCACCCCTGCAGACGACAAAGTCATCATCCTTGGCGACTTCAACGCCAGAGTGGGCCAAGACTCTGAAGCCTGGAAAGGAGTCCTCGGCAAGCATGGCGTTGGGAACTGCAATGACAATGGTCGCCTACTGTTGGAGCTCTGTGCAGAGCAGCAACTTGTCATCACCAACACTACTTTCCAGCAAAAGGACAGTCGAAAGACCACCTGGATGCATCCTCGCTCCAAGCACTGGCACCTTATCGACTATGTCCTAGTGCGTCAGAGGGACCGCAGTGACGTCCTTCTCACCAGAGTGATGCCCAGCGCAGAGTGCCACACTGACCACCACCTTGTTCGCTACAAACTCAGGCTCCGCCTCAAGCTGAAACCCAAGAAAGGGGGCCCCCCCCAAGAAAAAGCTTGATGTTGCCAGCCTTCAGCGTGACGACAAGAAAGCTGCCCTTCAGGCCGATTTACAGCGCATGCTCAAAGACACAGTTGATCCAGCAGACTCCTCCCCTGAAACACTCTGGGAACAACTGAAAACTGCTATTGTAAAATCTTCTGTGGAAGTCTTGGGCTTTGCTAGAAAGAGGAACAAAGACTGGTTTGACGAAAACGACGTAGAGATCCAGGAACTTCTAGCAAAAAAAAAGAGCCGCCCACCAGGCCCACCTAGCCCAGCCTTCCTGCCCTGTGAAGAAGTCTGCCTTCCGCCTCATCTGCAGCAGTCTCCAGCTCAAGCTTTGAGAGCTCCAGAACGAGTGGTGGTCCAGACTCGCACAGAGGACCCAGCTCTGCGCTGACAACGGTGACTACAGGGGCTTCTACGAAGCACTGAAAGCAGTGTATGGCCCTAGGCACCTGGTACAAAGTCCCCTGCGAAGCGCTGATGGACAGGAACTCCTCACAGATAATACCTCCATCTTGAACCGCTGGTCGGAATACTTTCAGGACCTCTTCGGCGCTGAGCGCACTGTTCAAGAAACAGTCATCCTTCAAATCCCACACCTTCCACTAAAGGTTGAATTGGACGAACCGCCCACCGCCGAAGAGACCCTCACAGCCATCCACCAGCTCAAGAGTGGCAAAGCAGCAGGCATTGACGGAATCCCGCCAGAGATCTGGAAACATGGAGGCCCAGCACTGCACAACAAGCTCCACGACCTCTTTCTCTGCTGCTGGGAAAAAGGAACACTACCAAAGGATCTCCGTGATGCAGTCATCATCACCCTGTACAAGAACAAAGGAGAGAAGTCTGCCTGCTCTAATTATCGTGGAATTACCCTGCTGTCCATTGCCGGGAAAATTCTCGCAAGGTTGCTCCTGAATCGGCTGGTACCTGCCATCGCTGAAGACCACCTCCCAGAGGGCCAGTGTGGCTTCAGAGCCAACAGGAGTACCACCGACATGGTCTTTGTGCTGAGACAGCTTCAGGAGAAGTGCCGCGAGCAGAACAAAGGGCTGTACGTAACGTTTGTCGACCTAACAAAAGCGTTTGACACTGTGAGCAGGCAAGGTATGTGGCAGATCCTGGAGCGACTAGGCTGTCCCCCAAAGTTCCTCAACATGATCGTCCAGCTCCACGAGGACCAGCAAGGCCAGGTCAGACTAAACAGTGACCTCTCAGAACCATTCCCCATTCGCAACGGCGTGAAGCAAGGCTGCGTGCTGGCACCGACCCTCTTCACCATCTTCTTCAGCATGATGTTGAAGCAGGCCACAGTGGACCTCGACGACGACGACGCAGTGTACATCAGGTATCGTCTCGATGGCAGCCTGTTCAACCTCAGACGACTGCAGGCCCACACGAAAACCCTAGACCAACTGATTCGTGAGCTGCTCTTTGCTGATGACGCTGCCCTCGTTGCACACACAGAGAGAGCCTTGCAGCGCATTACGTCCTGCTTCGCAGATGCCGCCCAGCTCTTTGGACTTGAGGTCAGTCTGAAAAAGACAGAGGTCCTTCATCAGCCGGCACCCAAGGAAGAGCATCGCCCTCCCCACATCACCATCGGCGAGTCCGAACTGAAGTCTGTACACCAGTTTACCTACCTTGCTGCATCATCACGTCAGACGCCAAGCTGGACAAGGAGCTGGACAACAGGCTGGCAAAAGCGAACAGTGCTTTCGGGCGACTATTCAAGCGGGTGTGGCACAATCAACAGCTGAAAAAAGGCACCAAGATCAGCGTGTACAGAGCTGTCGTCCTCACCACCCTGCTGTACGGTTCCGAGTCCTGGGCCCTCTACCGCAGCCAACTACGACTCCTCGAACGCTTTCACCAGCGCTGCCTGCGTACCATCCTCAGCATTCACTGGAGTGACTATGTCACCAACGTCGAGGTCCTTGAACAGGCGGAAACTGTGAGCATCGAGGCTTTGCTGCTGCGGACACAGCTTCGCTGGGCGGGGCACGTCTCCAGGATGGAGGATCATCGCCTACCCAAGATCACTCTGTTCGGCGAGCTCGCCACTGGACACCGAGACAGAGGGGCACCAAAGAAGAGATACAAAGACGGTCTCAAGAAGTCACTTAGTGCCCGCCAAATCGACCACCGCCAGTGGTCTTCGCTTGCTGCGGACCGTGACACCTGGCGCTCCACCATTCACAAGGCAGCCGTCTCCTTTGAGGACTCTCGCAGAGCTAACCTTAAGGACAAGCGGCTCAGAAGAAAAAACAGAGCTGTCGTAACTCAGAACCCTGACCAGACCTTCCCCTGCAGCCACTGCGGTCGTACCTGCCTGTCCCGGATTGGCCTCCGCAGCCACAAAAATGCCTGCAGACGATGTGGGCAAGCCCTATAGAATCTTCGTTCGCGAAGTCAAGCCAAGAAGAGGTTGGTTGTTTCATCCTAGCGTTCATAGGATGGTCTTTGGAAGACTTGACCTTTGTGGACTGTATCAAGGCTTTGCAATCTCTTCTCATGCGCAGGGGTGGGATGCCTGTTGTCTCTTCCATCTTTTCAATTGGTGTGGATCTCATTGCGCCGGTGATGATACGCAGTGCCTGGTTCTGAACTCTGTCAATGGTCTGCTGGTGTGACTGGGCTGCCGTCAACCATGCATTGGATCCGTACTCAAGGTGTGGTCTCACTGTGCCTTGATATACATTTTTGAGGATCTTTTCATTGGCTCCCCATTGTGTTCCAGCCAGTTTTCTCATGATGTTCAGCTTTCTTCTAGCTTTCTCAAATCTTTACCAATGGCATTACTACTAGGAAGAATGGCGAATAAGAGGAGGGTGCCGCCCCCTATGCATCCCCCCGGTGCAATTGCCCGGGTGCCTCCGCGCGATAGGTATCAAGGCCCCCCCTTCGCACCCACTCCCGACAATTTTAGCTAGGCGTTACCCATGGCACCTGTGGCGCCGGGAGGGAGTGCTGCGCCGACGAGATGTCCCCCAATAGGGTCAGGATGTTGCGCTGGCCGGATAGGTCTTGCAGGTAGAAGCCCGCCCACCCGCGGCAGCCCCAATGTCTCCCACAGCGCAGTTGCATTCTGAGGTGATGCCTGCAGCCACTGCTCTGACCTCATGTGCCTGGGTGCGCATCGTCTTTGCCTGTTCTGGGGAGAGCTCTTTGAATGCAGCCCTGAAAATGGCGGCGAGTGATTTTTGGGGGGCGAGTAAAAAAAAAATCCACTCGCCAAATGCGAGTGTGCTCGTGCATTTTCCAATCCGTACTTTTTCAGTCCTAAATCTGAAAGTTCAACCTTCACTTCTCGTAATACTAATCAAGCAATAGAGACAAGTCAGGGCTTCCGTTTTAGTGCGTCTGTGACGCATTAAAACTCAAAATCACGTACTGAAAATGTAACTAAGGGGTAGTCAGACGCACTAAAATTCAGTGCATCTGCGTCCGGGGTGCATCATCCTTGCACCACTGTACGTAACCTAGCAGAAGTAGGTGACAGTCATTCTACTTTTAGTGACAAGTTGGTTCGTTTAGCCGCTCGCTTGGTCGCGGCTGCGTTCAGAATCACCTTGACTCCGACTGTAACTGGACGGGCAAACTGTTTACGTGTGGTGTCAGCATGTTATTACAAAGTGCACGCTACATGTTGAATGCGTTACTTGCAGTGACGTCACCATTCATAATATTATGGGATACTGCATCGTGCGTTTCAATTTCGATCTTGAACGAAGTTGCAAATGGCAGAGAAAAAGCAAAGGAAGCTGGAATGCTTCTGATCCTTCAATCCGGCACCATCTGATCGTGATAATCGCTTAGAAGAAAGTTGCACTTCGACACTGTTGACTCCATAGACAAGCGACAGTACCAGAAATGATACCCCTGGGCTGTGCGTGGCACCATCGCTGCGACTTGAAGTTTTCAGAGTTCATGGCTGCGTGTATTTCCATGGCTAAAGCACGACGGCACACGGATGACATGCGCAATGTGCATGGAGGCAAACTCAAAAAGCAAGTCCAGAAATTTTAACAGAAATAAGTTTTTTTTTATCGTGGTCGATCCAGCCATCTTCTGGTACACAGGTATTAGGCAAAAGCTCTAAAATTGGAGAAATACGTATTTTTCTGTGTGAGAGAGAGACGGAGAGGGAGACAGGCTTTTGCACGATAGTTCAACAGTTAAAAAATCAGGATCATAAAAACACACACACACACACACTGTCACAACAAAATTAAAGAGGAGATAGCGAAAAGTTAATTTATTTTTTAAAAAACCAAACATACAGATGATGCAGTTTTTCTTAAATAAATTTGCGGACCCTCTATTATGCTCAGATGGGGGTATGTGTACCCTCTAAAATTTATACCTGGGAGTCTACAGACCCTTTAACCTGTTGTGCAAACAGAAGCCCTGCAAGTCTACAAAATTTTTGGCGAGTGCGTTAAAACACTTTTTACATTTGACAGCTATCGATATGTACGCTTTCCGATCCATACTTTTTCAGTCCTCAATCAAACCTTCAACCTTCACTCCGGTAGTGTTATTGTTATGCTAGCAAACAACAATAAAGCGATCTGGTAAGCCATCAGTTTTCGATTTTCAGTTTGGCTAGTAACATTTTCAGTTTGGCTAATAAAACTTAGAAGTCACTAGCCAAAGGCTGGTGGGCAAAATTTTAGACTTTCAGGGCTGGAACACCAACCGGATGACTCAGCGTAGCCAGGAAGGGATCGTCCGCACGTTGATGACGTTACTTTTAGCGCCCGGACGGGGTGCAGAGATGTCTCGTCTGCCCAGAGCCAAGAGCAGGAACAGGCGTGAGCGCCCTTGTCTTAGTGGCTTAGTTCTGCGCAGGTATACTTTTAGCACCCAGACGGGGTGCGGAGATGTCTCGTTTGCCCGGAGCCAAGGGCAGGAACAGGCATGAGCGCCCTTGTCTTAGAGGCTTATTTCTGCGCAGGTATATTTTTAGTGCCCAGACGGGGTCCTGTTGACGGCCTCCCGGGGCTGGTCTGTCGCCCTAAGCGGGCTGACGGTCAATACCTGCGGCGCGGTCGCTGGGAGCCGGTTCTTGGCCCGCACGTAGGATCGGTGAGGAGCTGTACCGATCCATCGGCCTTGCGTTGGAGACAGGAGGGTCGCACCAAGAAGGCGTGGGTCTTGCTCCCGCCGTGGCGAGGGCGAGCAGGAAGCCGTTCCTCCTGGTTATGTCTCCAATCCACGCCAGTGGTAGAGGCTCGCACCATCCCGAGTTGAGCCAGGTGAGCACCCAAGACGAGCCCCAGCGAGGAATCTGCGAGCAGAGTGCTGGCCGTTGAAGCTCCAAGTGCACCATCAGATCCGAGAGGTCCTTGCAGGCACACGGGTCCGGCCATCCCCGGCGTCGATATGTGTCTGCCACCATTGCCAGGTAACCTCAGATGGTGATGGGTGCCAGGTTCTGCTTGGAGAATAGCCACAGAAAGAACTCGGCCAATTGGGGGGGGGGGGGGGGATAGTCAGGTCCGTGGGGGAGAGCCGCTCTGCTGCGCATCAGGCCTGGAGTGACCGCCACTTCCCTCATAGACGTTATGGGTAGAGGCCCTGCAAGCCGCTACGATTGCTTCCACAGATGCCCCTGAGACGCCTCTTGCTGCGAGGGCCTGCCCGACCATCTTCAAGTGTGTAGCAGCAGTCGTTCCGGGCACGGATGAAACAGCTGCGGTCCGTGGCGCAGTGGTTAAGGCGCCTGCCACCAATGCCAAAGGTGCGAGGTTCAAAAATGGGTTCCGGCGTCGGACTTTTCTCCTCTGGTAAGTGTCACCGTTAATTCGGGCAGACCGTCGGGGGTTCTTTCTCCGGGTACTCCGGTTCTTCCACCCCCCCACCCACCCACCCCCATATCCCACACTTTGGTACCGGTTTCAGGCCACTTTACAAATTTCAAATACAAGCGATCAAAAATCTCTGTAACTTCAGTAGCTGAACTGGCCCTTCGTCGGTCTTGTACTGCGTTTGTCTTAAATGACGTAAATCCATGTCTGTTACGTGAGTGTGCGTGTTGGGTTTCAGTTCGCGGTGCTTTGAGTCGATTTGCCCAAAAAGTGAGAAAAAGCGCCTATATAATAACGGTATTATTATTATTATTATTATTATATTTATTATTATTATTATTATTATTATTATTATTATTATAGCTGCTGTCGGGGTTGCTTGAGCATCGTACGCGGCGTGGGGAGCCTCAGCGGCGGGTCTGTGGTGAGGCTCAGGAGGTCTGTGGTCCTGCTCCTGGTCCAGCTGAAGAGGCCCCAAGGATCATGATCGTATTGCCACCCCTCAGCTTCTGGAGCCCCTTGGTACCAGCACTGTGGGAGGGAACGCGTATGCTAGAAGTCTGTCGAACGGAAAGGAGAGCGCGTCTACGGCCCTGGCTTGTGGATCCAGGATGGGGGAGACAAGAGTGGCAGCTTCCTGTTCCATTTCATGGTAAAGAGGTCGATCATCGGCATCTCCCAGCACGCAGAGTAGCTGGAAGACATCCGGGTGCCGTGACCACTCTGTGTGACGAAGCTGGCCGCAACGCGAGAGGGAGTCCGCGAGGACATTGGGATGGCCTGGGATGTGCCACGCCTGCAGCGGGATGCCCCCGATCTCTGCACCACCAGAGGACCTGGAACCCAAGGATGCAAGGGGAGGGCACGCGTGTCCCAACATGGTTCTGTATGTAGGCCACCACCGTCAAGTTGTCGGAGAGCACCAGTATCTCCTGTTGCATGAGGCGTTCTTCCCCTTCCACGAGTGCCAGCCACACGGCCTCCTCTCCAGCCAGTTGATATGTCTGCCTGCGTGGTCCCCAGTCCAACTGCCTGCGGTTGTGACGAACTCCGGCAGCAGGTGCGCTCCGCAGCCAGAGAGGCTTGCATCCGTGCAGAAGGAGAGCGGTGGTGGAGGGGAGAAGAGTGGTACCCCCGACACTAGCCAGGATCTGTCCGTCCATCACTGGAGATGAGAATTGACCAACGTCGACACTGGAACCAGGGTTGCTAGATCGCCCAAGGAGGGGCGCCAGCGCCGGAGCAGATGCTGCTGTATCGGCCGAGAGTAGAGCCTGCTGCGGGGTAAGAGATCCGCTGCAGCGCTTCGGAGACCAAACAGTTGGAGCCATCCCCTGGCTGGGAGAGCTTCTGCGCGAAACTCTTGGAGTGCTACCTCCGCTATCTTCTGTATCTGCCCCTCGGGAAGTCGTACCCGGCTGGGGTCGGTCAGGAACTCCATGCCCAGGTGGATAACCTGCGCAATGTTGTGAGGTCAGACTTGCCTCCAAAGACCAGAAAGCCGAGTCGGCGGAGCAGAGTCTGCCAGGCATCCCTGTCCTCCTCCAACACTGTCGCCGTCTGGTTCCAGAGGAGCAGATCATCCAGGCAGCTGGAAGTTGGGCTGGAGGCCGTTTGTTGAAACCTGGAGACAACTCCATCAATAACCTGGTGAAGACCGCCGGCTGAGGTTGAGTCCAAATGGTGGGTCCCGAACTGGTACATCACCCCACAGAAGGCGAAGCGTAGATAACGCCAGGACACCGGGTAGACGGGTACATGGAGATATGCATCCGCTAGGTCAAGGCTCACGGCGAAGTCCTGGGGCTGCGCCGCTGCCCTCAGTGCTCTGGCTGTCTCCATCCTGAAGCGAGGGGCTGAGCTGCACTCGTTTAGCGCCGACAGGTCTATCACCGGCCGCCCCTTGCCTCTGGGCTTGGGGACGAGGAAGAGCCGAATGTAGAAGGCCGGGGAGTCGGGACGCGAGACAACCTCCATGGCCTCCTTCTGGAGTAGGGACAACCCTCGCCATGAAGCGCCGCCGCCTTGTCCTGATCCCTCAGTACCAGAGTCCCCAGGGGGGAGAGTCAAAACTGAGGGGGAGACTGGAAGAGAATCCTCCGGCCCTCCGTGATGGTCAATAGAATCCATGGGTCGTCCTGAAAAGCTGGTGCGTGATCCATGGATCTGCGGGCTGACTGAACGCGGGCGAAGAAGGATCCTGCAGTGGTGGGCCAGATCCCCTTCGCTGCCTCTCACCATCTGCCAGGTTGGTCCAACAGAAGCCCCCGAGCGAAGCCTGGCGATGCTGGGTCTCCACCAAAGTTGGGAGTGAGGGGCAGCATCCCAGCCGATCGCCCCGCCGCATCAGGTCGCAGTTGACGGCTGCCGCCATGGAGCTGGCCGAGGTGTGGGATGCCACCCTCATCAACGCCACTAACACTGTGTGTATGCCACGTAGAGGGCCCGAGGCCAAGAGGTCCCAGGTGTTTCCCAAGAACTTGACCATGGACTGCGTCGCCATCTCGAGGAGACCTGCACCCGCCAGGGAGTCGCGGACCAAGGTCGCGGTCTTGTCCAAGCCCCGTGATGTCTGTGTCTGTTGGCCACGGGACGTCCCTGTCTGCAACGACGCCTCCTTGTCTATAGATGGCAGGGGAAAGGATTGATTGTACATTGCTTAACGTCCCGACAGCAACAAGGCTTTCTCAGGACGTGCCTGCACTGCTTGTGAAAAAAACTAAACAGAACATTGAATGTATGTCGCCAGCCGGTCCAATACATTAAATAAACCTAACACATGGGGCCTAAATAAAGCTAAGACCATTTAGCAACACACATCCAATTTCAAGAGCCACAGGCAGTGCAGACAGTAGGGAGAGTTTTAAAAAGGCAAATACAGGTGAATGGACCAAGGGTAGACAGAAACACATGCCCCAGAATAGAGAGAAAAACCCACCCTGTGGGGCTGACCAGGGTGACCCTGGGAACTAAACAATACCTAACCCCACCCAAGTCCCCCAGGGCAGACCCAGGTGGGGAGGCAGGGGAAAGGAGAACGCCTGGGAGTGGACTGCATATCCTTGTTGGTGGAAGCTGATATCCATCCCCGCTGGCCATTGGGAATCTGCGAAGAAGCCCTGGTCCCCGAAGCCTTCCTGTCGCCGGTGCGCCAAGCACGCCTTCGACAGGTCCCACAATGGAGGCTGTCCTAGAAATCTCCTTTCTCCTATCTCTGAAGTCCGTCGGTTGAGGGAAAGACTTGAAGCGCTTGAGCTCGACCATCGCCGAGGCCTTCCTCTTCCGGGGCGGAGATGGAGGCAGTACTCCGGGAGGAAGGACGCGATGAGCCGGGCCGCTTCGTCCATGGAGCGGCGAGTATATGAGGCTGAAGAAGTTCTGAACCGAGGTGGTGTAGTGTGACGAACGCCCGCTGGGGGATGCCGCGTGTATGTCGACTACGCCCAACGCTGACCCTGAGTCCTCTGGGTGAAGACTGCGCGCCTCCTCATTGTCCAACGAGGTCCGGGTAGAGGAAGAAGCTGGAAGCCTGTGCGCCGACCGACATGGAAGCCGAGGAGAATCTACTCCCGAGAACCCTCGAGGACCGCTGGGGAGGGCAGGGTAGGTGCTGCAGGGAAGCCGAGTCCGTCCCTGAGACTGCTATCCGAGTAGGCCCGGCGCTGACGGCGAGGCTGCCGAGTCTGCAAGGTAGCTCAATCCCTGGAGGTCCGGTCGAAATATCAGCTGCTCCTAAAGGGTGCCACTGAGGGCCGGTGCCATGAAGAGGTCCGACACTGCAACGCGCACGCTTGTCCGGTGGCTCGGAGAGGTGCAGCGGGTAGCGGAGACCTCCCCTCATGTGTGGCGTCTGTGGCACGCTGCCTCCTTCTGTTGCGGTCGCTCGTCCCGTCTGTGCCTGACCAACTCTTCTCTGTCCGTCAGGTGAAGCCCCCTCGGTAGCGGAGTTTCTCATCACCGAGTGTCAAGGGGACCGAGGCCGCTGGGTGTCCCTCTCCATGCCCCTCGGGTGGGGGGCGGTGCTCTGGGGGCCCGAACTCGACGAGGAAGCACGTCTCGTCGGCTGTCATGGCTGACCAAGCTTCCCTTTGCTCCACGGAGGGCTTCAGTCTCGGATGACTTACCCTGACGGAGAACCTCATCTTGTCTGTGGCTCTGTTCTCCATCTTGGGACCCCGAAGCTTGGATCCGAGGCCTGTCCGGTCGGCGGCTAACATTCCTCTCCCTCTCTGAGAGGCGTGTCCTAGCTGCGGCCCGTTCTAGGTGCTGGTCTGGCCCAAGGCTGGCGGGCACTAACCTCTCAGAGGGGCGGTCTCCTGCTTCTGCTGCCTGGGCTCTCCAACTTCCTCCATGCGTGGGGACCGAGCTCCTGATGCCTAGGGGATGAATCCCGTCTCAGGCGGTCCGGCATATCCCAGGCCGAAAGGCAGGGTGGAGCTCCTGGTGCCAGGACTTGACCGGGGCGGGGGTGGGGGGGGGGGGGTTGCAAGGTCCGTCGGCTGCTAGTAGGCTCCTTCTCCCGCTCACAGGGGAGCAGCACTGTCTGAGGCATGGGAGGGGGCAGCAGGTCCCTTTTCCACGCCGAAAAGCCCACGATGTTTGAGGTGGCCCTTCTCTGCGATCCTGTAAAGGCTGCAGTCGCTGGTGGTAGGCTGCCTGAGCCATGCTGGTCTCTCTCTCTGGTAAACCACCCATAGCTGCGACCATCGCTCCTCCTCCCATGTCATGCAAGTGTCGCATGTCCGACTGGAGTAGCAGCCTGAGCAGGGTAGGCACACATCGTGCGCATCACTAGGCCACTGGAATTCGCCACACCTGGTGCAGGTCCTCAAGACAGACAAAGGCCGGAGCGAGTGCGCGGAGCCTCCTTGCGAGGGCCCGAGCTCCCGGTTGGCCGCATACATAGTGTCCAGACAATGCCGCTGCCCAGTAAATCGCCAGCTGTGGCAGTAACCGAAGCTTTACCTTGTCATGCCCAAGCCCGGTAATTCTAAAGTGACCAAACCACCAAGTAAATCCTTGGAATCCAAAGGTAATCCACTGCACCAAGCACCAACGCCCACAGTTTGCACCACAAGACCAAATAATCCAAAGTAAGTTCAAGTTCACAATTGGTCTGGTGTAGCTAAGCGAAGAGACTGGCGAGAAACGGCTGAGAGCGCCACCGGATAGGGAGGCAACTCATGGGCCTCTTGGTAATGACCCCCTAGAGTCATCTCCCTGGTTGTGATAGGTACACAAGTTTTAGGGCTAAAATTGGTATGCTAAGCGAGCCTTTTTAGTAGTAATGCCATCGGTAAAGATTTTGAGAAAACAAAAGCTAACATGCTGTCATTTTTCAAGCTTATCCTCTTCCAAGTACTTCAAGCCGAGCTTGTAAATCATCGCTGGCCAGGTGGTTGCCCGCCCATGCGCAACCGATGGGTCAACATACTCAGCTGATGTGTGTGTGTGCGTGTACTTGTGTGTGGATGTGTGTGTGTGTGTGTGCATGCCTGCGTGTGTGTGAGTATGCCAGTGCATGCGTGTGTGTGTAGGAGTGTGTGCGGCATGTGTACAGATACCATTGCATGTCGCTTTCTCATGCTCAGAATGAATCACGTGTACAAGTTAGTGAGTGAATATGTGTGTACCGGATAATACTGGTTTTTTATTCCAATGACTTCTGTTTTATGTTTAATAGTTACTTCATTATGCTTTTCTGCATTTCTTTTATCTTTTCCTTTTTTCTTTTTTTTATATCTATATACTTCACTACCGTCAACATATTTGTTTACGCGTGCATGCATGTGTGTGTGTGTGTGTGTGTGTGTGTGTGTGCATACGTGCGTGCGAGCCTTTGATGAAATTTCCATTTTATCTTTCTTTTGGATAAGATAAGATAAGAAAGAACTTTATTGCCATATGTAATAATACATTAGGAAATCGTTTCGGTGCTGCGCAACATATAAGGAAGAACATAAAACACATCAATATATAGTTAAGCTGCTCACCTGCACACACACACACACACAAGCACACACACACACACATTCACTCACATACACCCACATGCCTTAATAACTATTGTGGTTTAAACGTAAAGGCAATCAACATGATTTCACAGTGGCATAAATCACAGAGGACATATAAAAACACGTCACATGCATCATAGATGAAGTATTATGCTGATTGCTGGACAATACTGTATATACAGTCATGTATACAGTAAACAGCGGGACAGATGGGTCAGGTTTGGCGTTTGTTTGCATCATTAAAATGTATTTTTCTCTAAGATATTTTTTTTCGAAAAATACTTACCGATGGCATTACTATATCAGTATATGGAAATACCCCTTAGCATAACGATTTCAGCCTAAGAACCCTTTGTGTGTTCCTACACAACCAGAGATGCAACCCTAGGGAGCTGTCACCAAGAACCCTGGGTAGTCTCCCTTCCCTCCATACGGCCACGTGAACAGTCTTACTCTTAGCTTACTGGCGGTAAGCGGGGTAGGTGGGAGGGCCCTTTGAGTAATGCCATCGGTAAGTATTTTTCAAAAAAAATACATTTTAGAGAAAAATACATTTGTTTCCTCAAAATTTATACCGATGGCATTACTATATGGAAGAATAGCGAAAAATGTATTTTTCTTTAAAATGAATTTTTTTGAAAAATACTTACCGATGGTATTACTATACGGGATTAGTTCTTAGCTAGTCTAATTTTAGCCCAAAATTCGTTGTGTACGATTATGGCCGTTATGGCAGGAGAGGGGCGCCATAGACTGGGCGGAAGCCCGGTTAGCCTCCCTTCCTGTATCACCACGCATGCGCTCCGCGCTTCCCACTTCAGTCAGTTTCTTAGCAGACCAGCGGCAAGCGGGGTAGGTGGGAGGGACCTTCGAGTAATACCATCGGTAAGTATTTTTCAAAAAAATTCATTTTAAAGAAAAATACATTTGTTTTCTCAAAACACATTACCGATGGTATTACTATATGGGAGAATTCCGAACAGAAGGCGGGTGCCGCTAAAACGCCCCTACCCCTGCCATCGCACTACTTCTAGTGGCCCTCCCCAAGCAACCTCCCTCTAATTTTAGCAAAGATACTTACGGCGCCCTAAGGCGCCTGGAGGGAGTGTTGCGCCACGATGTCTCTCCCCAGCGAAGGTTCTGGCGCTGGCTGGAGAGGTCCCTCAGGTAGAAGCGTGCGAAGGCGGTCACCGCTCGCCTGCCCACAGCCAGGAAGTCTTTGACAGCATAGTAGTGGCCGAACACTAGGCTTGCAGCCGTGACTAGATCTCGTGCGCCCTGGTGTGCAAGCGTGTGGCTGTGTGAGAAGCCAGGTCCTGGTAGGCTGAACGTGACATCCACCGAAGCCAGTAGGATATCGTCTGGGCTGAGAAGTCATTTTACCTGGGGACAGAGAGAGGAGAGTCGGGTGTGTGTCCTGCGTAGCGGCTTGGTCCGGCGCAGGTACACAAGTAAGGCCCGCACTGGGTCCTGTTGTCTGGACTCACGGTGGAGCCTGGGTCTCCTAATGGGTGTAAGGTTCGCACCGGGTCTGTGTTTGGACTTACAGGTGGAACCTGGTTCTCTTAATGGCTGAATCGTAACCAATTGGGAGATCTGGCCTTGGCTAGGAAGTCCGGGTCGGGCAGCAGCTGAGGTGAGCCGACCGATCTGAACTGCAGACAGTTGGGGCGTGCCGAAAGGCGTGCAGCTCGCTGACCCTGGAAGCAGAGGCGAGGGCCGAGAGGAAGCCAGTCTTCCGCATCGCATCTGGTAGTGTTGCCGACTGGATGGGCTCAAAGCCAGGCGCGTTGAGCCGAGAAAGCATGTAAGGCAGGTCCCATCTAGGTACCCAGGAGCGTAGAGTGGGACATTGTAGACCGAACTGGTCCATCAGGTCGGCAAGGTCTTGCAGGCACCGGGGTCGGGCCGTCCCAGACGTCTGTACGCGTCCGCGATCATGGCCAAGTAGCCTCAAGGTGAAGGGCACTAGGTGCTGGTCAGAGAGCAGCCAGAGGACGAACTCCGCCAGCTGTGGATCTGTCAATTCGGTGTAGGAGAGGCGTCGGTCGTCGCACCAGGAGCAGAGGACCCTCCACTTGCCTTCGTAACTCGTCTGGTCGAGGTTCTGCGAGCTGTAGCGGTCGCATCCACTGCTGCGCGCTATAAGGCGGAGACGCTCTGGACACAGTGGTAACCGAACAACGTGGTTGCTTGAGCCTTGCGCTGGAGTGGTGAGCGTCAGCGGGGTGGCCGTAGCGAGGATCAGGAGGTCGGTGGTCCCCGACCTGGTCCATCAGAAAGGCGCCAACAGGAACAGGATCGTGTTGTGCCCTCAGAGCGTGAGCAGAACCTTGGGGGCTCGCACCGTCGGCATGTTAGGCAAGGCGACCAGGCCGTCCCAGGGGATGGAGAGAGCGTCCACTGCCCAGGCCAGGGAACTGGAAGCGGAGAGACGAAGAGGGGGGCTTCAGAATCCAACTCAAGGCCGATCATATGAAGATGTCTGGACGCAGCGACCACTCGGTAAGCAGTAGCTGATCGCATCGGTAGAGGAAGTCGGTTCCAACATTCCGATGACCCGGGATGAGAGGCGCGCGAAGAGTGATATCCCGGTCCTCGCACCAGCGAAGCGCCTGGTGGAGTAGGAAAGCATAGGGGGGGGGGGGGGGGGGAGGAACAGGTCCCACCTCGCTTCTGGAAGTAGGCGACGACCGTGGAGTTGTCTGACCGTACTAGAGGCTCCTAAGGTCGGAGGCGAAGTTCCCACAGAAGGAGGGCTTGCCCGACCGTCTTTGGTTCCCACCAATTGAAGTGTCGGGGCGACGACTCTCAGGATCACAGGCCAGAGGAATGTCGAAAGACGGCAGGAGGTGAGCTCCCCAACCAGAGAGGTTCGCGTCGACGCACAGGGAGAGGGAGGGGCGGCGAGAACTGCGGCACTCATGTCGCAAGCCAGGAAGGATCTGCGCAGCGCAGTAGGTGATGACGGGTCAAGGCTGAGACCGGGACCGGAGCGTCGAGGTCAGCCATCGACGGACGCCAGAGCCGTAGGAGGCGCAGTTGCAGGGGCCGGGCATAGAGACGTCTCAAAGGAAATAGATCCGCCGCTGCGTTCATCAGTCCCAAAAGCTGCAGCTAATGCCTGGCAGAAGCGTCGTCGTCTGAGAACCTGCCGCTCTAATTCGCCAACTTCTGGAAGCGTTTCTCCGGGAGCTGGCCGATGTATAGGTCGGTGCGGAACTCCATACCCGGGTGCACGAAGTGACGCGCTGGGACGAGATCGGACTAGCCAAAGTTGGCCAAGTAGCCCCGAACTTCGAGGAGGCGGAGAGGGCATCCCGGTCCTCCATCAGGGCCGACTCGGACTGGTTCCTCAAGAGCAGGACGTCTAAGTAGTCCAAGGAGAGACTCGTGGACGTACGACAGGCTCTGGCTACCGCAGCATCCAATCCGAGAAACTCCCAAGGGCTGAAGTCGAGGCCGAAGGGAAGAGCGCGCAACTCGTAGACCTCTCTCCGGAAGGCGAAAGTAGTAACGCCTGGAGGCTGAGTGTAAGGCCCCATGAAGTCACGCATCCAAGGTCCGGGCTGACAGCAAAGTCCACCGGCTGCATGGCGGAGTGAAGGGCCCAGGCGGTCTCCACGCGAGAAGATGGGGGGGGGGGGGGCAAAGGACTTGAACCTAGAGGAGAGCACGCGGCGTCTGTCAGCGGCTTCGTAAGGTCGGGAGGTCGAGGACGCAGCACAAGGGCCTCCTGAAGCAGCAGATCCCAAGGAGAGGCAGCAGGCCAGACAACCGAGGAGCGGCACTCTACGCGGTTGGTGATGACCGGGAACCAGGAGGTCCCCTAACGGCGGCGAGTCGTGGGTGTCTGCGATCCTCGCTGCGTAGAACGAAGATCCAAGGAGGTGCAGGCCTGCGTAGTCTAGCGCCGTCTCTGCAGACCTGACCCGCGACACCCTGGGACTGGGGAACATCATCCCAAGGGCCAGGGGGCCCGTGGGACCCTGTCGTTTGCTGAAGCTACAAGAACGAAGGAACATTCACATACAGCACTGAGCCTACCTCCAGGCTCTAAGCGCTTCAAAATGTGTACATACAGCCAACGTACCGCAGCAAATGCCCACAGCAACACTACTAGAGGCCGCAAGGAAAGGTTAGTTAGTTAGTTATTTGGGTTTAACGCCGAGCAGGCGACTAAGGCCATCTCACGGCGGGATGGGTAAAAATCTGGTCAGCCAGACTAAAAGCAAGGTCTTAAGACAAGATGTAAATATAGATTAAAAATCTCAGGCTAAAATGTCGCACATGTCTGGAAAAGAAACGTCTACAGACTCTCAAAAAGGGCAAATAAAAAAATTCACATAGTCTATGAATGCTCAGATCTTGTTAAAAATATTGCATTCTCTCAAAAAATTGAAGATTTTGTCCGGGGGAACATCCCGGAACAAAACCTTCAAGGAGTCTGCTGTGAAGTGTTTATATCTGGTGTCAATTAGGTCAGCACAATACAGCAAAAAGTGTCGAACAGAAAACTGCTCATCACAGGCAAAACACCATGGACGCTCATCCTGTTTAAGTAAGTAAGAGTGCGTAACATATGTGTGCCCGATGTGGAGCCGAGCAAGGACAGTCTCCTCACGGCGGCTGCCGCAGCGGAAAGGTAGACTGTCAGACAACTTAGGAAGAGCTTCATGAAGCTTGTTCCCTTCCTCTTTGTCCCACTCGGACTGCCACTCGCGGGCTATGTACGCACTAATAACAGGTTTAAAATCACTATAGACAGTCTGTGTGTCAGGGACAGGGTCACTGCGGGCACTGTTGGCAGCAGAATCTGCGATTCTGTTGCCTTCGATGCCCACATGGCCTGGGACCCAAATAAAAATGATGTCGTAATATTCCTTCATCAAGTCCGCGTAGAGCTCTCTAATCTGCACCAGCAGTGGATGGTCTGTTCCCGCGCCCTGAAGGGCCTGCAGGGCAGAAAGAGAGTCAGACAGAATCAGGAAGTTCCTTTCCCGAGACTGATAGGCATGCTTGAGTGCTAGCAGAATGGCCTGCAGTTCTGCACTAAATACAGAGGAATGGTCAGGGAGACGGAGCTTAAATGGGCGTCTAGGATGGCGAGAGGACACTGCAGCCGCAGCCACTCTTCCATCCTCCGACTTGGACCCATCCGTATAAAGACGACAATAGCCAGGAAAAATTGAAAGGAGTTCATTGAGGCTCTGTTGGTATATGGCTGGTGGAGTACAATCCTTCTTGTGGGCAGTCAAGTCCAGCAAGATGTCAGGAACTGGTAGTAGCCAGGGTGGAGTGACGTGTTGCAGAGATTCCGAAACTTTGTCCAGGTCCACTCCGGCCGCCTGCAGATGAGGTCGGACACGGAAGGAAAGTGGACGGACAGCTCCCGGATGGGCATCGTAAATCTCTGCAAACGACGGGTTAAAAACACAATCATAGGCAGGATTTTCTGGATGGGCCTTCAGCTTCAGAACGTAGCTGAGCATGAGGCGGATGCGGCGGAGCCTGAGAGAAGGCTCCCCTGCCTCTGCATACAGACTAGGAACTGGAGATGTCCTGAAGGCTCCCAGACATATGCGCAGACCTTGATGGTGAACTGTGTTCAGACGCTGCAGAACAGACTTGGAAGCCGAGCCATATACCACAGAGCCGTAATCCAGTTTGGACCGAACAAGGGCCCGGTACAGTCGAAGTAAGACGATGCGGTCTGCACCCCAGTCAGTACGACCAACGACACGAAGAATGTCGAGGGTCTTCCGACAAGAGGTTCTAAGGTAGTTAACATGGTTGCAGAAGGTCAATCTTTTGTCAAAGATGACCCCCAAAAACTTTGCCTCTTCGGCCACCTTAATTGGCACTCCAGCAATGCTCAGGCTAGGTTCTGGAAAACATTTCGTCTGGTTAGTAAAATGCACACAGACTGTCTTGGAGGGCGAGAATCTGAATCCATTGAGAGACACCCACCCCTGGATTCGATCAACACACAGCTGCAAGCGCCTCTCAAGGGACGCAAGTCCTCGACCTCGTGCACACAAAGCAAAGTCGTCCACAAACAAAGAGCATTCAGAATCATCCTTGACGGCCTTTACAATGTTATTTATTTTAATGCTAAATAAAACAGGAGATAGAATACTGCCCTGCGGGACACCCATCTCCTGTTCAAAGGAGTCGGAGAGGGTGGAGCCCACACGGACATGGAACGACCTGTTGGACAGAAAATTGTGAATAAAAACGGGCAGATGCCCTTTAAAACCCATGTCCGACAAATCAGACATTATACCATGCTTCCAGGTAGTGTCATATGCCTTTTCAAGATCAAAGAAAATTGCATAGACATGCTGCTTGTTGACAAAAGCATCTCGGATAAAAGACTCAAAGCGGACTAGATGGTCAGTTGTACTACAGAAGCGCCGGAAACCGCACTGGAGGTCTGTGATGAGACCCTGTGACTCAAGATGCCACACCAGTCGGGCGTTGACCAAGCGTTCCATAGTTTTACATAAACATGATGTCAAAGCTATTGGCCGGTAGTTGCCCGGGTCGGAAGGATCCTTACCCGGCTTGGGAATTGGCACAACCACAGCCTGGCGCCAAGATGGCGGAAAATGACCGGTTATCCAGATATGGTTAAAGGCCTTGAGAAGTACAAGGAGTGAATCCTCAGGCAGATGTGTTATGAGCTGATAATGGATGGTATCTAATCCAGCAGCAGAGTCAGTACATTTCTGCATGGCTTGCTGCAATTCTGAAAACGTAAAAGGGGCATTATAGTCTTCCAAGTTATCCGATATAAAATCACAAGCACAAGATTCTCGCTTCTCCTTCTCTCTCTGGAAGAAAGGTGAATAATGCTCTGTTGAAGAATTATGGGCAATGGTGGAGGCAAGCAAATTGGCCACAGCCTTTTTATCTGTGACCAAACTGGCACCATCTCTAAGATGGCCGACAGAAGCCGAGCCACCCCTGCCCCTAATTCTTCGAACAGCCTTCCAGACTTTTTGGGACGGAGTCCTAGAAGATAAAGATGAGACGAAGCGTCTCCAGGAAGCACGGCGTTCACGTTTAAAAATGTAACGGGCTTTCGCCCGCTGTCTTTTAAAGGTTAAAATATTTGCTTGCGACGGATTACGAAATGCACGTCGCTGAGCAGATTTGCGCATTGTTTGGGCCTTGCGGCACTCTTCATTGAACCATGGTACTCTCGGCTTCCGAGGGAGTGATGTGGAAGTTCTAGGGATGGTTTCACCTGCAACCTCCAACAAAATAGAAGTAAAACAAGAAACAGGTTCTTCAGCTGACATGACCACCTCCTCTGTAAGACGAGACTGACAGAGAGAGGCAAACAGAGACCAGTTAGCTTTCTTGAGATTCCAGCACCCCACCGGCGAATCCTCCTCACAGCTGACCGATGACAGGACTACTGGGAAGTGGTCACTACCACACAGGTCGTCGTGAACCTTCCAGTCAAAGTCCAGCATGAGAGAAGGATCACACACAGTGAGGTCTAGAACAGAACTAGATCCGGAACCTGAGTTAGAGTATGTAGGTGAGCCATCGTTAAAGACACATAGGTTAAGTTGAGAAAAAACATCTTCTAACATCTGACCTCTGCCATCATAGTGGTCACTACCCCAAAGGTGAGCATGACCGTTAAAATCCCCCATGAGAATAAAGGGAGGGGGCAGTTGATCTACTAAGTGAAAAATATCATTGCTACAGACCCGCAGTGATGGTGGCAGGTAAATACTACATATGGTTATGGTCTTTTTTAAGGTAACCCGAGCAGCGACAGCCTGAAGACAGGTGTCGATGCTAACGGGGCTACATAAAATTTGGCTACTAATGAAAAGAGCCGCTCCACCCGAGCGCCTCTCCGAATCAGAGCCTTTATGTATAACATTAAAACCATTAAAAGACACAGGGTCAGAAGTCTTCAGGTAAGTCTCCTGAAGAGATATGACTGAGGGGTTATAGAACTTGACTAAAAGACGTAATTCCTCAAAGTTAGCTCGAAAACCACGACAATTCCACTGAAGCAAAGAGTACATGATTAGGTTTTATCTGGGGGTAAGGAGTTTTTCCCCCCTTTTTCCTTTACCTTGGAAGGAGTTGAAGAAACAGAGGGGGGCCGGCTCCCGGGCCCCCTCTGGTTCTTCGGAGAGGAAGGGGGTGGAGCTGCCGCAGCATCAGCAACAACAACTTCCACTCCCTCCATCCGCTCCTCCAGTGCAGCATATTTGTTTTGAAGGGGCACATCTGTGTTCCCCTTCTGGGCCCGTGCGCACAGCGGTCCCATAGATTTCTTAGACTTCTGGTCCTGGGCAGCGTTCCTGCCGCTAGAGTTAGCGGCCTTAGAAGGCTGACCAGAGCCAGAAGCCTTTGGAGTTGACTGACTAACAGGTTTGGGTGGGGGCTGAGGCTTAGGGGCAACAGAAGGCGGCACAACCGGATCGGCAGTGTCCGCCTTCTGCGTTCCCTGGCTCCTTGTCACCACCGGAGGAGGGTTACTCTCCAGGGGCGAGATGAGCCGAGGCTCCGCCCCCAACCAAGAAGTTGGGGTCTGACATGAAAAGTCTTTGGTGGGGCGCTTGCCTGCCACCGCTGCACTAAAAGTATACACTGAGGTGTTAGAGATTGGGGCAGCCGCAGCTGCACCAGGGCCTTCAACCAGTTTTTTGGCATCCAGAAAGGACAGCCCCTTCTCCACACGCACCTGCTGAATCTTGCACTCGGATATCCAACGAGGGCATTTCTTATCCGAAGCCATATGCGCCCCCTGGCAATTCACACACAGAGGGGTGGCTGTGCAGGACTCAGCAGAGTGTCCGGGCCTAGTGCAACGGGCGCATGAAGCCTCTGCCTGACGGCATGTCTTCTGCCCATGGCCATACTTTTGGCACTTAAAGCACCGGAGGGGAAGAGGGACGTACTTTTTCACTCTCAGGGAGTAGTAACCTCCCCAGATGGTAGTAGGAGGGGTGGGGGTGCCAAACGTCAGGATGATGGTAGGGAGACGGATCTCCCCACCACCTCGCTTGGAAGCGAAGCGCCTGACGCAAGTCACCCCCTGAGACTTAAGGTTCCTTACAAGTTCATCTTCTGACAGTTCTGCCAAAGCTTGATCTTTGATTACGCCTCTTGACGAATTCATAGTTTTGTGGGGTGTGACTTCCACAGGAGTGTCTCCGATGGAAGAGAGCCCCAGTAGCCCGCTGGAGTGTGCCCGAGTACGGCACTCCACCAGCAAGTCACCAGACCTGAGGCGCTGGGCGTCAGGCCTGCCAACACGGCTCCTGAGGGTCTCCCCCACCAGAAAAGGATGCAGCTTGGTAACTGGTTTCTCCTTCACCTTGCTAAGGACAATGAGGAAGCGAGGCCATACGGCCGACGCCTGAGGCGTCGCTTCCTCACAGTCTGAATCACTGTCATGTGCAATGTCGGTGTCTATGCGTCGTTTCTGTGCTAGTTTTGGTTTTTTGGTTTTATCCATATTATATTAGTAGAGATATTCATCCCCCGGGGGTCCCTGCCCGCCACCGAGCCCAACAAGGGAAAGTGCAACTGTCGGCGGGTCTCCAGCCGACGCACAATGGAGACTGCCCGAAAGATATACTCAAGGGGGTAAGCCCGATTGAACCGTTTGAGCCACCGCCTTCTATCACACCGTTGAATGCAGGGGAATACTGGCGTAAAGCACCTAATCAGCAGCAGAAGCTATAGCATGGTGCTCCGTATAGCAACCCGCATGTCAACAGTGGGATAGGGCTCAACGTGACAAGAGCCGATTGACTAGGCCGGTACGACTAGCCTCCCGTTTAGGTAGAAGTCAAGGCTGAAGTGGAGTGTTGGCACCAGTGAGCCGCAGCCCAAAGGGAACCTCAGCCACCAGGATCCTCTTCTCCCCCGACACGGGTCTCCAAGCACGGCAAACACTTGGGATCCAAAGGACCAAAAAGTCACGAGTATTTTTAAGGACCAATCCAACATGGTACGACCTAGGTTAGCACAGCTCCTTAAAAACCGGACCAGTGAAAAGGCTGAACAACATATCTGCTGACATCAAGTCCTAATCCTGGACAAAGATGGCACCCGTCCGCTAGCCCACTCAGTCAGGGACTGAGCGGACTACCCACCTACGCCACGTGGAGGCCGGTGCCGGGTAGGCCGCAAGGAAAGGGGAGGCCGAACAGCGAAGAGTCGGTCCCGGCTCCATGAAGGCTGGGCGACTGCAAACTGGTCCCTGGGTCCCGTCTGGTGCGAAGGTGCTTCCGAGTAACGTAAGACCGCTCGGTACTAGCACCCAGAAGCCCGCCGCACGGCAGAGTGGGTGGGCGAACCCTCACCGTGCGCCCGGCTCGTCCCCCAACTAAGCTGACGAGCGGAGGCCCAAGAGCCCACAGGCTTGTCCAAGTTGAAATGGAAAAAGTACCAGCGGCTTCTCGTTTCACACGTATAACCTTCATTCTTATTCAGCACGAGCAGAACTCAATCTCGCTTGTTTAGATGAAACCCCCTCATGAGAATTCTAATATAGTGACCGCCACAAACTGATATTCGCTTTGTTTGTTGTTTCTAGGCGAGGGCGGAGGTAGGCGGGGTCTAAGACAATTTGGCAATTGCTGAAAACTATTGCACTCTACCCTGAAGCACAGAAATGCAACCTGATTGCATTAGATTGCCAAGCAAAACCAAAATAATAAAATCCAAAATTGCCCAATTATTGCGTTTGGTATTATTACCCCAAGCCTAACAAGCCATGAATGTAACCAGAGCCCGAGAGTTTCAAGTCATAAAGAAAAATTGATTGATTGATTGTACATTGCTTAACGTCCCGACAGCAACAAGGCTTTCTCAGGACGTGCCTGCACTGCTTGTGAAAAAAAACTAAACAGAACATTGAATGTATGTCGCCAGCCGGTCCAACACGTTAAATAAACCTACGACATGTGGCCTAAATAAAGCTAAGACCATTTAGCAACACACATCCAATATCAAGAGCTACAGGCAGTGCAGACAGTTGGGAGAGTTTTAAAAAGGCAAATACAGGTGAATGGACCATGGCTAGACAGAAACACATGCCCCAGAATAGAGGGAAAAACCCACCCTGTGGGGCTGACCAGGGTGACCCTGGGAACTAAAAAGTAGTTAACCCCACCCAAGTCCCCCAGGGCAGACCTGGGTGGGGGAAGAAAAATAGACGTCAAAGTCCTCACCCCTAAAGGGAAATTATAAGAAACCAAGCATTTTGCTTGAGCTCTCATCTGATAGTGTTACTCAAACTAAGGAACCAGTGGGGACGAAGTAACGATAATAAACCATAACTGCAAATGGCACCGCTCCTCATGCATCCCCTCCTACAACGTAAACAGGGAGGTTATGTGGGCCCATTGATTAAGATTTCAAATACCTATTAAATTAAGCTCCTCCGGTATAAGGCATATAGACTGCAGGCCCAACCTAAATACTGGTAGAGCTGACCTCTAGCGCTAGCGTGCGCGGAGGAAGAGGATCCACCAAAGGTTAGTTATTTGGGTTTACGCCGAGCAGGCGACTACAGTCATCTCACGGCGGGAAGGTAAACCTGGTCAGCCAGACTAAAAGCAAGGCGTAAAAATGTCAGGCTAAAATGTCGCACGTCTTAACAGAAACGTCTACAGACTCTCAAAAGGGCAAATAAAAAATTCACATAGTCTAAGAATGCTCCGTCCACCAAAAGGAAGCAGTCACCTCCGGGGCTCACTCCACTTCTCTTCTTCTCGTTCTACTCTTACTAGGTACCGGGGCTGAAGCCTGTTTCTGAAGAATCTCTCATTCTGCTTCAGACGGTGGAACCGGGCAGAAACCACTATCCGGTACTGTGTCCGCTTCGGCGAGGAAGAACAGGCTCACGACCGAAGCGGCATTGACTGTTCTGTCGGCTGGCAAGAACCTCAACGGGATACCAGCGGGACACAGCCTTGTGCCAAGAAGCGGGTTTATTACGATGCTTATCTTTCGGGGTCTGAGTAACTGCAACCGGACCTTGGCCACTAATTGGTACTGTGGAAGCTGACAGTGCAGGAGGACGTGCTCCCGACCTAAGCTGCGGCGGTGACTGTCCTGTCTCCCGGAGATAGCCACTATGGGACTCACCGGTGTTGTAACCCCTTATCCGTTCTGTCTGGGAGCTTGAGTAACTGCAACCGGACCTTGGCCACTTTTAATTGGTACTGTGGAAGCTGCCGGTGCAGGAGGACGGGCTCGCGGCCTAAGCTGCGGCGGTGACTGTCCTGTCTCCTGGTGATAGCCGCTATGGGACTCACCAGTGTTGTAACTCCTTATCTGTTCTGGTGTCGGCTGTTCACGGCAGTAAAGTCCTTACTGGGTCCACTTCTCTTCCAGTCAGGGGGCGCAGACCAGGCATGGAATGGAGTAAGTCCAGGCGGAACAGAAAAGGCACACTTCATGTCCGTCATTGGGGCATAGGAAGGTAAGGGAAATTCGTCACTTGGCCACTGGAAATGCTCACATCGCGTGCAGGTGTGGACTTGCCAACTGCAACACAAAGGGTACAATGACAATCGAGCGAGCGTGCCCCCGTGGACACGCAAAACGAACCTCGTTTGCGAAATTTTGAAAACCAAAAACGGCTTATGCCGAGGCCCGGCACTCTACCCGCACCCCTGAGCGCCTGGTGTAGGCTCAAACCGAATCTATACCTCGTCAAACGAAGAAGAAGGACAACCACCCGGCCAAGACCAACAGCCACGTGGAGGAATGACGACCAGGCGCAGAGGTGGCTCGAACTGTCGCCGGTCGAGACACCAGTCCACGCAGGAACGGCAGGGTCGACGGAAGCCGCCAGGAAGACGCCAGCCACGAACCAACACTCCAGGGCTCGTCCTGCGTAAGCCAAGGGTCGAACGACGAGCGAACACACCAGTCACAGTTCTCAAACACACACCGCCAAGCCTAACCAGCGCCAGCAAGCGCAGGCTAGAACCAGGCCACAAGGGCGAAGCTACCAGTCCGAGCGGCCACAAACACGTGAAAACAGTTCACCGGCGCCACTGAAGGCTAGCCCTAAAGTCACAAACACAACTGCAGAGCAGTCCCACACGAAAGCGTCCAAGCCTAAGCCACAAGGCGAAGGCAACAACAGTCCAACGACCGGTTAACGGCTCAGTGAGAACTAAGAAGCGTAGAGCTCACAACATACACAACCGCTCAGTAACTAGCAAAGAAACTGACTGAAGTGGGAAGCGCGGAGCGCATGCGTGGTGATACAGGAAGGGAGGCTAACCGGGCTTCCGCCCAGTCTATGGCGCCCCTCTCCTGCTATAACGGCCATAATCGTACACAACGAATTTTGGGCTAAAATTAGACTAGCTAAGAACTAATCCCATATAGTAATACCATCGGTAATGTGTTTTGAGAAAACAAAGAGGAGGGTGCCGCCCCAAAACTCCGCCCCTCAAAAGGCTTAGCGCAGCCCACAAGGGGCAACCTCACGACGATTTCAGCTAAGTGACGCCTGAGGCATCTGGAGGGAGTGTTGCGCTGCCAAGAGGTCTCCGACGAGTGCCAAGTTGTCTCCTTAACCGGAGAGGTCTCAGAGATAGAAGCAGGCGAAGGTGGAATCTGCTCGCCACCCGACAGCAGCTACAATGTCTCTGACTGCGCAGTTGTGGTCGAATGCGACACTCATGGCGACAGCTCTGACCTCGTGTGCCCGTATCCCCAGTCTCTTAGCCCCCTCCGGGGAGAGATCCTTGTATTTGGAGCGGATGACCCATCGCAGCCATGATGAGATCATCTGGGCGGAAATGTCAGCTCGGCCCAGGGCCAAGGGCATTGGCCGAGGGGAGTCTATTCTTGGCTAAAAAGGTTGGGTTAGTCAGTAGTTGTACTGAGCAATCGGCCCTGAACTGTAGGCAGGTCGGGTCTACAGACAGCGCGTGCAGCTCACTAATTCTGGCCGCTGTGGCGAGGGCCAAGAGGAAGCAGGTCTTCCTGGTCACGTCCGCGAGGCGTACCAAGGGAATAGGTTCGAACTGACTGGAGTTCAACCAGGTTAATGCCCAAGGGAGGTCCCAGCGCGGAATGAGAGAGCGGGAGACCGGACGCTGGAGTTTGAAGTGGGCCATCAGGTCTGAGAGGTCCTTGCACGCTGCCGGGTCCGGTAGGCCCAAGAGCCGGTAAGTGTCGGCAACCATGGAGAGGTAGCCTCTGATGGTCATCGGGGCCAAGCTCTGCTCTCGGAACAGACAAAAAAGAAAAACTCGGCCAGCTGTGGCGTGGTCAGTGCCGTGGGGGACAGGCGCTCTGACTCGCACCAAGACTGTAAGACCCTCCACTTTCCTTCATACACCCGGCGGGTGGATGGTCTACGGGCTGCCGCGATCGCCTCCACTGCTGCATTCAAGAAACCTCGTTCTGCGAGGGCTTGCCGCACAACCGCCAGGCATGAAGAAGTAGTCTCTCTGGGCAAGGGTGCTTCAACATCGTGTGAGGCGTGGGGGGGGGGGGGGGGGGGGGCGAAGAGTGGCACTCCCATCCCCAGCCAAGACGGATCTGTCCATCTGTGAAGGTGAGGCCGGATCAACAGTGAAACTGAGATCAGGCCCGAGAGATCTCTCGAGTATGGTCTCCAGTGGAGCGGAAGAAGCAGCTGGAGCGGGCACGAGTAGAGCCGGCCGAGGGGTAACAGGTCTGCCGCTGCACTCATTAGACCGAGGAGCTGGAGCCAAGTCCTGGCCAGTACCGCGTCTGTGAGAGACACCTGGTGGGCTAGGGATGCCAACCTCCGAATCCGGGCCTCCGGAAAACACACCCTGTTGAGGTCGGTCAAGAATTCCATGCCGAGGTGAACGAACCTGCGAGACGGAACGAGGTCCAACTGCCCCATGTTGACCAGGAACCTGAGCGGCCAAAGAAGCACTAGTAGCGTGTCCCTGTCTGCCTATAGCGAGGTCACATCCTGGTTCTTGAGGAGCAGGTCGTTGAGATAATTGGAGGTAGGGCTTGAGGAAACCTGCCTGGCTTTGGCCAGCACGGTATACATGATCCTCGTAAAGACCCAGGGGCTGAGGTCGAGACCGAAGGGGAGGGCGCGGAATTGGTAGACCACACCGTGGAAGGCGAAGCGCAGGTAACGGCGAGCCGCCGGGTGCATGGGTACAAGAAGGTACAGAAAAGTCCATAGGCTGAACTGAGGCTCATAAAGCTTTTCCCGTTTCCATGTAGAAGGGGGGGGGGAAGGGGGGGGGGGGAGGGGGTGTGAGGGGGGGGGGGGGCGCGACAATGAACTTGTTCAAAGTGGAGAGGTCTATGACTGGTCGCCACTTGCCGCCAGGCTTCGAAACCACGAAGAGGCAACTGTATAACTAGAAAGCCGGAGAGTCGTGGCGGGCAACTACCTCCGTGGCAGCCTTCTGGAGCAGAGTGGTGATCTCTCCCTGAAGAACGTCTGCCTTGCACTGGTCAACTGGCACGTGCGTCCTGAGAGGGGAGTGTCTCAGCAGGGAGGGGGGTGGGGGGGGAGGGTGGGAGTCTGAAAGGAGATCTGGAGGCCCTCTGCGATAGTGGTGAGAATGCAAGGGTCTTCCAGACAGCAACGAATGCCACACGTCGCTGTACACAGCTAGCCTCCCGCCGACTGGAGACCCTGCAGGAATTAGCGATGGCGAAGGAGGGAGAGAGTCAAAGGGCCCTCCCACGCCCCAGCTTCCGGGCGTTCCTGGGCCAAGCAGAGGCTGGGACCAGAAGGGGGCGGGGGCGACCGGAAGGTGCTTGACGGCTGGTCCTGAGAGGTAGTCTGGTGACAGGTCAGGAGGTGGGTCTGAAGCTCCGAATGGCGCGACCCACGGCCTTGCGGGCAACTTGAAACCGAGAAGAGTCCGCTCTAGGAGCGTTAGGCCACAGGTCCTTAGCCGAATCCTTAATGTCCTGCTAGGTGGATCCGAAGAGAAAAAAACGCCCAAGGGAGCTTGACGGAGCTGAGAGAGGAAGGTCGTGGGGGCGCCGGAGCAACTCTTCAAGACTGCGTCACGCCTCATTAAGTCACAGTTCACTGCTGCCACCAGGGCGTTGGGCGCAGTATGGTGAACCACGCGATTCGCCGTCACTGCCAAAGAGTGGATGTCCCACAAGTGCATCTCACTAGGCTGCTCCCAGAATTCCTCCACACTCCGCACCACCGCCTGCGTAGCCGGATCCAGGAAGCCTGCGCAAGCCAGGGAATTACGGATCAAGGTTGCCGAAACCGGGGGGGATGAACCGTCGAACCGGCAGCTTGCCTCCAGCCTGTACCTCTGCCGCTGGGTCTACAGCTGGAAAGGGCAGACGAAAGCTTGGGAGTGACCCGCGTACCACGCTTGCCGGAACTTATGTCGACGTCCACCCGCCACCAAGTGTCCGGGAAGAAACCCTTATCAGCCAGCTTGCCCTGCCACAGATAATCATTGAAGGTGTCTGTAAGGTCCTGAATCCCGGCGGCTGAGGGAGAGACTTGTACCGCTTGACCTGGAACGGGGCGTCCACCGAGGCCGAGGCCTTCCTCTTGAGAGGTGGGGAAGGCGGGCATAACTCCGGAGGAAGGATGGCAGCGATCAGTCCAAGGCATGAGAGGTCTCGGAGCCCGAAGGCGCATCTCCTACAGTGCCGGGCGTGGAAGGGGGCAGCGGCTGTGGGGGAGGGAAGCAGGGAAACTGTCATGATAGACCAGGGCTGAAGCTGAGTCTTCCAATGCTGTGGGCGAGGCCGGAAGAGAACCGTGGCCTCATGGAGGAGCCGGGCCAGGCGGTGTCTGGTAGTGCCTGTCGGGTGAACGTGCCGAGTGCCCGCGCGGAGAGCAATGGGAAGGAGAAGATCGATAGAAGCACTAAACATGGTGGCTTTCCGGCTGTCTAGGATCGTCAGTAGCGTTCACCTGCGTGCATGCTCGTTGGCTGCGAGAGGGACTTTGCCTCTTCCGGGAGTCCTCACTCGTGAAGCTCCGAGGAGAGTAGGAAAGACGGTGAGAGTCAGGGTTACTACGTTGAGGAGAGCGTGGCCACCAGTCGCCAGGCAGCCTTCCCCGGGAGCAATGGGAACGGCTTCAAGAAGTGGGCCGCTGTCGAGTGCAGGGGGTCCGTGAATGGCCAAGGGGCCGAGCTGCCCCGGAGAGTCAAAACAGAAGAGAAGGTGAAGGACTGTACCTGTGTCATCCAGAATGAGCCTCAGCGCTACGTGGCCTCCGTCGAGCACTGGAAGAGGCCGAAGGACGGCATTGACTTCGGACTTCTGCCTGAGCTCATCTCCTCGGTGCGCTGGGCAAGGTCTCAGCCAACATATGCCAAGGGCTACGCGAGACTGGCTGATGTGTCTCGTCCATCTGCCTCTCAACCGCCAATAGTGGTGGTGTCTCAGCCATCACTTGCACAGGGCCATGCGGGACGGAATGCTGTGCCCGACGGGAAGAAGGTCCGACGATCTCCGAAGTTGCGCATCTGTGCGGACCTGTGGGGGTTGGTCGTGCGGGGGTGGATGGAGGATCTCGCGCTGACCGGTCACTTACCAATGGCCAGGTGGGGGTCCCTAAACTTAGATGAAGGCCGTTCCTGCCGAAAGAACCCCCACAGCTGGGACCACTTCCACTCCTTCCACGAAGTGCACTTCTCACAAGTACGAGCGGAGGAGCAGCCGGAGCAGGGAAGACACAGAGTGTGAGAGTCGGCATGCCACTAGAAGCATTACACTTCCTACAGGCGCGTAATTGCGCACTGCAACACAAAGCACAACCCATGAATGCAACCGCATGGGGCCAGTAACGAACGGCCCATGAAAGAACTCAGAACACTCTTTGAGGGCTAAGCCCGGTCTAGTCCCGGAACTCGCCAAATTCCACGGGAGATGCCAACGCCACCGTAAAATCAAGATGGCCCTCTCGTAAGCATAACCTCGCCATCTTCTTAGCCACTAGTAGAAAGCTTGTCGAATGTAGCGTAGCCATAAAACGTAATCCAACCAAACCGAGAAGGCTGAAGCCAGTGAACCGTTCTCACGGGAAGTTAAGGGTAAGACTGGCGTGACTACATTGCTCACGTGGCCTTATGGAGAGAAGGGAGACTACCCAGGGTTCTTGGTTACAACTCCCTAGAGTTGCGTCCCTGGTTGTGTCGAAACACACAAAGGGTTCTTAGGCTGAAATGGGTAAGCTAAGGGGTATTTCCATACAGTAATGCCATCGGTATGGATTTTGAGGAAACAAAGTCTGGACAGCGGTTGGGTAAAAACTGTTTTTAAAACGACTCGTGCATGTTCCGATCGCTCTATAACGGCACCCTGATGGCAGCATCTCAAACAACTCATGGGCTGGGTGGGAATCATCTCGGAGGATGGATCTAGCCTTTTTTTAGCATTCTGGAAGAGGGACTCCAAGGCGGGCAAATCGATACCTATGATTTTCGATGCAGTTTTTACTACTCTGTTTAATTTGGATCACTCTTTCTGTGTGCTGCTGCCAAACCAAACGGTCAGGGAGGAGGTAAAAATACTTTCAATAACTGCCGGTAGAAGTTGGTCAAAATTTGTCTGCTGACGCCAAACGTTTTAAGACGTCTGAGAAAATAAGTCTTTGCTGTGATTTTTTCACTAAAAAATCAAAGTTTTTCTCCCATTTAAGATCGTTTGAGATATGGGTGCCGAGAAACTTAAAACAATCAACAATTTCAACATGGCTACCATGAATAGTGAGGGGAACAATGTCACTTTTGATTTTCCTGAAATCCATGACCATTTCTTCGGTTTTAGGCACATTCAGGTCAAGGTTATTGTCAGAACACCAGCCAACAAGTTCATCTACCCTCTCTCTGTATGCTGTTTCATTGTTGTTTAAAATAAAACCTTCAACAGTGGTGTCATCAGCAAATTTAACTGTAAGGGAGTTATCATCAGTTGATGTACAATCATGGGTAAAAATCATGAGTACGTGTAGGGTTCATGTGTGCACTTTTAGTAACTTTAGATATACGTGCACATGATGTACAATCATGGGTAAAAATCATGAGTACGTGTAGGGTTCATGTGTGCACTTTTAGTAACTTTAGATATACGTGCACATCCCCATTTTTGATATGTTTAAACTCAGTGATAATTATTATGCAGAAATGTGCGTATCTGACCCTCTAAAGCCACATCTGACACAATAGTGTTCCGAGCTCTGCGTCAGACTGACGTAAATTATTTTTACTCTGACGCAGTAAGCTTTATCTTTACGCACTGAAAAACTCACCAGTGCGTCATCGTGAACACCTTTCACAGCCGCGCGTGCCGAGCAGAACCGCCAAAGCTTTTGTGCGAGCGCCAAATGCCAACGCAGCAACAGTACCGCATGCGCAGCAACAGAAATTTAACAGATGTAACTCTTCCGCGGCGGAGCCGATCAAGTGGCTATCGGCATTTCCTCAGTGTGGCAAAAGCATGGCCAGACTCATGAAATTCGGGTTCTCGAGCTCAAAATCACAGTCTTCTCCTACACAGTCTGAAGTTCCTACAAGCAAATTGGATAGTGAAAAAAGACCACGCGTTCTTTCCAGCACGACTGGCTCAGACAATTTAAATGGCTACACCATTTAGATGGGCAGATGTAGTCTACGCTGTGTGCCGCCAAACTGCACAGTCGAAACACTGAATTTTCAGGGCTCAAAGTATGTGGGGTGGTCCGTGGCGCAGCGGTAAAAGCGCCTGCCACCAATGCAAGATGCAATGCGAGGTTCGATACCCGGTTCCGGCGTCGGACTTTTCTCCTCTAGTAAGTGTCACCATTAATTCGGGCGGACCTTCGGGGATTCTTTCTCCAGGTACTTCGGCTCTTTCTTTCCCCACGAATTCGGTATTAATTTCAGTCCACTTAAAGTTCAAAAATATAAAAGACGCGATTTAAATTTCCACAATTTCAGTAGCTCGCTTGAGCTTGCCCTTAGCAACAAGTGAATGTTCTGTGTTTATATACAGTGTGTGAGGGAATGCACATGATTCACGTGAGCATACTTGTTGGGTTCAGTTCGCGGCTATGTCCTGCGCATTAAGTTAAATGCGCCATATAAATACTAAAATTCGGTATTAATTTCAGTCCACTTAATCAAATTTCAAAAATATAAAAAATGTATTTTTCTTTAAAATGTATTTTTTGGGAAAATATTTACCGATGGTATTACTATTAGGAATGGTTTCTTAGGTAGCAAACCTGAAAATAGCGAGTAATTTACTCGCCATGGCGAGTGAATTTTTTATTTGGTGAGTAAAAAAAAATACCCACTCGCCAAATGCGAGTGCGCTCGTGCGTTTTCCAATCCAACAGCTAACCGCCAGCCGAACATCAGGTACGCCGGCGCGTGACCTGACCGCACCACGAGCCGCCTCTAAAAATCACTTTGCGGCAGTAGCCGAACACGTCACTCGAACTGTGCGTACCATAACAGTGGTCGGTGACAGTCGTTCTATTTTTAGTGACGATTTGGTTCGTTTAGCGGCTCGCTCAGTCGCGGCTGCGTTCAGAATCGACCCGACGCCGGCGTCCATGCGAGTGTAACAGGGCGGGCAAACTGTTAGTTTATGTGTGGTGTCAGGATGTTATTACAAAGTGCGCGCTACATGTTGAACGCATTACTTGCTAAGACATCACCATACATACTATTATGGGATACGGCATCGTGCGTTTCGCTTTCGATCTAGAACGAAGTTGTACATGGCGGAGAAAAAGCAAAGGAAGCGCTGGAATGCTTCGGATTCTTCAATCCGGCACCGTCTGATCTTGATAATCGCTAAGAAGAAAGTTGCACTTCGACATCGCCATCTCCATCGACAAGCGACAGTACCAGAACCGTGTGTGGCACCGCCGCTACGACATATGACACAGTTTTCAGAGTTCATGGCTGTGCTGAGTGTATTTCCATGGCTAAAGCACGACGGCACTCAAATAGCATGCGCAATGAGGCAAACTCAAAAAGCAAGTCCAGAAATTTGAACAGAAATAAGTTTGTCAGTTTTTTTTAAATTGTGGTCGATCCATCTTCTGGTACACAGTTATTAGGCAAAAATTGGAGAAACACGTCTCAGTTCTGAGTGGTTAAACAGGTTGAAACAAACTTTGAAGTACATCAGTTATACACACACAAACACACACACACAGAGTTTAGACAAGTCACACTTTGGTTGTCACTGAATCTGCCGCGTTCAGCACAAACGCTATATTCTCTGTTACAATACATTATCAAACGATCATACAAATAAATAAATAGATATATTTTTTTCTGTGTGTGAGCTAGGGAGACAGGCTTTTGCGCGATAGCTCACCAGTTAAAGAATCAGATCATGGAAAGGACACACACACACTGTCACAACACATTTAAAGAGGAGAGAGCTAAATGAGATAATTTATTTTAATGATTGATTGATTGTACATTATCGTCCTGACAGCAACAAAGGCTTTCTCAGGACGTGCCTGCACTGCTTGTGAAAAAAAAAAAGAAACAGAATATTGAATGTATGTTGCCAGCCGGTCCAATTCGACCTACGCCATGGGGCCTAAATAAAGCTAAGACCATTTAGCAACACACATCAATATCAAGAGCTACAGGCAGTGCAGACAGTTGGGAGAGTTTTAAAAAGACAAATACAGGTGAATGGACCAAGGGTAGACAGAAACACATGCCCCAGCTAAAAACACACCCTGTGGGGCTGACCAGGGTGACCTTGGGAACTAAAATGTAGTTAACCCCACCCAAGTCCCCCAGGGCAGACCCGGGTGTGGATAATTTATTTTAAGGAACATACAGATGATGCAGTTTTTCTTAAATAAATCTGCGGACCCTCTATAATGCTAGGATGGGGGTCTGTATACCCTCTAAAATTTATACCTGGGGGTCTACAGACCCTTTAACCTGTTGTGCAAACAGAAGCCCAGCTCTACTTACAAAAAATAAATAAATAAAAAATCCCACTACAGTTCACATGGGGTCTTTGTCAGTTATTTCTCCACTTGATACTATCAAAAGCCTGAAGTCATGACATAAACATTAACTTGGTTATGATTGTCAGTTCAAATATTTGTTTTCAATGCCTCTGGGCAGAAAACACTCTCTAACAATGGGCGTCAAACACTTGTGGTACATTATATTGTTGAGTTGGGGGGCTATTTTCAGTAGTAAAATTTTCAGTTTTGGCTAGTAACATTTTTAGTTTGGCTAGTAAAACTTGGAAGTCACTAGCCAAAGGCTGGTGGGCAAAATTTTAGACTTTCAGGGCTGGGTAGTCTAATTTTAGCCCAAAATTGTTGTGTACGAGTATGGTCATGATGGCAGGTGAGGGGCGCCATAGCCTAGGCAGAAACCCGGGTAGCCTCCCTTCCGGTTCAAGCGTGCATGCGCTACAGCGCTTAATACCCCAGTCCGTTTCTTTAGCGGACCAGCGGCAAGCGCCTTCAAGTAATACCATCGGTAAGTATTTTTTCAAAAAAATACATTTTAAAGAAAAATTAATTTTTCTCTAAAATGTAATTTTTCGAAAAATACTTACCGATGACATGACTTTCTGGAAAGAGTCTACTAGCTATCCAATTTTAGCCTAAGACCCGTTGGGTCCCCCAGGAGGCACTCCCCAACAGGGACGAGAGTAGCCTCCCATGCCCATCCGGGGCAGGGGGGAGGGACCTCAGAGTCATGTCATCGGTAAGTATTTTTCGAAAAAATACATTTAAGAGAAAAATTAATTTGTTTCCTCAAAAACATTACTGATGACATGACTTTCTGGAAGAATGACGAAGAGGAGGAGGGTGCCGCAACAAATCCCTCGAGAACCCCCTAAGGGACGTAGACGGCCCGTCACTCCTGATCGCACACTCCTGACAATTTTAGTGAAGTGCATACCTACGGCGCCTGGAGGGAGTGTTGCGCCGCGGCGATGTCGCCCACCAGTGCGAGGTTGTCTCGCTGGTCCGTCAGATCTCGGAGGTAGAAGCGGGCGAAGGTGGACTCGGCCCGCCACCCCACTACAGCCACGATGTCCTTGACAGCACAGTTGCGGTCGAAGGCAACACTCGCGGCCATGGCGCGAACTTCGTGCGCGCGGATCCTGAGCGTCTCAGCTCCCTGTGGGGAGAGGTCCCTATAGGTGGACCGTATGACCCAGCGGAGCCATGAAGAGATCGTTTGGGCCGAGATGTCGGTTCTGCCGGTGGTCAGCGGCAAAAAGAGATGAGTCCGTCCCGCCGGGAAGGACTTGGAGCGGCGAAGGTAGATTCTCAGTGCACGTACCGGATCCTGCTGCCGGGTCTCCCGGGGGAAGTCGACCCCTTTAAGCGGCCGAATGGTGATCACCGGGGCCGCAGTCAAGGGAGACCTAGTTTTGGCGAGGAAGGAAGGATCAGTGAGCAGCTGGACGGAGCCATCCAACCGGAACTGCAGGCAGGAGGGTCGCGCCGAGAGCGCATGGAGATCGCTGACTCGGGCCGCCGTGGCCAGGGCCACCAGGAAGCAGGTCTTCCGAGTCACATCCGCAAAGCGGGCCAGGTGGAGCGGTTCAAAACGGTCCGAATTCAGGCAGGTGATGACCCAGGGGAGGTCCCAGCGTGGAACCAGCGAGCGTGGGACTGGACGCTGAAGGCCGAAATGCGCCATAAGGTCGGCAAGGTCCTTGCATGCTCCAGGATCAGGTCGGCTGAGATGTCGGTAGGTGTTGGCAATCATGGAGAGGTAGCCCCGGATCGTGATGGGAGCCAAACCTTGGTCCCTAAAGAGCCAGAGAAAGAAGTCCGCGAGCTAAGGGGTAGTCAGTTCGATGGGGGAGAGGCGACGGTCAGAGCACCAGGACCGTAGCACCCGCCACTTTCCTTCATAGACACGGACACGTCTGGTGGAGGGTCTGTGGGCTGTAGCGATCGCGTCCACTGCCGCACTCGAGAAGCCTCTAGTGGTGAGGGCTTGCCGCACAATCGCCAGGCGTGTAGGAGAAGACGCTCGGGGCAAGGGTGGAAGAGCGGTTGGTGGGGCTGCTTTGCTTGAGCATCGTGCGTGGGGTGGGTAGCAGAAGGGGGGGGGGTCCGTGGCAAGACTGAGCAGGTTGGTCGGTCGTCCACGATCTGTTCCAGGAGAACGGGGCCACCAGGAACAGGACTGCGTTGCATCCCCGTAGCTTGAGCTGGACTTTGGGGACCAGGACCGTCGGGGGATACGCGTAAGCGACGAGCCCGTCCCACGGAATGGAAAGCGCGTCGACTGCCCAGGCCAGAGGGTCTGGAATCGGGGAGACGAAGAGGGGAAGTTGGTGGTTCCACCTCGTGGCAAAGAGATCGATGAGGGGATTCTCCAAAAGGGCGCAAATCAGGCGAAAGATGTCCCGGCGCAGGGTCCATTCCGTGTGGAGAAGTTGTCCACGCCGCAAAAGGGAATCGGCCAGGACGTTCAGGTGTCCCGGGATGTGTCGCGCCCGGAGAGAGATGCCGCGGTCCTCGCACCAGCGCAGGAGTTGGTAGAGGAGGATGCACAGGTCGGGAGAGCGGGTTCCTCCCTGCTTCTGTATGTAGACAACGACTGTGGAGTTGTCGGAGAGGATGAGGAGGTCCTGCGCGCGAAGATCGGGTTCCCACATGCGGAGGGCCTGCCAAACTGCATTCAGTTCCAGCCAGTCGATGTGTCGGGAAGCCAGGTCCGCGGGCCAGCGGCCGGCCGTCGTGCAAAAACTCAGAAGAAGGCGAGCGCCCCACCCGACGAGGCTGGCATTCACGCAAAGGGAGAAGCGGGGCGGGGGCGAGGCCAGGGGAAACCTGGAGCGGAGCCAAGAAACGTCTGTCCAGCGCAGCAGATGGGGCCGCAGCATCGGAGAGACCGGCACCGGGGTAGAGAGGTCGCCGGAGGACGGTCTCCAGTGGAGCAGGAGATGCAGTTGGAGAGGACGGGAGTGAAGATGACCGAGGGGTAGGAGATCCGCCACTGCACTCATCAGGCCGAGGAGCTGGAGCCACACTCTGGCGGGGACAGCCACCTCCTGAGCTACTGAACGGGCTAGGTTGGCTAGTTTCCGGATCCGAGGCTCGGGAAGCCGCACCAGGTTGAGGTCGGTCACAAATTCCATGCCCAGGTGGACAAAGTGGCAGGAAGGCGTTAGGTCCAACTTGCCTGCGTTGACCAGGAAGCCCAAGTGAGACAACAGTAGGAGTAGAGCATCCCTGTCCGTGAGCAGAGCGGCCACCGACTGATTCCGCAGAAGCAGGTCGTCCAAATAGTTGGAGGTCGGACTGGAGGAAAACCGTCGGGCTCTGGCAACCACGGCGTCCATGATCCGCGTAAAGACCCATGGGCTGAGGTTGAGGCCAAAGGCCCGAAACTGGTAAACTGTCCCGTCGAAGGCAAAGCGCAGGTACCGCCGTGAGGCGGGGTGTATGGGGACGTGCAGATACGCATTGGCCAGGTCCAGACTTATGGCAAAGTCCATGGGCTGTACGGAGGCCCGGAGGGCCCTGGCTGTCTCCATGCAGAAGGATGGGGCGGCAATGAACTGGTTCAAGGCGGAGAGATCGATGTTCAGCCTCCACTTGCCTCCGGGCTTGGGCACTACAAAGAGGCGGCTGTAGAAGGCGGGGGAGTCGTGCCGAGAGACGACCTCCATGGCGGATTTCCGTAGAAGAGCGGTGACCTCTCCGCGAAGGGCATCGGCTTTGGTCTGGTCGGTCGGGATCTCGGTCCACACGGGGGAGCGGGGAAGCGGAGGCAGGGACCGAAAGGAGATAAGGAGCCCTTCCGTGACAGTGGGGAGGATCCAGAGGTCGTCTGGTAGAAGGGAGCACCACAAGTCGCTGTGCAGGGCGAGCCTCCCGCCGACAGGAGACCCCGAAACGGTCGGCGGGGGCGGGAGAGGGAGAGAGTCAGGGGGCCCTCCCGCACCCAGGGCGGCGGGCAGGCTTGGGCCAGGCCGGGCCGGCGAGATGGACAGGGCGGGCGCACGAGTGGAAGCGCGGGGCCGGGAGGCGGAGGCGGGGACTGCCGAGAAGGGTCTGATGAACTGCAGGGCGTGACCCACGGCCTTGCGGGCTGCCGGAAAGTGAGGGGGGGCAGAGCTGCTGGGCCCAACGGTCCTTATTCGCTTCCTTCAGTGACTGCCAGGTGGGGCCGAACAGGAGCGGAGCGCCAACAGGCGCGCGGCGGAGCTGCAACTTCACATCGGGAGGGAGGCCGGGGCAGGCACGGAGCACGACGTCACGCCGCATCAAGTCGCAGTTGGCGGAGGCGGCCATGGAGTTGACGGACGAATGGTAAGCAGCCCTGTTGGCGGCGACGGCCAAGGAGTGGAGGTCCGTCAGCAGAGGAGAGAGGGAAGGGTGCCAGGCCGCCTCGACACGGTTGATGAAGGCTTGGGTGAGGAGCTCCAAAAAACCTGAACAGGCTAGAGCATTCTGAACGAGGGAAGCGGTGCGTTCTAAGCCGCGAGGTAAGGTCCGCTTGAGCTGAGAAGAGCCGCCCGCGAGCAAAAGCGCATGTGGATCCACCGGTGGAAGAGGGCATGAGAAGGACTGAGAGTGCCCGGCGTACCAGGACTGCCGGAAGGCGATGTCGACGCCGGCAGGCCAGCGGCGGTCAGAGAAGAAGTCTGCGTCAGTAGCCGAGTCCTGCTCGAGGTGGGCAGAAAGGGCATCAGCCAGGTCACGGAAGGCAGGAGGATGGGGGAGAGACAAACTTCTTAACTTGACGAGCAGCATCGACAAAGGCGGCAGCTGTCCTCTTTCCTGGCAGAAAGGGGGCTGGAACAGGGCGGCTGGGCCAGATGTCCTTATTGAATTCCTTGACAGCAAGCCAAGTAGGGCCGAAGAAGAGCTCACCCCCAATGGGCGCCTGACGAAGTTGCAGCTTCACGTCGTCCGGGAGGTGGCAGGAGCGGAGGAAGGCATCCCGATGCAACAGGTCACAATTCGCGGCGGCCGCCATGGCGTTGACACAGGTGTGGTAAGCGGAGCGGTTACCCAAGACCGCCAGGGCGAGCAGATCTCCCAAGAGCGGCGTGAGAGATGGATGCCAAGCATCTTCAACCCGGCGTACGATGGCTTGCGACAGGAGGTCCAGGAATCCCGCCGAGGCCAGGACATTACGGATGAGGGTTGCCGTCTGATCCACTCCGGGGAGGAACCTCCTACGCGTGGGAGCCGCTATCAAGGACAGGGCCATGGGGTCCGGTGCCGGCAGGGGGCAGGCGAAGCCCTGTGTGTGGCCGACATACCAGGACTGCCGGAAGGAGATATCCAAATCCGTCGGCCACCTGGCGTCTGAAAAAAACCCAGTGGAGCCAAGGGCGCCCTGCGAGAGATGTGAGGAGAACGCGTCCTGTAAACTGCGGAAGCCAGGTGGTTGGGGAAGAGGCTTGAACCTCTTGGACTGGTGCTCCGCATCGACGAAGGCCGATGCTTTCATCTTAAGCGGGGGGGATGGTGGGCAGTCCTCGGCCGGTAGGGAAGCTGAAACGAGACGTGCCGCCTCGTCTAGGGCGCGGAGGGTCTCTAACCTATGTCCGACACAAGATGTACGTAAGCCTTCGTCGAAGTCAGCAGGGCCGGACGGGCTGGGGCTGTCATCTCGTAGGAGAGCAGAAACCGAGTCCTCAGGGGCTAAGCTGAGGGCGTCGTCCTCTACGCGTAGAGCAACCAAGTCGTCCCTAGAAGAGGTCGGCGCCCTGGGGAGAGACCGTCCCCCAGGGGACCAGTGCTGTGCAGGGTGAATCTGTGAAGGTACCCGCGACGAAATCCGCGGCGAGCTCGAGGCGTGTGAGTGAGACCTGCCGTCCCGGGGAGGGCGGCTGCGCCAGGGTGAGTGAGAACGCCTGGATAGGGAGCGGCGCCGAGAGCGGCGCCTAAGCGTGGATGTGGAACGCCGGGAGTGGTGCGGCGATGGAAGGGAGGCCATGCACGCGGTCGGTCTTGTATACGGAGAGCGCGTCGTGGTAGGGCGAACCGCCGGTGGCTGGCCGTAACTGGAGCTCGCCCTCGAGGGCCGGCTAGTAACTGAGGCGCTGGAAGCAGTCAGGCAGTGAAGTGATCTGTCTCTAGAGCGCGAATGGTGGCGAGAAGAGGGGAACCGCTCCGAACGGTGACGGGACTCGTGGGCTCGACGGGACACATCGTGTCATCTACTGCTTCCGGAGGAAGCGTGGGAGAGCGTCCGGTGTGCTCGCTCGTCTGGGCGCGGTGCCCGAACATCCCGTCTGAAGTGCTGAGATCTCGCCCTAGGAGAGCGTGACGGGCAAGGCTCCACACCCTGGTAAGCAGTACTCATTTCCGGCTCTGTGATGGCTACCGGTGCTGGAGCTAGCTCCCGTATCTTAACTGGCGCTGGAACATGCGGCGTAACAGGGCAGGGACCACTCGGCGGGAATGTGGTGGCTGCCGGTGCTAGAACTCGGGCTCGCGGCCTCAGCCGTGGTGTTGAAGGCTCTCTCTCCTGGTAAGGGCCACTCGACGGGTCTGTGGGGCTTACCAGCGAAGAATCCCTGTTCCGAGAAAGGGCCTTGACTCGAGTTCTGGGACGTTGCGCTCAAGGTTTCGCGACCAAGCAGGGGCCACTCGACGGGACTGTGGCGGCTGCCGGCGCTAGAGCTCCGGCTCGCGGCCTAAGCCGTGGCGATGTCAGCTCTACTATCGGGTAAGGGCCACTCGTCGGGTCTGTGGGGCTTACCAGCGTCGGGTCTCTATCGCGTTCGCGGCAGTAGAAGCTCCATAGCTGAGTCCATTGAGCTTCCAACCAGGGGGCGCAAACCAGGCACGGGCGAGTAGAGGTACAAGCGGAACAGGGTAGGCAAACAGAATGTTCATCGCTAGGCCATTGGAACTGTCCACATCGTGTGTAGGTGCGGACTTGCCAGCTGCAAAACATAGTGCACACTTGAAAAGCGAGCAAGCGTGCCCCCGCGGGCCCGCAAAACGAATCCGCGCGACGACACGTACAAAAAAATAACGTGCCGACGCCAGGCGCTCTACCCCTTCCCTTGAGCGCCGGGCGGGGGCAATAATCGAGGTTTTACCTTGCCATAATGAAGAAGCAGGGGGAACCCACAAAGGTCGTCGACAAACCAGAGCCCTCGGCGAAGCCCAACAGCAATGGCGGCAGAGGTAGGCCGGTCGACGCAGTCCACGGTCCGTGAGCGAAGACCCCGCAGGAGTCGCAGGCACGACTGGTCCCTGAAGCGGGAACACCACCGCAACGCAGGAAAGGTCCAAGCCTAAACTGGCACTCCGTATAGCACCCGTAAGTCTTGTCGGAAAAGTTCAGGAATCCGAAGGGTGTAACACACTAGGCCCGAACGGCCTCTAGGCGTATGAGCACAGTTCACAAGCGCCACTGTCTCGTCAGGCCCAAAGACACAACTCCGACGAAGAATTCCCACAAAAGGGTCCAAGCCTACACAAGGCAAGCGTAGTGTAACACCTCCAACGCACATGATGACCGGTTCCACCACTAAACAGAGTCCAACTAGAGAGACTGACGTACACAACCTTTCTCTAGCTAGCAAAGAAACTGACTGGGGTATTAAGCGCTGTAGCTCATGCGCAGTTGAACCGGAAGGGAGGCTATCCGGGTTTCCGCCTAGGCTATGGCGCCCCTCACCTGCCATCATGACCATACTCGTACACAACAATTTTGGGCTAAAATTAGACTAGCTAAGAAACCATTCCTAATAGTAATACCATCGGTAATGTGTTTTGAGAAAACAAACGTGATTTAAATTTCCACAATTTCAGTAGCTCGCTTGAGCTTGCCCTTAGCACCACGTGAATGTTCTGTGTTCATGTACAGTGTGCGAGGGAATGTGGTGTTGGGTTCAGTTCGCGGCTATGTCCTGCGCATTGAGTTATATTATAAATATGAGAAATGCGCCATATAAATGCTATGTATTATTATTATCCATCTAAGACTTGATCATTTCTGTGACCCCCTGGGAAATCCTGCTGACCCTCTGGCAACTGTAAACTGAATCTGCCGCGCTAGATCTGACCCCCTACATTTAAGAAAAAAATTCATTTTTCTCTAAAAGGTATTTTTTTGAAAAATACTTACCGATGACATGACTTTGTGGAAATGTCTACTACTAGCTCAATTTTAGCCTACTTACCCGTTGTGTGCCTACACAACCCGCTAGGCACTCGGGGAACCCCAGAGGGGCCGAGAGTTATCTCCCGCTCCTTCCTTACCAGTTCCTGTCACGAGACCAACCAGTCAGATACTTCGCTCGAAAGCGGCAAGCGGGGCAGGTGGGAGGGCCATCCGAGTCATGTCATCGGTAAGTATTTTTCGAAAAAATACCTTTTAGAGAAAAATGAATTTGTTTCCTCAAAAACATTACCGATGACATGACTTTGTGGAAGAATTGCGATGAGGCGGAGGGTGCCGCATGACAACTCCCTAGGAGGGAACAGAGCCGTCCTCCCAGTCGCAAACTCCCGACAATTTTAGCGAAGTGCATACCAACGGCGCCGGGAGGGAGTGTTGCGCCGCGGCGATGTCCCCCACCATTGCGAGGTTCTCTCGCTGGCCCGCCAGGTCCCTGAGGTAGAAGCGGGCGAATACAGATTCAGTCTTCCCGTCCAAGGTAGCCACGATGTCCGTGAGAGCGCATTTTCTAACAACGTGGCGCCCGTGGCCATGGCTCATACCTCGTGTGCGCATATGTGCAGCCTCTTAGCTCCCTGCAGGGAGATATCTTGATAGGCGGAGCAAATGACTCAGGGAGCCAGGAAGAGAACGTCTGGGCCATATGTCATTCCGCCGGTCTCAGAGGTAGGGAGAGGTGTGCACGCCCTCTGCGGAAGGCTTTAGATCGTCGCAGAGCAGTCAAAGGTGCGCACGGGATCATGTTACCTGGTCTCCTGTGACAGGGGTTTGTTTCAAAGCGGCCGTAAGGTGAAACCTGCGGCGCGGTCAGAGGGGACCTGTTTGGCAAGGAAGGCCGGGGCCGTGAGAAGTAGCACGGACCCGTCCGCTCAGAACTGTAAGCAGATAGGACGCGCCTAAGCGCGTGTAGCTTGCTCCCCCGTGAGGTGGTAGCCCGGGCCAGCAGGAAGCACGTGTAGCGTGTCACATCTGCGAACGGGCCGCTGTAAGGGTTCGAATCGGGCAGAATTCAGCCACATTAGCACCCAGGGTAGGTCCCAGCGGGGTAGGAGCGAGCGGTAGGCCTGGCGCCGGCTGCCGAAGTGTCCCATAAGGTCGGCGAGGTCTGTGCAGGCGCCCGGGTCTGGGTGTCCGCGGTGTCAACGTGTAAGCGAGCCTGGACAGGTGACCCCTCACCGTGAAGGGGCTAGGTCTAGGTCTCAGCCGAGCCAGCTGCGGATACGACAAATCCGTGAGGTTCAGGCTGTGATCGGGGCATCAGGAAAACAGGACTCGCCATGTCCCACGTAGACTCGAATGGCCGAAGGTCTGGGGGCCGCAGCGATCGCCTCCACCGCTGTACCCGAGTAGCCTCTAGCACCGAGGGCTTGCCGCACAACCTCCAGTCGTGAAGGATGAGCCGCTCCGGGCAGGGAGGAACAGCGGCTGGCGCAGAGGCTTGAGCATGGTGCGAGGAGTGGGAAGGCGCATGGGGGGGGGGGGGGGGCCGTGGCGAGGCTGAGAAGGCCGGTGTTCCTGTGGCGGATCCAGGCGAACGGAGCGACTAACAGGAGGGCCGCCGGGCAGCGCCGAAGGTTGAGGAGGACTTTGGGTACGAGGACCGTCGAGGAAGGCGTAGGCCGCCAGGACGTCCCAGGGAAAGGAGCGCGCATCGACAGCCCAAGCCCAGGGATCGGGAATCGGGGCGACGAAGAGGGGAAGCCGAAGGTTCCACCTAGTGGCGAACAAGTCGACCTGGGGAGACTCCTAACGGGCGCGGGTCCACCGATAGATGTCCTGCCGAAGGGTCCAATCCGCATGCAGGAGCTGGCCGCGGCGGGACAGCGAGTCGGTCCAGACGTACAGCTGTCCGGGAATGTGTCGGGCTCGCCAAGAAGGTCCGGTCCTCGCACCAACCCCAGCTCTGGTAGAGCAGCATACCAAGCTCGCGAGAGCGTGTGCCACCTTGTAACTGGAAGTAATCCACCAAAGGTGTGTTGTCAGAGAGGGCGAGCAGCTCCTGGTGTCTGAGGAGGTCATCCCAGCAATGAAGGGCTTGTCAACGGCCTGCATCACTGGCCGGACGATGAGATGGTGCGTTAATCCGAGGGCCGAGGGCCGGAAGTCAAAGGGAACCGCGGCAGGAGATGAGCATCCCACCCAGAGAGGCTCGCGTCGAACCCAGAGAGTACTGGGGCGGAGAAGATGCCCGGGGAACTGCCGAAGCCAGCCAAGCGGCGTCGGTCCACCGACGAAGGCGAGGCGACAGAATCTGGGGCACCGGCGCCATCGTCGATACGTCGCCGGAAGCCGGGCGCCCAAGGAGTAGGAGATGCAGCAGCAATGGCTGGGCGTAGAGACGACCTAGGGAAGGAGTGAGATCAGACTTGCCCTTGTTACTAGTAAGCCCCAAGTGCGTCAGGAGGTGCAGTAACGCGTCCTCGTCTGTCGCAGGAGAGCTCTCGGACTGGCGGCGAAGGAAGAGGTCGTCTGGGTAGATCGACGTCGGACTGGAGGAGGACTGTCGGGCCTTGGCGACTAAGGAGTCCATCGGCCCGGTGAACCGCCAGGGCAGAGGTTGAGACCGAACGGGAGCGCGGGAAACTGGAGAAGACGCCGTCGATCGCGACCAGCGACCTTCCTGGGGGCCTGGAGCATCGAGACAGCACAGTGTCTTATCCACTAAGCTACCTCCCCCTGTCCACCAAGGTACCCCAGGCGCCGTGACCGCCGGCGCGTGAAACAGTGGTTATACTCTCCAAGGGCTAAAGGGCCTTTAAGCTGGACGAACGGAACGTGAGTGCCGCCAGGCCCTACGAAAACCAGCGTCTGAAAGGCAAAGTCTACTCGTAAGCTAACGAGGCATAACCAGGAGAGAGAAGGCGACGTCCCGCTAGGAGAGTCGCAAGAAGGCTGTGCAAGGCACGGAAATTATCTCAAGTTGGTGCCCTTATGGCGTAACCACAACGAAAGACGAGTCCCACGGCAGCCGGCTCTCGACCCGAGGGCCGGCTGTGGGTAGCTACCGTTACCTTACCTCCAATCCGAAGCGGGAACGGGGGAAAGGGTAGCCATACAGCAGTCACAGCACAGAGGAGAGCCAAGGGAACCCGGAACGGCGCCAAGGAAGAAGTAGGCAGCGCTAGAAGGCGGCAGGCACGGAAGAGAAGTCGAACGAGCGTAGGCAAGACGAAGACCGGTCGAGGCACAGCGGAGCAAAGCCCGACACGTCTTCTCGGCACGAGCGAAGTAGCAAGACTGGTTGGTCTCGTGACAGGAACTGGTAAGGAAGGAGCGGGAGATAACTCTCGGCCCCTCTGGGGTTGCCCGAGTGCCTAGCGGGTTGTGTAGGCACACAACGGGTAAGTAGGCTAAAATTGAGCTAGTAGTAGACATTTCCACAAAGTCATGTCATCGGTAATGTTTTTGAGGAAACAAATGAACACTGAAACTATGTGCGCATGTGTGCATGTATGCGTATGTGTGCACGCGTGTGCGTGTGTGTGTTTGTGTGTGTATGGGTGAGTGCGAAGACGCGTGCGTGTGTTTGTGTGTGTGTATGTGTGTGAGAACATGTGTGCGTGTATGCGTGTGTGCGCGTGAGAACATGTGTGTGCGTGTATGTGTGTGTATGTTTGTGTGTGTTGTGTTTGTATGAGTGTGTGCGTGTGCAATTGCTCAAAATTAATGACATGTTTTGGGCCGTTGACGTGTTTGTGATTATGTGTGTGAGTAATTCGTAGTTTAGTTGTAGTAACGGCAAGTTTGAAAATTGGTGTGTCCTATATTACCGGAGGCTGTGACATTACAATGGGTGACAGTGCAAAAAACTGAAATGACTGAAAATGGTCCATGGACTAACTAGGCCCCATGACCCATGGCCAGCAAGAGACATAAATTCTCATGAGCCCCTGCTTATGCACCGTGATACTAAGGCTGACGTTAATCATTAGTACTCACAGGGAAACAGTGATGAAGTCAAAACTCCAGTTGGACAGACCAATATCCAAAGCACTCACTAAACCTGCACACAGAAAGATGAATAAATGAGTCAGATCAAAGAATTTGCCTGAGATTGAGATGATTTTTGTGCAGTCTGTACACACATAACCTCTACACTGCCAGTGATTGTGCTTTTTTAAATCCTTGAAATTAACCCTTTTCATCCATTGGTTGAAATAAATTTGACTACAATAGTTTAAGGGTGGTGCCAGAATAGCTTGGCACCTCAGGCACCAAGCTATTCTGGCACCACCCATGAACTAAAATGGTTGATCTGCCTCCTAATCTGTAATGTAGCCCTAATAGGACAATAAGTACATTTGTTTAAAGTTCAGCCAAAGGATGTAATGGGTTGCATGTCAAAGATCCCCAGCCTATAAAGGAATGAAAATACAATTACAAAGTGATTGATCCTCATGAGTCCCCTTGCAGCTGGGTTTGTGTTCAAACTCTCTCTGCATTGAGGTGGAAGCACACAATACATGAATCATAGATCAGCATAGAGGAAACCTACATCAAGAAAACATATCTCCCAACAAAAACCAGCATACCTGTTGGGGCCACACACTTTGTATATTCTTTCCACCCCAAAAGAACACGAGGCTCCCCCGTCTTGCACTCCACCACCCAGCGGATCAGGCCTGCCGCCATGAACTTAAACACCAGGTGAGCCATCGTAAAAGACAGGGGCAATTGGTATTGCTGCACAAATGTGTACAATGTACAAAATCAGGCTGAAAGTGAAAGTATATGAGGAATAAACAGACACTTAAGTCCCATCTGTATGCAGCTAACAATACTGTTTTGGCACCTGGGCCATGTTAGTGTGTGGCAGTTGGCATGGTGGCTATCGAGTTGTCAGTGACACATGATGGCCTAACCTCACCAGCCTGACAAGCCATAAATCGCAGGCATTTTGGCCATTTTGGCTCTGATATATATGCTGACCACTGACCACCTTCTCCAGGTGACCATAACATCAAAGTATATTATATTGTGCAATGCAAATGTGACCATAAATAGCAGGTGGCTGTGAATGCCAGTGGGTGCCCAAAATAGGTTCTACTGTTATGTCTCAATTTATATGTAAAATGTCGCTTACATGAATGAAATGCTGGTTGTAGAAGGTGATACTAATGGAGAAGGCGTAATAGAAGAGAATAAGACACAAAGTCTTGACAGCTGCCACAAGGTACGAAAAGGAACATAGTGACTTTTTCACTTCCTCCGCACGTGGCTTGATTGTGCTCTTCAGCAGACGGAATTCACGCTTTGACCCCTTTGTTGTCTGCCGCTTCCCCTTCTTGTGTTCTGCGGCCATTCTGCATGGGGTGTACAGCACCTAACAGTCTCAGTCTGTGATAGAATTGTCTCAACTGAAAAAAACAGATATGATTATTAACACTGTGGCCACTGCACTCCAAGTTACTACAGAAAATGTTGGTTCCTAGTACTAAATCCTAGTGACAATAAACTAAAAAAGACAAGCCAGCCCACCATCCCCTTCCTCCCTCTCCTCCTTCCCCCCCCCCCCCCCCCCCCCCCCCTGTGCAATTTGATTTTTTAGGCAATAGAAAGCAACACCTGGCCTTTGCGGCATTTCTGTCTGCACAGGTTTGAATCCCCCGATGGGCATGCAGAAATGGGATGTTGATTTTTCCTCATTCCCATCCAGTTTTAAGTTTACATATAGACTCTTTTTACAGTGCCTGTCTCGCCTTCACTGATGTGTACATCATGCATAATCATCAAGTATACAAAAATCCCATCTCCACTATTCAAAGAGTAGGCCCGTGTTAGGGCCAGTGAAATGGAAAAAGAAATATATTGCATGCAGTGAAGTTAATAACAGGGTGGACGTTTGCACATGTATACTGTAGCGTTTAGTGGCAATGGGCTTTCATAGCTCTTGCTTCCAACCCTGAGGCGCCTTGAGCATTTGTGTGCGCCTCAGAAACTCAACTGATCCCAACAAAAAAGCTGGAAACCCCATCCCTCGGAAAGGTAACTGATCCGCCCCTGCTGACTACTTTATCGGGGCCAGTCATACAGTGTGCCTCGTTTGCTAGTGCCAAACTTTCGCTGTTTTTCGTTACCTATACGTTGTCACAGAGAGAGAGAGAGAGAGAGAGAGAGAGAGAGAGAGAGAGAGAGAGAGAGAGAGAGAGAGAGAGAGAGAGAGAGAGAGAGAGAGAGAGAGAGAGAGAGAGAGAGAGAGAGAGAACAAAATGCGACCGTGCCGAGTTTCTCAATCTGTATGTGCACAGCATGCTAGAAAACATCCAGGTTTGCATGCTCACCTCATCGCTGTCACTTTTTCTTGTAAAAACATATGCCCATTTAGTAAACAAGAAAACTTGGACGTTTTGACGCGTGGATGCAGAACAACACGGAAGCAGTGATAAGGGACATAACTAAGTAGTCTCCCACACTCTCCGTCACGGAGATACATCACCTCGCCAGCTTGAGGCGGAGATTGGCTATACCGTCAGTCCGGCCTACACCGTCTGTGCCGACTGACTCGAGTCGACTGAACTGACAATATGTCATTGGTAGCAAGGGTTTACACAGGGCCGACTTCGCGCAATGTATCAGTTTTGACGGCGTATTTAAATCCTCTACCAAAACCAGTGACTGACTGGCACAGTTGCCGGAGTGCGCCTGAGTTAATAATAATCATACCGTTATTATATATGATCAGTGTTCAGGTCGGGTGCTCCATAGGCGTCAAATACGGGATTTCCCTGTCCCCCATAACCTGCCCGTCAGGGCCGTCTATTATCACTTCGGTGCCGTGGACGTTATACCCGAACTAACGGTGACTCAGTGACGGAGTCCAAAATAGCTCAGGCGGTTAAGCGTCGGAGCAGGAGAGCGAAGGGAATCGCCGCCGGGTCAGTCCGCAGTCGTGGGTTCGTGAGTCAGTCCGGGGCCCGTGCCGGCCCTGGTAGCTGGACTCGCAATCTAGGGGAAAGGGACTTGTTCAATAGCATGTCAATTGAAAGGTCCTGGTAAATCAAAGTGGCACAGGGTTGGAGTGCGCCTGAGTTGATCAGTGTTCAGATCGTACTCCAATAGCATGTCCGTTGAAAGGTCATGGTAAATCAAAGTGGCACAGTTGGAGTGCGCCTGAGTTGATCAGTGTTCAGATCGTACCGTCTCCATATGTAATAGAATTCCCTGTCCCCCATAACCCGCCCGTCAGGGCCGTCCGTTATCACTTTCAGTCGGTGCCGTGGACGTTAAACCCGAACTAACCAACCACTGACTGACGTACGCGGGGAACCGGCGGGGGAGAGGGGGAAGGGTGCTAGTCCGGACACTATCCCCCACGGCGGCCCCCACTTTGCCCCCGGCCCCAGTCAGTATTTCTGGGCCGCTAGTGCTTTGCAAACGCCACCCCCCCTCCCCCAAGCTCCAACGCCCCCCCCCCATCCACCCCCCCCCCACCCCCCCCCCCCCCACCCCACCCTACCTCACCCCACCCCACCTCACCCCACAACTTCAATAACTGAGTGATTTTTTTTTTTTTTTTTTTTTTTTTTTTTTTTAAACGCATTTATCAAACTGAACGCCCCAAACCCCACCCCTTTCAAGGTCAAGGTCAAAGGTCAAAGTTCAGTGTGGAAGGTGTTACGATTGTGGGTTCCTCAGGATTCGACAGGGTTTTCCCCTTTTGAATTACTCCCCCCACCCGGGTCTGCCCTGGGGGACTTGGGTGGGGTTAGGTATTTTTTAGTTCCCAGGGTCACCCTGGTCAGCCCCACAGGGTGGGGTTTTCTCTCTTCTGGGGCATGTGTTTCTGTCTACCCGAGGTCCATTCACCTGTATTTGCCTTTTTTAAACTCTCCCTACTGTCTGCACTGCCTGTAGCTCTTGATATTGGATGTGCGTTGCTAAATGGTCTTAGCTTTATTTAGGCCCCATGTGTTAGGTTTATTTAATGTGTTTGACCGGCTGGCGACATGCATTCAATGTTCTGTTTAGTTGGTGAGTTGTTTTTTTTTCACAAGCAGTGCAGGCACGTCCTGAGAAAGCCTTGTTGCTGTCGGGACGTTAAGCAATGTACAATCAATCAATCAATCTTTTGAATTACTGTACGGTAGGACTGTAAGGGGGCCCATGCACATCCTGAAGGAGCTGTGGACTAAGGATATCGACGCGCCTGAGGTGAAGATCAGCTACCAGTACGTCTTCGACCTGAGAGAGAAGCTGGAAGATACCCTCATGATGGCTCGAGAAGAACTGGGGAAGGCGCAGAACAAGGGGAAGCATTACTATAATCGTAAGGCGAAAACTCGACGATTCCAGCCAGGTGACCAGGTGTTGGTTTTTCTTCCTACCGACAACAACAAACTCCTGATGAAGTGGAAGGGACCCTAGGTTGTCGATACGGTGGTTGGCATCAACGACTACAGAGTCAAGGTCAACAACAAGGTGAAGGCTTACCATGCTAATCTGCTGAAGATGTATATTGAGAGAGGTCGTCAAGACAAAACACAACTGGCGGCATCTTGCTGATGACGAAAGACTAGACGACGAGAACCTGTTTCAGTGACCTTAATGAACTCCGCCACAAGGAGGATGTAGAAGACATTCAGTTCGGTCAGAATCTGACCCAGACTCAACGAGAAGAACTGCGCGTCCTGACTCAAGAATTCAAGCATCGGTTTACACCTGACCCAGGAACAACAGACACCATCCAGCACGAGGTTAATCTGACGTCAAATGAGTCAGTTCGCAGCAAACCTTATCGTCTTCCTTATAACACGAGGGAAGAACTGAAAAAGGATATCAGGGAAATGCTGGGTCTGCAAGTCATCAGGGAGTCCAAGTCACCATATGCGTCCCCAGTTGTCATCGTGAATAAACCACATGGATCCAACCGGGTGTGTGTGGACTACCGTAGACTCAATAAACTAACAATCTTCGATCCAGAGCCTATGCCCACAGCAGAAGAACTGTTCCAGAAGGTCAGTGGAGACCGATTTTTCTCCAAAATTGACCTAAGCAAAGGGTATTGGCAAATCAAGGTTGCAGAAAAAGATATCCCCAAGACAGCATTCGTCACACCCGACGGTCATTGGGAGTTCCTGAAGATGCCTTTTGGTATGTGAACAGTGGTGCCACATTGAAGAGAGGACTGAAAAAGATCCTAGAAGACATGCAGAATGTGGTCTTTTACTGGGATGACATTTTAATCCATACCAAAACTTGGGGGGATCACCTCAAAGCGCTCCGAGAGCTGTTCCAAAGACTGTCAGATGCAAATTTCACCATCCGTCCAAGCAAGTGTATTCTTGGGGCCGACAACATAGACTTCATCGGACACAAATTGAGCGAAGGTTTAAAAGGGCTACACGACGACAACGTGCAGAAGATCAGGGATGCCCCGCGACCTACGACCAAGACGCAAGTTCGCTCATTTATGGGCTTGGCGAACTACTACCGGGAGTTCATACCAAACTTTGCGGCAGTCACAGCACCTCTGACTGATTTTCTGAGGAAAGGACAACCTAAAGTAGTGAAGTGGGAGGAGGCCCAAGAGCGAGCATTCCAGGCAGTTCGAGACATCCTAACCGAGAAGCCTGTTCTACACCTCCCTGACCCGTTGAAAACTTTCTTCCTGAGAACAGACGCCTCCAACGAAGGAGTAGGTGCAGTCTTGTTGCAAGAAGATAATGGAAAACTCCACCCAGTGAGCTATGCCAGCAAAACGTTGACCAGAGCTGAGAGAAACTACTCGACCATCGAGAAGGAGTACCTAGCCATCATCTGGGCAGTCAGGCGGTTCGAACTGTACCTTCTGGGTGTGCCATTTGTTCTCCAAACGGACCATCAGCCCTTGAACTATTTAAACTCTGCAAAGTTTACAAATTCTTGTATTATGAGATGGGCGATGTTCTTGCAGAATTTTGACATTAAACTACAGTCTATTAAGGGTTCGAAGAACTTTGGAGCGGATTACCTGAGCAGAACAGTTTAAATGAACATTTCGGTGTCCATGACAGTTTAAAGGAACATGTCTGCACTCGGGATAGTTTAAAGGGACATGTCTTCGCTAAGAACAGTTTAAAGGAACTGTGAGACGATTATTTTGATTTAATTTGGTTGTGAAATTGTATTTGTTTAGGGTTCTGTGTAGGTTAACACAGCCACAACCGTTTTTTTAGATTTGAAAAGAAATTTTTGTGAAATTTCATTCTAAAGAGGGGGGTAATGTTACGATTGTGGGTGTGTTGTTCTGTGAGAGCATGCATGTGTTAATCGTAGGAAACGATCCGATTTTTATTTGAGCTATCATGGTTGCGAATCACATACCTTTTCAGTAAGATTCTTTATTGTTCGCGCAAATAGCAGAATTGGTTTTGTTATGATACGCTAGCTGCTAGCAAAGTCGCACGGAGAAGAGCGGTGCAAGTGCAAGTGCAACTTTGGAAGGGACAAGGACTTCCAGCTATCGCTGATTTCGTCCGGGGGGGGGGGGGGGGGGGGGGACCGGACGTCTTGCTGTCTGTCTGTCGCTCCGTCGCGCAGCGGCTGGTGGTATCGCCGGGGCCTGGTGGTTGGTGGTGGTGGAGGCGGGTGGTGCGGCCGGTAAACCGTTGCTTCTTAGTACCAGGCTGGTGAGTGCTGGAGAGCTAGCCACTCGAGAAGGTGTTGTACGAGTGGTGGCGTGGTGGTGGTGGCCGGAGGTACCGTCGCTGGCTGTGTGTGTGTGGGGGGGGGGGGGGGTAGGGAGTTGGGGTGGCGGTGGTGGTGGCCAGTGGAGCCTGGGTTTCGGGGTCGGTCGTTGGAATGGGCGTGGAGGGTGGCGGCGTTGGGGTGGCAGTCGGAGGTGCGGTGGCGGCGTGGGGAGTAATGGCGGGCGTGGGTTCCGGTAGCGCTTCGGTGGTCGGTTGCGCTTCCGTTGGCCTGTGGCTGGTTGGTTGGCTGGCGGGCGTGGGGTGGTGTCGGCCTCTTGTGGTGCCGGGTCGGTCGTTGTGCTTTTGGCCTCTCTGGTTGGGACCGGAGGTGCTTCAGTGCCCGTCTCCTGTGAGGGTGGGGTGGTGCTGCCGCAACCTCTATTTACGGTGGTGGTGGATGTGGTGCCGGTCTTTTTCGTGGCTGTCTGCGGGGCGGCGGTTGTTGCTTAGCATTCGGTGCTGACTGTCTGGGCTGTGGCTTGGCTGGCCGTGTTCTCCGTGGTGGGAGTCTGGAGGTCTCTGATTGCACCTGAGTACACTAGCCACCTGGCGGTGACCAGTGCCCGGTTGTAGATGTCTCCTTCAGTTGCTATCAGGGCCGTTATGGCGTCCTGGAGCAGAAGTACCAGGTCGTCGAAACTGAGGCCCCGGAGCCGAGTCCCCTCCTCCTCCGTCGATGCCGGCCGTTCCCGAGTTAGTGACTCGGGGAGGTCGACCGGCTGTGGGGAGGGCGGGAAATCCAGCCCCGACGACGGCTCCGTCGAGTCCTGGTGATGGTGGCATGGTGGTGAGCACGTCCCAGGGTTCCTCTTCCTGTTGTGATGGTGGTGACTTGGGGCGGGCGAGGTCCGCCTATTCTTCTTTGCTGTCAGGTGCCGCTGTTGTTCGGCTCTCTTGGTAGTTTTCCGATGGAGGGCCGGGATGGAGCTCCTTGAAATAGTGTCTGATTGACTCCGGAGGCGGGAATCGCCTCAGGATTTCTTCCAAAAAGGCCATGTTGACCATGTTGGCCGGTGGCGGTGGTTGTGCCCTTTGGATTGGCAACTCCGGTTTCCGTTGGGGGTGCGGGGGTGAGTCTCACACTTGTTCCCAGTATTGCTGTGTCGGCTGTATTGGTGGCGACATTGGCGGCTTGTTCCGCCGGGTCGCTCTCTCTTTCTTTGGCGGCTTGGTAGGTGGCTGTTGTCCGATGCTTGCTGAGTACTCTTCAGTCTGTTGAAGGTTTGTTTTCCTTCGGTTCGCCCTTAGAAGGGCGGGGCGGCTTTGCGTGAAGCCATGGTCGAGTATCCTCTTTCCTGCTTGCTTGCTGCAGGCTGTGCTTGCTCTGTCGGCTGTCTTCCTTGCTTGCTTGAGCGAAGCGCGGGTGGACCGTCCGCTTCGACTGAGGCGAGGCGAGGCTTGCCTTGCTTGCTTGCTTTGTTGGAGAGACGCGGTGGACCGTCCTCTCTCCTCCGCTGCTGAGCTCCGAATGGATGGATCTTCTTCATTTTAATGTCCCTCTGGCAATGGATGGATGAGAGAATAAGTAAATAAATAGATCAGCTTTACTACCGAGAAGAGCGGTAGTAAAGCTGATCTATTTATAGTCATAGTTGTTTTCTGTGAGCGTGAAATTAGCGGCCGTTCTTTGCGTGTTATGAAAGGTCGTAAACGGTCTTCCAAACTGTTGTGTGACGTCATTACACACTAGGATTTGGGGCTGAAATGAGCAGTCAAATTTTTGTAGACTATTGTAGTTATCCTAGAAAGTTCCTTTTTTATATTAATATTTATGAAAAGAAGTACCCAACGGAGAAAGAAACACGCTTAGAAAAGACGGGTACAACACAATTTATTAATATTTCGGGTAAATACCCTTTGTCAAAATAGACAAACAAACAAACATAGAGATTAGCCGCTACTTATCTTCAATGGCAGAAGGAATGTGGCAACTGAAGGAGGTGACGTAAAATAAAAGAAAAGGAAGAACAAAAGTGCGGAAAAAGTAAAAATGACGTCAACGAAAAATCGCGTAAGAGAGAGACTCGGAAAGAACCTGAACACGAGAGACAAGAGTGTGTGCAAGCACGTGCAGGAGCGAGCGAAAGAAAAGGCGTGTAGTGATGAGGCCAGAGAAAGAGAGAGAGAGAGAGAGCGAGACGGAGAGAGAGAAAGACAGAGAGAACGAATGGGGAGTATCCCCATTCGTTCTCTCTCTCTTTCTCTCTCTCCGTATCGCTCTCTCTCTGACAGCAAGGTGATTCCTCTGTAGTTGGAACACTTGCTGAGGTCGCCTTTCTTGGCAAGCTTGATTAGGTACCCCTCCTTCCAGTCAGCCGGCATCACCTCCTCTTCCCAGATATTTCCAAACAGTGGGTACAGCATCTCTACTGTTGTCTCTAGGTCTGCTTTCAGAGACTCCGCTGGGATGCCATCTGGCCCTGCTGCTTTGCCGTTCTTAAAAAATGCCACTGCTCTTCTGATCTCTTCCCGGCTGGGTCTGTCACAGCTGATGGGTAGGTCGGCTCTGCTGGCTGGATGTCTGGGGGGTCGGGTGGGCTGGGTCTGTTCAGTAACTCTTCAAAATACTCGGCCCATCTGTCGAGTTGGTCTGCTCTGTCTACAATAGGCTTGCCTTCTTTGTCTTTTACTGGTCTTTCTGTATGGCCGACAATCGTCTGGTAATGTCGTAGAGCTGTTTCGTGTTCCCGCTGCCTGCTGCCCTTTCTGCCTCTGCTGCCAGGCTGTCTGTGTAGGCCCTCTTGTCTGCCCTGATACTCCTCTTCACCTCGCGGTTGGCTTCCGAGTATTCCTCCTGTGCCCTTGCTTTGGCTGCTGTCGTGCGACCTTTTTTGACAACTGCTTTCTTCTGCGTCCTCACTTCTATCTTCTTCAAGGTCTGTGCCGACAGCCAGTCTTTGTGGTGGTGTTTCCTGAACCCTACAGTGTCTTTGCAGGTTGAGTTCAGCGCCTCTCTAACTGCCCTCCACTGCTGCTCTGTGGTGACCGCCTCCTCTTCATTTACTAGCTCCTGTAGCGCTTGAAACCGTTTGGACAGCAACAGTTTGAACTCTTCTCTCACTCCAGTCTCTCTCAGGAGGCCTACATTATAGCCCTGTCTTCTTGTTGTCTCTGTGCGGCTTTTCTTCAACTTGAGCTTTATCCTTAAGGTAAGCAGATGGTGGTCTGAGGCGACATCTGCTCCCCTCCTCACTCGAACATCTTGAAGGGATCTTCTAAATTTCTTGCTAATGCAGATATGGTCTATTTGGTTCTCTGTAGTATAGTCAGGTGAGACCCAAGTTGCTTTTTTTTTTTATTCTTCTCTGTGGGAAGATGCTGCCTCCAATGACAATTCTGTTTAGAGCACAAAAGTCTACAAACCTCTCCCCGTTCTCACTCATCTCCCCTAGTCCCTGTCTCCCCATCACCTCTTCGTATCCGGTATTGTCCTCCCCTATTTTGGCATTAAATCACCCATGACGATGGTGATGTCTCGCTCCGCGCATTTGTCCACAGCACTCTGGAGTCGGTCGTAAAACTCTTGTTTTCTTCCTCGTCACTGTCATTAGTGGGCGCATAACACTGGATGACGTTCACCTTGATCTTTTTCTTGGTTCTAAAAACTGCTGTGATAATTATTGCGGGCCCAAGAGGTTCCCAGCCCATCAGCGCTCTCTGTGCCACTGATGACAGCATGAATGCTACACCTTCTGTATGTGGGGCATTCTCCTCTTCATGACCTGAATACAGAATCATCTCAGTCCCCACTTAACAGCCTTTTCTGGCCAGACTGCGTCCATCTGGCTTCACTGATACCTAGCAGGAAAAGGTTGTACTTTTGCATTTCCGCTGCTATCTGGGCGGCCTTGCCGCTCTGGTACATGGTCTTGACATTCCATGTGCCCATGGTTGTGTCCCTGGAGTAGAGAGAGGCGGCTCGGCAAGGCAAAAATTATTTTTAAAAACACCGGTCCTTGCACTGCTTGAACTGCCCAATTTAAATATATAACATGACTTGTAGTATTGGTCATGTTACATATTCATATTGGGGCTGTTCAGGTCATGTTATATATTTAAACTGGGCTGTTCAGGCAGTGCCAGGACCGGTGTTTTTAAAAATAATTTTTCCCTTGTTTGAAAATTTGTACTAGGGCTGAATGTTGGAATTTGCTGGAAATTTCTGGTCAGCTGAGAGGCGACATGTTTGGTGCTTTGATTCACACCATCCTGAGCTTATCCAGTGGACAATTGTGGGCCTATGTTGAGTTGCCATTGACGTAGTGATTTGAGGGGCTCGCTGATTTCAGCTGTGCTTGGGTGTGGGGTTGGTAAGGAACCAGTTTCATAGCGAATAAATGAGACGGAAGATGTGCTTGTTTTTTTTATTTTTTATTTTGTGTATGGCAAATGTGCAGCTGGTGGGCGGTAGTGTTTTTTTTTTTAGGGAATTGAAAAAATTAGGGGATGACTGAGACTGACTAAGGCTATGAGACTGGACAGTACGGAAACGGCACTGTAGTCCGTGGCCTGAGGCAGTGCATGGACCGGTGTCATTAAAACTGACTAATAATTTTTGCCTTGTTTGACATTTTGTAATAGGGCTGAATGTTGGAATTTGCTGGAATTTCTGGTTAGCTGAGAGGAGACATGTTTGGTGCTTTGATTCATACCATCCTGAACTTATCCAGTGGACAATTGTGGGCCTATGTTGAGTTGCCATTGACGTAGTGATTTGAGAGGCACGCTGGTTTCAGCTGTGCTTGGGTGTGGGGTTGGTAAGGAACCAGTTTCATAGCCAAGAAGTGAGACGGGTGATGTGCTGTTGTTGTGTTTGTTTGTTTGTTGTTGGTTTGTTTTTTTTTTTTGTTTTTTTTTTTTTGTTTTTTTTTTGTGCATGGCCCAAATGTGCAGCTGGTGGGCGGTAGTGTTTCTTAGGGAATTTAAAAATTAAGGGATGACTGGGACTGACTAAGGCTAAGAGACTGGACAGTATGGAAATGGCACTGTAGTCCGTGGCCTACTAGTGTGTATTGTCCAGTACTGCCTGCAAGTGCCGGGACTCCCGGCACTTGCAGGCAGTACTGGACAATACACACAAGTAAATTATGTTAAGTAAGTCTGAAAGAGAGGACTTTGAAGAGGAGGTGCTGACCAACTATCGTGTCATCCGGGACTTACTCAGTTACTCTTTATGCCGCATTGACGGGGAAATCTGAAACTGATGTCCCTAGTGTTAACAATACGTAGTGATAGTGACACGTAACAAGTTCTAACGACTCGTCACTAGCGCCGGCTATAGTGATCGTCAGTAGTGCTATCTTGATCGTAGTGCTGTCGATGATCTATCGATATGCAGTTCCTACTGAGCGATCGTAAAGTAAACGGTGCTATCGACACATAGTGCTAGCAGTCGTGACTGCTGTCGAGCCCCCACGCGGGACTGCCTTGCCGGGGTGGAATTAATTTTAGTTCACTGTAAACTCCGATCAGCCCCCAGGGTGGGGTTTTCTCTTTTATGTCTGGGGCTCACGTTTCTGTCTGCCCTTGGTTTATTCACCTGTATTTCCTTTATTAGAACTCTCCCTACTGTCTGCGCTGCCTGTAGTCCTTGACTATGATATTTATATTGGATGTGTGTTTGGTCCGGCTGCACCTAAGAGATCATGATGTGTTTGCTGACAATATATATATATAATTTCCCTGTACATATTTTTGTAATTGTAATGATTTTCTATACTGTTCTTTTGTTGTCAGTTGTAAACTAGGGTATAACTATAAATTAGCGAGAAGGTGCAGCTAGAACGTCAGTCTTAGGTTTGTTCATTCAATTAGTTTACTGAGTTTCTTTCAACCGGTGCAGGCACAGCCTGAGCCGAAAGTCTTGTTGTGGTCGGGACGTTACTAATTCATTCGAGACGTGCCGTATCGAGAGGCGGCACGTCTCGAATGAGTTAAGCCTCCAATGTACAACGAACCAACGTAATGTGGCTATCGACATGCACATAGTTCTCTCAGTGCTAGCGTTAACAAGGCACTGACCCCTTTTTATGGAGGTGACTTCTGGAGCCGGGTGCACAACAACCTTCTAAAATAAAAGTATTTTAAAGTTAGAATCGTTTTAGTTAACATAGGTGTTAAAACACATTTAAAATTGGTGCACGACACGTTTCTAATGAAATTAACGTTTTAGATTTAAAAAAATTGTCTACCGCACTACGTCACCGATATAGGGCTCTGGAAGGTGACGTCATCACGCTAGTCGTGGCGGCCATCTTGAGAGGATACGCGACTCATGCGCTCATCGGGAAATCGATGTCAGGGCAATGTCAGGAAAGTCCTAACGTGCCGCTATAGGCAATCACAGCAAGTCTTGCCATCACCGTAAGAAATGGCTAACCAGAATCTGTTTTTGTTTGTTTCACAGTCCAAAGAGGAAGAAACTGTCTACCCTAGTTTCAATATGGTAGACAAAAAGCGCCCGCCGGTACCGACAGCCAATGATTCAGTAAACAATCAATCGCTCAAACAACTGATCCGCTGGAGGTCAGGTTGTAGGTAAAAACGGTGGAAATAAAGGGAGGGGTGGGGTGGGGTGGGGGGGTCGTGCCGCCAGTGCCGGGATATGATGACTGAATCCCAGTCGAAACTTATTACATCATGAACTTTACTGACACGAACGCCTTTGAGGGTTAGGTCAGTGTACAACTGACAACATTGTGTGAGCCATGACCTCAGCGAGGTCAAGGAAGTTTTGTTTCCCGGAATCTCAGTGACAAATCCTCTAGTAGCCCAGACGGTCAGACACGCGCCACGTTCTTCATCTTCAGCAAACAAAAAGCGACATCTAGGCCGATGTCGGCCGTAGTCGGTTGGCCCGCGCGCGTCACTGAGTGTGCGGCAAACTGCGGCCGCCCCCCCCCCCCCCCCCCCCGGTCATAGGCCCAGTGACCTTTTGCACATCAGTTGGGCCCAACTACCGCCGGTTTCGCGGCTCAGCCGGTTCACTACTGAATCTTTCTCGTCGGTTGGACTGACGCGGCCTAGCCTACGCCACACAAGTATTCATGTACTGTGACATAACTGGTCATTAGTAAAGAAAATAATGATGACACTGCACAACTAGTCATTTTGCTTCAGCCTGAATCTGAGCAGTATAAACATCATTTTACAGTTCAGCCTTAGTCATGACTACCGCACATGCACGGACACCATAGAGAATCGTACCGTGGAATCGGACACGATGACATACATGTACTGACTCGGGTAGGCTGCAGTCTACAGCATCTTTCAACGCGGGTTTTTCTCCCCCACCCCCCCCCCCCCCCCACCCCCACCCCCGGCTTAGCGGCCAGATTGATTTCTCGGCGGCCACTGGGGAAGCAAGGTGTCAGGCATTTGGGGACAGCCTTTCGTGTCAGACATAAACAGTTGCCACCCCGGCCTCGAGCACACACCCCCCCCCCCCCCCCCCCGCGGAGGTAACTGATCCGCGACTGTACACCTTAAGCTGACGGACACCGCCACTAATCTTTTTTGTTTTTTGTTTATGGTCGCATTGTCACGATACAGGGGCGGATCAGTTACCTCGGGGGGGGGGGGGGGCGGGGGGTCCAACATTTTGCCTTTGCCCAGGACCTTCTGATACAAAAGGCCGGCTCCCCTTCAATCCTGGGGGAGTGCCGGCCCGCGTGTGTGAAAACTCGCCTAAAAATGATATTCAGACTGAATCGTGGGGAAAGAGGGTGGGGTCAGTGGGCGGATTCCAAACACCCCCAAAAAGGAACTTTATCACTAAGTAGCGGCATTTTTAAGATTTTGGGTCGGGGGATGGGGGGTCTCCGGAACCCCTGTACTGACCCCCCTCCACGCCCCTGCCGCACAATAACGTGCGCTGAAATGCGGCCTACGTGATGAGTATCTCGACTATGCCGCCTACCGGATAAGCCATGGCGGAAGTGGGACTGAGTGGAGTGACTGCAAAAACAAGACCGAGACAGGGTGCCACGCCCCCTGAGTCGATCATCCAGTCTACAGCCAGCTGCTTGCCATGCCCTTGGCGTTACAGTGTCGGGCGAATTGACCTGGAAACGGACGCTATTATGCCCACGCTCATATGTCACGGTTGGCTGGACCCAGAACCCGCCGGGAGGCGCCCGGACTTCGGTAGCGTGGGTTTGCGGGCGTGGGCTGTGTGCGGCGGCGGCGATTAGCTTTGTGGTTTAAGTCAGCGAAAGCCGCTGTACATAGCGAATTGTCTTTGTTGTCAGTCGATCGAATATGACAGCCTGCCCGCCTTTCTCTATCAAGTTCAGTGAGTATCGCCCTGACATAGCCGTGACATAACGTACAACGTGATGCCAAGCGTTATTTAGGTCGTGGCGGGAAAGCCGCGCTGTCGGTATTGTCTGCAAATACTGACGTAACTAGCCGATTGCAGGCGGCAAGGCGAAGTGTGAACTGACTAAACATCGTCGAGTCCAGGCTACTCTGTGCCGTTTGCTGTGCTTAGATGATTCACTAGAGTTGATTGCCGGCCTACGTAGCGTTTAACAGAGTATATTTTTGTGATAGGCACAAAGCCTTGAAGTTCGTTGTTTATTGTTCTGCCGTCTAACTACTGGCGATCACCATGCCCCGAGGAAGAAGGTCGGCCTCGTCGTCTGCAAGTGCAACTCGCTCCCCGAAGGTCCGGCGCCGGCATCGTTACAACACACGCTCGTAAGTGGCTCGCGTCTTTTGTTTACGCGTATTCCTATGCCGTTTAGGACACGATGTTTCTGTACGCAAGAACTTTAGGTGATACATGTACATATGGTTTCCTTGTACACAATTTATGCCAAGCCGTACGTAGTATTCTGTGTCTTGAAATCCTGAATCAGTCACTCTCCGCAAGTCGCCTGCACATTGTCGCGTCAGGTGACTTAGTGGGAAGCGTTTTTATTATTGCATCCGCGATCCGAATAACGTTCTAGTGCCGTGGAGGGTTGCCAGTGAGATTTTATTAATTTGCGTGTAACTGAGCAAACACGACAGTGTTCACTGAAATGTCAGGGCCGTGTAAAGGCAAAAGCAGAGGCGTGCAATTTCGCAATGTAACTGTATCGAGTGGCAGGTGCATACACAGAGTATTCTGACAACGAATCAGCGTGAGAAAGGCAAGAGCTCGCCAGTGATTCACAACTCAGCAGTCTTTGCACCGGCCACAGCTTTTGTTTTTTACATGCACACTAGACGGTCCCTACCAGCGGCTGTCGAGACCAGTTGATTGATAGTGCCCTTGACCTCCTCGGCTCAGCTGGCAAGTTTGGGTGAAAGGTCAAGGCCGCAAGTCTCGCATACTTGTCTGCAATATACCCATTGGGAATCTCAGACAAGTAACGCGGCATGTTGGTGTTGTACCAAACAGGCTCAGAGGTCTCGTGTTTTCAAAACACTTTCGGAAAACTCGGGCATTCTGCTTCACTATCTCCTGCATCATTCTCCAGTGCTGGTGGCATCGCTGATTTCACCACCTTTATAAAGTTGTGTTTATTGTTAATCACTTGGATGGAAATAAACCGATGGAAAATGATATTTAGCCCGTTCTGTCTCATCAGAACAAGTCAGAAGCACCAAAAATCAATCATGGGCTCAAAAGTCGGATTCGCCCAGTTTAACAAGAGAATGAGACATGACATTGGTTTTGTCTAGGGTTTCTCATAAAAGACATGCTGCATGCACATTTATCCCAGACTGTTTATTTGATTATTGGGGGGGGGGGGGGGGGGGGGGGGGCTGATACGAGGAAATAAATGGAAACAAGTAGCAAAGTTCAAAATGCTTCAACTCATCACTGCCAAATTTTATAGCTACTGCTGTTGCTAGCACCTCATTTTTTTTTCAGCTTTGTGAACTGCTGGACATTGGGTCTCATTAGCTGCTTTTATCTCAGAAACTATTCCAGATAGAGATACCCTTTAGATTTTTGTGTGTATTGGGGGCAGATGTTAATTTTATGACACAGTTCACATTTGTGATTGTAACTTTGATTGATTGCGCAGACATGTTTACAATACGCGTGGAGCGCAATGACTGAACATGGTCATGCATGCAGTGAAAAAGCAAAACACAATTTCCTGAATCCATTTTGAGGACTCTAGTTGGAATTTTCTGGTCCGGTCTTCATTAGCAGAATCATCAAGGTCTTCATCAGAATCATCTTAATTCAGGCGCATCGCTATCTTCATCATTGAAAATAAGGCAAAGAACCTCTTGTGCAGTGAAACTAAAAGCGCTTTTTGGAACTCGCAACCATTTTGGTACACTTGACCGTTGTGAAGAGAAACCCACACTACACATTGGGTTGTGCCACTGTAAAATGTGTCAGGGGTGGTGGGGGTGGGGTAGGGGTGGTGGGGGTGGGGTGGGGGGGGGGGGTGAAGGGTAGGATGTTGCATGTCACTGACGTCAGCCAGTTATGATGTAGTGGTAACACTGCACTGTAGGAAATATGGCCCTTTTGACATGATCCCTCCATGTCGACTATAGTCGCTGGTTGCAGTCTACAGGTAAGTTTACTATGGTGGTGAAAGAGTTGAGATGTCAGGAACAGTAGGTGCTTGTGTAAGCTTGTGATTAATTTTAATTTTGTTGCTCCTTCCCTCCACACTGGCCCCACCCCAGTACCATTGACATTAATGCACAGGGGGTTTAACTCCACACAAATAAATTTCCCTGCATACCACATGAGTTTATCACCTTGAGCATACCACATAAGCAATTAGACTGTGTGATTACAGACGAGCCAAGCGCGATGCCATGTTGGGAGGGGAACAGGAGGGCAGGAAGCCCAAGATCTCTGATGAAGAACACCGCAGTCGACTGCCAACTCTCAAGGTTGCAGAGGAAGGTACGAGGTCAATATTTTGTCCACTTTATTTTGATAGCTTTTTATTCAAAATACAAATAAAGAAATGCTTACCCTTTTCATCCTGATACACTATTGCTTGAAATAAATTTGATAGTTCAAGGGTGGTGCCAGAATAGCTTTGCTCCATGGTGCCAAGCTAATCTGGCACCACTCTTGAACTAATATGGTTGATCTATCTCCTAATCTGTAATGTAGCCTTTGTAGGACAATAAGCAGAATTTTAAAACGTTCTGTCTCAGGATGTAATGTCAGCTGGCAATGCGCACAGTCCAGATGAGTCATTTGAATCCTAGCCATGAGTGCTAAAGCGTAGCTAAACTAAAGGTGCACCTTTGGGACCTGTCCCTTTAATCGTCCCATTCACAAACAGAAGATTTTTCTTTTTTTTTTTTTATCATATCAGTTTCATTAAATAAAAATACATGTTAAGTAAGATTGTGACAATATGTTGGCTAAAAATTTTTGGGCAGGCACACACACACACACACACACACACACACACACACACACACACACACACACACACACACATGCACACACACACAGTCACATGCATATATAAAAATGATCCCACCACCCACACGATCAATCTTGATATTGTGTTGCTGACTTAAGTAAGCCTGGATAAAAGCAATGCCATCAAAAGGCAAATTCCACCCATCTACAAAGGGCATAGATCTTGATTAAACCCCGCAGACCATAATGTGGATTAGATGCAAGATGTGTGACCCTTGTGACAAAGAGATGACTTCTGCACCAGCGAAATCCATGTTTTCTCAAATATAATTAGTTTTCACACAGCTGTCAAACGCCCTTTATGATATAGAGTTGACTGAACTAGTATACATAGGAAGGTCTTATCATCATCATCAACTACCTGCGTGCCAAATTTGATTGAAAAATTTGCAAAACTGTTGATAATACATGTAACTACAATTCTTTCCACAAAAAAGGGAAAGCCATTATGGCTCATGTGGACAACCGATATACTTATGTGTGACCTTCTTTGTGACAATAAGTAAATGCAGGCATCAGAACTGTCCGATTTTCGGGCGATTTTCCGATTTTCCTGGCCCCTGTTTAATAACACTTTTGACTTGGAAATGGCTTTAAATAACTCTACAATTCTTCAAAATCGCCGTTTTCCGATTTTTTTTGGGTGAACAGTTCTGATGCCTGGTAAATGACTGGCTTTCACAGCAGCAAAGTCCATGTTTCTCAAACTGTAAGTATTTTTGACACATGTACACCCCCACCCCCTCCCCCACACTTGACATTTGCAGCGAGTTAAGTAAATTATTATGCACAGGATGATCTTATCATCAGCAACCATTGTGCCAAATTTGATTGAAAATTTTGCTAAAATGTTGAAAATACCTACAATTTTATCAAAAATTGGCATTTTACACACATTTGTAAGCCTCTCCGAAGGGTTATCCAAATTAGTATGCATAGATAGATCTTACCATCAGGTATCTCTGTAGCAAGTTTGGGTTGAAGTTATGAGCAGTATTTGAGAAAAAAAACATCTTTTGTCAAAATATGGCTATTTTGGACCTATTTCCTGAGTTCTTGTGACCCTTGACCTTTCCGAGGAATCAACCAAATTAGTATGAATTGAAAGGTCTTACCCTCAGGTATCTTAGTACCAAGTTTGGGTTTGAAGTTGTGAATAATATTTGTGAAAAAAATAAATTATATCAAAAAATAGCTATTTTTGACTTATTTCCTGAGCCCCTGTGACCTTCTCTTTTGTGAGAGGTCACTCAAATTGGTATGCTTGGAAAGGTCTTGCCACAAAGTATCCTTGGGTAAAGTTGAAAGACTGTGGCTTGAATAGTCTCCGAGAAAATGCCAAAGTTAAAGTTTTCGACACAGACGGACGACTAACAGTACACCACTGGACCCAAATAATAGACTCACTTTATGCATGTCAGTGAGCCAACCGGCAGAACACTGAAGTGAATGCGATTTTTTTCACTATCTGTGACCTCATGTGAAGGCTGTAAAAATAAAATCTTACCTTAAAATCCCTCTCAGCACCGGTCTGACTGTCTACAAGCGTTTTTTTGTTATTCCAAGAGTTTTGGCGCAGTTTTTCCTTTTAGATTTAGCGTAGTTGTTTCAGTCCTCCTCCTTTTTTCATCTGGGCTTGGGACCGGCAATGGCGGAGTTGTATTCCTTTGCAAATATCCAAACGCACATTAAGACTCTAGAATTAAAACAAATTACTACTAGGTGCCAGCTACACTTTCGAAGCACATGCCCCCCCCCCCCCCCTCCCCCAAGCTACATGTTGCCATGTGGTCAAATGCCCATTCAATGGTGTCATAACGGCAAGATGAGCGAAACTGAATTTTTTTCTAAAGAAAACAACTTGAATACCTTATTGGTAGCAGGGGGTACAATGCATAGTTTCTTTGACCTCCCTCAGGCCTACACGGGTCAGTGTAGCGAACACCGGTGACCCGGGCAATAACTTATCAGATACTAGCCTCACGGTTTTTTTTTTTCACCCCCCCCCCCCCCCCCCCTGACATACACCCCCTTCCCCCCCCCCCCCCCCCCCCCCCCCCCCCCCAAGCACACCCCCCCTCCCCCACCCCTTCACAACACACCGCCGTGAGATGGCCTTAGTCGCCTGCTCGGCGTTAAACCCAACTAACTAACTAACTAACTTCACAACACACACACATGACTTTAAGCCCCAAGGTCCCATTTCTCAAATGCTGGAGATGTTGCCGCCTAACCTCTGTGTACCAGCTGCATAGATTTGACCACGATAATTCAAGGCTACCCTTGAGTTATCATGGTCAATCCATCTCCTGCTTCAGGGTCCCCGGCGAAATGGGTTGAGACACGTTAAAAAATACTCGATGTTGACTGAATTACACACATGACTCGTATGGCAGAAATGTGTTCTAAGAACACATGACAGGGCTGGATCACTTTACTCCAGGGGGGTTGGGGGGGGGGGGGGGCGGGGGGTGTCCAACTTCTTGTTTGGGACCTTGAACCTGATACAAAAGACCTCCATATGATGCTACACTTTGCTTCGACGGGGGCCGCAAAATCAAACAACGGGGAGGGGGTTGTCGTCAGACATTGTAATCAAACAGTAAGGGGGGGGGGGGGGGTAGGATGAGGGAGGTGTCAGACCTTGCTTCCAGGGGCCGAAGAATCAAACGAGGAGAGTGTGTGGGGGGAAGGGGTGGGGGGGGGGGGGGGTAGTGGATGGACCTTGCTTCCAGGGGCTGCAAAATTCAAACAACAAGGGGGGGGGGGGGGGGGGGGGGAAGAGCGACACACCTTGCTTTCAGGGGCTGAAAATCAAACAGTGGGGAGGCCCGAGGCGATAGACCTTGCTTCCAGGGGCCGAATAAACAAATGAGGGGGGAGGGGGGTCGGACTTGGTCCAAACTCCCCCAAAAAGGGGCTTTGTTATAACATTTTTACAAATTTTTGGGTCTGGAGGGGTGGGGGGGGGGGGGACGGTTCATGGCCCCCCTGCCCCACCCACCCCTGGATCCAACCCTGCACCCCCTCCCCCACCCTTGACCTTTGCAATGAGTTGAGTAAATTGGTATGCAGGGGAAGGTCTTCATCAGATACATTTGTGCCAAATTTGATTGAAAAAATTTGCAAAAATGTTGCTAATAAATAGCTACAATTTTATAAAAAATTGGCATTTTACACACATTTGCCAGCCTGTGACCCTTGACCTTTCCGAAGTGTTATCCAAAACAGTATGCATAAATAGGTCTTCCCATCAGGTATCTCTGTAGCAAGTTTGGGTTTAAAGTTGTGTTTGAGAAAATAACATCTTTTGTCAAAATATGGCTATTTTGAACCCATTTCCTGAGCCGGCTCTTGGTGATCCTTGAACTTACCGAGGATCAGCCAAATTAGTATGCATGGAAAGTCTTACCCTCAGGTATCTTTGTACCAAGTTTGGGTTTGAAGTTGTGAATAGCATTTCAGAAAGAAAAAAAATGTTAAAATATAGCTATTTTTGACCTAATTCCTGAGCTCCTGTGATCTTGACCTTTGTGAGAGGTCACTCAAATTGGTATGTTTAGAAAGGCCTCGCCACAAAGTATCCTTGGGCCAAGTTTGAAGAATGTGGCTTGAAAAGTCTCCGACAAAATGCCAACGTTAAAGTTTACGACGGACGACTGACGACCGCTGGCCCAAAACATACTCTCTTTTGCTTCGCACGTGAGCCAAAAATGTACTTTCACATACGTATGCACACACACACAAACACACACACACACACCACACCACACCACACCACACCATACACACACACATACACACACATGGAGACAAAAGCGTCAGAGTGGGTTACCTACCATTTTATGTGAAAATGGGTTCCCATAATTCTATTTATTCTAGGGCTCTGGAGTTGATGCGAATGTTTAGAACTCACCTTATAACTAAGCTCTACAACTTAAAATAAAATAGACATTTTCTAGAAACAGAGCCACTGGATGGAGAAAAAATGGGTTTCTACCAATAAAGTGGGTGGCCTCTCAAACAAAAACTGGCATTACAGTGAAAATAGGTGTCCTCTTCAATCATTCATTTTAGCATGGACTATTTTAATAAAATTAGGCGTCTGTAATAAGGTAAAGTTCACGGAATATTTGATGCTTCTTTTCCACATTTATTTGATTGATGTCATTCTTTTTTCAACTTAATGTGTATTTTTTTTTTTTCTGCATTAAAATTGTCAAGCACAATGATACAACACGCAGTGAACAAAATACCTCACTAAACATACAGTGGAGTCCAGTTAACACGAACTCGCTTAACATGAATTTCCGGTTAACACGAACCGTTTTTGCATTCCCTGCCAACGGCCTTCTTATTCTGTATTAAAATTTCACTGATAACACGAAATGCTTAACACGAAAATTCGCTTAACACGAAGCTGTTTTCGGTTTCCAATCAGAGCAATTTCACTATTATTCACCTGTTTAACACGAACACAGATTATAGTCTCAAACACCGAAAACCAATTCATGAAAGGGGCACTGCACGTGTCACTCTCGTGCTGTAGTACACATGATACAGATCAGAACGAACTCTAGCCTGTGATTGGCTGAATAGCCTTCAGTTGTTGTAATCCGTCTTCTCATTGGCTAGAGTTTCTGAACTGTATTCATGCATCATTCGTGTACCAATACAACCCAACACTCCCTCATTTCAATTAACCACCGATCGTGGCTACCCCAAGGTAGAATAGAAGTCGATTAGGCTTGAAGTAAAAAAACAAGATTAATGAGATCCACGATTGTCTCTCTACACGGGCTGTCAATCACGCAAGACAGACTTCAATCATGGCGTTTATTAAATGACTTTGACCGTGTTGCTTTTACTGATGCGAGATTGTACTTCAACCCGTGTTGCTTTTACTTTACTATGGATTTTACCTGATGGATTTTACAGTAAATACGTGAGCTGTACACGTCTCCTTGTGTTTTCCTGTTGAGCTGAAGGTAAGGTAAGCATATTTAGTACGATAATGTGCACTTTTAACCTCGTACTCATTCATCCATGCATCTCTTACACACTTTTTCCTTGCCGGGAGGGCCGTGATAAATTTTGAGGCCATATTGGTTAACACGAAATACGTTTAACACGAAGTGATTTTCCGTGTCCCCAGAAATTCGTGTTAAGCGGACTCCACTGTACCTCTGTTTGATTTTATTATGATTGTTTGGGTGGGGTTGTGGGGTGGGCGGGGGGTCATCACTTTGGGTTTTATAGAGCTGTTGAATGCTCTCTTATGAATGAAAGATTTTCATTATCAGTGGAATCAGTAGGTCATTTCAGAGGTGCGAACCGAGTTGCACGTCGAACCACTCACAAATACACATTTGGAGTGCACCAGATGGATCCAGTTGGCCAAGTCCCACATTCCACACTATAGGACAGCTAAGACTGAGAAGCAATCGCGGCGTTTATGGCGCGGTACAAGGTTTAAAACTAAGAAACTGTTGTTTTTAGAAGCGTGTCGGGCAAAAGTTTTTATTAAAACTGTTTTAAAACCTCATTAAAACTGTTTTAAAACCTCTTTAAACTCAAATTTTGTAAATGTTAAAAGTGTTTTAATTTACAGGCATGTCGTATCTGTTATGCATCTATTCCAATGTAATGGTGCTGGATATTTTTCCCATTGTCGCCTTCTCTCTTCGCTCAGCACTCGGCTTTCCAGTCCTTCCCTCAAACGGGCAGCATTCACACAAATAATACTTTACTATTACACCCTTTACTATTACACCCTGTCCAAAGACGGTAGTTGCATAGCAGAGATCCGTATCAGGATAGGTACAGCAACATCCGCAATGGCCAGGCTGGACAGGATATGGCGAAGTAACTCCATCAGCTTCACCATCAAGTACAGGCTTTACAAGTCCCTCGTAGTGTCTATTCTACTCTACGGCTGTGAGACTTGGACACTGCTTGCAGACTCAGAAAAGAAAATCCAGGCCTTTGAGAACAAGTGCCTGAGGAAGTTGCTCCGCATCTCGTACCGCGAGCACAAGACCAACGAATATGTACGGAGCATCGTCACTTCCCTGGTGGGCCCACATGAACCCCTTCTGGCAACCGTGAAACGGCGCAAGCTTGCTTGGTTTGGCCACGTGACCCGACACAACACCTTGTCCAAGACTATCCTCCAAGGCACTCTCGAAGGAAGTCGTCGGCGAGGTCGTCAGAGAAAGAGTTGGGTCGCAAACATAAAAGAATGGACCGAACTCGAGATGCCAGACTTGCTTGCCACCGCCCAAAATAGAACTCAGTGGAGAGCACTGTCTGTTGCTGCTGCCTTTCAGTCCCCCCAACGCCCAGTTCGGGCAAGGGACTGATGATGATGATGATGATTACACCCTTTGGCAACATTAGGTTTTTTTTCTCTGACCTAGCATTACATCGGAAAATGGTCCATCCAAGCCTGCACTCTTCATACTGCACTAAACGACCGACTGCAGCAGATGACGCACCTAACGACACTGACTGTGTAACGTCATTTGCATTCAATCAATTTGTGCATACAATCTGACAGGAGTTGCAGTCGAAACGAAAGCATAACACCAACAAACCCACAAACAAAGCAACAGGTTGAACCAAAAGGTCGGGCAGGACACAAGACAATAGCAGCCTCACCCAAAGTCTATAAGTCCTCTCTCACACTGCGCACTCATACAATCACTTCACTTCATAGCAACCGGCGCACGAATATAATTATAGGCTAAGTCGCTGGCGAACGAATACATGGCTCTCAAATTGGAAGTACAACACAACTCAACACTTTTTAAACAAAACAACCACACCCCAAATAACAAACCTAATTTTGTAGCAACATAAACAATTTACTCCTTTAAACAACTAAAATACCCCCACCCTTCCTTTCGTATCTCTCCGTTTCAGTTCGGCTCACCGACGCAGTTGACCCATATCAGTTATTAAGTTATTTATAGCTGAGAAGGGTGATGTCACACACACACGCCCATTTTCGGGGTTTTGTGCACACAGACACACTGCTGGGACAAGTTCAAACACACTAGAGGCGTGTCTGTTAAGCACAAAAGTGCATGTGTTAACGCCAAAATGAGAAAAACTGAATTTTTAAAATTTTTTATGAATCTTTACCGCAAGACAATGCAGAAACAACCCTCAGAAAAAATGGGTGTCAGACTTGGGCACCCAGAATTTTACACACACCCATTTTCCATAAGGATGGTAAAGACAGTCAACCATTTTAGTTTTTTTGTGCACACACACACACACACACACACACACACACACACACACACACACACACAAATACACTTCCTGTTATATACCTATACCAGATTATATACCAAAATTAATGTCACACTAGCCGTCACGTTTTGGGTGTGGGTTAAGCAGTTCAACTTTCAAGGAAGTGAGGTAAGAAGATGATATAATTTGTGCGTTACTGCATCAGTCAGCATTTTCACTAATATCACATAACAGACTCATGCCGCCCATCTCTTGTCGATCACACAAAACCAGAATCGGCAGAATGCAAACTTCAACTCAGAAAATGTTTAGAATTTCAAGTATGTTTAACCCTTTTCATCCTGATACACTACTGCTTGAAATTAATTTGACTGATAGTTCAAGGGTGGTGCCAAAATAGCTTGGCGCCACAGGTGCCAAGCTATTCTGGCACCACCCTTGAATTAAAATGGTTGATCTATCTCCTAATCTGTAATGTAGCCTTCATAGGACAAAAAGCAAATATACAAAATCAGCCTTAGCATGTAACGGGTTAAAATAATATAGGCTGTAAATGCTTCAAACAATCTTTAACCCGTATAATTATTCATTGCTTTTTCTTATTATTATCTTCATCATCTTTGCTATCATTCTTCTTCTTCTGATCATTTTTATTTTATTGCTACAAGAAACTTTGGACACAACAAAATGCCAGGGGGACCCATTTGTTTCCTCAAAAACATTACAGATGACATGACTGTCAGGAAATAGTCTACTTGCTTACCAATTTTAGCCTAAGACCCGAAGGGTCCCCCCAGGAGGCTCTCGGGGATCCCTAACAGGGATGAGAGTAGCCTCCCCTGCCCATCCGGTCACGTGCCACGTGATGCCTCCTTTAGCCAGTTACTCACAAACCAGATAGGTGAGGCTAGCGCTGGCAGAATTGTACAACAAACCAAGGGGAATCACTCAGCGCTGGACAGACGAACAGTTAGATCCCCTGCCCCCGCCTATCAGGCACCCATTCGCCAGCCCACAGAGAAATACGCAGGTATAGAACAAGACGATCATCTACATCCCTTAAAGGATGCATCAGGTCTCTTATATAACCCATGTCTTTCTCCGGAACTTAGGAAGTAGGCAGGAGAAACATACATACACAAACACGAAGGTGCATTTATATGTGGTCGGGTATATACCCTGAATTCCCACAGTAGATGCACAGAACATTACACAACAATGTAACGATACAAATTTGCCTCGAGTTATACTGAGATACTCACAAACCAGATAGGTGAGGCTAGCGCTGGCAGAATTGTACAACAAACCAAGGGGAATCACTCAGCGCTGGACAGACGAACAGTTAGATCCCCTGCCCCCGCCTATCAGGCACCCATTCGCCAGCCCACAGAGAAATACGCAGGTATAGAACAAGACGATCATCTACATCCCTTAAAGCCAGTTGTTTACTTCGCTGCTAGCGTACGCACGCGTTTTGAGCCTACGGACCTTACCTTGGAGACTGTGTACGGTGCGACCGTTCCTCACCGGCCTGCCTTCTCCTTGCCTTCCGCCTTCAGCTTCTTTGCGTGGCCTCCTTCTTCTCTGCCTAGCCTCGTCTGTGCCTCGTGCAGCTTGCTGGGCCTGGAGCCTTCTAGACTCCTGTCGCTCACGGTGGTTTGTGCTTCGATGCTCCGCCATGGAAAGGTAAAGTCTCGGCCGCTTCCTACGTCTCGCCCGGCTGGGCCCGACGTCGGTCTCGACTCGAACTACTTTTGGTTTCACTCCGCGTTTCGTAGTAAGTTTCTCTCGTTTCCTAATTTCGAAACTTTGTATGGCGGGGTTAGTTACCCGCCGCTGGTCGCCTTTCATGTCTGGGTATGTGTTGTAGTTACCCAGTGCGCACCTGTCCCCATTGCGGTGACTTTCAGTGGCCTAGTGACCGGCACACAGTGTGTCTACCGTGTTCTGGCTGCTCTTCTGACCTCGTCTGCGCTGTCTGCTCTTCTTGGCCGGAGGATCGTTGGTCTGAGCTCTGGAAGTTCTACCGGCGCGAGCGGCCTACCACGGCACGCCGGGACTTGTTCAAGCTCCCCTCCTCGGACTTGGAGAAATGCATGCCTCGTATTCCTGGTAAGACTATTTCTGCTACGGTGTCCGCACCGACCTTGCCCGCTGACTCCTCCGGCAATTCGCCAAGCCGGCTACGTGCCCCCCCTCCTTGAGCCCCGGGCACCGCGACCCTTGTCGCCTGTTAGTAGACGCGTTGGCCTTGTGGCCCCCCCCCCCCCCCCCCTCCTAAGCCCGCTGACTCCTCCGGCGAGTCGCCAAGCCGGCTCCGTGCCCCCCTCCTTGAGCCCCGGGCACCGCGACCTTTGTCGCCCATTAGCACGCCCGTCGGCCTTTCGGCCCCACCTTCTAAGCCCGCTGACTCCTCCGGCGAGTCGCCTAGCCGGCTCCCTGCCCCCCTCCTTGAGCCCCGGGCACTGCGACCTTTGTCGCCTTTTAGTTCATACGTCGACCTTTCGGCCCCAGCTTCTAAGCCCGCTGACTCCTACGGCGAGTTGCCAAGCCAGCTACGTGCCCCCCTCCTTGAGCCCCGGGCACCGCGACCTTTGTCGCCTTTTCCTCCTCCTTGTGTCAGAACGGACCGTTTCCGATCCTCCAGGCGCCGCTTCGTGGACCGATGTCATAGCCCTCGTCGCGTGGATAGGAAACGTAGCTCCCGGCATTCGTCGTCCTCACGCTCGACTTCCTCCTGTGTTTCCCGTCGGCGCAGTCGTTCTCCGCGGCGGGTGTCCTCTCGGCGCCCCTCCCCTCCGCGCTCCTCCCGTAGGAGTCGTAGAGACGACGGGACTCCGCCATCGACGGGAACGTTTACCAGTTTCGGGCCCTCCCCTTTCGTCTCAACCTCAGCCCGTGGGTTTTTATGCGGATCATGGACGCCGTGGTTGCCAGAGCCCGACGGTCGTCCTCCAGCCCGATCTCCAACTATTTAGACGACCTGCTTCTGCGGAATCAGTCGGTGGTCTCTCTTCTCATGGACAGGGATGCTCTTCTCCTCCTGTTATCTCGCCTGGGCTTCCTGGTCAACGCCGACAAGTCCGACCTCTCGCCTTCCCGCCACTTTGTTCATCTGGGGATGGAGTTTGTGACCGACTGCAACCTGGTGCGTCTTCCCGAGCCTCGGATCTGGAAGCTGGCCGACCTTGCCCGTTTGGTAGCTCAGGAAGTGGCTGTCCCCGCCAGAGTGTGGCTCCAGCTCCTCGGCCTGATGAGTGCGGCGGCAGATCTCCTTCCCCTCGGTCGTCTGTACTCCCGTCCTCTCCAGCTGCATCTTCTCCTCCACTGGAGGCCGTCCTCTGGCGATCTCTCTACCCTGGTGCCGGTCTCTCCAATGCTGCGGCCCCATCTGCTTCGCTGGACGGACTTTTCTTGGCTCAGCTCTGGGATCCCCCTGGCCTCGCCACTGCCCTGTCTCTCTCTCTGCGTCGATGCCAGTCTCGCCGGGTGGGCACTCACCTTCTTCTGAGTTTTCGCTCAACGGCCGGCCGCTGGACCGCGAACCTGGCTTCCCGGCACATCAACTGGCTGGAACTGAATGCAGTTTGGCAGGCCCTCCGCGCTTGGGAATCCGATCTTCGGGCACATGACCTTCTCGTCCTCTCCGACAACTCCACTGTCGTGGCATACATACAGAAGCAGGGAGGGACCCGCTCCCCCGACCTCTGCATCCTCCTCTACCAACTCCTTCGCTGGTGCGAGGACCGCGGCATTTCCCTCCGAGCGCGTCACATTCTAGGTCACCTGAACGTCCTGGCCGACTCCCTTTCGCGGCGGGGTCAGCTTCTTCACACGGAATGGACCCTGCGCCGGGACATCTTTTGCCTGATCTGCGACCATTGGGAGACTCCCCTCATCGATCTCTTTGCCACGAGGTGGAACCACCAGCTTCCCCTCTTTGTCTCCCCGATTCCCGACCCTCTGGCCTGGGCAGTCGATGCGCTTTCGATCCCTTGGGATGGACTGGTCGCTTACGCTTACCCTCCGACGGTCCTGGTCCCCAAAGTCCTGCTCAAGCTCTGGGGATGCAATGCAGTCCTTCTCCTGGTGGCCCCTTTCTCCTGGACCAGATCGTGGACTACCGACCTGCTCAGCGATGCTCAAGCAGCCCCACCAGCCGCTCTTCCACCCCTGCCCTGAGCGACTTCTCCTACACGCCTGGCGATTGTGTGGCAAGACCTCTCCGCTAGAGGCTTCTCGAGTGCGGTGGTGGATGCTATCGCTACAGCCCGCAGACCTTTCACCAGACGTGTCTACGAGGGAAAGTGGCGGGTGTTAGGTGCCTGCTCTGACCGTCGTTTCTCCCCCGTCGACCTGACGACTCCTCAGCTCGCGGACTTCTTTCTCTGGCTCTTCCAGGACCAAGGTTTGGCACCCATCACGATCCGCGGCTACCTTTCTATGATTGCCGACACCTACCGTCGCCTCGGCCGTCCCGACCCCGGTGCCTGCAAGGACCTGGCCGACCTTATGGTGGATTTCGGCTTGCAGCGTCCGGTTTCCCGCTCGCTCGTTCCGCGCTGGGACCTCCCCTGGGTCCTCACCTGGCTGAATTCGGACAGTTTTGAACCGCTCCACCTGGCCCGCTTCGCGGACGTGACTCGGAAGACCTGCTTCCTGGTGGCCCTCGCCACGGTGGCCCGCGTCAGCGAGCTTCACGCGCTCTCGTCCCGACCTTCCTGCCTGCAGTTCCGGTTGGATGGCTCTGTTCAACTACTCCCCGATCCTTCCTTTCTCGCTAAGACTAGATTGCCCTTGACGGCGCCTCAGGTCATCACTATTCGGCCGCTTAAAGTGCCCGACCTTCCTCGGGAGACTCAGCAGCAAGATCCGGTGCATGCACTACGTATCTACCTGTGTCGCTCCAAGTCCGTGCGGAGGGGACGGACTCATCTCTTTTTGCCGCTAGCCTCCGGCAGAACTGACATCTCGGCCCAAACAATCTCCTCCTGGCTCCGCTGGGTCATACGGTCTGCCTATCGCGACCTCTCCCCACAGGGAGCTGAGACACTCAGGAAGCGCCCATGAAGTTCGCGCTATGGCCGCAAGTCTCGCCTTTGACCGCAACTGTGCTGTTAAGGACATTGTGGCTGCAGTGGGGTGGCGGGCCGAATCTACATTCGCCCGCTTCTACCTCCGGGACCTGACAGTCCAGCGTGACAACCTCACACTGGTGGGCGACATCTCTGCGGCACAACACTTCCTCCAGGCGCCCCCGGCGCCTTAGGTATGCACTTCGCTAAAATTGTCGGGAGTGTGTGATCAGGAGTGACGGGCCGTTTTCGTCCCTGGAGAGGTTTCTAAAGGGTTTGTGCGGCACCCTCCTCCTTTTTGACATTCTTCCTGACAGTCATGTCATCGGTAATGTTTTTGAGGAAACAAATTAATTTTTCTCTAAAATGTATTTTTTCGAAAAATACTTACCGATGACATGACTCTGAGGTCCCTCCCTCCTCCCCGCTTGCTGCTGGTAGCTCCGTAGACAACTGGCTAAAGGAGGCACCACGTGGCACGTGACCGGATGGGCAGGGGAGGCTACTCTCGTCCCTGTTAGGGATCCCCGAGAGCCTCCTGGGGGGACCCTTCGGGTCTTAGGCTAAAATTGGTAAGCAAGTAGACTATTTCCTGACAGTCATGTCATCGGTAAGTATTTTTCGAAAAAATACATTTTAGAGAAAAATTAATTTTTCTTATTATATAAATATAATATGAAGTTTGTTAAAATATAAGTGAATTAATACACAAAAGATGCATTGTTGGACCTCTGAAAAAGTGTTGTTTTATCCTGTAGTTAAATCTGAACTTGTTATCTGTTAAGTAATAATAAGTGAAATTGATAGAGATTATAATAATAGTGATAAAAATGTAATATAATAAATTATTTTATTATTATTATTATCATCGTCATCATAATCATTTCTCACAGGAAAGGCACTGGCTGTGAAGTCTGTAGGGTTGAACAAAGCAAGCAATGGAGAGGCACACTTTACCTCCGAGTATGAGATTGATGATCTGGTTGTTCGCCGCGGGATGGCCTTTGACCTCACTATTACATTTGAACGTGAAATTAACATGGATACTGACACTGTGACATTGCAGCTGTCTGTTGGTAAGTTTTATATGCTTATGTTTGAGTGTGTGCATTGTTGTGTTTTACATTGATTTGTGCTTTTGAGCTTGAGCTATAAGGTCAGAAGTTTCAAATGATGGTTCAGGAGATAGCTGCAACTTGGCTAAATTTATGGGTTAACCCTTTTAGTCCTGATACACTCTAACATGAGATACATTTAACCATGATAGTTAAAGGGTGGTGCCAGAACAGCTTAGTGCCCAGAGGCGCCAAGCTGTCCTGGCACCACCCTTGAACTATGATGATACTGTCTCCTTCATGACAACTCACAAATCTGAAAAAATCAACCTCCCCAAATAAAATAAATTAATAAACGTCACCAAATGTCATTGTCCTGCAGGTGCCCGCCCTCAGGAGAGCAAGGGGACACTAATCCGCCTGAAGCTGGACCTGAAGACTCTGAATAAGGTGACGGCAGTACCTAGTCACTGGAGTGCTCATGTTCGGAGCATCAGGTCAGTCGGGTCCGCCAGCAGTCGACAGCATTCATCTGCAAACCTTAGATTAGCTGTTGCTGTGGGTTTTATATATATGTTTTTGTGTGTGTCTGTTGTTTCACTCTTCGAACTTGAAGGATTTGAGAGATCCATCGTAAATCAGACCAATGTTGGGTCAATATCGAAAGGAATTCAGGGAAGACTCCTGAGGGATTTTGGGGGGGGGGGGGGAGAGGGGGAGGGGTGGGTGGGGGGTGTTTGATAGCAGAGTTCCCATCGTTGACTGAAATGGACTTTAGAGAATGTTTTCTTGCTTTTGGTGCACAGCAATAAACTCTGTTTGCATGTGTGCATGCTCATGTGTGTGTGCTTGATTGTGTGCACGTGTGTGTTTGAGATTCTTGCATTCATTATTGGTGTAGACACCAGTGATGAGTGCAAGAATCTCAAACGCAGTGACACTGCATTTGAGAAAAAAGGCAATGTTGTTACATTAGAAATCAGAGAAAACACAACAGGCGTGTACAATCCATAACATGGTGACTTTTTGTGTTTTGTCATCATATGGTGTACTGGCAGACTTTTGGATTATTTTGTATGACTTCTTGGATTATCTTGCTTCTGTCCGCAGTGAAGATGTGTTGGAAGTGGCAGTACAACCCCCACCCGACAGTATCGTGGGAAAATATCAGCTGTTTGTTGAGTCACACCTGACAGGCAATGATAACAAGGGGCTGCGACGCTATGAACTGGAGGATGAGGACATCTTTGTCATCTTCAATCCATGGTGCTCAGGTATGTGGTCACTTTCAAGTTGTATTAACTCATTTCATCCTGAGGTTGACTTTTTTTTTTCAAATTTGTGTATTGTCCTAAGAAGTATGTATTATGGATTAGGAGACAGATCAACCATTTTAGTTCATGGGTTGTGCCAGAGTAGCTTGCCACCCAAAGGCACCAAGTTGTTCTGGCACTACCCTTGAACTATCACAGTCAAATTTTTTCTCACGATAGTGCATCAGGATGGAAATGGTTAAAATTGTGTACATTGGTACAGTATTGTGAGGAAATCTAGGTTGACGTCTGAGAGATGAGGCCTTTCCAAGCTCAGAGACACCTTACAGAACTGATCTGAACTAAGGGATGGTGTTCTTTCTAGAGCTCAGGTATGCCTTTCACACGTAAGTCGCTTACCATCCACTTGGGTTTTAACTCATTCAGCCCGGTGCACGTATTTCCCAAATTTTGGAGGCGTCATCTAACGACTATGCAACTGTTGCAGGAGATGGATCGACCATGATAATTCAAGGGCAGTGCCAGATTAGCTTGGTGCAGACAGGCACCAAGCTTATCTGGCACTACACTTGAATTATCATGGTCGACCCTTCTTCTGCTGTAGTGTGTCAGGGCTGAATGGGTTAAAAATATTTTTAAATGTTTGGCTCATGTGCGAAGCAAAAGTGAGTCTATGTTTTGGGCCAGTGGTTGTCCGTCCGTCGTCCCTGGTAAACTTTAACGTTGGCATTTTCCAAGGATACTTTGTGGTAAGACCTTTCTAAACATACCAATTTGAGTGACCTCTCACAAAGGCCAAGGTCACAGGGGATCAGGAAATAGGTAAAAAATAGCTATATTTTGACATAATTTCTCAAATACTATTCACAACTTCAAACCCAAACTTGGTACAAAGATACCTGATGGTAAGACTTATCTATGCATACTAATTTGGATGAGCCCCATGGAAAGATCAAGGGTCACAAGAGACTGCCAAATGTGTGTAAAATGCTGATTTTTAAAAATAAAATTGTAGATATTCCCAAATTTTTGCAAATTTTTCAACCAAATTTGGTACATAGATAGCTGATGATAAGACCTTCCTATGCATACTAATTCAATTGACTCATCACAAAGGTCACGGGGGGTTGACTTACTTACTTATGCCTGTCACCCCTCCCAGGGTATAGGCTGTTGACGAGAGACCTCCAGCGACTCCTATCCTGTGCTTCTCCTTCGATTTTACTCCAGGTGGTTCCCAGTCTCTTGATGTCTGCCTGGAGGTCTCGACGCCAGGTGTTTCTCGGCCTGCCTCTTTTCCTCTTTCCCTGGGGGTTCCATGACAATGCTTGCCTAGTGATACTGGAAAGTGGCTTTCTCAGACTGTGACCAATCCACCCCCATCTTCTTCGTCCAATTTCATTCTCTGCTGTTATCTGCTCTGTTCTCTCCCAGAGTCTGACATTGCTGATCTTCTCTGGCCAGTGGATTTTCAAGATTCTTCTAAGGCAACTGTTTATGAAGAACTATACTCTGTTGACTGTGGTTTTTGTCAACCTCCAAGTCTCTGCTCCATATTAGGAGAACTGCTTTTACGCTTGAGTTGAAAATCTGGACTTTGGTGTGTTGTGACTGCTCTCTGGAACTCCACACTTTTTTCAGCTGGAGAAAGGCTGCTCTGGCTTTACCGATTCGTGCTCTTACATCTGCATCAGTGCCACCTTTTTTGTCGATGATGCTCCCGAGATAGGTGAAGGACCCCACCTCCTCCAACTGGGTGCCAGCAAGCAAGACTGGTTCTTCCCTGGTTGCGTTCAGCCTCATTGTCTTTGTTTTCTGTTTGTGGATGGTGAGGCCCACTTGGGATGAGATGTCAGCAAGCCTCGTGGTCTTGTCCTGCATTTGTTGATGAGTGTGGGACAGTAAAGCCAAGTCGTCTGCAAAATCGAGGTCGTCAAGCTGTGTCCACAGTGTCCACTGTATTCCACTTCTTCTCTGCTCTGTGGTCCTCTTCATGACCCAGTCTATGGCCCGTAGGAAGAGAAACGGAGACAGTAAACACCCCTGCCTGACGCTGGTTCTGACCTGGAGCTCCCTGGTGAACTGCCCTTCATGGATCACACGACATGTCATGCCATCGTAGCTGCTCTTGATCAGGCAGACGAGTTTTGTGGGTACACCGTAGTGTCGTAGGAGTTTCCACAAAGTCTCTTGGTCCACGCTGTCAAATGTTTGACAAAGTTGACATACAGCGGGGAGCTCCACTCCAGAGACTGCTCCACGATGATGCGGAGAGTGGCAATCTGGTCTGTACATGATCAGTTTTTCCAGAATCCTGCTTGATAGTCTCTCAGCTGGGGGTCGACGGAGCTCTTCATTCTCTCCAGGATGATCCTGTTGAAGAACTTTCCTGGTACTGACAGCAAGGTGATTCCTCTGTAGTTGGAACACTTGCTGAGGTTGCCTTTCTTGGGAAGCTTGATTAGGTACCCCTCCTTCCAGTCAGCCGGCATCACCTCCTCTTCCCAGATCTTTCCAAACAGTGGGTACAGCATCTCTACAGTGGGTAGAGCCTTCGCTGGGATGCCATCTGGCCCTGCTGCTTTGGCGTTCTTCAAAAATGCCACTGCTCTTCTGATCTCTTCCCGGCTGGGTCTGTCACAACTGATGGGTAGGTCAGTCTCTGCTGGCTGGATGTCTGGGGGGTCGGGTGGGGTGGGTCTGTTCAGTAACTCTTCAAAATACTCGGCCCATCTGTCGAGTTGGTCTGCTCTGTCTGCAATAGGCTTGCCTTCTTTGTCTTTTACTGGTCTTTCTGTATGGCCATACTTGCCAGACAATCTTCTGGTAATGTCGTAGAGCTGTTTCATGTTGCCGCTGCCTGCTGCCTTTTCTGCCTCTGCTGCTAGGCCGTCTGTGTAGGCTCTCTTGTCTACCCTGATACTCCTCTTCACCTCGCGGTTAGCTTCTGAGTATTCCTCCTGTGCCCTTGCTTTGGCTGCTCTCGTGCGACTGTTGTTGACAACTGCTTTCTTCTGTTTCCTCACTTCTATCTTCTTCAAGGTATGTGCCGACAGCCAGTCCTTGTGATGGTGTTTCTTGAACCACACAGTGTCTTTGCAGGTTGAGTTCAGTGCCTCTCTAACTGCCTCCCACTGCTGCTCTGTGGTGACCACCTCCTCTTCTTTTACTAGCTCCTGTAGCACTTGAAACCGGTTGGACAGCACCAGTTTGAACTCTTCTCTCACTCCAGTCTCTCTCAGGAGGCCAACATTATAGCGCTGTCTTCTTCTTGTCCCTGCGCTGCTTTTCTTTAACTTGAGCTTTATTCTTAAGATAAGCAGATGATGGTCTGAGGCGACATCTGCTCCCCTCCTCACTTGAACATCTTGAAGGGATCTTCTAAATTTCTTGCTAATGCAGATATGGTCTATTTGGTTCTCTGTTGTATGGTCAGGTGAGACCCACGTTGCTTTGTGTATTCTTCTGTGTGGGAAGACGCTGCCTCCAATGACAAGTCTGTTTAGAACACAAAAGTCTACGAACCTCTCCCCGTTCTCACTCATCTCCCCTAGTCGTTGTCTCCCCATCACCTCTTCATATCCGGTGTTGTCCTCCCCTGTTTTGGCATTAAAATTGCCCATGATGATGGTGATGTCTCGCTCCGCACATTTGTCCACAGCACTCTGGAGTCGGTCGTAGAACTCTTGTTTCTCTTCCTCGTCACTGTCATTAGTGGGCGCATTACACTGGATGACGTTAGCTTGATCTTTTTCCTGGTTCTAAAGGCTGCTGTGATAATTCTTGGCCCAAGAAGTTCCCAGCCCATCAGTGCTCTCTGTGCCACTGGTGACAGCATGAATGCTACATCTTCTGTATGGGGGGCATTCTCCTCTTCATGACCTGAATAACAGAATCATCTCTCCACTTAACATCTTTTTCTGGCCAGACTGCGTCCATCTGGCTTCACTGATACCTAGCAGGGAAAGGTTGTACTTTTGCATTTCCGCTGCTATCTGGGCGGACTTCCAGCTCTGGTACATGGTCTTGACATTCCATGTGCCCATGATTGTGTCCCTGGATAGAGAGAGGCGGCTCGGTCCTGTGGCTTCTGAAGGCTTCCGGCTTTCACCACACGACTCCATAAATCTTCTGGTAAAAGAACCTTCCTCCTCCAGGAAAGGAATTGCTGTTTGTCTATTCGTCGGCGTTTTTGTAGCTATTTCTTTATTTGCAGGGTGGGGAAGCTACCCCCACGCCCAACCCCCTTACTAGGAGGACCAGGGGTTTTCTGTCGGGGTCTCCTTCCCTTAGACCGTGTTGGTTCACGGCACCTTATATCATTCGGTGCACCCCTCTCACGAGTGACCCCCTATCCACCACCCAGGGGATGCGCCTCAATGCCATATATGGTCCCAGCACGAGGACGGGGGGTTGACAGATGTATGAAATAAGCTTACATTTTCAGAAAAGATGGATTTTGCTGCTGCAGAAGCCAGCCCTTGTCACAAAGGTCACGCATACATAAATCGGTCATACACATGGCTTTGCCTTTCTTGTTATAATTTTATCTAGGTTTTTTTTGTTTGTTTGTTTGTTTGTTTTTTTTTTTTTTTTTTTTGGGGGGGGGGGGGGGGGTGCCTGCTGAGTGCCATTTCGTTTTGTCACAGACTGCTTGTTGTACATATTATCTGTTTATTATTGTGTGGGGGAAGTTTTTTGGCACATGGAAATTGCATTGATTTGACATATGTGATATTCAGTTTCTGTTTTCCTGTCTTTGTGCAGAGGACCTGGTGTTCATGGAAGACCCAAAAGAGAGAGAAGAGTATTTGATGAATGACCATGGTCGCATCTGGGTGGGCTCGGCTTTTAGTCACTGTGGACGACCCTGGAACTTTGGGCAGGTCAGCTCAAAAACTTAAGAAAACTTTGCAATTTTTCCATTGAAAGGTCATCGGTCGAAAACGTCAGCTGCAGCTTGCCTGCACACAATTAAGCATAGGCCAGCTGCAGGCGACGTCACCCCGGTTACTTTTTGTATACTGGCTAGGTCTCCTGACGCTCTCGGTCTCATAGTAAAGAGCTACTGTATCGGAACTGTAGTCAGTACAGATTTGGAGTGCCGTAAATGATTTCCGTAAATCAGAGGAAGGTCAAAATTGCATGAGTTTCGATGAAAAAAGTGGATTAAAAGCCTGGATAAACACGCAATATCACGTGTTTGTCCTGGCTTTTAATCCACTGTTTTCATCAAAACGCATGCAGATTTGACCTACTTCTCACTTCTGAACAAGGTCTATAGTCTTGAAACATTTCTTTTAACCCTAGGCTGTTGGTAGCACATTTTCCTGCGATGATTCCTGCAGGAATCAATGTGACAAAATGCACTACTGACAGCCAAAGGGCTAATCCTTTATATGTGTGTCACAAGTTCATCATTTTGTCAGTTTATATATTGTTTTGAACCTTTCTTTTAGTTGCTGTATGTTTTGATTAACTGGGAGATAGTCGCCATGGTAGCTCAAGGGAAATGCTTGACTAGTTTGGCACCTGGAGGTGTCAAGCGCTTCCCTTGAGCTAACAACATGTTCAGTCCATCTCCCTACAATTTCACACTGTGCTAGCAAACATCCAAAGTATCAGTCATTTGGCTCTGTGCTAGAAAATATCCAAAGTATCAGTCATTTGGCGCAGAAACTAAAAGGGATACTCTGTTCATACTACATTCTGCATACTGTTTGTTTCCTTTCCTGTGCCCCAGGGCTTGGAAATAAATACATTTACATTCGTGTAAATTTGTTTTGATAAATTTTCATTGAATTGAAATAATTGTTTTCAATTTGCAATGAATTTAAAATTGTTTAAATGTATAAATTATGTAGCTTTGGATTTAAATTATTTAATGATTTCTGCTGTGATTTTCATTGTGATGGAATGAAAACCAAACTTTTCTATAAAAAAAAAAAATGACTGTCTATGATGAAATAAAATTGTGTTCCAGTTTGACAACCCGTGCCTGGAGGCAGCTTTTCATTTGCTTGATAAGGCAGAACTTGGGGACAGTGCTCGTTCCAGTCCCATCTCCATTGTCAGGGCCATCTCTGCTCTGGTGAGTTTATGTCTTTTAACCCTTATCATTCGGAATACACCAGTGTGTGAAATAAGTTTGACTAAAATAGTTCTAGGCGCCAAACTATTCTGGCACCACCCATGAACTAAAGCCATTGGTCTATATCTTTATCTGTAAGTACTATAATGTAGCTTGCATACGGCAGTGTACAAATTTAGCCTCAGTATGATATGGGTTAATGTGACCCTTACAGTTACACTTTTTTTTAAGGTTGCCTAAAAATAGTTGTACAGGTCTGCCTCAGTATATTACGTGCACTAGTCAACCATGGTGTTGGATATAATATATATATGACTAAGTGCCAAAAGGTGAGCAAAAAGTGAGTGATCTCTTTTGCGTGAAACTAAAATCTGTTTAAAAAGACACGTGTTGACTTTAACAAGTGCAATGTGTGTGTGAATGATTGAAGATATACTGGCAATAATTTCTGCACCTAAGGTAAAGCCGTTTGGTGAGTATACTGTAAAACGCCATAATTCACCAATAAAAATCGGCCCGGGAAAGCGGACAATGACATGCCGTCGGTCTGTTTTGATCTCGCGTGTAAAAGCAACAATAACAAACCTGGTGCCAACCATGCCCATATGTTCAGGGAAGATTGATCTTATAATCTGTGTATTTCCCAGATTTGAAGGCAAGCCATGCTTTTGTTTATTGCTCTTGAAAGTAGCCACTGTCGGACGTCAGATTTGTCGCAACAGCAGCATCTTAATTTCCGCAAACTTGTGCTAGCGAAAGGCACGCTGACCCAAACCGGAAATGGCGTCATTGCGTTGTTTCGCTTTCGTTGAATATTTTATATGCTTTAAATTTACTTTTCCGTCACAGTTTTCTAAGCTGGCAAAAAAATTGTGAGCGGCCAGTTTTTGTCGCAAGATCTGACGTTCAACTATTTGACAAGTTTAACAAAGTTGTTTTGGGTTTTTTTGGTCTACGATCGTCCGGTTATGATAGATGCATTATGGGCCACATTCCAGCATGGTTGTTTTGAATGTCCGGTTTGTCAATGGAGAGCTTACAACTCGTGACATTTTGTCACAACTGTTTTCATAAATCTGACGTTCGATCACTTCTGACGTTCGAGTGTAATCATAGACAAAATAAAGAGCCAAATGTTTATTGTAAGGGACCATTTTCAAGAGTTTGAATCGCCCGAGACTCCAGCACCGATTTTAGGCAGTAGGTTGGAGAATGAAGATGATTTCTTGTGATAACAAATTTTATGGCTGTAGCAACCTGACGTTCGATCGCGAACACGTGTCGCAAATCTGACCTCCAATCGATGCAAGTTGGTAAATGAGTTATTTGAATGAACACGGGTCACCGATGTATTTTTGTCATTTGATGGAGATGTGCAGTTGTTGTGACGCAAACGTAAGATAATGAGATCAAGAAACAGGTGAATTTCATAACATAATAATGCAATGATAAAAAATGTATCGGACGTCAGGCTTGTGCCAACATTTGCTGCTGCAATCGTGACGTTCAACACATGGATTGTAGAACTTTTGGGGGCAAAGGCACTGTTAAAATGAGCCATTTTGGACAACCAGTTGCATAGCCATTAGGACCTTCTAAATCTGAGGGTCAGAGTTAAAATAGTGCATCAGCCTGTACACAGATAAAACTTATTTGAATATTTGTTTTATTTTTTCGGGCGCAGACTGTTTAGCACGTCATGTTTCATCATGTATATTACATCAGAAAGCTGTATGCAGTTTGTTTTTCATATCTGTTTTGTTTGTTAAATATTGTAGCTTGAAACTGGGGGAAAGGCTTTGTGTTTGTGGCTTCTGATAACTATTCTGGGGATATCTGCTGCAATCCTGATGTTCGACATAAGTTACAAATTCTGGCCCTGACCGCCAATAAATATATTTGGGCAGCAAAGATAGACTCCCATTGTGCTCTAATGTGTGCATGTATTCCTGTGAGTGGTATATAACATGACAAAGTGTGTTTTTCTTGGTTGTAGGATGTTTTAAAAATGTTTTAAAAATTGAATATGGTCGGATGTCAGGTATTGCAACACAAATCATGTTCGGGGATTAGAACATTCTAAGCCAAAAAGCAGTAATTGTTTGGATAGGTCAATTGTGACCACTACTTATTATTTTAACTGTTTAGAAACTGATTTGTGTTTTTTTATCCCACTAATTTAAAGGCACTATGTCGCAATACCTGATGTCCGACATATCCAGACTTACAAATCTTAACAGCCATTTTCTCAAAAACCATTTCAGATATTATCTTTTTCTTTTACAAACACATTGCCAATACAGTGTACATCACTTAATACATTTTCTGGTACTTTATGTCACACTTTGATTTTCAACTCAGTTGTCCTCTTTGTGAGAGCACCTTTTGGCACTTAGTCATATGTTCTCTGACTCCCTTGGGAAATGCCTGGTAGGCAAAAGGTATGCCCGTCGATATCAGCCTTGGCTGTGTGGGTGGGTCAGCTAAAGGACCTTTTGCTTTCCAAGTGGATTTTGTTCAGAAAGTCTAGATGTAAATTCATAACTACAATTACATGATCGCGAATAACGCTGTTTGGCTTATAGCTCCTGGGTACAGCAATATACTGAAGCTGACCTGTAGTACTTTATCAGAAATACCAGAACAATCATGTCTTTTGAGTTCAGTGCCAAAAAAAGTTGAACTGCAAGAGGTATAGATCCTCATGAGCCCCCGCAATTGCGGGGGCTCATGAGGATCTGTGCCTCTTGCTAACATCACTTTGAAACCATGTTCCTGGGACAGCTGATGCTTTCTGGTGTTGGATTAATGAAGACTGCAGAAACACAATCTGCACAGACTGGCAGTGAACGGGATAACTCTGAAAAAATTAATTCAGCGTTAAGCCTCAGAAAGACACATATTGTTGATGTTGACGGTACTGATCAAGTCGTTGAATGTGAAATCTTGATTCTTGAAAAAGGATGAAATAAAAACTGAACGTTGTCACTGTGACTGTGGATTTGGACATTGCAGGCAAACAGTAACGATGACAATGGTGTGCTGGAGGGGCGGTGGACAGAAAAGTACCCAAAGACCTGCACCGTACCGTGGGCATGGACAGGGTCTGTGGCTATCTTGGAACAGTTCATGGAACGTGACAAACCCGTCAAGTATGGACAGTGCTGGGTCTTCTCGGGGATCATCACTACACGTGAGTCCAATGAGCCCATAAAGCCCAGTCATGCTCCTGCAGGATGTGGATTGACCATGATAGTTCAAGGGAGGTGTCAGAATAGCTTGGCGCCTATAGACACCAAGCTATTCTGACACCACCGTGGAACTATCATGGTCAATCTGTCTCTAGAACTGTGATGTAGACCTCAAAGGATGTTTTTTTTTGTGTGTTAATTTCATTCTCAGGATGTTACGAGTGAACACTCAATTCTCCAGCCATTTTCATCATTTAGACAAGGGGATCCCTGGCTTGCTGAGGGAAAGTGCAATTAGGCTTTGCAAGACAAAAATTGGCAGATAGAAAGATAGAAATTGATAATAAAAAATCTTGCAGGCAGAACTTAAATTTAACCCTGTCTTGCACAAAGAGAAAACATAATTTTACACATCTAGATAGCAGGTAAATCCATATCATCTCTTGGGAAATGCAAACAGTGTTATTTTCTCAAAATCATTACCGATGACATTACTACTAGGGAAGCTTCGCTTAGCGTATCAATTTTAGCCCGAAAAACCTTGTTGTGTCCCTCACAACAGGGGAGGCAACCCAAGGGTGTCGTTACCAGGATACCCTGAGTAGCCTCCCATGCCATGCTATCCGGTGGCGCACTCACCCCTTTCTCACCAGTATCTTCGCTTAGCTCACCTAGACCGGTCGTGTACATCTCGTGCGCTCCGACTGTGTTTGGTGTGAACTCTTTCTACATGGATTTACTTTGGGATTCTATCGGACTTGTGTGGTTGTGTGTTGGTTACTTTGTTCAGAGGATTACTTGGTGTTGGGTCTTGTGGAGTACGGGCATTGGGACTTGGCAAGGTAAAGCTTCGGTTACTGCCTCAGCTGGCGTTTTACTGGGCAGCGGCATTGGGCGAATAATATGTGTGCGACTGACCGGGAACTCGGACCCTCGAGGAAGCTCCGAGCGCTCGCAAGGGCCTTTGTCTGTCTTATGTTACATTGCTCAGGTGAGGACCAGCACCAAGTGTGGCGATTTCCAGTGGCCTAGTGACATGCACGATGTCTGCCTAACCTGCTCAGGCTGTTCCTCCAGTCGACCTTGTGTACTATGCACGACATGGAAGGAAGATCGTTGGTCACAACTGTGGGTGCTCTACCGGAGAGAGAGACCGGCACGCAAGATGGTAGTGACCGCAGCCTTGGAAGTGAAGCAGAGAAACGCCATTTCAGACATTGTGTGCTTGTCGGCGCAAAAGAGGGTCCTGCTGCCCCCACCGGTGCCACGTTCTGAGCTGCTACATCCTTTGCGGACGATTGAGCCTACAAGAAGCCGACGGGACTTACCTTTCCATCTAGCACCAAGAGCTCCTATGCGCCTTTCGAGGGCAAGTGATAGGCCTGTCGGTGGTTCGCCATCCTATGATAAACAGGCATTGAGAGCTCGGTCCCCCCGCAAGGAGTATGTTGGGTCTCATGGACGCCCTCCCAGCAAACAGAGGACCCAGGCAGCGGACGCGGGGGACCACCCCTCTGAGTTAAGAGCGCCCTCCTGCTGTAGGCCGGACCAGCGCCTGGACAGGGCCGCACCTTCGGGGCATCTCTCAGAGTGGGACTGGAGATCAAGCCACCGACATGATAAGCCACAGAATCAGACTTCAGGGTCCCGAGAGAGAGTGGAGCCACAGGTGATCCCCCTGATGCCGACAGCCTCCTTCGGGAGGGTACGAGTGTGGTCAGTACGATGAGCCGACGAGATGTGTTGCCTTGTAGGCCGCGGACCCCTGAAGCACAACCTTTCAAACGTTTTCGATCTTCGCGATCGAAGGAGCAATCACAGAAAGTGTGGGGACTGCGCACTTCAGATACCGTACTCGTGGTGACGTCTCTTCTTCCCCCTCCTCTTCACCGGACCAGAGGACAAGTTCAGGCGTGTTGCGGCAACGGACTTCGTCGCGACGCCGGCTTCTGAGACACTCACGACAAACAGCGGATCTTCGGTCCATGCTGGCAGGGACCGCACTACACAGGAGACGCAGTTTCAACGTCAGTGCAGGGACCACTCGGATGACAGCCGATGGACGGAGGCAGCATCCCTGTGAGACCGATGCAGCCCACGCCGACGGATCGCGGACCATGGGTACAGACATTCTACGGGGACTCCTTTTCACTTGGTGCTCGGACCGATGGCTTCAGCCACTTCTCAGCGCACGGCAGATGATCAGGAGGTGCTCAGTTTACATCCGGAGGACTAAGTGTCAGCCCTGGGAGAGGACGACGAGGGACCGACTCCACCTGGTGGGCGTTCTCCTATCTCCATTGACGCGGCTCCGATGTCTTCTACTCGTCGAGCCTTGGACGAGGCCTCTCGTCTCATCGCATCCTTTCTCTCTCTGGAGCACTGCCCCCCGTCTCCGCCTTTGAAGAGGAAGGTCATGGCGATGGTTGTCACACCGTGGCAGTCCAAGCGCTCCAAGTCTCTACCCCAACTGGCAGGCTTCCGGGACCTAGCGGAGGCGTTCTCGGCGCACCTGCGTACGGACAGCTTTGGAGATCAGGGGTTCTTCACAGATACATGATGGCCAGAGGGGATGGATATTACCTTTCTCCAGCAGTGGTATGCAGGTCACTCCCAGACGTTTTCCTGTGCTCTCCCGGTGGTGGACAAGGATGCGTTGGTGCAGGCAGGACTCGGCCAGCGTTCACTGACACGAGGACTGGACAAGACGGCTTCCTTGGTTCGCAACTCTCTGGCATGTACGGGTTTCATGGAGATGGCGACACAGTCGGTAGTCAAGCGTATGGAGAACACCTGGGACCTTTCGGCTTCAACCCCCCTGCGAGAGATTCACTCGGTGCTGGTTGCGGTGAACAGGGCGGCATTTCATTCTTCGGTCAACTCAATGGCGGCGGCCTCCAACCATGACCTGTTGCGACGGGACGAGCTCCTGAGGCGCTGCCCATCTCTACCAGCTTCAGTGAAGTCTCAGCTGTGGCAGGCGCCCTTGGGGGGAACTCTGCTGTTCGGACCAACTTGGCAGACGGTAAGGGAGACGTCCAGGGACCTATGCCCAGCGCCGGCAAGTGTTGTCTCTGCACGCTTTCAGTCAGCCCACAGAGCCGTGGGTCGTGCCCTGCGGTTCATCAGACCCTCCTCCTCCCGACCTCTCTGAGGCGGAGCCTTTTCCCTTCCCACGCGCTCGCGCGCTTTCCCCGCACCCTCCACTACCTGGTCCAGAGGCTCTCGAAAGCGAGGGCGTGGCCAGGCTCGCTGACTTGACTCCGGTCCTCTCGCCGATTCCTGTTGGGTCTCTGGTTGGCTGGAGGCTAGCTCTTCAAAGCAATGCTGTTAAGTGTTGAGTCATAGTCGTAGTATGATATCACACCAGACGCACGCACGTAAGGTTCTTTTAAAAAAACTTCACTCAGCTGCAACCCATCACATGTGGCTTAAGGATGTAGACCACACTGGAGTAACAGTTCCAACAATATTTTATTGCAGCGATGCGATCTCAAAACAATGCATTCACAAATGCCCCAACACTGATACAATGTCTCCTCTACAAATGTATCCACGCTTTTGACACACTGCAGCTATCATACAATGTGCACACTCTACACTGCATAACTCTGTCACTGACAATGTACCACGATACGTTGCGTATCTCTCTCACTGTCAATGTGCTTACGATACACTGCAATTCTCTACAACTGACAATGTACAAACGTGCTTCCTAGCACCATCTTTTATAGTGTTATGCTTTCCAGAATAATCGAGCAAATTCACACAACGCAATCAATCCAAACGGAACACGTCACCGAAACTCATAAATATTGATGAAAAAGAACTTTCTAGAATAGACTACAATAGTCTACAAAATTTGACTGCTAATTTCAACCCAAATTTTTGGGAAACCACGGTGTGTAATGATGTCACACAAGAGTATGCTACACAGTTCACGACCTTGCCCGAATTCTGCGTAAGTTTCACGACTTTTCGTAATAAATACTGGCTGCTAACTTCACGCACACAGGAAACAACGGTGATTTTTCGAGCGGTTTCTAGACTCTTCGGGATTCAACTCCGTGTATCAAAAGACAATTAATTCTGCTCTCTGTGCGAACGATAGCGAATCTTACTAAAAAGGTACGTGATTCATAATGATGATAGCTCAAATAAATAGCGGATCGTTTCCTACGATTAATGCATGCATGCTCTCACAGAACAACACAACCACAAATGTAACAAGCGCGTGGCGGGTGCTGTTTATGGACAACTCTTGGATTCGGTCACCCCCCCCCCCTGTTGAGACACTCACCCCTGGGGACGCGAGTACTGGGAGAGCTGGACAAGGCGACAGCTTTGCAGGGGGAAGTGATGGCCCTATTACAGAAGGAGGCCACAGAGGTGGTTCTGTGTCCCGACTCCCCGGCATTATACAGTCGACTCTTTCTCGTCCCCAAACCCGGCGGGAAATGGCAGCCGATTATCGTCCTGTTGGCCCTAAACAAGTTCATTTCGGCCCCATGCTTGAGGATGGAGACAGCCAGAGCTCTGAGGGCGGCGGTGCGTCTGCAGGACTTCGCAGTGAGCCTCGACCTAGCGGACGCATATCTGCATGTTTCCGTCCATCTGGCATCGTGGCGTTACCTGCACTAAGCCTTTCGCGGGACAGTCTACCAGTTTCGGGCCCTACCGTTCGGACTGAACCTCAGCCTATTGGTCTTCACCAGGATTATAGATGGTGTGATGGCAGGGTTTTGGCAAGTGGCTTTCAGCCTGACGTCCAACTATCTTGATGATCTGCTGTTACGGAACCAGATGGCGAGCATTTTGGAGACCGACCAGAGATGCCCTGCTGGCTCTACTCCCATGGCCTAGGCTTCCTGGTCAACGGAGGCAAGTCTGACCTGGTACCTTCACGCCGGTTTGTCCACCTAAGCATGGAATTTGTGACTGACCTCAATCGGGTAAGACTACTAGTAGAACGGATTCTGAGCATAGTGAAAGCGTCACTCAGAGCGTCGCACGCGGAAGCTCTCACGGCCAGGGCCTGGCTCTGACTGTTAGGCCTGCTAAGCGTGGCAGCGGATCTTCTTCCCCTAGGCAGACTCTACGCGCGGCCGATTCAGCGTCATCTGCTCCTGCGCTGGCGCCACTCCTTGGGCGATCTAGCGACCTCGGTTCCGGTGACGGAGTTAGTACAGTCTCATCTCCAGCGTTGGTTGGACAGTGCCTGGCTGGCTTCGGGGATTCCCCTCTTCCTCAGCTATCCATCTGCACGGACGCGAGCCACTCAAGCTGGGGGGCCCACCTGCTGCCGGAGTTTGCCGCTGCCTCGGGCAGCTGGACGGAGGAGCAGACAGGCAGACACATCAACTGGCTGGAGATGAAAGCGGTGTGGCTGGCTCTCATCTTTTGGGAAGATTGACTCGCGCAAAGGAATGTGCTAGTGCTTTCCGACAACTCGATGGTCGTAGCCTACTTTCAGAACCAGGGGGGAACGTGCACACCCTCCCTCGGCATCCTTGGGTCCTCCTGTGGTGCATTACCCTGCAGGCATGACATTCCAGGCCATCTCTATGTTTTAGCAGACTCTGCCACTAAGACAAGGGCGCTCGCGCCTTTTCCTGCCCTTGGCTCTGGGCAGACGAGACATATCGGTGCAAACAATCTCCCCCTGGCTGCACTGGATGATTCGGTCGTCATACAAAGAGCTCGCCAGAACAAGCTAAAACGATGCGCATCCGGGCTCATGAAGTCCGAGCAGTGGCAGTGAGCATCGCCTTTGACCGAAACTGTGCAGTGAGGGATATTGTGGCAGCTGTGGGTTGGTGGGCGGAGCCTACCTTCGCCCACTTCTACCTACGAGACCTATCCGACCAGCGCACCAACCTTGGCCTTGTGCGGGATATCTCGGCCGCGCAGCACTCCCTCCCAGCGCCTCAGGCGCCATATGTAACGCCTGGCTAAAATTGTCGGGAGTGGGTGCGTAGGGAGGGGCCTCGATAGTTCTCGCCTTAGCGCAGGCATGGGGAGGTGTACTAAGCTTGCGGCACCCTCCTCCTATTCGCCATTCTTCCTAGTAGTAATGTCATCAGTGATGATTTTGAGAAAATAAATGAATTTTTCTCTAAAATGTATTTTTTCGAAAAATACTTACTGATGACATTACTCAGAGGTCCCTCCCTCCTACCCCGCGTGCCGCGGTAGAGCCAAGTCTCAGATACTGGCAGGAAAGGGGTGAGTGCACCACCGGATAGTGGCATGGGAGGCTACTCGGGTATCCTGGTAACGACACTCTTGGGTTGCCTCCCCTGTTGTGAGGGACACAACAAAGTTTTTGGGGCTAAAATTGATATGGTAAGCGAAGCTTCCCTGGTAGTAATGTCATGGGTAAGTATTTTTCGGAAAAATACATTTTAGAGAAAAATTCATTTTTGCACCCTACCTAAGCTGTTCCTTACCCTGGCCCCTACTGTATTTTCCAAAATCGTCAACTGTCATGGCTTTGGAAAGCAGTGTAAGTGATGCTTCAGTACTATATATGTTGTTAAATGTAATTTTTAATTTTTATCTTTTATAGTTTTCAAAACAGATCAAATATTGTTACTGTTAGTCTGTAGCTTTGTTTTCTGTACACAGTGTTGCGTGCTTTGGGTATCCCCACCCGGTCTGTGACCAACTTTGAGTCTGCCCATGACACTGATGCGAGCATGACCATCGACAACCATGTTGATGAAGATGGGGAACCCATGGACTGGCTCAATGACTCTGTGTGGTGAGTGCTTTTTCTCTTTTGTATGTGAGAAAGAACTTTCCATCTGCAAGATACATAGATCATGAGCCACCGCATCCTGCGGTGGCTCATGATCTATGTATCTTGTTGGTGCCATTCATCTTACTTTCGCCATGCTGACAAAAGCCTGCACACAGATCTTTAGTCAGTTGGACAAAAGCCTGCACACAGGTCTTTAATCAGTTGGACAAAAGCCTGCACACAGGTCTTTAGTCAGTTGCATGATAGAAATGGCACAAAATTAATAGGCTTGGCAGTCACCCTTTGGGTCTGGATTTTGCAGGATGGGAGTTCATTATTGCAGCAATCTTCATCAGCAAATGTTCATCATCATTATGATTTTGGAATTTTCACCGGAAATTGCAAACCCATTCACTTAATCATTCTATTATTCTGACTTTTCAAGCTTTTCCCCCCTTTTGATAGACTAATTATACATGGCTGTCAACTTACTTGTATCTTATTTTCATTTTGATTACTGACACGCTTTCATCATGTTGATGTTTTTGTCATGTTGTTGCTAGGAATTTCCATGTGTGGAACGAGTCCTGGTTCAAACGTCTCGACCTTCCTGATGGCTATGATGGGTGGCAGGTCCATGACGCAACACCTCAGGAGCTAAGCGAAGGTGAATAATATTTTTGTACTGTTGTAATGGCATTCTCTGTTCCTTCAATTATTTTTGTTTACAACTTTATTGTCCAACAAGGGGAAAGTTTGGGCTGCCTATTTTGGGAAGATGTGTCACCACAGTGCAAGGCCATGTGATCTATCTAGCTTTTTCGTATTTTCATGGGTGACAGGCCTGGAGGCTGGTTCAGCTTTTTCAAAATCCCCAAAAGCTGAATAGAAGCTGAATTTCAGCTCTTCAGACAGCCTGTTCCATCTGCAAGAGGCATAAATTGTTTCCTCAAAAAACTACCGATGACATGACTTTGTGGAAGAGTCTACTAGCTTACCCAATTTTAGCCTAAGAACCCGTTGTGCTCCCACACCACCCGGGAGGCACTCGGGGATCCCTAACCAGGGTCGTGAGTAGTCTCCCATGCCCATCCAGCCACGTGAAATGTGATGTGACAACCAGTCAGTCTACTTAGCTGTTAGCATACGGACGCGTTTTAGCCTACAAGACCCTAGCCCTACGTTGGACTGAGTACGTTGCGACCGGTTCATCGCCTGCTGTTCTACTCCTTGCCTTCCCTGCGGCCTCTCTTCCTACACCTTGGGTTCCTTCCTGCTTGGCCTCATGGGTACTCGGCGCAGCAGTTGGTGTGCCCTGGGTCTTCGTTTCCCTTCAGGCGCCCGCGGTGGTTTGTGCTGAGCGTTCCCCCTCTGTCCCGGCCACCATGGAAAGGTAAGGCCTCGGTCTCTGCCTGCGTCTCACCCAGCAGGGCCGGGCGACGGCTTCGGTCGTGAACCTTTTGTTCTTTCTCATCGCATGTCGCGTTGCGGTCGTTTCGAGTGCGGGGCCGCGGGTACCCCGCTTCCGGACGCCTTTCATGTCTGTTATGTGTTGCAGTTGCCAGGCCAATTTTCAGTGGCCGAGCGACCGGCATACAGTGTGTCTCCCGTGTACCGGCTGCGCCTCCGACCACGTGTGAGTTGTCCGCTCCTCATGGCCGGAGGAAGTTTGGTCACAACTATGGAGCTTCTACCGGCGTGAGCGTCCGACACCGGCCTGTGACCGCCCGTCTGCCATGGGACCCCCCTCCACGCTACGGGAAGTGATCAAGCGCCCCTGCTCCATCTTGGGGGAACGTACGTCACGTGACTACGGCTCACGTGCTAAGACTGTTAGTGTTACTGCTACGGTGTCCACACCGTCCATGCCCACTGACTCCTACGGCGAGTCGCCCAGCCGGCAGAGTGCCAGCCTCACTGAGCCTGGCCTGCAGCAAACCTTGTCGTCACTTCCGCCTCACTCCGGCGGTACTGACGTTTCCCCCGCTACTAAGCCCGCTGACTCCTACGGCAAGTTGTCTAGCCGACAGCGTGCCCCCCTCACTGAGGCCCGGCCGCTGCGACCTTTGGCAGAGACATAGTGGCAGATCGGACCGACTGCGCGATACCCGGACCTCCAGGCGCTGCTCTTTGGATCGAGCTCCCGCTTCCTCCCGTGGTCCACGTCGCGGTGACAGACGCAGCCCTTGGCCTTCTTCGTCTTCCTCCCGCTCGACTTCGTCTTGCGCTTCTCCACCACGCCCCCACATTCGCTCGTCTCGGAGTTTGTCCTCCTGGCGTTCGTGGCGCCCGTCGCCTGCACCCTCTTCGCGTCGGAGCCGCCCTGTGGATCGGACCCTTTCACCTCGTGGCCGTCGCAGTCGCTCCCCCCGGGAGAGGCGCCTGCCACGCTCCAGCGCCCCCTCGCCTCGTCGCCCCCGGCGCTCTCCGCCCCCAGCCTCGTCCTGGCTTTGGCAGATGAGCCCCCGGGTGTCCCGTCCTCCGGCCTCCCCCAGTCCCGCTGAGCTTGCCTCCCTTGCCGATCCTCCCGCCTCCCGCGTTTCTCCTCTCCCGCCTCGCCGGACTTCGTCAGCGGGGCTTGTCAAGCATGGCGTTGATGATGAGACCATGAGTTTGCTTCCGGAGGACTCTGTCTCGGCGCTTCTCGGCCCGGACAGTCGTTCGCCCTCCCCACCGGCGCGCTCCACGGACGACCCCTTGTCGCCTGCGGCCCCCTCGGCTCCCCGTGTGGAGACTTTGCTGCCTGGACGAATCTGCGCGCCTCATCGTTGCTTGTCTTCCAGCGGACACCTGCCCTCCTCCCCTCCGCTTAAGAGGAAAGCTGCCGCCTTCGTCGACGCAGCCCGTCAGGTTAAGAAGTTCAAGTCTCTCCCCCAGCCGCCTGGCTTTCGAGACCTCGCAGACGCCCTCTCTGCATATCTCCAGTGGGACTCCTCCAGTAACGCGGATTTCTTCTCCGACCGCAAGTGGCCCGTCGGCATTGACATCGCCTTCCGTCAGGACTGGTATGCCGGGCATTCTCAGTCCTTCTCCTGCCCTCTACCTCCGGTGGATCCGCCAGCGTTAGTGCTAGTGGGCGGCTCTTCTCAGTTCAAGCGGACCCTACCTCGCAGCTTGGAACGGACGGCTTCCCTGGATTGAAACTCCCTGGCCTGCTTGGGTTTTCTGGAGCTCCTCACTCAAGCCCTCATCAACCACGTTGAGGCTACCTGGTACCCTTCCCTCTCGCCCCTGTTGACGGACCTCCACTCCCTGGCCGTGGCGGCTAACCGGGCCGTCTACCACTCGTCTGTCAACTCCATGGCTGCCTCCGCCAACTGCGATTTGATGCGGCGTGACGTCGTTTTACGGGCCTGCCCCGGTCTGCCCCCCTGATGTGAGGTCGCAGCTCCGCTGTGCTCCTGTCAGAAGCCCTCTTCTTTTTGGCCCCGCCTGGCAGTCGCTGAAGGAGGTGAATAAGGACCGTTGGCCCAGTAGCTCTGCCCCCCCCTCGCTTTCCGGCAGCCCGCAAGGCCCTGGGTCGCGCCCTGCAGTTCTTCAGACCCTCCGCGACTGCCCCCCCCCCCCTTTGCTGCCCGGCCCCGGGCTTCCCTCCGTGCCCCCGCCTTTGGCCGCTCCCACCCGGTCTGGACTGCCGTCCCAGCCTGGCCCAAGCCCGCCCGTCGCCCTGGGCGTGGGAGGACCCCCTGACTCCTCTCCGCCCTCGCCCCCGCCGACCGTCCCGGGGCCTCCAGTCGGCAGGAGGCTCGCCCTTCGCAGCGACGTATGGCGATCGCTGCTGCCAGAAGACCCTGGGTCCTCTCCACTGTCACAGAGGGCCTCCTTATCACCTTTCGTCTCCGCCGCCGCTACGATGCTCTCCCGTGTGGACCGACATCCTGACCGATCACCTCAAAGCCAAGGCCCTTCGAGGTGAGATCGCCGCTTTGCTGCAAAAGGATGCCACAGAGGACGTCTTGCGACACGACTCCCCAACCTTCTACAGCTGCCGCTTCATGATTGCCAAGCCTGGCGGTGAGTGGCGTCAGATCATCGATCTCTCGTCCTTGAACAAGTTCATCGTGGCCCCGTCGTTTCGCATGGAGACAGCCAGGGCACTCCAGGCCTCCGTGCAGCACATGGACTTTGCCGTCAGTCTGGGCCTGGCCGATGCGTACCTCCACGTCCCCATGCATCCCTCCTCCAGGCGGTACCTGCGCTTTACTTTCGACAGGACAGTTTACCAGTTTCGGGCCCTCCCCTTTGGCCTCAACCTCAGCCCCTGGGTCTTCACCCGCCTCATGGACGCCGTTGTCGCCAAGGTCTGACAGTCTTCCGCCAGTCTGACCTCGAATTATTTGGACGACCTGCTTCTGCGGAACCAGTCAGAGGCCGTGCTGCTGACGGACAGGGATGCGCTGCTTCGGCTGTTGACGCGCCTGGGCTTCCTGGTCAACGCAGGCAAGTTGGGACCTCATGCCTTCCCGCTGGTTTGTACACCTCGGCATGGAGTTTGCGACCGACCTCAACAGGGTGATCCAGAGCCTCGGATCCTGAAGCTGGCCGCCCTGGCCCGTTCGGTAGCCCAGGAGAATGCAGTCCCCCGCCAGAGTTTGGCTCCAGCTACTAGGCCTGATGAATGCGGCGGCGGATCTCCTGCCACTTGGTCATCTTTACTCCCGACCTCTCCAGCTGCATCTCCTGCTGCACTGGCGGCTGTCCTCTGGCGACCTCTCTGCACTGGTGCCCGTCTCCCCGATGCTTTGTCCCCATCTTCTACGCTGGACGGACGTCTCGTGGCTCAGTTCTGGAGTTCCCCTCACCTCTCCCCTGCCCCCCTCTTGCTCTGTGTGGATGCAAGTCTCGCTGTGTGGGGCGCTCACCTGCTTCCGAGTTTTTGCATGATGGCGGGCCGCTGGCCCCCGGACCTAGTGCCCCGGCACATCAACTGGCTGGAACTGAATGCAGTTTGGCAGGCGCTCCGCGCGTGGGAACCCGTTCTTCATTCGCAGGAGCTGCTCGTCCTCTCAGACAATCCACAGTCGTTGCCTACATACAGAAGCAGGGTGGAACCCGCTCTCCAGACCTGTGCATCCTCCTCTACCAACTCCTACGCTGGTGCGAGGACCACGGTATCTCCCTCCGGGCACGACACATCCCGGGCCACCTGAATGTGCTAGCCGATTCCCTTTCGCGGCACGGACAACTTCTCCACACAGAATGGACCCTGTGACAGGACATCTTTCGCCTGATCTGCACACACTGGGAGACTCCCATGATCGATCTCTTTGCCACGCGGTGGAATCGCCGACTTCCCCTCTTCGTCTCCCAGATTCCAGACCCCCTGGCCTGAGCAGTCGACGTGCTCTCCATCCCTTGGGACGGACTCGTCGCTTACGCGTACCCGCCGACAGTGCTGGTCCCCAAGGTTCTGCTCAAGCTCCGAGGATGCAATGCAGTCCTGTTGCTGGTGGCCCCGTTCTCCTGGAACAGATCTTGGACCACCGACCTCAGTCTCGCCACGGGACCTCCCCCTGTTGCTGCCCACCCCGAGGATGATGTTCAAGCAACCCCGCCAGCCGCTGTTTCACCCGTGCCCAGAGCTTCTCCTTCATGCCTGGTGGTTGTGCGGCAAGCCCTCGCCGCTAGAGGCTTCTTGAGTGCAGCAGTGGACGCGATCGCTACAGCCCGCAGACCCTCGACCAGACGCGTCAACGAGGGAAAGTGGCAAGTACTATAGTCCTGGTGCTCTGACCGTCACCTCTCCCCCACCGAACTGACTACTCCCCAGCTCACAGACTTCTTCCTCTGGATCTTTGGTGACCAAGGTTTGGCTCCCATTACGATCAGGGGTTACCTGTCCATGATTGCCGACACTTACCGACATCTCGGCCGACTCGATCCCGGTGAATGCAAGGACCTCGCCGACCTTATGGCGCATTTTGGCCTCCAGCGCCCAGTCCCACGTTCGCTGATTCCACGCTGGGACCTTCCCTGGGTACTCACCTGGCTGAATTCTGACCGTTTTGAACTGCTCCCACTGGCCCGCTTTGCAGATGTGACTCGGAAGACCTGCTTCCTGTTGGCGCTGGCCACGGCGGCCCGAGTCAGCGAGCTCCACACACTCTCTGCGCGATCTGCCTGCCTGCAGTTCCGGACGGATGGCTCAGTACAGCTGCTCACTGACCCTTCCTTCCTCGCCAAGACTAGGTCTCCATTGACTGCGCCCCAGGTGATCACCGTACGACCGCTTAAAAGGGTAAACTTTCTCCGGGAGACCAGGCAGCAAGATCCCGTGTGCGCCCTGTGAATCTACCTACGCCGCTCCAAGGCCTTCTATAGGGGACGGACTCGACTCTTTTTGCCGCTGACCATGGGCAGAACCGACATCACGGCCCAGATGATTTTATCCTGGCTCCGCTGGGTCATACGGTCCGCCTATCAGGACCTCTCCCCACAGGGAGCTGAGAGGCTAAAGATCTGTGCGCACGAAGTTCGAGCCATGGCCGCGAGTGTCACCTTCGACCACAACTGTGCTGTCAAGGACATCATGGCCGCAGTAGGCTGGCGGGCCGAGTCAACCTTCGCCCGCTTCTACCTCAGAGATCTGGCAGGCCAGCGAGACAGCCTTGCACTCGTAGGGGACGTCGCCGCAGCGCAACACTCCCTCCTGGCGCCAGGGGCGCTGTAGGTATTCACTTAGCTAAAATTGTCGGGAGTGTGTGATCAGGAGCGATGGGCTGGCTAAGTCCCTTCGGGTTGTTCTTGAATGGTTTCAGCGGCACCCTCCTCCTTTTCGCAATTCTTCCATAAAGTCATGTCATCGGTAATGCTTTTGAGGAAACATTAATTTTTCTCTAAAATGTATTTTTTGAAAAATACTTACCGATGACATGACTCAGAGGACCCTCCCACCTGCCCCGCTTGCCGCTGGTGAGCTAAGTATCCTGACTGGTTGTCACACCACATGGCACATGGCCGGATGGGCATGGGAGACTACTCACGACCCTGGTTAGGGATCCCCGAGTGCCTCGGGAGCACAACGGGTTCTTAGGCTAAAATTGGGTAAGCTAGTAGACTCTTCCACAAAGTCATGTCATCGGTAAGTATTTGTTTCCTCAAAAACATTACCGATGACATGACTAATAGGAAGTGTCTACTACTTGATCAATTTTAGCCTAAGAACCCGTTGTTACAACACAACCCGGGAGGCACTCGGGGAACCCCCCGAGGGGCCGAAAGTTGTCTCCTCTCCCTGCCCTACCAGTTCTGGGTCACCTGGTAGACCAACCAGCCGTCCTACTTAGCTCGCACTGTGAAGACGTGTTCAGCGTTAGCCTGGGACTCTACCTCTGTTGCTTCGACCGGTGACTGGTCGTCCTGCTTACGCGACTTCGGACTTCGTGTGCTCCTCTGCCTGTGCTGCAGTGCTTCTCCCCTGCGGGTTCCTGCTGAGGGGGCTTCGTTTGCCTGGGCTACCATTGCCTCTTCTGTGCCTGCCTGGTGTGGCCCGCTTCCCGCCTTGCGTCGGGCCGGTGTTATGGAGGTTCCCCACACCACTCAACCCTGTCCCCGCTTCGTCTGAGAGGTAAGGTAGCGGTAACAGCCCTCGACTGGGCCCCGAGCTGGGCACCAGCTGCACCTGGGGCACCTTGTTTTCTCTTTTCATACGTTGTATTTTCTGACACCCGACGCTCGTCTTAGCTTGGCGGGGCCCCTCGTGCCCACGCTGTTAGCGGGTAGCTAGCGCCAATTGTTCAGCGGCACTACGTTTTACTTGTACTTTGTTGTATCATTACTCGCCTGACGCTCGTCTTAGCTTGGCGGGGCCCCTCGTGCCCTCGCCGTTTACGGGTGGTTAGCACCACCGTTGGTCAGCGCCGCTTCATTTCATTTGTACTTCTTGTACCATTGTGCCCCCGACGATCGTCTTACTCTTAGATTGGCGTGGCCCCTTGTGCCCTCACCTTTTAGCGTGTTGTGTCAGACATGTGTCGCTGTTGATTCGACCAGAGGGACCTCTTGTCGCTGGTATTACGCTCTCAGGTGCCCACGTTCAGTCGCCTAGCATGCCTGATGTGTGTTGCAGCTCCCAGGTGCTTACATGCTCCCTGTGTGGCGACTCCCAGTGGCCGACAGATGACCATGCGGTCTGCCTCCCCTATGCTGGCTGCTCCTCGGACCACCTCTGTGATGTCTGCTCGTCCTGGCCCGAGCTACGGTGGTCTCATCTTGGAGTTTTACCAGAGTGAGCGCCCTAATGCATCTAGCGACCGACCTGTCTGCTTTGCCGCCCCCATCCGCTTCCGGAGAAGTGACCCGACCCGGCCTTTTGGGAACGGACGACACGTCGGACACACGCCAAAGGTGCTTACCACAGGACTGTGTCCACTGCCAAGCCCGATGACCCTTCCGAGGGGTCTAAATGCCGGCAGAGTGCCCGCCTCACTGAGCCCGGCCTACAGCATTGCGCCGTGCCTTAGTAACTGGCAGTCCTCGTATGTCTCTCCTCGAAAAGCCCGCTGACTCATCCGAGGGGTCTAAATGCTGGCAGAGCGCCCGCCTCATTGAGCCCGGCCAGCAGAGACTTGCGCCCCAGCGTCCTAAGTCCAGCCACGGACCCGACACCTACCATTCCACCACCAGCTCCAGCCCTCTCGCTCGCCCGACAGGCTCCGTCGGAAGGACAGGACCATACACCACGATCGTGGCCGCAGCCCCCGACACACCTCGTCCTCTTCGCGCGCCGCTACTTCCTGACGTTCAGTTCCCTTGCCCCGGCGCCCTCGGTGCCATTCGTCTTCTCCCCGGAGGCGCCCCACCAGGAGTTCACCTGTGAGGGATCGTCGTTCCCGCTCCCGGCATCGCAGTCGCTCTCCCCTGTCGCCTCGCTGCGACTAGCTGCATTCGTCGTCCTCTCGCCGTCGACACCTCTTGTCCCTGGAGAGCCGTGGGCCGCAGGATTGCCGTTTTTACGCCTCATCGGGCCCCTGCTACTGAGGGCTCCTTCCGCCCGCCCGCCCCTTGGATGACGAGGCCCTGAGTCTACTCTCCGAGGACTCTGTCTCAGCCCTGTACGACGTTGACAGCCGCTCGCCCTCGCCCCGCTCCCGCGATGACCCGGACTCCCCTAGGCTTTCTTCGGCTTCTTGTGTGGAGACACTCCTGGCCCTCGACAAGATCGCTCGGTTCTTCGCTGCAACCCTTCCTGCAGATGCCTGCCCTGCATCCCCCCCCCTCCCCCCTTATCGATGTGGGCCGTCAAGTGTAGGAGTTCAAGCCTACAGCAAGCCGCCGGTCGCGTTGCCGATTACTTCGGACCGTAGGTGGCAAGCCGGACTTGACTTCGCCTTCCGCCACGACTGGTACGCGGGCCATTCCCAGTCTTTCTCCAACACTCTCCCTCTGGTGGATCCTCCGACCTTGACACAAGTGGCCGGCCCCACTCTGCTCAGACTTCCTTCCCCGTGGGTTGGATAGGACAGCTACCCTCATTCCTTGCTTCAAGCCTGCCATGGGATGCCTGCCGATCTGTGTACTCAGCTGCATCACGTCCCCCTTGGAGGTACTCGGCTCTTTGGCATGTCATGGCAATCGGTGAAGGACGCCATCTCCGACCGCTGGCCCCGCTACGCTGCGGCCTCCAGATCGTCTTTCGCTCGGCGCCGCCGCTACGACGCTTCCCACCTTGGACCGAGATTCCGAGCGACCACCTCAAGGCCTCCACCCTGCGCGGAGAGGTGACCTCCCTTTTGCAGAAGGCCGCCACAGAGGTAGTGCGGCTCCAGCCTTCCACAGCCGCCTCTTCATCGTACCAAAGCCAGGCAGGAAATGGCGACCCGTCAGTGATGTCTCGGCTCTGAACAAGCATATCTCGGCCCCGACCTTTCGTATGGAGACCGCCAGGGCCCGGAGCTCCACTGTGCAGCCCGGAGACTTCACGGTCAGCCTGGATGTGTCCAACGGTATCTCCACGTCCTGAATCACCAGGCCTCCAGGAGATACCTCCGTTTCACAGTCGACGGTGTCGTCTACCAGTTCGGGCCCTCCCATTCGGTCTCAACCTCAGCCCTTGGGTGTTCACCCGCATCATGGACGCCGTAGTGGCCAAGGCCCGACAGCCGTCTTCCAGTCTGATGTCGACCTGCCTAGACGACCTCCTCCTACGTAATCAGTCGGAGACCGACCTGACGGTCAGGGATGCATTACTTCGCCTGTTATCGCGCTCGGGCTTCCTGATCAATGCGGGCAAGTCGGACCTCGCTCCTGCATGCCGGTTTGTCCATCTCGGCATGGAATTTGCAGCCTACCTCAACTGAGTACGTCTACCAGAGCCGCGGATACGGAAGATTGCCACCCCAGCTGGCCAGTTAGCCCAGGAGGATGCCAGAGTGTGGCTTCAGCTTCTCGGCTTAATGAACGCTGCTGCAGATCTTCTCCCCCTCAGTCGTCTTTACTCCTGGCCACTACAGCTGCACCTCCTGCTCCATTGGCGTCCGTCCTCCGGCGACATAGCTGCCCTGGTGCCAGTGACTCAGATGCTGCGTCCCCTTCTTGGAGTTGGGCGGACACTTCTTGGCTTGCCTCGGGAGTCCCCCTGGCCTCTCCACGCCCGCAGCTCTCCCTCTGTGTCGATGCAAGGTCTTGCCAGTGGGGTGCCCAACTACTGCCGGGTTTCCTCACGATGTCCGGCCCCGGGCCATGGTAGCTGGCGGACACTAACATCAACTGGTTGGAGATACAAGCAGTCTGGCAAGCTCTCATGGCATGGGAAGCTCACCTCCTTCACCAGGAGCTACTCGTCCTCACGGACAACACGACGGTGGTGTCTTACATTCAGAAACAGGGCAGGACACGCTCCCCCGACCTGAGCATGCTCCTCTACCGTCTGTTGCGCTGGTGTGAGGACCGCGGCATTTCTCGCCGAGCCCGACACATTCCAGGACAGCTGGACGGTTTGGCCGACTCTCTCTCCCGGCGCGGCCAGTTTCTGCACGGAATGGATGCTCCACGGGGACATCTTTCCGATGATCTGCGATTGTTGGTTGGCCTCTATGATCGACCTGTTCGCTACGAGGTGGAATCACCAGCTTCCCCTCTTCGTCTCCCCGATCCCCGACCCCCTTACCTGGGCGGTCGATGCACTCCCCCATTCCCTGGGACGGACACATCGCATACGCTTATCCCCCGACGGTTCTTGACCCCAAAGTCCTCCTCAAGCTTCGAGGATGCAATGCGGTCGTCTTATGGGTCGCCCCTTTCTCCTGGAACCGCTCTTGGACCACCGACCTCCTCAGCCTCGCCACGGGTCCCCCACCCCCCCCCCCTCCCTGCTGCTGCCTATGCCGAGCACCTGGCTCAAGCAACCCCGCCAGGAGCGGCTCCTCCTTCACGCTTGGAGGTTGTGCGGCAAGCCCTCACCTCTAGAGGCTTCTCTAGTGCAGCAAATAATAATAATAATACCGTTATTATATAGGCGCTTTTTCTCAATTTTTGGGGCAAATCGACTCAAAGCACCGCAAACTGAAACCCAACACGCACACTCACGTAACAGACGGATTTACACCATTTAAGACAAACACAGTACAAGACAGACGAAGGGCCAGTTCACCTACTGAAGTTACAGAGATTTTTGATCGCTTGTATTTGAAATTTGTAAAGTGGCCTGAAACCGGTACCAAAGTGTGGGGGGATGGGTGGGGGGTGGAAGAACCGGAGTACCCGGAGAAAGAACCCCCAACGGACCCTGCCTCCCTTGCCAAGTCTAGGTCTCCAGCAGTGGAGGCGATAGCTACTGCCCGCAGACCCTTGACCAGATGCGTCTACGAGGGAAAATGGCGAGTCCTATGCTCCTGGTGCGACGCCCATCACCTCTCCCCCACCGAACTGACCATCCCCCAGCTTGCGGACTTCTTCCTCTGGCTCTTGGAGACCAGGGGTTGGCCCCTGTCACCATCAGGGGCTATCTGTCCATGATTGCCGACACTTACCGGCACCTCGGCCGCCTGGATCCTGGCAACTGCAAAGTCCTCGCCGACCTTATGACTCACTGCGGCCTGCAGCGACCAGTTCCCCGCTCGCTCATTCCTCGCTGGGACCTACCCTGGGTACTGAGGTAGCTGAACTCTGCCAGGTTCGAACCGATGCCCTTGGCCCGCTTCGTGGATGTGACTCCTAAGACATGCTTACTGTTGGCCTTACCACAGCGGCCCGAGTTAGCGAGCTACATGCGCTGTCAGGGTGCCCTGCCTGCCTGCACTTAAAGCGGATGGTTCCATGCAGCTCCTCACGGACCCTGCCTCCCTTGCCAAGTCTAGGTCTCCTCTGACCGCGCCACAGGTGATCACCTTACGGCCGCGGAGAAACGTGAACTCTCCCCGGGAGACCAGGCAACAGGATCCTGTGCGCGCCTGTCGCGTTACCTGCGACGATCCAAAGCCGTCCAGAGAGGACGCTCATGCCTCTTCCTACCGTTCAAACCCAGCAGATCTGACATAACAGCCCAGACGATATCGTCCTGGCTACGCTGGGTCACACGGTCCACCCATCAGGACCTCTCCCTGCAGGGAGCAAAGAGGCTTCACATACATGCACACAAGGTATGAGCCATGGCCACGAGCGCCGCGTCCGACCGGAACTGCACTGTCAAGACATCGTGGCGGCCCGTGGGCTTGAAGACACAATTGACCTTCACCCGCTTCGACCTCAGGGATCTGGCAGGCCAGTGAGACAACCTTGCACTGGTGGGGGACATCTTTGGGGCGCAACACTCCCTCCCGGTGCCACGGTCACTTACGTACTTAGCTAAAATTGTCGGGAGTTTGCAACGGAGGATGGCTCTTATTTACTGTTGGTACGCGGCACCCACCTCCTTATCGCAATTCTTCCTATTAGTCATGTCATCGGTAATGTTTTTGAGGAAACAAATTGTCACGACTAGGGAGGGACAGACGAGAATGGAAGATAGAATAGAAGTAGAACCCCCAAATGCCCCGACTAAAGAGAGATAGACGAGAATGAAGGTTAGGAGTAGAAGAGAAGAAAGAGATAGATAAAGAACCCTAGCGTCTTGCCTCAAGACAGGTTACAGCTCGGCACAAGCAACACAACACATTTACTTTACACGCACACTCAATCTTTATTACTATTACACTAACTATCTCCCTTTCCTTCCTTCCCACACTTCCCACCGACACTTCCCCTCCCTGCCCCCTCCTCCCCTCCCCCTCCTGGAAAAAAAAGAAAGAAAAGAAAAACAAAAGGAAAAAGCTAAACCGAGGTTAATACTACTTCCACAGCATCAGCGTTGCATCGAGTGGTGGAAACAAACACTCCCCCACGCTACGCAGCACTGTTGCTCCACAATAATAATAAAAGTCAGGTTACAGTCCTCCGAACTGACAACAAAAACGTTATTTACAATATACTGTTCATATACAAGAATCATGTAACTACACCAAGGCAGAGTGAGTGACGGAAAGCTGAATAAGAATGGGACCACCGTAGTAAGTTGACGAATGCCTGTGGATCCCTCCCGTCCGGCTTCCTTAACGGTCGTACAGCTTCGCGGGTCTTCTCTCTCTCTCTGTCTCTCTCTCTCCGTTTCCCTGGCGTGAGGTCTGGTTGCAATGGCGACACGGCGGCTTCGGCAGTACAGACGGCCGCGCCCCTTCCTCGCCGACACCCGGTCCAGCGAGGCGTGGTTGGTCCTAATGCCCGTCGGCCCTCCGACCGGTCCCGACCCCGAACGTCAAAATGCAAAACAAAAGCAGAAGCCTAAACGGCCCCGTAAGTAACGTAAACCAGAGGGTCCTAAAACCAGCTAACCACCATACCCACCCTGCTTGGTTTACAAAAACACTACCACCAACCATTCAAGCACTTGACCTTCACTCATATGACACGTGCTTTCCAAATCATTCCAAAATTTACACATGAACAAAACAACGAAAGTTCTCAAACATTACATATAAACCTTCCTAACATTCTCTGCACTTCCACAACAAGCGAATACAACATTCCACTAAACAGTTAAAAACAACTAATAATTACAGAACCAAACAATAACGCCAAAACAATACTTCCCTTTAACACCCATCGAGTTGTACCCTCCTTTTCCCCCATGATACCCCTAGACCTAGCACATAGTACAAAACACCTATAACAACCATAACATGACAAAACATCCGCACGCGGGTTTTTTAACGCACTTACCTCCTCTGCGACCCGTCACAACGCCGGCAACCATGGGCAAAACAACCCCAGTCTCCGGCCTCCAAGACCCCGGGACTGGATCGGCGCTGTGTCACTGACTCTCACAAACGGTCAGTCACTGACTACCAACAGTCAGCTAGGCAAGACAACCTGGTCCAACTGAGTACAGCTGCGAACTCAAATATCGTTCCCTAGCTCCCTACAAGCTAAACTCTGCAGTGAACACACTACCGCATTCCACTAGCGCTCCCCGCACGTGCAAAACAAGGAACACTAACCCGTCTCTACCAACATGAAAACAACTCGCTATTCCTACACTGACCGGTGCTTCGGTAACTTTCCACTACCACTGTCAAAACAGTCACTAACCGTGACACAAATTAATTTTTCTCTAAAATATATTTTTTTCGAAAAATACTTACCGATGACATGACTCGGAGGACCCTCCCACCTGCCCCGCTTTGCCGCTGGTGAGCTAAGTATTCCGATTGGTTGGTCTACCACGTGACCCAGAACCGGTAGGGCAGGGACGGGAGACAACTCTCGGCCCCTCTGTGCCTCCTGGGTTGTGTTGTAACATAATGGGTTCTTAGGCTAAAATTGAGCAAGTAGTAGACACTTCCTATTAGTCATGTCATCGGTAAGTATTTTTTCGAAAAAAATATATTTTAGAGAAAAATTTATTTTTCAAAAAAATACATTTTACAGAAAAATTAATTTCTCATGAGCCCCTGTCTGTGCAGGGGCTCATGAGAATTTATGTCTCTTGCTGGCCATGGATCATGAGGCATAGTTAGTCTGTGCACCCTTTTCAGTCATTAACATTTTTTCATACTGTCACCCGTGAAATAGTTTTTATATTTTTACCAATTTTGCTTGGGGAAGAAAGTGATGAGGACCAGGAGAAGACTGCCCCATGCCAGGAATAGCTATTTTGTTTTAGCTTGTTGGTGCAAAGAGAGATCACTGTCACATCACAAGACCCTGAGAAGTCTGCTGAGCAGGAGCACTCGGCTAGTTACTGTACCCCTTGACCACCACTCGCCCCTATTCTGTGCATGGTGGAGATGCGGCATGCACACTTTACAAACATTGCAAATCCTTTGTAATTGCAGGTGTGATGCGGTGTGGACCAGCCCCCCTGAAGGCCATAAAGGAGGGCCATGTGTGGCTGAACTACGATGTCCCCTTCATCTTTAGCGAGGTCAACGGGGACAAAATTTATTGGCGGGTACGTGTGTGTCGGCTTGATTCATCCTGGCAAAATGCCAATTGTCTTTTTCAGTGTGAAGAGAGTAGTCAGAGTTCAGCTCATGGGCTAGAGTTCAGTGGTTCATCACCCAGTACGCAAAGGCCATTGGGTCACCGTTGGCCCGCTGCTGTGCGCGGGCCAGTAGTATTTGACGTTGGCCTAATGGCCTTTTACGCATTGAGCATCTTTTGCACCAACACATAAAGTTTTGGCAACTGTTTTTATGATCTGTCATTTGGCAACAACGAAGTGAAACATTCTCACGAATGGAAGAGAATCATTAGCTGGACATTTTGTTTCGCATTAAATCTCGCACAAAAGTTTGAATGGAACCCAGATGTGTAGCTAGACATAATTACTAGTTTTCAGCACCCATGGAAGAAAGACTTGATCACTATGAGTTGAGCAATAGGCACAAAAATTGGTCTATGGCAAATTTTGGGTGCATTTACACTGTAGGAAATAGCTGGATGCAAATGCAATTGAAACTACTTCATGAGCAACAGTATGTTACTTAGTTGACCATGCTTCAGTGCACATACACTGACAAGTTCAACCAGTTTGTATGATTATCATGTTGCGTGCACAGCAAGACGAGGAAGGAGAAATGAAGGTAGTGAATATTGACGGTCACGCTGTTGGCAAGTTCATCAGCACTAAGGCCGTCGGCAGCAACAACCGCCATGACCTGACCCATGACTACAAGTACCCAGAAGGTGAGAATTTTAACCTGTTCATGGCCAAACACAGCAAACAACACCCCCAATGCAAGAGGCTTAGATCCTGACAATTTTTGACATATTCATATATAGGGGTGTAGGGGGGCTCTGGATAGAGGTAGCACCTTTGCTGTTCGGCAGCTGCGTCCTACATAGGACGGACGGGCATCACTGGTCCTCATCCATCTCCTTAATCTCTCTCGTGTTGGCTCCAAGTGCCACACCCTGGCAAACCACCTCAGCTGGTGGGCTAAACCACGTGAGGGGGTGGTGTTCACATTGCACCACTAGGCGGATGAGCTGTTTCTGACAGCCAACGGCTAGAGGACGGAGGAGATCAGGTTGGATCCAACGGCCAAATGTGGGGGAGTAAACCCTTCAAATCAGGAATGGAGCCCCGAAGGCAGACAGTTGCCTGTATTCACGCACTGTTCTGGCAGCTCCTGCAGCCAAACTGGTGCCAAACGTACTGCTTTGCATTCCTTTGGATACATCAGCGAGGCCGAGAGGGGGATCTTGACGACTGGGCACCCCATGATCTCCATACACTTTGCCCAGGCTTGCGCCCTGGAGAGGTCACTCCAGTGACTGACCCAGCAAGCGCATATACTCCATTGTCTTCCGAGACAGGATGCCAAACATATATTGCAACACGGCAATAACACCACATATATATGCAAGATGCCTAGATGCTCATGAGCCCCTGCAGATGTGGGGCTCATGAAAATCTATGCTTCTTGCTGGCCATATTCATATCCTATGTCTCGGACAGACAAGGTTACTAGGCAGTACGACCGAGATGATTTTAGAAATGTGCTTCCTTTCAGTGAAGCGGTATATCTATTTTTACACACAAGCGACTCTTTGAGTTTTGAAACTTTGATTTTGTTTGTGTTTACTTTGATAAAGATCATCTAGTACCAATGAAATAACTGGCAATAATACCAGTATGTGCCACAGTGGTGAAAAACTGTCTCATTATATCTTATACAAATGTGTAAAAATTACAGGCATCCTTTGCGTATTTACCAGTCAGCATTTTTTTCACCCCCTTGTATATGGACGAGCAAAAGAAATGCAACATCACCGGAATCATCGGAAACACTATTCCAGTGATGTCACATTTCTTTTGCTCGTCAGTATACATGCAGCCACATGTACTGTAACAGTGCCAGTGAATGAAGACAGAAGGGGGTTAAGATTGCCTTTCTCACAGGCACCGCTGAGGAAAGGAAGGTTGTTGCTTTCGTGAATCGCTTCAGTAAGCATTCTGGTGCGAGCATCTACACCAAGGAGGTCAAGGCTGATGTAATCTTTGACCTGAACATCGTGGAGGACGTGAATATTGGTGATGATGTGACTGTGACCTTGACCTTGAAGAATGCTAGTGAGGAGGTTCGACCTATCCAGGGGCGCATGACGCTCATGAGTGGTTTTTACACAGGCGTGACGTCCAAGCGTTTGAAGGGGGATCATTATGATATCCAGCTGGAGGCAAATGAAGGTAAACACCAAGTAACTAAGAAAATACTTAACCCTTTTAGCCCCATGGTCCCATTTCTCAAATTTGGAGTTGTTGCCTAACGACTATGTACCAGATGTAGGAGATGGCTTGACCATGATAATTCAAGGGTATTGCCAGATTAGCTTGGCGCCTTCAGGCGTCAAGCTAATCTGGCACTACCCTTGAATTATCATGGTCAAGCCATCTCCAGCTATAGGGATCCAGGGCTAAAAGGGTTAACATGGGTCAAAATTCCTAATAATATTTGGAAGTTGTCCGCTGAAGTCTGCAGTACAGTTCGCAAAACAGTGTCCATTTTTGTGAGTAGCAAGATTTTCATTGCATTACAAAACAAATCTCATCTTAAACAAAAATAGACTTACTGTCTTTTGCCTTGCTAGTGCAGAGAACAGCCTTGATAGAAGGGTGAGGCCAGAATGGCTTAGTGCTAGTGGGTGCCTAGCTGTTCTGGCACCACGCCTTGAACTGTCATGATCAGTCCATACATTTGTTGTAGTGTGTTCGGGCTGATCGAGTAGTGTAATAAGTTAACAGTTTGAATGGGGAGATGAATTTGACATTGGCTCTCTACCATGCACAGCAGTAATGAAAAAGCAGTCTGTAGGTTAACTGCGGCAGATGACCTTTTGTGCCCTGGTTAGAAATGCACAGGCTTCTGCGAATGCATTGACTTGTGAGATTCTACTGGGGTATGCGTTCATCAGGAGAGAAACTTCTCAAAGTTCCATCTCAAACCTGCCGGTGAATGCTCTTTCAGATGTACAGCTCCATTAATTTGGAATTCCTTACCGACTGAGCTCAGAAATGCCCCTACCCTTATGAGGTTCAAAGCAAAGTTAAAAACTTACTTTTTCTCGCAGACTTTCGTGTAATTTCTATGGTATTTCTGTACACACCCCCTGCAGACTGTGTGTGTGTGTGTGTGTGTGTGTGTGTGTGATGGTGTGTGTGTGCCTCGTTTCGCCTGCGCATTGAGTTATGTTATAAATATGAAAAATGCGCCATATAAATACCATGTATTATTATTATTATGCCTTGCACAGATACCGGTCAGTCGGACTTGAGGAGTGACCTATATATGGTGTTGTTTCATTGACCTGATTCTGTTGTGGGTTGAGCTCATAATTTCTGTGTCTGTGCTTGTGTTTACAGAGAAGCAGGTGGAGCTGACGGTGACAGCCAAAGAGTATCAGAATAAACTGAACCCTGAGGCCAGTCTCCAGCTGTATGTGGCGTTTTACGTCACGGCCACCAAGCAACACTTTGTCACCAGCAAATCCTTCACACTTGTCAAACCCACGCTTGACATCACGGTGAGTTTTGAAATATTGACTGCAGGATGGCCTGGTATGGTATGTTATTCAGGCTTTCAGTTAACTCTTTTCATCCTGATAGTGATACACAACTGCATTAACCCATATCATACTGAGACTAAAAGCTTCAAATTGATACACTGCCATATGCAAGCTACATGGCTTTAGCTCAAGGGTGGTGCCAGAATAGCTTGGCACCTACAGACACCAAGCTATTCTGGCATTACCCTTAAATTATTTTAGTCAAACTTATTTCATACACTGGTGTATTCTGGTTAAATTAATTTGACTATGATAGTTCAAGGGTGGTGCCAGAATAGTTTGGTGCCTAAGGTGCCAAGCTATTCTGGCAGCACCCTTGAACTAACATAGTGGCTTTATCTCCTAATCTGTAATGTGGCCCTCATAAACAATAAGTAAATTAAAAAAAAAATAACCTTAGGATGTAATGGTTTGATGGAAATTTCTCCAAATTTGACAGATAAAGTTTGGACAGGGATGGAAAAATTTGACAAATCTTGAGACCCAAAAAGTGCTTGATCATGTTAGTGACACAGAGGTTGCTTTTGTGTCAGAAGCGTCAGATGCACACATGCATATATATACTGTTGTATTTTTGGGAAGGTTACATGATGACACAATTCCACCACACCCCCTTGCACACATGCAGCTTTGTAGTGGACACTGTCTTCATTTACGTTATGCGACAGGCATGGACATATTTTTTATTTTAAAGCTGTCCAACATTAAATTTTCCAGAAATCATATCACCGTTTATGAACAACCATACCTATCATACCTGTCTTTTTTATGTTTATTTTTAAAATGGCGTCAAGATATTCTGGTACCACCCTTAAACTATCATAGTTGACTTTTCTGTTGCTGCAGTGTGTCAGGGTTGATTAGATAAACAGTACACTGGATGAGTATTTGTGCTGTGTGTAAAGTTAATAGTGTAATGTTGAAGGTGCCTGATGAGATGAAGATTGGACTTGAATACCAGGCCACTGTGACGTTCACCAACCCTCTGTCTGTGAACCTGACCAACGCAGCTTTCCACCTGGAAGGGGCCTCTGTTGCTACAGCTGCTGTCCATGAGTTCAGGTAGGCCTTCCCTCTTTTCTGTCATTCATCCCCTTTTTGTGTGCAGGGACTGGCGCTGAAACATCCTCATTGGTGACAGTCCTCCGTCCTGGAGACTGATTCAGCTTTTTCAAAATCCCAGAAAGCTGAGTCTCAGCTTCTTGCTCAGACAGAATAGCCTTTCAGCCAGCTGGTTCCATCTGCAAGAGATATACATTCTCATTAGCCCCTGCGTACACAGGGGCTCATGAGAATTTATATCTCTTGCTGACCATGGATCATGTGGCATAGTTAGTCCGTGGACCATTTTCAGTCATTTACATTTTTTTGCCCGGTCACCCATGCATCCTCAAGTGCCTCAGTAGCTTGAGAAGGAGTGGGGAGGTGAGGGGTTGGGGGGTGGTAGAGGTAGAGGGAGCAATGTGGGGTGGGGAGGAGGGGGAGATAGTTTGGATTTATTCCTCTCCAGGATTGTTTTGTTTTGGCTTTTTTATGTGGGGGAGAGTAATGCATATTAAGACTTGCACAATAGACTTTTTGAGTGCTGCTGATAGCACTCTATACTTAACCCCTTTGCTGCTGAGAAAAGGTTACCTCCATCCAGTTGCGGAGTGGCGTAGAACCACAAGAGTCTCTTCATGTGTAGGAATTCTTAGGGCATATGTGGCATTGCTGGCCCTTATTTTTACATCCAGGTTCACTGAGATTTGTTTTTTCAAAATACATTACCGATGGCATTACTATATGGAATACACTCAATTGCCTGTAGATTTCAGCCCAAAGTTGTGTCCCCTACACAACTGGGGAGGAGACACCGGGGATCCAAGTATAGGCGCCCGGGTGTCCTCCCCTACCAACCTATCCCGCCATGCGTGTGGAGAACTCACCTCAGTTTCACTCTTAGCTCGACCGTGGACGGTCCGGCTTTTGCCTTGCTACGGTTTTTGACCGGTTCTTCTGTGGTTTCCTACTACTACTTGGCTTTTTGCCTTGTTTTTGACTTCTCCTTGGACTCAGTGTACTTCGTTGGTGTGTTCTACACTTCAACGTTTTTACTGTGTGTGGACTTAGCGCCGACCGGTTCTGACCGGTTTGACTTTCAGTGAACTTCGTCCTTGGCTGCAGCCTTGGGGTTTCAGCTTGTGACTTTGCTCACGTGGCTTTTGCCTCGCAGTGTGAGTTCGGCGCTTGAGTGTGTTCCTGTGAACAGTGTACAACGAACGCTATGGCGGCTTCTGTTGAAGTTTTTTCCCCTTTTGTGAGGATTTCTGTGGCCCTTGGACGCCCTCGTCGCCTGCCGGCCGTGCTCTACTGCTCTTCCGACAGGATGTGTGACGTGTGGGCTGACGGGAGTGAGGACCGGCGGTCTCAGGTGTGGGATCCTACAGACGTGTCCTTCTTCCTGGTCTCAGCGTTCTCCCCAGACTTCTCCACAGGATGGCGTCGCTACGTCGGCTTCTCGGGCCCCACTTCACTACGGCTTCCGGGCCTTCCAGCCTGCAGGTAAGTCCCCTTCTTTTACCTTAGCCGCGCAGAAACTCCCTCCCCTCTCAGAGTCTTCTGAGCAGGGCAGGCGAGTATCAGGGTTGTGCTCCCCACAATGACGGAAGCTCCTTTTTTTTTGTACTAAGAGGTTACCCGCCCACTCTGGTTCGTCCGAGCGGACCCGGTTTCCTACGTTTACGTCACCCCCCCCCAGGCGCGGTGTGACCATGGTCATGCGCACCCCACGCTCCGAGGCTTCGGAGCGGGGATCGTGGGCCACAATATTGTCCCCTCCCCGCTCCGCTTTCCTGAGCGGGCTTGGTGTGACAACTTTCTGTCCCCCCCCCCCCCCCCCCCCCCCCCGCCCCGTATTTTCCAGGCGGGCCCGGTGTGACTCAGATATTTACTCACAGGTGTGGATTCGTGCGCACCTTTGGTCCCCTCCCTGCTTCGCTTTTCCTGAGCGGGCTTGGCGTGACACTTTTCTGTCCCCCCCCCCCTGCCCCGAACTTTCCAGGCAGGCCCGGTGCGACTCAGACTTTTACTCACAGGTGCGGATTCGTGCGCACCTTTTGTCCCCTCCCCGCTTCGCTTTTCCTGAGCAGGCTTGGCGTGACGCCTTTCTGTCCCCGCCCCCGCCCCGAACTTTCCAGGCGGGCCCGGTGTGACTCAGACTTTTATTCACAGGCGCGGATTCGTTCGCCCCTACTGTCCCCTCCCCGCTTCGCTTTCTGCTGAGCGGGCTTGGCGTGACTTCAGACTGTCCCCTCCCCGCTTCACCTTTCGCTGAGCGGGCTTGGCGTGATTATAGACTGTCCCCTCCCCGCTTCACCTTTCGCTGAGCGGGCTTGGCGTGATTATAGACTGTCCCCTCCCCGCTTCGCTTTTCGCTGAGCGGGCTTGGCGTGACTTCAGACTGCCCCCTCCCCGCTTCGCTTTTCGCTGAGCGGGCTTGGCGTGACTTTTAGACTGTCCCCTCCCTGCTTCGCTCTTGCTGAGCAGGCTTGGCGTGATTATAGACTGTCCCCTCCCCGCTTCGCTTTTGCTGAGCGGGCTTGGCGTGACTACAGAATGTTACCCTCCCCGCTTCGCTCTTCGCTGAGCAGGCTTGGCGTGACGTTAAGACTGTCCCCTCCCTGCTTTGCTCTGGTGAGCAGGCTTGGCGTGACTTTTAGACTGTCCCCTCCCTGCTTCGCTCTTGCTGAGCAGGCTTGGCGTGATTATAGACTGTCCCCTCCCCGCTTCGCTTTTGCTGAGCGGGCTTGGCGTGACTACAGAATGTTACCCTCCCCGCTTCGCTCTTCGCTGAGCAGGCTTGGCGTGACGTTAAGACTGTCCCCTCCCTGCTTTGCTCTGGTGAGCAGGCTTGGCGTGTTTAGACTGTCCCCTCCCCACTTCGCTTTCTGCTGAGCGGGCTTGGCGTGACTACAGACTGTCCCCTCCCCGCTTCGCTCTTCGCTGAGCGGGCTTGGCGTGACTTTAAGACTGTCCCCTCCCTGCTTTGCTTTTGCTGAGCAGGCTTGGCGTGATTATAGACTGTCCCCTCCCCGCTTCGCTTTTTGCTGAGCGGGCTTGGTGTGACTACAGACTGTCCCCTCCCTGCTTCGCTCTTCGCTGAGCGGGCTTGGAGTGACTTGACTGTCCCCTCCCCGCTTCGTTTTCGCTGAGCGGGCCTGGCGTGACTTGGACTGTCCCCTCCCCGCTTCGCTTTCGCCGAGCCAGTTTGGCGTGACTATAGACTGTACCCTCCCCGCTTCGCCTTTCGCTGAGCGGACTAGGCGTGACTATAGACTGTCCCCTCCCCGCTTCGCTTTCGCTGAGCGGGCTTGGCGTGACTTTTAGTCTGTCCACTCACCGCTTCGCTTTCGCTGAGCGGTCTTGGCGTGACTTTAGACGGTACCCTCCCCGCCTTGCTTTGCTGAGCGGTCTTGGGCGACTACGTTGGGTTCCCCCCCCCCCCCCCCCCAAGCGGGTCCAGCGGGACCCGGACTCTTGTCCCTAACCGGTTCCGCTCGGGGAGCGGTCTCCGGCACCCGCGTTCAGATCTCAGTTCGCTGCTGACCGTCCGTCTTTCGCGGTCCCTCCGCCTTATGACGAGCCGCCTGCGGTTTCGCGGGCGGGTTGCGTTTTCCTCTCGCGCGGCGTTTCGGCGCTCTGAGAGCCGCTCGCCCCTCCTTGCGCCTTGAGGGATGGACGGCTTCGCTTCTTCGAACCTGATATTCTCAGCCGTCATCCTTCGGATTCGGCTGTCGCCTTCTTCTTTCGAGACTCGACGACTGGTTCTTTCCCCCGCCTTTAGCGGTCACGTCGGTCTCCTCTTCGGACGATGTCGGCTCTTCGCTCAGCTCGCCGACTTCTCGCTTGGGTGTTGGCGAAGTTCCTCCCTCTCTTCTTCGGTCCTCCTTCACTATGGAGAGACAGGCTTCCGCAGGGATCTACGCGCTGAGGCAGGCCTAGGTTCGCTAGTCCCTCCTTCAGCCAGCCGGCTTCCGGGACTTCACCAGTGCGTTCTTCGCCCTGTTACGACACGCCTTCTTCGGCTTTTGCCCTCTGGCGTCGCCTTGGCTAGTTGTGGACTTGCGTAGGCCCTGGTTGCTACCTGTGCCTCGCGGTGCTGTTCCATCTTCGCCAACCAGTTGTGACGGGCGTCTCTGCTTCCTGCGCCGTTCGCAGCCCTCGGCCGGACGGGTTTTCGTCGCCATCTTGGTGGACGGCGCCTGGCTACTCTTTTTGTTACGTTCTTCTTGCGTTCTGGCAAGGTAATCTCGGGCTCGGCTTCTGTCCAGCGCTCATGGGACGGGGTAGGGCGTCGTGTGTCTGCATACGTCGTGATCTTCTTCGTGCGGTTCCACTGTTCTTGTGTACCTGCGGGGGCTCTTGCGCTTGGTTCCTTGATTCGCTTGTTGCAGCTGGCTAGTCCAGCATGGTTATAGGTCCGACTCTGGTAAGACCCTCAGACCAGACTAGTGGTTTTTCACCTGGTGAGACTACAGTCAACGCCGCAGCTTAGGCCGCGAGCCGTCCTCCTGCACCGGCGGCTAACACAAACCCGTCTTGTGCACCCTTTCCGGCCGCTGCTACTAGAGCCAAGCTTCAGTTAGAGACTCTACTCTCAAGTACAAGTCTAACACGCTGGTAATCCCCTCCATCCCGGTTTGGGGATCTACCAGGCGTTGGCACAGTCGGCGCTGCGACTTCGGTCGCGCGTCCATTCTTACTCCGGCAGCTAACACAGACCCGGCTAGCGTGCTGGCTGGCTTCCGTCGACTTGCGACACAGGATAATCTACTGTTACGCTGACGGTTAGCGGTTCTTGCAGGCGACAGAACAGTCAACGCTGCGACTTCGGTCGCGGGCCCGTTCTCCTGCTCCGGTAGCTACCACAGTCCTCCTTTGGACGCTGTCCAGTTCCGCCGACTTCGGCGGCTCAGATTCTTACAGGAAACAGTTGGCAGCTCCCACACGACTAGTGGACTCTGCCCGGTTCCGCCGACTGCTTCGGCTCGAGTTTGGACGCGGGAACAGGTTTCAGCACCTTAGCTGGTTAGCCCCACATTGCGGCTTCCAAGAAGGTGGGGCCTTGTCCTCTTTGCCCTACGCAGGAGGTCAGCGCTCCGTTTAGGACCTTCCCGAGTGGTTCCTACCCTGTGACAGTGGCTCGGCGAGAGTTAGCTACGAGAGCGAGCTTCTTTACCGGTTGCAGGTACAGACCCGAGAGGACGGCTCTGACCACGCTCCTAGGGCAAGAATGCAGCACTTCAGTCAGGATTGCCGGGACCGCGCTCAGTTGAGCGCGCTGGCCGGACGCTGTAGTCGATGCGCAGCTTGTCTTCGGTACTATGAGTCCCGTCTTCTTTCAGGGCGGATCTGTGCTACCACCTCCATACAAGTCCACGGCAGCATGCTCGTGGGGACTCCCTTGACCAGGCTGGAGACAGTTACCCTCGTAAGGACGACACTTCGATACCTGTCGGCTGCCTCTCTCCTTTCGGGGAGTCAGGCGAACCCGACTTTGAGCGTGCTCGACCCGCCTTCTTCTGTGGACTCAGGCGCGGCTAGGGCTACGCCACACTCTGCTGGCCCTCCCAAGGATACGGTTACGGCCTACAGTCCTGCCCGTTACCCTGGGCCGGTTGGGGTATGGGGCCTTGGGCCTCCGGCTAGGCACTGAGAGAACCACGGGCTCTGCCTCTCGCCCGGGCTGCAGATGCGCTGTTCTTCTTGGGATGGACTGTTCCCTGTGGCCTTCCCCCTCTCGGTGTGGTGCCGAAGATTCTGCAGTATCTTCTTCCTGCTCCACGGTTCTCTTCCTGGTGGCCCCCCTGCCTGGGATTCTCGGAGGTGGCGGGACGGCTATGGCATCAGCCTGTGGACTGTTACCAGGTTTGTGTGCGACGGCTAGGGGAGATTCTACCAGGCGGGGCGCGCCTCTCGGCGGTTCCGCCACCACTATCTCACTTTCCCTACGGGTGGAGTTCCCCTTAGGGCTCTTTGACGACCAAGGTTAAGCTCCTTTTGTTCCGTCAAGAGTTGCCGCTCCGTAATCGTACTCGCTTCCCTCAGCCGGGGCCTTTAGGACCCGGCCCTGGCGAGTTTTTCGGTCCTTGGGACCTTGAATTCATATGTCCTCTCTCCGGTTCTCTCTTACCTCGGTGGGACCTCGTCTGGCCCCGGACGTGGCTATTTACAGACTGCTTCGAACCCCTGCCTTGGCACGGTTCTCCGTCCTGGCCCGGAAATTTTCCTCCTGGCGCTCGCCACGGCTTCCGCGGGTGCGAGCCGCATGCTCTCTCGGTCCGCCCCGCAGGTTGGCAGTCCGAGCCTTCACTTGTCGCAACTTCTCATCGACCCGGTCTTCAGGTCATGAGCCAGCCTCTCTCGGCTGCACCCCAGTGGCTGACTTTACCCCCGGTCAGGGGACGACTGACCCACGGGGTGCGTCGTCAGGACCTAGTCCAGGCACTGCAGTTCCTGCACTGCTAACGGCCACACCGTCTTGCCTGCCTGCCTCTTACTACCCCTTCGTCAGGCAGGCCGAGTAGCTCGACCCAGACAGTTCGCCTTGGCTTCGGTGGGTGACTATTTGGCCTACCCAACCTCCCCCTTACGGGACAGGAGGTTACAGTGCCGGGCGCATGAAGTACGAGCAGTAGGCCCTGTGCGGCCTGGACCGCTTTCTGCTCGGTTATGACTTTGGGACGGGCGGCAGGCAGGTGTGCTGTTCCACTGGCTCCCGCTTCTACCGCCGCGACCTATCTGGCCAGCGTGACTCCCTGGTCTTGATGGGCGACCTCTCCGCGGCCCAGCACTCCCTCCGCGCGCCACAGCGCCTTAGCCACTTCTTAGCTGAAATCGTCGGGAGTGCTCCTTGCGGGCTAGCGGAGGGCTCTACGTTAGGGGTTGGGTGTCGGCACCCTCCTCCTCTTTGATATTCTTCCATATAGTAATGCCATCGGTAATGTATTTTGAAAAAACAAATGAATTTTTTTTCTAAAATGTATTTTTTTGAAAAATACTTACCGATGGCATTACTCGGATGGCCCTCCCACCTGCCCCGCTTGCCTCCTTGGCTAAGCGTGAAACTGAGGTGAGTTCTCCACACGCATGGCGGGATAGGTTGGTAGGGGAGGACACCCGGGCGCCTATACTTGGATCCCCGGTGTCTCCTCCCCAGTTGTGTAGGGGACACAACTTTGGGCTGAAATCTACAGGCAATTGAGTGTATTCCATATAGTAATGCCATCGGTAAGTATTTTTCAAAAAAATACATTTTAGAAAAAAAATTCATTTTTTTGGCATTGAATTTAACCATTATCATTCTGAATACACCAGTGTGTGAAATATTCATTTTTCTCTAAAAGGTATTTTTTCGAAAAATACTTACCGATGACATGAAGTGTCTACTTACACAATTTTAGCCTAAGAACCCGTTGTGCCCCTGCACAACCCAGGAGGCACTCGGGGAACTCCAAGAGGGGCTGAGAGTTGTCTCCCGTGCCTGCCCATCTTGTTCTGAGTCATACGATGATTCCTCAGTCAGGATACTTGTCTCACCAGCGGCAAGCGGGGCAGGTGGGAGGGTCCTGCGAGTCATGTCATCGGTAAGTATTTTTGGAAAAAATACCTTTCAGAGAAAAATGAATCTATTTCCTCAAAAACATTACCGATGACATGACTACTAGGAAGAATAGCGAGAAGGAGGAGGGTGCCGCTACCCCAACACCCCCAGGAGGGCCAATGCAGAGCCATCCTCCCTGTCGCACACTCCCGACAATTTAAGCTAAGTGCACACCTACGGCGCCTGTGGCGCCAGGAGGGAGTGTTGCGCCGCAGTGATGTCCCCTACCAGAGCGAGGTTGTCTCGCTGGCCTGCCAGATCCCAGAGGTAGAAGCGGGCGAAGGTTGATTCAGCTCGCAAAGCCACGGCTGCCACAATGTCCTTGACAGCACAGTTCCGGTCGAATGCGAGGCTCGTGGCCATGGCTCATACCTCATGTGCGCGTATCTTGAGCCTCTTCACTCCCTGTTGGGAGAGGTCCTGGTAGGCGGACCTAATGACCAGCGTAGCCCGGAAGAAATCGTCTGGGCTGTTATGTCAGTTCTGCCGAGTTTTAGAGGCAGGAAGAGGCGTGGGCGTCCTCTCCGGACGGCTTTGGTTCGGCGTAGTAACACGTAGGAAACGCACGGGATCATGTTGCCTGGTCTCCGGGGAAAGTTTGTATCCCGCAGCGGCCGTAAGGTGAACACCTGTGGCGCGGTCAAGGAGACCTCGTCTTGGCACGGAAGGCAGCTTCTGTGAGCAGCTGCATGGAACCATCCGCTCTTAACTGCAGGCAGGCAGGGTGCGCTGAGAGCGCGTGTAGCTCGCTAACTTGGGCCGCCGTGGCCAAGGCCAACAGGAGGCATGTCTTACGAGTGAAATCCGAGAAGCGGGCCGAAGGCCGCGGTTCAAATCTGGCAGAGTTCAGCACGTCAGTACCCAGGGCAGGCCCCAGTGAGGAATTAGGGAGCGGGGCACTGGACACTGCAGGCCGAAGTGAGACATAAGGTCGGCGATGTGTCACAGGTGCCGGTGTCCAGGCGGCCAAGGTGCCGGCAAACATGAACGGGTACCCCCTGATGGTGATAGGGGTTAATCCTTGGTCTCCGAAGAGCCAGAGGAAGGAGTCCGCGAGCTGGGGATTAGTCGGTTCGGTGGGGGAGAGGCGCTGGTCCTTGCACCAGGAGTACAGGACTCGCCATTCCCTCGTAGACGCATCTGGTCGAGGGTCCGCGGGCTGTAGCGATAGCTTCCACTGCTGCCTTCGAGAAGCCTCTAGTGGCTTGGGCTTGCCGCACCATCTCTAAGCGTGAGGGAGTAGGGGTTCCGGGCATGGGTGGAACAGTGGTTGTCGGGGCTGTTTGAGCATCGTGCACAGCGTGGGCAGCAGCAGTGGGGGGGTCCATGGCAAGGCTGAGGAGGTCGGAGGTCCAGGACCAGTTCCAGGTAAGCGGGGCGACCAGAAGACGACCTCCTTGAATCCTTGATGCTTGAGGAGGACTTGGGGACCGTCCCCCGGGATGGAAAGAGCGTCGACGGCCCAGGCCAGGGGGTCTGGGATCGGGGAGATGAAAGGGGAAGCTGGTGATTCCACCTCGTGGCGAACAAGTCGATCATAGAGCGTGCAGATCAACAGAAGCTATCCCAGCGTAGAGTCTACTCCGTGTCGAGCAACTGGCCGCGCCGGGAGAGAGAGACGGCCAACACATTCAGGTGACCGGGGATGTGTCGAGCTTGGATGGAGATGCTGCGGTCCTCGCACCAGCGCATCAGACGGTAGAGGAGCATGCACAGGTCGGGTGAGGGCGTCCGCCCTGCTTCTGGACGTAAGCCACCACTTTCGCGTTGTTGGAGAGGATGAGCAGCTCTTGGTGACAGAGTTGTTCCTCCCACGTGATGAGGGCTTGCCAGACTGCTTGCAGCTCCAACCCGTTGATGTGCTTGTCCGCGAACTCTGGAGGCCCGGGGCCGGACGTCGTGAGGAACCATGGCAGCAGGTGGGCTACCCACCCAGCCAAACTTGCGTCGCCACACAGGGAGAGGTCAGGGGGCGTAGAGGTCAGGGGGAACCCCCAAAGCGAGCCACGACGTGTCCATCCAACGTAGTAGATGGGGGCGAAGCATCGGAGTCACGGGTACCATGGCGGACAAATTGCCGAAGGAGGGCTGCCAGTGAAGCAGGAGGTGCAGCTGTTGCGGTCAGGCGTAGAGACGACGGAGAGGGAGTAGATCCGCCACCGCATCCATCAAGTCCAGGGGCTGAAGTCAGACTCTGGCGGGGCTGCGTCCCGCTGGGCTATCTGGCCGGCTAGGGCGACGAACTTCAGGATCCTCGGCTCCGGCAACGCACCCTGTTGAAGTCGGTGGCGGACTCCATGCCGAGGTAGACGAAGTGACGCGAGGGAGTGAGGCCCGACTTGCCCACGTTGACTAGGCACCCCAACCACGACAACCGCTGTATCAGTGCATCCCTATCCATTGTCCGAACAGTCTCCGATAGGTTGCGTAGGAGGAGGTCGTCGAGGTAGTTCGACGTCAGACTGGAAGACAACTGTTTCACAGACTGGTGTATTCTGAATGATAAGGGTTGATTAAATTCCAGAGTCCAAGCTGTCTATGGAACATGGACACAAAGTGGTGTCAGAAAGAAACATTAGTCCTCACGAGCCCTGGCAACTGCGGGGGCTCATGAGGATCTGTGTGTCTTGCAGTTGGGTCATGTTCAGTTTTCCTGAGCAAAATTTCTTGTTCTTGCAGCAAAGCCATCAAGCCGGATGAGACAGTGACACACAACTTTGTCCTGAAGCCACGGCGGGCTGGTGAGCGTGAAATCGAGGCTACATTTAGCTCAGACCAGCTCAGCGGTGTGGACGGCAGTGTGAAGTTTGAGGTCAAGCGCAACATTGAACCCATGGACACAGAGTAGCATTGAACCTATGGACACAGATCAACATGAGACCTGTAGTCTCTAAACAGCCTTTGCCTGTGGCCTAAATTACTGGGCCTGTTTTTTTCATCTTCTTTTGTACTGGAAACAAATCTCAGTTTTAAGATCTGGTCAAGAAGGTGCACAGTAAATTTGGTTTAAGTTCTGTCAGATGTTGTTGAAGATTACTCTGTTGTGAGCAAATAATTTGGTTGTTTTAGGTTGTGTTTTTATATATATATATTATTATTATCCTTTAGGGCTGTTAAGATATGCTGTGCACAAAATATTCCCTGGCATGCATGGTATTTGAGTGGTGCCTTGCCAAGGTATTCAGGCGATATCCTTGAGCTATCCCATTTAATCTGTTTTGTTATGATTCTTGAGTAGTGTTTTAACATGTAAACCATATGGATGTGAATGGATTATACTTCTCGTTTGGAATGCATTATGCCCTGACACACGACAAGAGGAGATGAATTGACCATTATAATTCAGGGGTAGTGCCAGATTAGCTTTGGGCTTGATGGCGCAGCGTTAAGCTGGCGCTACCCTTGAATTATGGTCAATCCATTTCTTGCATAGTCATTTGGTGACACCTCAACAATTTGGGAAAGGCATCCTTGGAGTTGAATTGGTTAAGCCTCTTGTGCTTGCAGCCATGTATTGACATTTGACATATGTGCTATGATCATGCAGCATTGGTGACTGCATGCACAATCTTGTTATTGTATCATGGGTAATAATTTGATGATAGTGCTCATGTGAATCATCCAAGGATTTCCATTGAAAAGTTGATTTGGTTTTACGAGCTGTTGTCCACAAGCCACTCACTGCGCATAATTATGGTCATCTGGCAGATGTTGGGCACTGTTGCTCCACACACAGCCATGCTTGGGCCAATGGTGGCTGATGTCAGCCTGATGGCCTTTTGTGCTCTGGACTTTTAATTAGCAAGAACTTTGTGAGCTAGCCGACAGTAACGAAACTTCTAGGCTATGGGGGGAGAGATTATTCGTTGCCTGGTAGAATTTACATCACTTACTGGATCAAAATTGTTTCACCATGGGCACAAAGGCAGCATTGCAGTATGAAGATGAAATTCCTTGTTGTCCCACTAATCCATCTAACACTATGTGTTATGATGTGCTATATTGTACATTCTTAACTCATTCGAGATGTGCCGCCTCCGGATGCGCGGCTTATGCCGCATATCCGGAGGTGGCACGACTCGAATGTGTTAGCCTGCTTGTGCATGCAGCCACCGGTGCTGTAAAACAGTACTGTGGCTGTTTGCACAAGGGGGTTAAATTCTTGATTCACATTTTGTCATTATTATCGCTCAGTTGTATCTGGGAGTGTTATTCAGAACATATTGAACAAGTTCGGTTAGTGATGGTTGAAAGAAGGTCTATCGCTACTTTCAGAAACAGCCACTGAAATATTTCATTTGGCAGCTACATGTACTTGCAATATGTGTCACCTGAAATTACGATGAAATATTGAGACATTTGACATTATGTGCTATGATCATGCAGTATTGTGCTGTTTGGCATAAGGCTTAACACTTTGGTTGTCAGTAGCGCTTTTCTTGAGATCACCTCATAAAACATGCTACTTACAGCCAAAGGGTATATAATTGCAAGTTTAATCATTGTACTAGTGCCACATTAAGTACATGTATACCAGTTTGGTGGTGAAAATTGTCACGGTCTGATGCACCCAGCTGTTTATCAAGTGAGATTTACACACCATTTTTTAAAAAAAAATTTCAAAGATGTAGCATTGTACAAATTGTCCGTTTTGAACAAAAGTGGGGTTTTTTTTTGTGTGTCTTTAAGTGTGTGTATATAACTGCGTGTTAATCTATGATTGTGGACCTTAACTCATTCAGCCCTGACACACCACAGCTAGACATGGATCGAGCATGATAGTTCAAAGGTGGCGCCAGAATAGCTTGGCGCCCAAAGGCGCCAAGCTATTCTGGCACCGCCCTTGAACTATCATGCTCGATCTGTCTCCAGAATTGTAGTACAGTACCTCAGAGGGCAACTTCAAAATTCGTGAATTCCGGTCCTGGGGCAGAATGTGTTAAAGCTTTGCATGGTAAGAAGGTCCAAAGATCATACACACATATGAGCACTTCTTTTTTACAGCATTTACGCTGAATATATACTCGATATCATGTATATGTGTTCAACAAAATACATTTTGTGCAAAACTGTCAAACAGTTAACTCGTTCAACCCGGCGCACGTATTTCCCAAATTTTGGAGGTATCATTTAACGACTTTGCACCTGTTGCAGGAGATGGATAGACCATGATAATTTACTTAAGGGTAGTGCCAGATTAGCTTGTTAATGGCAGGCGCCAAGCTAATCTGGCTCTACATTGAATTATCATGGTCGCTCCATCTCCTGCTGTGGTGCGTTGGGGTTAAATGGGTTAAGAAGCATACACATGTGTGAATTCCATTATCACTGTTAAACGTGTACTCGTCTGTGATTATGGCTCATATGGCTCGATTGCTGCAGGGCCCTTACTCTCCGACCAGCACACTGACAAAAAGTGTGTGCTTGCATTTGATGCTTTATCGTGAAGTTGTGAATCTTTGTAAATCTTCCAAACCACCGTCAGCATATCATTGGAGACGTCGGTGCAGCAGGCCAGTATATGATCCCTAGGCTAGATTGACCAAGGGCCATTTTGAGATATGGCAAAATGATCCCAGGCATCTGGAGTTATTCTTTAAACTTGCGTGCTTGCATGCAAAACTGCCACACCAAAGTGACCCAGAGAGACGACCTGGTGTGCGCCAAATTGATCCCAGTCCATCTGGCTTGTTGCTTTAGTAACAAACTGCTCCTGAACCATTCATCATAATCCTTTGGCTGTCAGTAGCGCTTTTTGTCGAGGTGATTCCTGCAGGAATCAACTCGTCAAAAAGCGCTACAGACGGCCAACAGGTTTGTGCCTGTGGTTACTGCAAGTCTTCTGCAGCATTACTCATAAGTCATTTCATGTACTCGTGTGTTTTCTGTGGTATCAAGCCATGAGGTCCAAAGTCACAGACAAATACGTTGTTCCCACACATCCCCTCCCCTCCATTTGGATCTCGCATCAATAAACTTGACACACATTAAAGACATATGGTGTATAATTGCACTGCGTTTGTTATGTTTGGTAGAGGAATTTTATGTTATTTTTCAACTTTCATGCAATCATCAATTGGTCGTCAACTCATATTCGCATCCCTGCACGAATAAATCATCGATGATTCAGACTCCCACATAGTCTAGTGATTTGGGCGTGCATGCTGGTAGCAGCAGTGTGCGCAGATGCGAATGTGAGTGTGTATATGTCTTAACCCCTTTATTGACAGTGGACGCAGATTGTTTTTCTGCAATCTCTGATAATTCAACGCCAAACAGCCATCCAAGAAACTTGGATACAAAGTGGTTGCAGCAAGAGGGGCTCATGAGGATCTATACCTCTCGCAGTTGGGTGGTAGTCAACATTTTTTCTCGGCATACATATTATATAGCCCATGCTGGAAAAGGGAGACAATATGGACGTCTATCTTTTGTAACCTTGCTTATCAGTTTCTTCCCTTCGATTAGGTCGCTCTGGTTTGCACCCGAATTTTGAAATGGACTCAAAGACAATATATTATAAGACGGATCTTCTTCATAAGGCATACTGGAAAAAGCGATGTCAGTATAAGGGTTCAGTCCCTTTTCTTACTCGTCCTGGGTTGCTAGGCTTTCTGAAGGGAAACTCGGCATATATGTGCGTGCGTTGCAGAGGACTGATTCTTTTTCAATTAAAAATAAAATATATTATTTTTTTTACAAGATCTTTGATTCTAAGATATTTTTCTTCGAATTTTTCTATCTTTAATTTAAAGATTTTCTTTTTGAAAAGTAGTAAATTGACATGTGCAAGAGAAAAAACAAGCTATATCAATAAATCAGGCACTTCCTTGTTGCTGTAAGAATAGTATTGGCTGATGTATAGCATGCGCACACTCACAAAAAACCCATTAACTTTGGATTTTAAAAAAATTACAGAAACACTTTTTTTAACAGTATCACATGATCAGTTACTCCAGTCAGTATTGATATATTTTCAACTTGCAATAGGTATTACCACCTATCAAGAAAGCCAAACAGTGATTATACCTATAGGCCATATTAACCACTTTGTGCATACAACCCCAGGAACTGTAAACAAGAAGATTAATGAGAAATTATCACCAATGACTTGTTCTTTTTCCTCCTCCTCCTCATTCCTCCCTCCACCCAACTTATTATATAAACGCATGCAAAATTAAGACAATTATGCACCATCCATGAAATAGTAGGCCAACTTGATTATTGATAATGACTTCCAGCAGGTGATACCATCAGTTACAGATGAACATTATTACCAGAAAACTGATAAAACACATCGCCAATCGTATGTTTTCCAACCCCCACCCCTTCTCACTCTCCATCGCCAAATCCCCCTCCCTCCTTCCCCAAAACACACACACACAAACACACACAGAGGAACTGTATGTTTGAAGAGCAATTTACTTCTCAATAATACGACTAGGAACGGATTTAGGCTTTTTAAATGAAACAAATTCTTTACTGTCATCCTTTCGGTGTTAATGTCTTTTAAAAATCTTTTTGTAATCGTCTTTCTCCTGCAGCTTATATTCCTTCTGGTGGTACAGTCTGTTGCGCCCAGTTTTCATATTCCTCTTGAAAGCCTGCTTTCTTGTAAATCGCTGGCTTGACCACCTCTTGTGAGGGGCGGATCAGTTACCTGGGGAAGGGGGGGGGGGATGTTCCAACGTTTTTTTTTTTTTTTTCCGACCTGATGCAAAAAGACCTCCCGACTAGACCTTACTGCCAGTGGCCTAAAAATTAGACAACGGAGAGAGGAATACGACTCGCACCTCTCGCCGAAATAACAAACAAGAACCAGGGTGACCTTGGGTAACAAAATTTGGAACTTTGTTATATAGCATTGCCGGTAAAGAATTTCTCGCCTGGGGAAGGGGGGGGGGGCGGATCCCCCACCTCCGCCCCTGTTTACTGCTGGTTCCCCACATCAGTGTTGGTTTCTCCACTAGCGCATGGCCTTCTCTGCACACATAAAAACGACTATGCATTAAATCATTTTATGACATGCTGATAAACCATCACACCTTTTTACTCAAATCGACAACTCCAAAAAATCAGTTCCTATTGATGTAACAGGCTGATTTACACATGCGCGCGCGCGCACACACACACACACCAAGACAAAACAAACAGGTCATCGAAAAATCATTGTAAATAATGCCATGTCCGACTAAATTTAATGATAAACAGTTTTACCCTTTGCGTGTCAGCGGTTTTAGTCGCGATAATTTCTACACGAATCATTGCGGCTAAAATCATTACCGACACGCAAAGGGTTAAGATTACCGACACGCAAAGGGTTAAGATTACAGTTCTGAAAACAACTCTCATCTCTTGTGCTGTTGTTTGTTCTTTGTTTTTATTTTGTTTTATAGAGAGGCAAACTTACATATTTGAGAGGCTTACTTATTATATTAACAATTTATTTATTTATGTAAATTACCTGGCTGAAATGACACTTATAGCAGGATCCCTCTTCCTGGGTGGCTGTCTCTTTGCCGTCACTTTTGGGGGTGGGTTTGGCATAGAAAACGAAGTCAGTTGGCACAGCATCCCAGAGCAGACTGTGCCTTTCCGTGACACGTAAACTGGCTGTCTTCAAAATGGACACTACATAACCTGTAGGCCCGTGATTGCAGCTCTGCAGGTGGCAGTCACAACAAATCTTCCCTTCAAGTGTTCTGCACTTATTTCTTACATCTGTTGGGAAAATAACAAACACTGAATAAAACTGAAGTATTAAAACATCACCTAAACGCTTTAATCTGTAGTCCCGGCTAGTTCGTGAGAACAGTTCAGGTTGCAACGTTTCGCCCCCCCCCCCCCCCTTTCTAAAGTAATATTTGCTGTGCACAAGCGGCACAAATGATTAGATATATCTTGCGTTAATCCATTAGTGGAGAGGAGAACTATTCTATGTACAAATGGATCACGTCTACATTTGAAAGAAAATATTAAGAACGTATGAATTTCTTTGGATCTAAATGTTACACCACTTTCCAACTGATAACATTTCTTGGAATTCGTGGACAGCTACTAGGGTCTAACTGCAGTCAGACCAGTTTTCCACTTCATACCAAAAAGGTGACTGCCAAGCAGAGAAAAACCGAACGGAGAAATTCCAAGATTCAAAACTAAAGATAATAAAAATTATTTTTAACGGCTATCCGTTCACATATCACTCATGTACCTTTGTCACATGCGAGACCTATGCTTGTTTATCGCCCGGCACCCTTATCTCAAAATCGAATTTTTTTTTTTTTCATTTTCAGTTTCTCAGATAGACCACTCATCATGTACGCCATTAAATTATTCTCTAGTCGTAAGTTTATGCAAAAAATAACAGCTAAAAATGATTAGCTTACCTTTTTTTTCTTCCTTGGGAAAGCGGAAGAATGATACGCCGATACAACTTCGCTTGTTGCGTTTGAGAAAGAAATTGCTTTGCGTGTCTCCCCCATGCTTCGCTTTGCTCGGTCTGCCCGGCGTCGCAGCAGGTTTACGAGATGCGGTGCGGGAAATAACTCTCAAAACGCGTCCTCGCACTCTCGGGCCGAGTGCTTTGTCTTCTAAAGTACTGTCTTTATGTCCTGTAGTCAACTGCAAGTCAAGCTATAAGGCAGATCGACGCCGGAGTAGAATTGTTTCTTTCCGTAGTCACTGTCGTATATTTTTAAGTTTAAGGACACTGTATGCGACATAGTGTCGCGTTACAGTGCTTTTTGGTCTTGGGGGGGGGGGGGGGGGGGGTCCTCGGTTACCTCTAACCGATCCGCCCCTGCTGTGTATGACTTATCTATGCTCACGCTGCGACTACGTGACCATGGGACTGTGTGGCTGTACAGTGAACTCACTCGGGCCTGACGACTCCAGTGGTGCTTTGACTAAATGCAAATCCCGTGCGCGCCAAGAAGACGGTCTTGATACTTTAATTTCAGTTTCAAAACGGAAACTCAGTGACGCGAAGTATGTGTGTAGTAGTCACTCACTCATGGCTTGGCTTCGCGAACGAAGATTCTATAGGGCTTGCCCACGTCGTCTGCAAGCATTTTCGTGACTGCGGAGGCCAATCCGGGACAGGCAGGTTCGACCGCAGTGGCTGCAGGGGAAGGTCTGGTCAGGGTTCTGAGTTACGACAGCTCTGTTTTTTCTCCTGAGCCGCTTGTCCTTGAGGTTAGCTCTGCGAGAGTCCTCAAAGGAGACGGCTGCCTTGTGAATGGTGGAGCGCCAGGTGTCACGGTCCGCAGCAAGCGAAGACCACTGGCGGTGGTCGATTTGGCAGGCACTAAGTGACTTCTTGAGACCGTCTTTATATCTCTTCTTTGGTGCCCCTCTGTCTCGGTGTCCAGTGGCGAGCTCGCCGAACAGAGTGATCTTGGGTAGGCGATGATCCTCCATCCTGGAGACGTGCCCCGCCCAGCGGAGCTGTGTCCGCAGCAGCAAAGCCTCGATGCTCAAAGTTTCCGCCTGTTCAAGGACCTCGACTTTGGTGACATAGTCACTCCAGTGAATGCCCAGGATGGTACGCAGGCAGCGCTGGTGAAAGCGTTCGAGGAGTCGTAGTTGGCTGCGGTAGAGGGCCCAGGACTCGGAACCGTACAGCAGGGTGGTGAGGACGACAGCTCTGTACACGCTGATCTTGGTGCCTTTTTTCAGCTGTTGATTGTGCCACACCCGCTTGAATAGTCGCCCGAAAGCACTGTTCGCTTTTGCCAGCCTGTTGTCCAGCTCCTTGTCCAGCTTGGCGTCTGACGTGATGATGCAGCCGAGGTAGGTAAACTGGTGTACAGACTTCAGTTCGGACTCGCCGATGGTGATGTGGGGAGGGCGATGCTCTTCCTTGGGTGCTGGCTGATGAAGGACCTCCGTCTTTTTCAGACTGACCTCAAGTCCAAAGAGCTGAGCGGCATCTGCGAAGCAGGACGTAATGCGCTGCAAGGCTCTCTCTGTGTGTGCAACGAGGGCAGCGTCATCAGCAAAGAGCAGCTCACGAATCAGTTGGTCTAGGGTTTTCGTGTGGGCCTGCAGTCGTCTGAGGTTGAACAGGCTGCCATCGAGACGATACCTGATGTACACTGCGTCGTCATCGTCGAGGTCCACTGTGGCCTGCTTCAACATCATGCTGAAGAAGATGGTGAAGAGGGTAGGTGCCAGCACGCAGCCTTGCTTCACGCCGTTGCGAATGGGGAATGGTTCTGAGAGGTCACTGTTTAGTCTGACCTGGCCTTGCTGGTCCTCGTGGAGCTGGACGATCATGTTGAGGAACTTTGGGGGACAGCCTAGTCGCTCCAGGATCTCCCACATACCTTGCCTGCTCACAGTGTCAAACGCTTTTGTTAGGTCGACAAACGTTACGTACAGCCCTTTGTTCTGCTCGCGGCACTTCTCCTGAAGCTGTCTCAGCACAAAGACCATGTCGGTGGTACTCCTGTTGGCTCTGAAGCCACACTGGCCCTCTGGGAGGTGGTCTTCAGCGATGGCAGGTACCAGCCGATTCAGGAGCAACATTGCGAGAATTTTCCCGGCAATGGACAGCAGAGTAATTCCACGATAATTTGAGCAGGCAGACTTCTCTCCTTTGTTCTTGTACAGGGTGATGATGACTGCATCACGGAGATCCTTTGGTAGTGTTCCTTTTTCCCAGCAGCAGAGAAAGAGGTCGTGGAGCTTGTTGTGCAGTGCTGGGCCTCCATGTTTCCATATCTCTGGCGGGATTCCGTCAATGCCTGCTGCTTTGCCACTCTTGAGCTGGTGGATGGCTGTGAGGGTCTCTTCGGCGGTGGGCGGTTCGTCCAATTCAACCTTTAGTGGAAGGTGTGGGATTTGGAGGATGACTGTTTCTTGAACAGTGCGCTCAGCGCCGAAGAGGTCCTGAAAGTACTCCGACCAGCGGTTCAAGATGGAGGTATTATCTGTGAGGAGTGCCTGTCCATCAGCGCTTCGCAGGGGACTTTGTACCAGGTGCCTAGGGCCATACACTGCTTTCAGTGCTTCGTAGAAGCCCCTGTAGTCACCGTTGTCAGCGCAGAGCTGGGTCCTCTGTGCGAGTCTGGACCACCACTCGTTCTGGAGTTCTCTAAGCTTGAGCTGGAGACAGCTGCAGATGAGGCGGAAGGCAGACTTCTTCACAGGGCAGGAAGGCTGGGCTAGGTGGGCCTGGTGGGCGGCTCTTTTTTTTGCTAGAAGTTCCTGGATCTCTACGTCGTTTTCGTCAAACCAGTCTTTGTTCCTCTTTCTAGCAAAGCCCAAGACTTCCACAGATGATTTTACAATAGCAGTTTTCAGTTGTTCCCAGAGTGTTTCAGGGGAGGAGTCTGCTGGATCAACTGTGTCTTTGAGCATGCGCTGTAAATCGGCCTGAAGGGCAGCTTTCTTGTCGTCACGCTGAAGGCTGGCAACATCAAGCTTTTTTTGGGGGGGCCCCCTTTCTATGCAGTGTAGTAGTAATGAAATACTTATTAGTGTGTATGACCGCTCAAAATTTATACTACACACACACACACACACACACACACACACACACACACACACACACACACACACACACACACGAACGGAGAAAAGACACCAGGAAACGTGAGACGCGGCTGGACTGACTCAAGTGAAACTATTGACGACTACTGAGTCATCTGGCGATATCGACAAACTGAGAAAATAACTAAACAAACCTGCTGGCATTTTCCGCAATTATGCATGATCTAGAATTTACTCAGTAACGCCAAAGATCCTGCATAGAAAGATAAACCAGCTCCTCTTTAGTGTATAGCAGAAAAACGAGGTCGGCCGAGGAGTTGCTTCCCTTGTTCTGTCCATGTACGCAGCCGGTAAACACACGATGGTATTAGGTATTACCATTACAAAAACATCACCACGAGCAAATGCAGTGTATCCCTAGATGTTTCATGCTACATGGTGCAGGCCTCTTTGATAATACAATCTGTGATGTGGAATGGAGGGCGGAGTGGGGGGGGGGGGGGGGGGGGAGGAGGTGGGTGGTGGTGGTGATGTGCAATATTTTGTTTTAAATGGTGTGAATCTACAGAGTTGTTTACATGTCTAAGTGTTAACATGTACTTCAAGTTGTGTTGTTTTAATGCTTACTTATAATGTATTTGAATGTTATCATTTCTCTTTCATTTAGTTTTTCTGTATTATTTATTCATGTGTTAGTGAGAAGCGCAATTTCAGCAAGTATCAACCAGCCATGATTCAGAAAGATTTTCCTTTGCAACTTTCTTTCCGTTGAGCATTTGAGCATCCAATTGCACAGCATGCATCGCCTCCACCTTCTCTCCGGCGCGTCGCCATGTTACACATGGAAGTAACAGGGGAAGTAACTCTGGTGCTGGCCTCGCGAAAACAAGCCAGCTGGAGTATTTTACTATTTAGGATCTTTAGTAACACGCACGGCTATACAATGCACTGATGTCTTCTTAGACGAAATCGGCTACGCGCTGAGACGACAGCGATATGTAGTCGTCTGGCTTTCATGTGTTTTGTCTGAACACCGCAATCAACCGCAAAATGAATGACGCGAGGCATAGTTTTGTTTTGGACTGGGTACATAAATTATATTGAGCAACATTTTGCTTAATATATTGCCGATAACCGACAGATGTGATTACTTGACCCGAATCAAATGTCCTCGTCTTAGGACTCGGACGTTTTGATTCGGGTCTCGAAATCACATCTCGCCTGTTATCGGCACTATATCAAGCAAATTGCTGCTCAATATGGTATAATATCATGTTCATGCTTTCTCGCACAAGAAAAACAATCTTCACTAATGAAGGCCGAACAAGCGAATTCCCACTTTGAGCATCACCAGATAATGGCAGCAAACTTGGTTATTGTGCCTATGTGATGATAACAAGGCTACTGAATCATGATTTCCCAGTAAGCACTGAAAGGTCCTCAGCCAACGACGGCCGAGGTGGGCCCGCGCACGGCTGTGCGCGGGCCCACTGCAGCCGTCGTGGGTCCGAAGACGTTTTGCTGCTGGGGTTGTCAAGATGATGTGCAATGTAGACATTCATGCACAGTGAGGCGGCACACGACTTGTCGGTTATCTTGAACCGGCTTTTGCCAGTTCAAGAACTTCTGCAGTTTGGGGGAAAAAAAAAAAAAAAAAAAATCAATGTCTGTCATAGCAAGCATATATTCTCATGTGCCTTTTCCTCTCTCTGTCTTGTCCCGGGCTTGTAATCTACTGTTTATGCGATGATAAAAATATTGCTTAACATCATAAATTGAACTCCCGGTTTGATTTAGGCTAATGGTCAGTTTTCAAAAAAGATCACAAAGAAACCGAAAAATGACTGCCGTCGCAAAACAAGGAGAGTTACCAAACTGTTATGCACTTTCTGATTAAACCTGTGTATCAATTATAAGTGCTCGTTTACTTTAACCTGATGTTTGTGGTTTTTGAGACCCATCGACTTCTTACATCTTCGCATAGGCTAAGCAGCAGATAAATGCACTGTCAGCAAATGTTTCGTTTAGTCATCCGAGCATTTTTGAAAACAAAATATCATGAGAGAACTGCACACAAAGCAAATCATGATAAAATCAATGTCTGTCCGTTACGCGGCTGGAATTCACTGCGTCACCAAGTCGTTGTGTTTGTTTGGAAGATACTGTATAGTGATGTTCAGTCATTGACTCTGTGTAATGTCAAAATAGACTAATGATCAAAACTTAAGGGCAAACCCCACGTTTTTGTGTCATTGTTTATCGTCGCAAGTACGCTAATAAAATACAATGTTCTTTCGATCCAAATGGGTTAAAAGTTGACCTTAGACTGTCCACTGTACAGGGAACAATAGACAACAATTCATCAATTTCCACGAACGTGTCAAATGCACGTGAAACATCGTCAGTTTTTGTGAAAAGCTGTGCGATATTGGCAAGGGTACCAAAGGCAGGCAGTTGGAAAACCTCGGTAGAGTCGTGATGCACGTGTTAAAGGGGTCAGTCGTGAACATTGAGCGCTTCTGTTTCGCTACAAATACAGTACGGGCATAATTGTCACTTTTCTAACCATGCCACCACGACAAAGCCTAACGCCAGTAGATCAAAGCCGGGCGCTAGCATGGCTGCAGGATGGAATTTCCGGACGAGAAGTTGGGAGACGTCTTGGGGTGTCCCATTCAGTGATCCAGAGGCTGCTGGCACGATTCCAAGAAACTGAAAGGGCAGAACGACGACCCTGCTCAGGACGCCCGCCCTGCACCAGCAGAAGGGAGGACAGATACCTCTGCGGTGTGGCGGCTCTGCGCGACCGAACTGTCACGTCAACCTCTCTGCGACGCCCACTGATGCAAGCTGCAAACGTTAACGTCAGCAGAAGCACAGTCTGCCGATGTCCCCGCTAAATTGGCCTGGCTGATGCAGAATGAATGAATGAATGATACTTTATTTCTCAAGGATGGAAACAATAGGCGCACAGGCCTCTTTTCATGTTTATCCTTGCTAAACTACAACATTAAAACAATATGTTAACAGCACAAAACAAGCGGCTACACCCACAGGTCACTTGCATTACATTCCAATACAAGTTCCAAACTCGCTGAAGATTACACACATACACAGCAAAATGACAGGGTCTTGGGGGGGGGGGGGGGGGGGGGTGCGATGTAAAGTGTGTTTATAGAAAGCGACTGCACGCTTATGATACAGCTACTTACGCATGTGTAGGAATTTAGTGAGCAGGCAAAACACCATGATAAAGAGAGATATTATGTAAAAGCTAAGAAGTGCAAAACGGAGGACCACAGGAAATCATTGACATGACTTTTTTGGACATATTATCTACGTTTCTTTCAAGTTTGCTCAGAGATGTATTTAAAAGCTTTCGTCCTAAACAATGGAAGATGTCTCGTTTGCTGTATATGTGGAGGAAGTGAGTTCCATAAATAGGCACCCGCGTAAGAAAGGCTGGATTTAAACAAGTCGATTCGGGGCCGTTCAATGACGAGACTGTTCCTCAAAGGGCTGTAAACCCTTTCGCTCTCAGTGAAAAGCTTAGCCAGGTAGAGGGGGGCTTTCCCGTTCAGTGCTTTGTGCATAAGTACGCACTTATTAAACGTAAGGTGTTGATGTAAAGGAAGGAGCCCTGTTGCCTGAAGCTTTTCCTCCAAAGTTAGACAGGGGATTGGGAGGATCAGTTTAACTGCGCGATTGTATAGACAATTAATCCGCTTAAGGTTAGCCTTACTACAGCCGTCCCAAATAGTAGATGCGTAGTCAATGTGAGGTTTAATGTAGGAGTTGAAAAATAGCTTTCGTGTCTTAGTATCAATGATAGATTTTAATCTTGACAGTAAAAATAGCTTCTTTGATAATGTTTTCCCTAGTTGTGTTAGATGGGGCAACCAGCACAGTTGGTCATCAACAATTACCCCGAGGAGGTGATATTCCTTGACTTGCTCAATGGGAACTGAATCAAAAGAGAGGTTAAGTGAATGGGGGCGGAGCTGATGCTTTTGGCGTGTTGTGATTAGCATGCTTTTCGTTTTGGATGGATTTACAAGCATTTGATTATTTTTGCACCACAGTGAGACCTCCTGAAGACTAAGATGAAGATTGCTTGATATTTCAGGTACAGTTCTTCCGCCAGCGTGACTGAGTTGAATCATCGGCAAACATGTCACATTCGCTGTTTGGATTGGATATATAAAGTGGAAGATCATTTATAAACAAACAGAAAAGTAACGGTCCTAGTATGAATCCCTGGGGCACGCCATACTCAACACGCTTTTCAGAAGAGAAGGTAGCATTGATGTACACAGTTTGAATTCTCCCTATGATATATGAACGAAAGAATGAGTGTCCCTGGGCTGTTATTGTTAAAGTAACAGTCTAGTTTCTCTAATAAAATTTCGTGGTTTATAAGGTCGAACGCTTTTTTTTAGGTCTATAAAGAAAGCACCAGACATTTTGTTTCTGTTGATGTTGAGCAGCCAAGTGTCAATCATACGAACCAAGGCAGTGTGACACGAATGTTTAGGGCGAAAACCAGATTGATATTTATTCAGGAGAGACTTTTCTTCCAGGAATTCGAGAAGATGTTTGTGTACATGCTTCTCAATAGGCTTCGATAGAATAGATAATATGGATATAGGCCGAAAATTATTTGGATCAGATGTGTCTTTTGTTTTAGGTATAGGTACCACTTTAGATTTTTTTAAAGCCGCCGGAAAAATATTATTTTGAATACATAGGTTGTAAATATAGGTTAAGCTTTCCACAATGTATGGAAGAGAAAGTTCGAGGATAAAACCATTGATACCATCAATGCCAGCTGACTTTTTGTTCTTGAGACTAGAGATAAATCTGCCCACTTCATGTACAGCGATGCAGGGGATATTAAAAGCATCGCCCGCGGACAGTCTTTGCTTACAAAAGTCAATAAGCTTCTGCGATGCGACATGTTCCACCTGATCCAAACCTTCAGCATGTAGTAAAGATTTCGGGGCTAAAATGAAATGGTCGTTAAATGCATCGGCTGTAAAGGTTGGCAGTCGTAATTGCAGAACGATTTTTACTATTGTTAGTTAGTAAGTTTAAAACTTTCCATATTGAAGACGGATTCCCGCCGCGTATGGTTTTCTCTATCAGTGCTTTGTGTGCCTCCCGGATAAGGTATTTGACTCTGTTACGTAACCTTTTGAACTCAATAAAATCTTTGTCCCGCTTGGCTCGATTTCTGGCTTCCATGGTTTGTTTAATCTCCTCCGTAATCCAGGTGGGGGGCTCACGGCACCGGACTCGTTTCCTTTTTAAAGGGACATGCTTATTTAGCACTCCGAGGAACAGCTCAAGCCACAGTGAGAGCGCTACATCAGGGTCATTGTGATTGTAAACTTCATGGAACGGCAAAAAACTGAGGTCATGAAGGAAACTATCTCTATCTAGTTTTCTAAAACATCTGTAAGTAATGTATAAATGTCGGGTTCGGCTCTGTTTAGGAACATAACATGACCATGTACAGGTGATGGGAAAGTGGTCACTGACAGCTAGTGAAGGGACATCAGTTTCAATGCTAGCTTGAGGGTTGTTAGTATAGATGTGGTCAATCAAAGTACACGAAGAGTGGGTTACTCTGTTTGCAGTGGTAATCATCTGTTTTAGTCCAAACAGCATTGTTGTACATTGCCACATCGAATGGGGTTTTGAGATGTCAATGTTAAAATCACCGAGAATGAGTATATCCCTGCCTGTGTCATTCACTTTATCCATCACCTGTACAAAGTCGTCATACCACTCGGCAGTGGATGCTGGATTCCTATACACAAAGCCAACTAGCAGTGGCGAAGTGTTAGGAAGCTTGACTTCCAACCACACGCATTCCACCTCCTTTGTCTCAAGAGCAGCAGTGAGAACAACCCTCACTCCAATCAATCGCAGAGCCCGGGATGCCTGGTGTCGTCAACATGTGAGGTGAAACAGACTCCAGTGGACTCAGGTTCTGTTTACTGATGAGTCACGGTTCACTGTGTCCTTCAACGACGGCAGGGTGAGGGTCTGGAGACGCCAGGGCGAGCGATTCACGGATGGATGCGTCCAAGACGTGGATCGCTACGGAGGAGGCTCAGTCATGGTCTGGGCAGGCTTCAGCAGGGAAGACAGGACCCTCCTCCACGTCATCCGAGGCACCCTGACTGGACTCGCTATCGGGACGAGATTGTGCAGACTCTCATCCAGCCAGCTCTCCAAGCCATAGGCGACAATGCTGTTCTGCAGGACGACAACGCTCGACCTCATCGCGCCCGTGTGGTGGATGAGTACCTTGAGCAACGGGGTGTCATGACGATGGAGTGTCCAGCTCGTTCACCTGATCTGGCTCCCATCGAACACCTCTTGGACGTGCTGAGGCAACGTGTAGTCAGCACCCCCCCCCCCCCCACCTCAAGGCGTCCCCCAGCTGACTCAGTTCCTGCATCAAGGATGGGAAGCGATCCCACAACATGTTCTCCGAACCCTGGTGAACTCCATGCGTCAACGCTGCATTGAATGTTTAGCTGCAAATGGTGGGTACACTCTCTACTGACTGGACCAGTCTCAGTTGTGTGACTTTTCAAATGAGGGGTGGGTGAACATTCTAACGTACTGTTGTTGTTACAATTGCTTGATGTACTCAAAACTTAAATGAAATTGTTACTGAATAAATTAGCAAAGTACTGACTTCAAGTATTGTTACATTATTTGTGTGGTGTTGTCGGTGCGTCTGCGATAAAAAGTGGCCCTTAAGTTTTGACCATTAGTATAGTTAATGAAACACTGAGTTTGTTCGGTATGTGGCCGGAATACTAAAGAGAAAACAATGCCTCAGCACAGAAAACAACAGAACGTCAAAAAAGAAGACCTACTTTTCCGCTTCCATCGATGGCACAGATCCCAGCGCGATGATCAACAAGTTCCTCTTTGATTCAGGCGTTGAACCAGGCTCCTGGGCCGGCTTGCTCCACACCAGTCGTCATCATTTACAAAACCATGTCCACTTGAAGATAATGGGCAGATCATATAATCATTATCTCTCAGCCCTTCCCCCCCCCCCCCCCCCCCCCCCACACACACACACATTTTCCCCCTCATCCTCTATGTCCGACGACATCCCATCATTTGCCCGTACACCATTCAGACGTCCACTCCATGTTCCTTTTCCAGTTTTTGGTGGGACCGGACTGGCTGATCAAACTTCCGTCTTTATACCACAGTGTAAGAAAAGAGGCGAGTTTTTGTGGCCCGAGTTGTCCGTTGATGGCCACTGCGGGTTTTGTAAATGGGGCGGGTCATGCGCGGGAACTTCGTCAACTTGCTTTGTCTGAGGATGCAAATGGAAGATTTTTTTTTTTTTGACCAGCAAGACTGAGGCATGGATTCTTACGAGCCCCTGCAACTGCAGTGGGTCATGAGAATCTGTGCCTCTTTCAAATGGAGTAGGTAGGGGCCTATGTCTGGCTCCGCCGGGGAGCCTTCTCAGTCTCTCGGAGCATACTCTCTCCTCTGCGCTTTTGTTTCAAACCATCTGGCGGTATCCACATTAGTGAACAATTACCCCATTCCCCGACACAAGCGACTCAAGATCTCGGAAAATTGTAAGGCTCCACCTCCACCTCTTCCTTTTTTTTTTTTTTTTTTTTTTGTTTTGTTTTGAGGGGGTGGGGTGGGGTGGGGTGGGGGGTCCATTTTGTGGTTGTTCAATAACAGAAATAAAGAAATGGAATACTTTGCCCCCACCACCTCCTTTCTTCCTATTCCGCCCATCTTGCGCTTGTTCAATCGCGGAATGATTTAAATTCATGGGAACAAACCTGTGGGTAGAATGTTCTTCAAATAACGCGCTGAAGAAGGGCAATCGGACCACTTGAGATATGAGGACAGGCTTGAAAGCACACTGGTTGTCTCCCTCGATTCGCTGCGCTTTTCAGCGCAGCGAATCGAGGGACACAACCAGTGTGGGTGAGGGGATGGAGTTGGAAGATGAAGGGGAGGGGGGGGGGGTTTGGGGGGGGGGGGGGGGGGGAGTCGCGGGGTTAGTTGAAGGAAAGGTTTCGATTTTAGTGGACAAAATGACGTAAATCGATCCCATTGCTGTCCATGCTTTTCCCGGAGTTGCTTACCACGATTCCTACCGGCAGTGACGCGCTTGACAAGAGGTCGAGACGCGATACCATACGAAAACATGGTCCGCCTTTGAAAGCCGTATAGAACGTTGAGTGACTGCGGGAAAACGTGAGCGGACTTAGTTTTGTGATCTATACCTCGGATCAAAAGAAAAATTTGTCAGTCAGCTTGGCGTGAGCACTACAGTTTTATAAATCTGAATCTTATATGGAATTCCAGCGCTGAGGAGATCATTTTTGAATTCTTCAGTGCACATATCAGGAAATTGCTCGACTGACCGTCTTAGTTCCAGGGTTGTGCCTGATTATAGCTTGGCTCCTGTCCAGGGGCCCAAACACTTGACTGATTATTAACATGATGAATTTGTAGTTTGCAGTTAGCGTTGGATGTGAAAAGATTGAAAAGAAATGTTGATGCAAGAAAAGCGGTATTTTCTTTTGGATTGTCCTTGTTATTGAAGACTGTGTGAGTTTCGACTCAAATAAATAATAATAAACGCGAAGTTAATCAAGAACAAAACGTACACAGTTTAATACGATACGTTTATAAAAAATAAAAAAAAAACTTCTGCTCGGCATGGTGAGTATTTTCCCAGTTTAACACAATCGAGACGTGCCGCATCCGGATACGCGGCATAAAGCTGCGTAACCGGATGCGTCACGTCTCGAATAAATTAACCCATTCAGTCCCGACACAGCACAGCAAGATATGGCTCGACCATGATAGTTCAAGGGTAATGCCAGAATAGCTTGGCGCCTATAGGTGCCAAGCTATTCTGGCACCACCCTTGAACTATCACGGTCGATCTGTCTCCTGAATTGCAATGCAGTCCTCAGAGGACAAATCCAAAATGTGGGGATTTCGTACCTGGGACACAATGAGTTAATCTTTTTAAAAGTCTCAGCATCAGCTATTGATTGTCGACCCTCGGGTAACGTGTCCCCTGCCACAGCTAGCCCGGCGTACACTGATGTACTCGATGTTAAAAAAAAAAAAAAAAAAAAAAAAAAAAAAAAAAGAAGTAATGAGCAGCAATTTAAGTAGGCGTTAAGTTTTAAACCATCCCCTGAAAACACATTGTTCAGGGTCTTGGTTTAAATCGGAAAATTCAACCTGAATACAAAATACAGTAAAACAAATCCAGTGAAGGCATTACAGTTTGGTTTGTCAAGTAAATCTTGAGTTTTGTGTGTGCAGAGTCAGTTCCTACATAGTTTGGCGTAGAATTAGAAGAAGCCTGACCGGCCACCTCGCACGCAGCCAAGCGTTAACACAAACGTGCCAAATACGGATACGCGACATAAAGCCGCGTTTCACTGGATGTGGCACATCTGGAATGAGTTAATTGATCCGGCTTTGCTGCGTGCACTGCAGTAGGCAAACCATTTTCAGTGTGAAACCATGCCCCTTCGATCGATGAGAGTTCGATATTCAATAGAGCTGAACAAAGGTACATCAAGTGACTCACTTTTGTAGCCTGCCCTTTATATGTTATATATACATATACAAGTATTAAAATATATATGATATATCATCTTTGTATCGTAGTATCAGAATCAGTTTCGCTTACTTTGTTTAGTTTCTTCCTGCTTAATTATTTTTCCTTTCACCCCCCCCCCCCCCACACACACACACACACACACTGTTTTATCCTATAAATCGTTTTGTTTTTTAAATTTTCTTTCTTCATTCAGTTTTTATTTGTCTCTCACCCCCTTCCCCCTTCCCACCACCCTCCCATCCCCCTAAAAGAAGATAATGTATCCCCTTCCTTTAACCCCCACACAACCACCCCCACCCACCCGCATACTTCTTCCTGCACGCCCCTGTTTCGATCTGGTAAAACGGGACCTCGGGCCGACGTCAGCCTTAGCAGGGTGGCCCGCGCACGGCTGTATGCGGGCCAGCTAAGGCTTACGTCGGCTCGGGGATCTTTTGCTCTATCGATCGCTCATCCAGTCACTTTCTTGTGCAAAAGAAACAGATTCAAAAATGTGTCCCTGCACTGATTACAGGCCGGGCTGATGAAAATCTATGCCGCTTTCTTCGACTGTACCTCAAATGGAGGGAGTCATTCCAGGTTAGGTCAGTATTGTCCTAGAAAATCCACTGATTTGCAAGAGACATAGATTCACATGTGACCCTGCAGCCGAAGGGGCACATGAGAATCTATGCCTCTTTCATAAACTGACGGGCGCGACTATCCCTCGATCAGAGGGAGATAAGACGGGTAAGACGTAAGCCTGTTATCAGTGATGTCCCCTTTTGCTTTGGGTTTTTGTCCTTTATCATGTAGTGGCATGTTCAAACACTAATCACCATCCATATGGCCTCTCTCTCAGACCCACATTCAATCTTTTCGCTTGCTGCAGCGTTTCCAGTTCCATCGTCAAGGGTTTAACCCTACTGCGCATGCAGCCACGGGTACTCAAGTGTAAACCGGACCGACTATGCCGGCTGCGGCACGCACCACTGAGGAGATTAACTCATTCAGCCCCGACACACCACAGCAAGACATGGATCGAGCATGACAGTTCAAGGGTAGTGCCAAAATAGCTTGGCGCATAGCGCGCCAAGCTGATATGGCACCAACCTTGAACTGTCATGATCGATCTGGCTCTGTAATTGTGATACCGTCGTTCAGAGGGCAAGTCACAGTCCTTAGGGCAACTTCAAAATATGGGGATTTTGTTCCTGGGATAGAATGTGTTAAATTCATTGTATTTTTCATCCACCAGGGCCGCAGTAATATCTAACATACAGCAAATTAAAAACAACAACAAAAGCAAACAATTTAACACCTTCACTGCCAGAAGACGCAGATTGCGTTTTGGAAATCATTGTATTTGTAAATTAAACTGACGTCAAAGATTCTTAACCGTCACAGGAGCATGGATGCAAAGTGGTTTCAGCAAAAAGATCTTATGAGGACCTATGGTTCTTCAGGGGTGGATCTGGAGAGGGGGGGGGGTTGTAGGGGTTCCTGACACCCCCCTCTCCCAAGTTTAATGTTTTGGCTAGTTTTCCCACACGCACGCCCCCCCCCCCCCCCCCCAAGCATCGGGGAGGCCTTTGTATCAGGTTGAAGGTCCCAAACAAAATGTTGGAACCCCCCCCCCCCCTCCGAGGTGACTGATCCGCCCCTGCTCTTACATTTGGACGGTTTTTCTAGGCAGTAAACGGGCTAATACTTTTGACAGGTTTGACACCACGAGTCCTTTGGACAAAATTCCCGGATTCCCATAGCTGTACTCTGATGACTACAACATACCTTCTGGAGAGACATATGAACCATGTATGTTTCCGAGTTAAACGTATTATTAAAACAAAACAAAAAAAAAAAAAAACCACACACACAAACCCCAAACCAAACCCCAACCAAACAAAAACAAACAAACAAACAACAACAACAAAAACCAACCATGAACTTCATTTAGACATTTTAACCCTTTGACTGTCGTTAGCGTTTTTGTTTGAGACGATTCTCGCAGGAATCACCTCGACAAAAAGTGCTACCGACAGCCGAAGGACTACCCAGAACTGATGCTGCATGATTCCAGTGCAGAGATGACGACAATGCGACGAATAAATAAATAAAATAAAATGTAAGAAAAAATAAAACAAGTAAATAAATAAATAAATGACAAATAAAGAAATAAACCATCGTCTCGCGTCATACGTGCCTCGGCGTTAGTGCTGGGCACACAAATTCATTTTATAAGAAGATAAAAGTTTTCAGATGCAAGTTTGGCATGGGACAGGACCATATGGAGGGTGATAGATTATTGAACCACAGCTATTGAAAGAACCGCCAGAACCGCCTGCGTGTATCCTCCCCGCGAACCCCCTCCCCCACACCCCCGGGCCTCCCTCTGGAGTCCAGACCAGCAGCACCTTACAGCTGCAAGAGGTACAGATTCTCATGAGCCCCCACAGATGGGATCTCAAGGTGCCAGCCAAAGGCATATATATTCTTGTGATTAGCTGAAATTCCGTCTTCAGCAGCAAGAGACACAGACCCTCATGAGCCCCTGCCGCTGGCATAGTTGTACAAAATCCTTGATAAACGTTCTGAATGTTTTACTATGATGCTGGACAAAAGGGCAAACTGTAATAACTAGTGAAATTTGAATGTCGTCAAATGAAAAACGTTTCTGCTCCACTTCTCCGTTATACGAAGGAAAGTTCCTGTCCTACGACTGCTACCACGGGCAACAGAAAACCTCTGTTACCTGTGCTTACTCACATGAATTGAGAGAGTCCTTAATAGCTCAAACGTCGGAGCAGGAGAGCGAAGGGCCGGGTCGTGGGTTCGAATCCCGTCCCGGCCCCGGTAGCTGGACTCACAATCCAGAGGGAAAAAACGGATTTGTTCAATAGCATGTCCGTTGAAAGGTCCTGGTAAATCAAAGTGGCACAGTTGGAGTGCGCCTGAGTTGATCAGTGTTCAGGTCGTACTCCATAGGCAATAGATTTCCCTGTCCCCCATAACCCGCCCGTCAGGGCCGTCCATGATCACCTCGGTGCTGTGGACGTTAAACCCCCGAACTAACCAACCAACATGAATTGAGTATTGGGGGGGGGGGGGAGGGGGGGGAGGGGTGAAGGGGGAGAGAGAGGGGGGAAGGGGGAGGAGCTGGGGGGGGGGAGTTAGGGGGGAGGGTTTGAAGGGGCACGAGGAGGCCCTGGTTCAACTTCACGATTACTTTGTGTCGTCAATCTTTCTAACAAGAGATGTTCAGTTTGAACTAATATTGCACATTTTTCTTTTTTGGCTCAATTTCACGAATACTTCTTGTCGTTAATCTTCATAACAAGAAGTGTTCAATTTGGACTAATATTGTACACTTTGCTTTTATTTATTTTATTTTATTTGTTTTATTTTATAATGACGGTAACCGAAAATACACCAATGACGCGTCGCAATTTCACACACTTCCTCGCCTTCGTTCTTTTCAACCGGTTTCTCTGGGGATAGACAGTCGCTGGCACAAAGCACCCGGCAGCAGGGTGGCCGCTGGATTAATTCCGCGCTGTGTTCCTTGTCCAGTAGTGCATTTAACCCGACCTAAGACCTCCTTCGCGTGAGGATGTAAATGTGTATGGTCTCCCCCATCATGAGAGTCGTCAGTCGCATTGTAGGTGCCCCGCAATCAGCGTTCAACTCATTCGTTCGTTTTGTAAGGAGACACACGTTTGATGCAAGTTCAGCATGGGGCGGAACCAGATCCAACGCAGCAAAAGGTCCTCGGGCCGACGTCAGCCGCAGCAGGCACGCGCACGGCACAGCCGTGCGGCGCGTGCCTGCTGCGGCTGTCGTCGGCACGAGGACCTTTTACGCGCAAGGAATGCCAGTGGAAGGTGACGGATTATCGGCTGCATAGTTTCAGGACAGTCTGAGAATCTAGGCATAGTGCTTTGCGCCGACGGCAAGGTTTGACAAAGGGACTGAGTCGGCCGGGAGGCGCACATGTGGTGGACTCCCCAAGCTCCCGGCGCGAGTCTCACGTGCAGACAAACGAAGAGAGGCGACAGTGGCGCCCCCTTCCCACGGACGTCGATGGCTCGTGCGGCGATAAACCACTCACCTCGCTACAGGCCTCAGCGGTGGGATGTGGGGTTGGGGAGCGGATGGGGATGGGGGAAGCGCTTTGGACGCTCGTTATTTTCTTCTAAGTCTTATATTTAGGATGTGAGTTGGTGTGTTCTTATCCCGCCAGTAGTCAACAAAAGACCCAGGGGCGGATCAGTTACGTCGAGTGTGGAAGAGGGGGGGGGGGGGTCCAACCTTTTGTTTGGGACCTTCAACCTCACACAAAAGGCCTCTTGACGCTAGACCTTGCATCCAGTAACCGAAAAGCCAAAAAATCAAACAACAGGGCGGAGGGGTGTGTGTGTGTGTGTGTGTGTGTGTGTGGGGGGGGGGGGGTGTCCAAACTCCCCAAAAAGGACTTTCCTATAGCATTTTAAAGAATTTTTAGCCGGGTGGGAGTTGGGGGGGGAGTGGGGGTGGGTGGGAGTGGGGGTGGGGGGTGTTCCGGAACCCCTGGAAACCCTCGCCCCAGATCCGTCCATGAGACCTTCGTAGATACATATGCCTGTGTTGCATGCGACAAAAAGAAACGAAGCATTGATCCGACTGTAAGTGCCAGAGGGGTATATACATACCAAGGGGATTTACTCAGCGCTGGACAGACAGTTAGATCCCCTGCCCCCACCTATCAGGCAACCAAACGCCAGCTCACAGAAAAATACGCAGGTATAGAACAAGACGATTATATACATCCCTAAAAAAAGGATGCATCACGTCAAACCTATAACCCATGTCTTTTTCTGGAACTTAGGAAGTAGGTAGGTGAAACACACATACACAAACAAGAATGGTCGGGTAAATACCCTGACTTCCCACAGTAGATGCACAAGACAAAATACAACAGTGTAACGATACAAATTTTGCTGAGTAATTCCCCTTGGTATGTGTACAGTTCTACCAGCGCTAGCCTCAGCTATCTGGTTTGTGAGTATTCTATAACTCGAGGCAACATTTGTATCGTTGCATTGTTGTGTATTGTCTTGTGTATAACTTGGCTTGACGTGATGCATTTGTTTATTTTTAAAGCCCGGATGAAAAAGGAGGAAAAATAACATAAAGTAAAACCTACGCCGTCAAAACTACTAGTCCTCGATCACTAGTAGGACATAAAAATGGAACGAACAACAACAACAAAACATCCCCCTTTTTTAGGGATGTATATGATCATCTTGTTTTATACCTGCGTATTTTTCTGTGGGCTGGCGATTGGGTGCCTGATAGGTGGGGGCAGGGGATCTAACTGTTTGTCTGTCCAGCGCTGAGTAATTCCCCTTGGTGTGTACAGTTCAACCAGCGCTAGCCTCACTTATCTGATTTGTGAGTGCCAGAGGGGGTTGACACGTTTTTGAAGTAGAATGTATCCGAAATACTTAAACATTGTCTTTTGAGCTCTGTCAGTCCCGACACACCACAGCAAAATATGGCTCGACCATGATAGTTCAACGGTGGTGCCAGAACAGGCTTGGCACATATAGGCGCCACGTTATTCTGGCACCACCCTTGAACGATCATGGTCGATCTGTCTCCTGAATTGTAATGCAGTCCTGAGAGGACAACTCCAAAATGTGGGTATTTTGTACCTGGGACACAATGAGTTAAAAAAAGTATTATTATTATTTATTTTATATACACTCGATTACAGTTCAGAAGGCAGAACGACTGTGATAGTTTAGGATGTTCCAGAGCAGCTTGAAGCAGATTACCTATCCGAAATACTACATGGACACAAGTTGCAGGGTAAAAATTCCCAAAATTATGATTGGTCCTTTTAAGACTGTGCCTAGTGCGCAAAAGCCATCGTGCCGACATCGGCAGCCGTTTCCCCGCGCACAGCTGTGCGCAGGGCAACCGGGCGGCCGACGTCGGCCCGATGGCCTTTTGTGCATTGAGTGGACTTCACTACAGTCCCGGCAACTGACCATGACAGCTCAAAGATGGTGCCTTAAAAAAATGCTTGACGTCAGAAAGGCGATACTCGCATCCGCAATTGATTCTGCATTGTACATCTCTGATGCAGGTTGTAATCATTAACTGAAAATATTAACTACGCATTGTTCAACGACTCATGAGAAATGTTCAGTGCAAGTTCTGCTGATTAGCCTTTTTGAGAAATTGTTCTGAAATGTATCTGAAATGGGTTATTTTACTTCAGCCATCTCTCAGTCAAATAACATTTCTTTAAAAAAAAATTAAAATATTTTTTTTTCAAAATTAAACGACCCCTACCCTTTCGGGGCCTGCCTCCCTCTCCTTAAAAAAAAAAAAAAAGGACAAGAAAAGAAAAGGATAGAAAATTCTCCCAAAGAAGCATACAATTCCAGTAATGGTCAATTAGAAATTCCATATATGGGTTTCAGAAACGTTATTGCACAAACAATTACATTTTTAGGACCGCATTTGCAGCAGAGACAGCAGACTCAACTCATTCCTGCCCACCCACCCACCCATCCACCATCTTCCCCCTTCTCTACCCCCCCCCCTCCCCCCGCTTTCTCCCCAGGGCCCTGCTTTCCCCTCTCCACGTGTTCCCAGCCCCACCCGCCTCTCCCCTTCCCTCCCCCTCTTTCCCAAAGCATGAACATCGAACTGGTACCGGCCACCTCCGTAACGGAAATCTATATTTTCTATGATTGACGTGAGAGCCAAATCGGCTGCTGCCCTGACAGTCTCAGAAAAACGGTAGGGTTCCTGAGAATCACACCTGCACCCAACACCTTCCTTTTGCAAGAGGCATTGATTCTCACGAGACCCCGCTTTCGCGGGGGCTCGTGAGGATCAATGCCTCTCGCTCGAAATTTTAACGTGTACTGATGTTCTCTAAGCAGCAGTAGAGTTCTGCGTTCGATGGAGACGAGATTGAGAAACACACCTGCATCAAACACCAAACGATTGCATGAGGCATTGATCCGCATGAGCCCCCGCTAAGGCGGGGGCCCATGAGAATCAATGCCTCTTGCTGGAGACATTTAAACCTATGTTCTCGAAGCAGCGGGGGTGCTTTGCGTTCGATCCGCGATGGGGAGGGGGTATTGGTGGTATTTGTCCGATCAACACGGGAACACCTGGCCGGTCGCACAGTCCTCTATTGCTGGCTCTTCCTGCTTCTGCAACCCGTGAGTTGAGCCCTCTGTGCGGCCCGTCTCTGTCTGTGGAACGCAGAGCTAAAGTGCGACAATATGTTATTGGTCGCAGGGGTTTGCTACACGGACCCTTGTAGGCCTGAGGGAGGTCAAAGGAACCATTGTACCCCGAAGGCCTGATGGTACAATGGTTCCTTTGACCTCCCGAAGGCCTAAAGGGTCCGTGCAGCAAGCCCCTGCTACCAATAACGTATTTGTTTTCATTCCTTCACTATTTTAGTAAAAGAAATCAAGAAGAAATGGTCAGACCTGGATCGCGCCAGACATGACTGACGTAAAAGGAATATATATTTATACATAATAGACTTATGACGTATTTTAAAATCTTTCATTACTTTGCCGTCTCCAGTATGTGCCTGTTGTTTCGAACAACACTAAGTAACTTTGTACTTTAGAACGTTTTAGTGATCTTTTATAGAACAAAATTGACGCCCAAGACGCGTCAGAAAGAGGGCTACAAAAAGTCCTCCATTTGTCGCTAAAAGGGTTTTTGTAGCTCGGTCATGTGGCACAGTTTGCGCTAAAGAGATTGGTCGTGTGACGTAGGGATGAAAATCCATCTATGTGCATATCGTATACTGTCAAAAGAAAACGATAGCAATTATGCTTATGTTTATTATTATGTTTTTGCTTATGTAAAATTAATCAGGTCTCGCTTGATATTTGTTTTCATATATTACTACTATTACTAGATAGTTCTTTCGAAAGTATATAAAACATCATTTCCAGGAAGACGTGATTTGTTTTCTTGTCGTCCATTTCGTTGTGTAGTTCACTCAGCGGTACACGGTGTGAAAACAAAATCAAAACTCCAATTTATTAAATAATAGTGATTGTGATGATGACGATGTTGTTGTTGTTGATGATGATGGTGATGATATTAATGATGATGATGAAGAGGATAGTAGTGATGATGATGATTTGTTTGCAACCGCAAGCGAGACGTGATATTTTCTTATCGTTCTTTTGGTCGTATAGTTCACTCAGCGTTGCGCGGTATAAAAACAATTCTTAAATGATGTTGATGATGATGATGATAATGATAATAATGATGATGATAACGAGGAGGATGGTAGTGATGATGACAACAACAATAATAATAATAATAATAATAATAATAATAATAATAATAATAATAATAATAATAATAATAATAATATAATAATAATAATAATAATAATAATAATACCTAGTTCCTTCGAAAGGATATTAAAAAAAAAAAACCAACATCATTTCCAGTCTAAAGTGGGATTCTAGAGTCTGTTCAGTGTTCATTGTCTCGTGAGAACCTCTGAAACTAGCCCGCAGACGGACGCTGTTCATTGTCACTTTTCCCTTCCTGTCGTCTGATTGATTGAGCTAGAGTATGCTTAAAGGGCTGTGTCGCGGTACATGTATATATACTAATAGCCAAAACTTAAGGGCCACCCCATTGTTTATCGTCGCAAGTACGCTAATAAAATACAATGTTCTTTCGATCCAAATGGGTTAAAAGTTGACCTTAGACAGTCCACTGTGCAGGGAACAATAGACAACAATTCATCAAGTTCTACGAACGTGTCAAATGCACGTGAAACATCGTCAGGTTTTGTGAAAAGCTGTGCGATATTGGTAAGCGAACCAAAGGCAGGCAGTTGGAAAACCTCGGTAAAGTCGTGATGCACGTGCTAAATGGTTCAGTCGTGAACACTGAGCACTTCTGTTTCGCTACAAATACCGGTACAGTAGCGGCATAATTGTCACATTCCTAACCATGCCACCACGACGAAGCCTAACGCCAGTAGATCAAGGCCGGGCGCTAGTATGGCTGTAGGATGGAATTTCCGGACGAGAAGCTAGGAGACGTCTTGGGGTGTCCCATTCAGTGATCCAGAGGCTGCTGGCACGATTCCAAGAAACTGGAATGGCAGAACGACGACCCTGCTCAGGACGCCCGCGCTGCACCAGCAGAAGAGAGGACAGATACCTCTGTGTGGCGGCTCTGCGCGACCGAACTGTCACGTCAACCACTCCGCGACGTCAGCTGATGCAAGCTGCAAACGTTAACGTCAGCAGAAATTGGCCTGGCTTCATGCAGAGCAGCAATGAGAACACCCGTCACTCCAGCTCATCGCAGACCCCGGGTTGCCTGGTGTCGTCAACATGTGAGGTGAAACAGACTCCAGTGGACTCAGGTTCTGTTTACTGATGAGTCATGATTCACTGCGTCCTTCAACAACGGCAGGGTGAGGGTCTGGAGACGCCAGGGCGAGCGATTCACGGATGGATGCGTCCAAGAGGTGGATCGCTTCGGAGGGGGCTCAGTCATGATCCGGGCAGGCTTCAGCAGGGAAAGCAGGATCCCCCTCCATATCATCCGAGACACCCTGAGAGGACTGCGCTATCGGGACGAGATTGTGCACGCCCTCATCCAGCCAGCGCTCCAAGCCATAGGCGACAATGCTGTTCTGCAGGACGACAACGCTCGACCTCATCGCGCCCGTGTGGTGGACGAGTACCTTGAGCAACGGGGCATCATGAGGATGGATTAGCCAGCTCGTTCACCTGATCTGGCTCCCATCGAGCACCTCTGGGACGTGCTGGGGCAACGTGTAGTCAGCAACCGCCCCCCCCCCCTCCCCCACCTCAAGGCTCCCCCCCCCCCCAGCTGACTCAGTTCCTGCATCAAGATTGGGAAGCGATCCCACACCCACATGTTCTCCGAGCCCTGGTGAACTCCATGCGTCAACGCTGCATTGAATGTTTAGCTGCAAACGGTGGGTACACTCGCTACTGACTGGACCAGTCTTGTGTGACTTTTCAAATGAGGGGTGGGTGAACATTGTAACGTATGCTGTTGTTACAATTGCTTGATTTACTCAAAACTTAAATGAAATTGTTACTGAATAAATTAGCAAAGTACTGACTCCAAGTATTGTTACATTATTTGTGTGGTGTTGTCGGTGCGTCTGCGATAAGAAGTGGCCCTTAAGTTTTGACCGTTAGTATATATATATATATATATATATATATATATATATAATATATATATATATATATATATATATATATATATATATATATATATATATATATATATATATATATATATATATATATATATATATATATATATATATATATATATATATATATATCCGCTCGTATTAGGCTTATTTTGAGTGTATAGGTGTCATCCCGGTGCAGACGGGGCCTACTGCGGCTGACGTCGGTCCAAGCAATTTTTGGGCGGGCCAACTGCGGCTGACGTCGGCCCGAGGACCTTTTGCCGCGCTGGGACCATGCAGTGCACTACTGTACTGTCGGTTTGCCACCTGCTAGTCCGTGGAAATAGGAAGGGCACAGTCTGAGAGGTCGCTCATTCAATACCCTTTCATTTGCAAGAGGCATAGATCCTCGTGAGCCCCTGCATTCGTAGGGGCTCATGAGGATCTATGCCTCTTGCTGGCCGAGATCGGCTTCAGCTGTATCTGTATGAGGTTTTAAGTTCGGCGTTACACGTAGGTCGAGATTTCACGTGCTGGTACATGTTGTCGGTAATGTTGGACATAAATAACGAAATCATAATTATTATTTTTTTTTTTTTAAATAAAAATATATTACAAATGTTTTAGCCAGCTGTAATTTTCATGCAGTTTTCTTTTTCTGTCTCTTAAAAAAAAACCGCCGATAGCAGAAAATATTTTATTTTAAATTTCTTTTGTGTCTCCCCCCCCCCCCCCCCCCCCCCTCCATGTTTTTTTTTTTTTAATCCTGAAAATCAAGACGATCGGTACACAAAGGTCACTTACTGACTTGACTGGTTACTGAGGTGCAATCCTTTTTTTCCCAGTGACATCGCAAATTGCATTTCTTTCTGAGTTTTAGTTTGCACCCTCATTGGCAGTTTGAAACTGTCAAAATACTGTACAAGCTACGTCGTTCTGATGCCATCTGAAAATAGACACTACATCTTGCCCGACCTCACACGGAACAAATAATAGAGACTACATCTTGCCCGACCGTGACCTCACACGGAACAAATAATAGAGACTACATCTTGCCCGACCTCACACGGAACAAATAATAGAGACTACATCTTGCCCGACCTCACGGAACAAATAATAGAGACTACATCTTGCCCGACCTCACACGGAACAAATAATAGAGACTACATCTTGCCCGACCTCACACGGAACAAATAATAGAGACTACATCTTGCCCGACCTCACACGGAACAAATAATCGTTTTTTTCTTTGTGGACTGGAATAACGGATTAGGCCAACTAGTGGTACCTTTTCATTACGCGCAAATCTTCAGTTTGATAGGTTTCTTTCATAGGAAAGAGTATTTTAATTTAAACAAGAAATCTTGAATGTTTAAACAAACAAACAAACAAACAAACAAACAAACAAACAAAC
>BTPG01000002.1:114855165-114885165 GCA_036245525.1 Semisulcospira habei
AAACAAACAAACAAACAAACAAACAAACAAACAAACAAACGCACACACGTACGCAATCACGCACGCACGCACACACTGAGCAAAACAAAACGCCGCACGCACAACAAGAATTTTAATAGTGGCATGCATACTAACTGCCGCTTGACAAAACAACAGAAAACTTAGTTGGCCTAATTCATTATGCCAGTCCACAAAGAAAAACATCATTATTTGCAAACTTTTACATCAAAAACGGCACACCAACAAAAAACAAACAAACAAACAAAACCCCAAAACAACAACAAAATAAACAAACAAACAAAACAAGACAAAACACCTCAGACTCCCCTTTCAAGGCCATGGGACATGGTCGAAATCTGGAGGCTAAAGTAGCGAGATTAGGCGGCGAGTCCATTTTTGATTGAGTGATCATCCCTTCGCCGTCTGCCGTACACCTGTCACGACATCTGTTTCTGGAAGCTCATTTCGCAATAGGTCCTCGGGCCGACGTCGGCTGCGGTGGGCTTGGGCACGGGTCGTGCGCGGGCCCACCGCGGCCGACGTCGGCCCAAGGACCTTTTGCTAACCGGGGTTTGTGTCACACTGCCCGCAGACACTCCAGTTATGATCAAACACACATGCATTTTTGCTTTTGTGCACGCGCAGTAATAGCGGATATTATTGATTAAATGGTGTGCGGAGAAAATACTGTACTTGAAATAAAACCTTACGTCTCTCTCTCTCTCTCTCTCTCTCTCTCTCTCTCTCTCTCTCTCTCTCTCTCTCTCTCTCTCTCTCTCTCTCTCTCTCTCTCTCTCACTCTCTCTCTCTCTCTCTCTCTCTCTCTCTCTCTCTCTCTCTCTCTCTCTCTTTTTTTTGTGCACGCGCAGTAATAGCGGATATTATTGATTAAATGGTGTGCGGAGAAAATACTGTACTTGAAATAAAACCTTACGTCTCTCTCTCTCTCTCTCTCTCTCTCTCTCTCTCTCTCTCTCTCTCTCTCTCTCTCTCTCTCTCTCTCTCTCTCTCTCTCTCTCTCTCTCTCTTACCTTTGGTTACTAAATTTATGGCACGCCATACAGTGGAGGAGTCTTTACTTTGCTTAACTACCTTACTGAAGAGAGATTTTTTTTTTTCTAAAACCATTGATTTTAAGCGAATACGCTGTGTTTTGTATTCAGAAAAAAACACTTCGTTTTCTTTAGCTCGTCCCTGTGTTCCATAGCCTCTATCAGATCCGCAGTTAGCCAGGGTGGTAAAGCGGCGTACTTAACTCTCTTTTGCCTCATACACGTCCGTGAACTGTGCTCCAGCTAAATCAGTCAAAAAAGCATTTTCATTAAAGTTTTTAAATGATCTATAAGTGATACACGTGTGACCTTGCTTTTTCATTTTTGGAAGTTTTGACAGCCATATGCAGCTAACTGGATAGTGGCCGCTGACACTCAGATTATCAACTTGAGTGTTGCTAATTGCGAGAGGTTTGTTGGTATAGATATGGTCTATAATAGTGGCTGATGTTGGAGACAGGGAAATCTATTGCCTATCGAATACGACCTGAACACTGATCAACTCAGGCGCACTCCAACTGTGCCACTTTGATTTACCAGGACCTTTCAACGGACATGCTATTGAACAAATCCGTTTTTCCCCCCCTGGATTGTGTGTCCAGCTACCTGGCCCGGGACGGGATTAAAACCCACGACCCGGCGATTCCCTTCGCTCTCCTGCTCCGACGTTTAACCGCCTGAGCTATTTCGGACTCTAGTCGTTTGATTTCACTTCGATGATCATAAACTGTGAGTCAGGTGTACGGGCTGTCCGAAACAGAACTAGTACAGTAGTCATGCAATTTAAAATGTTTGCATAACTTACAGTTTGCAGTGCAAACTTACTGTACTATTATGTGGAACACAGGTTCACAGACGACCAAGCACTAGTGCAACCAGGTGTAGCTGTCAACCATGTGTCTCTGTCACATAAGAAATTAATCTTTAAACTACTGAGTCACAGTCAAAACCAGGAAACTAAATAAGTCCTTACTAAATTTATGTAATGTCATATCGAGCGTGTTTGATGACACCTTCACACCTACACACCTACACACACACACACACACACACACACACACACACACACACACACACACACACACACACACACACACACACACACACACGCGGAGTGTATACGCGTACCTTTTTCACTTCCAGCGCCAAGTAGGAACGACTAATCGACCCTGAAAGCCGGAAGGTAGTAACCGACCAGCTGTGCGCGGCGCAGAGCTGATCGGACAAACCCTCCATCGATAAAGGTCCATCCATCGCTCCTCGTGTGGATAGAACAAAGAAAACATCCTAAAGTGTATACCACTTGGCCCTGGAAGTAAAAGATTGTAGCGGGATGTCCTTCAGCACTGGGAAATAACTCACATGAGTATATTTGACCAGACAATCTACTAGACTACTGTAACCAGAAAAATAAAAACAACGAACCTTTCATGATACAGCCTATAGCGGTTCATGAAGTGGGCAGATTAATTACCTCGATGGAAAATAAAAAGTCATCCGGGCCTGATGAGATCAGCTCAAAAATACTCAAGACATCTCTTCCATATATCGTTGAGAGTCTCACGTACATCTACAATCTCTGTATAAAACAAAACTGTTTTCCGGATGCATTTAAAGATGCAAAAGTAATCCCACTACCAAATCAAAATCAAAAGATCTAAGTGAAATTAATAATTTTCGTCCCATTTCACTACTACCAGTTTTGTCAAAGCCTTGAGAGAGGCATATTCATAACATCTATCTAAATATTTAGAAAACCGAAATCTTATCCATTCATTGCAGTCAGGTTTCAGACCAAACCATTCCTGCCATACCGCGCTGATTAGGATGACAGATACAATGAATCCAAACTAACAGGTGTAGTCTTTTTAGACTTCCGTAAAACTTTTGATTTTCTCTCTTGGCTGGACTTCGCGAACGAAGATTTTATAGGAGTTGCCCACGACGTCTGCAGGCTTGTTCGTGGCTGCGGAGGCCAATCCGGGACAGGCAGGTTCGACCGCAGTGGCTGCAGGGGAAGGTATGGCCAGAGTTCTGAGTTGCGGCATCTCTGTTCTTTCTCCTGAGCCGCTTGTCCTTAAGGCTAGCTCTGCGAGAGTCCTCAAAGGAGACAGCTGCCTTGTAAATAGTGGAGCGCCAGGTGTCACGGTCCACAGCAAGCGAAGACCACTGGTGGTGGTCGATTTGGCAGGCACTAAGTGACTTCTTGAGACAGTCTTTGTATCTCTTCTTTGGTGCCCCTCTGTCACGGTGTCCAGTAGCAAGCTCGCCGAACAGGGTGATCTTTGGTAGGCGATGATCCTCCATCCTGGAGACATGCCCCGCCCAGCGGAGCTGTGTCCGCAGCAGCAAAGCCTCGATGCTCACGGTTTCAGCCTGTTCAAGGACCTCGACATTGGTGACATAGTCACTCCAGTGAATGCCCAGGATGGTACGCAGGCAGCGCTGGTGGAAGCGTTCGAGGAGTCGTAGTTGGCTGCGGTAGAGGGCCCAGGACTCGGAACCATACAGCAGGGTGGTGAGGACCACAGCTCTGTACACGCTGATCTTGGTGCCTGTTTTCAGCTGTTGATTGTGCCACACCCGCTTGAAAAGTCGCCCGAAAGCGCTGTTCGCTTTTGCCAGCCTGCTGTCAAGCTCCTTGTCCAGCTTGGCGTCCGACGTGATAATGCAGCCAAGGTAAGTAAACTGGTGCACTGACTTTAGTTCAGACTCGCCGATGGTGATGTGAGGAGGGCGATACACTGTCTTGGGTGCCGGCTGATGGAGGACCTCTGTCTTTTTCAGACTGACCTCGAGTCCAAAGAGCTGGGCAGCGTCTGCGAAGCAGGACGTGATGCGCTGCAGGGCTCTCTCTGTGTGTGCAACGAGGGCAGCATCATCAGCAAAAAGCAGCTCACGGATCAGTTGGTCTAGGGTTTTCGTGTGGGCCTGCAGTCGTCTGAGGTTGAACAGGCTGCCATCGAGACGATACCTGATGTACACTGCATCGTCATCATCGAGGTCCACTGTGGCCTGCTTCAACATCATGCTAAAAAAGATGGTGAAGAGGGTCGGTGCCAGCACGCAGCCCTGCTTTACGCCGTTGAGAATGGGGAATGGTTCTGAGAGGTCATTGTTGAGTCTGACCTGACCTTGCTGGTCCTCGTGTAGCTGGACAATCATGTTGAGGAACTTTGGGGGACAGCCAAGTCGCTCCAGGATCTGCCACATGCCTTGCCTGCTCACAGTGTCGAACGCTTTTGTTAGGTCGACAAACGTTACGTACAGCCCTTTGTTCTGCTCGCGGCACTTCTCCTGTAGCTGTCTCAGCACAAAGACCATATCGGTGGTGCTCCTGTTTGCTCTGAAGCCACACTGGCCCTCTGGGAGTTGGTCTTCAGCGATGGCAGGTACCAGCCGATTCAGGAGCAGCCTTGCAAGGATTTTTCCAGCAATGGACAGCAGTGTAATTCCCCGATAGTTGGAACAGTCAGACTTCTCACCTTTGTTCTTGTACAGGGTGATAACGACTGCATCACGGAGATCCTTTGGTAGTGTTCCTTCCTCCCAGCAGCAGAGAAAGAGGTCATGGAGCTTGTTGTGCAGTGCTGTGCCTCCATGTTTCCAGATCTCTGGCGGTATTCCATCAATGCCTGCTGCTTTGCCACTCTTGAGCTGGTGGATGGCTGTGAGGGTCTCTTCAGCGGTGGGCGGTTCGTCCAATTCAACTTTTACTGGGAGCTGTGGGATTTGTAGGACGACTGCTTCTTGAACAGTGCGCTCAGCGCTGAAGAGGCTCTGAAAGTATTCCGACCAGCGGTTCAAGATGGAGGTATTATCTGTGAGGAGTGCCTGGCCATTCGCGCTTCGCAGGGGACTTTGTACCAGGTGCCTGGGGCCATACACTGCTTTCAATGCTTCGTAGAAGCCCCTGTAGTCACCATTGTCTGCGCAAAGCTGGGTCCTCTGTGCAAGTCTGGTCCACCACTCATTCTGGAGATCTCTGAGCTTGCGCTGGAGACTGCTGCAGACGAGGCGGAAGGCAGACTTCTTCACAGGGCAGGAAGGCTGGGCTAGGTGGGCCTGATGGGCGGCTCTTTTTTTTGCTAGGTGTTCCTGGATCTCTACATCGTTTTCGTCAAACCAGTCTTTATTCTTCTTTCTAGCGAAACCCAAGACTTCTGCAGAGGATTTTGCAATAGCAGTTTTCAGTTCTTCCCAAAGTGTTTCAGGGGAGGAGTCTGCTGGGTCCGCTGTGTCTTTGAGCCTGCGCTGTAAATCTGTCTGAAAGGCAGCTTTCACGTCGTCACGCTGAAGGCTCGCAACATCAAGCTTTTTCTTGGGGGGCCCCCATTTCTTGGGTTTTGGCTTGAAGTGGAGCCTGAGTTTGCAGCGGACAAGGCGGTGGTCAGTGTGGCACTCTGCGCTGGGCATCACTCTGGTGAGGAGGACGTCACTGCGGTCCCTCTGAATCCAAACTAACAGGATTTAGTAAACTATGATATACTGATAAGAAAATCGCATTATACACCAACAGCGCTGCCACGTTTTTCAAATCCTACTTGGATGAGAGAAGACAAAAAGTCTTTCTTAATGGTACATATTCTAATCACCGCTTAGTCAAGCATGGCGTGCCCCAGAGCTCTATTTTAGGTCCTCTTCTATTTTGTTTGTTCATTAACGACCTTCCGCTCACAATTAGCGATCATAATGTTTCATGCGATATGTTCGCGGATGATGCTGCAATACACACGCCCGACGAGGATTTATCTATTATTGATACACGCCTACAAAACGCACTACAAGACATTGACAGCTGGTTTCACCTTGTAAAATAAAGAATCATTGTCATTGTCATTCTCTCTCTCTCTCTCTCTCTCTCTCTCTCTCTCTCTCTCTCTCTCTCTCTCTCTCTCTCTCTCTCTCTCTCTCTCTCTCTCTCTCTCTCCCTCCCTCCCTCCCTCCCTCCCTCCCTCCCTCCCTCCCTCCCTCCCTCCCTCTCTCTCTCCTCTCTCTCTCTCTCTCTCTCTCTCTCTCTCTCTCTCTCTCTCTCTCTCTCTCTCTCTCTCATGAGAGGTTCGTAAACTTAAATCTTTAGGCTATCCTTGTAAAACAAATGGTATTCAATTCGATTCAGTTCAATTCAATTCAATTCAATTCAATTCAATTCGATTTAATTCAAGTCAATTCAATTCAGCTGAATTCAATTCCATTCAAATCAGTGCATTTAAGATCAGTTCTGTGTAATTCAATGTAATTCAGTTAAATGTAATTCAATTCAATTCATTTCAATCAGGTTATCAATCCTAAATCTCCAGGCAATCCTTGTAAAATATGTTTTAATAAATTCAGTTAAATTTAATTCAGTTCAGTTGACTTCAGTTCAATTCAATTTAATTCACTTCAATTTAATTCAGCCGAACTCATTTCCTTTCAATTCAATTAAGTTCCATTCAGTTCAGTTCAAATCAATTCAATTCAGTTCAATTCTTTCACTCGCACGCTCGCATCCCTACTGTGTGAAGCTAATTAGCAGGGACAAGACGGACAAAAAGGTATTTGTACCTAAATCTAAACATCTTGTCCTTAAAACTCAACATTCTCCTGTTGTCGTCACTGTCAACGCCAAAAGTGAGGTTTTGTTTGCGACGAACGATTGTTGACAAATAACGAGAGCGAAATCGCCACTGACAATCTTTTTGTACCATAATCAAAGACGACACTCCAAACATCTCCAAGAGGCATAGATCCTCATGAGTCCGAAGAGGATCTATACCTCTTGGAGATGTTTCGAGTGTCCTCTGTACAAGCTGGTTATACGCTGTGACCTCACCGTATTTGTCGAGAGTCGTTCGTCGCAAACTAAAGTTCACTATTGTCATTCTGTCCTCTCTCAAACATCACCTTGGCCCTTGTCCTTATTTACTCCGCATCACAAGCCAGAGGTGAGCCAAGCTGGTAGATACAGTACGCGTACGAAAGGAAAATCATGATCACTAAAGGCCCCGCCACACGTGCCGGTTGTGCACCGGAAGCCGATTCCGATCCGATTGCGATCGGACGAGGTCAATTATCCGATCCGGTCCCAATCGGCTGGGAATCGGGTGTCTAGAACCGGCTCTATTTTTCCGATCCGAATCGGTCCCGATCGTAAGCTTCAACCAATCAGAGCGCGTCTCGCAAATCATGTCGTTTCAGCACGATTTGCAAATGGCGGAACACGCCTGTTGTGATCAGTACCACCGCCGTCGCTGATGTTTCGCACGCCTCTTCCCGAATATGATGCAAAACTGCTGATAATGCACTGTCAAAACTAGCAGCCATTTTGCAGAACAGGTACGACTTTGATCTTCGGTTCAAACCGGTCGGCTAAATAAAGTCGGGGAATGTGTGGCAGTGCACACGTTTTTGCAGTCCGGTCCGATCACCTACCGATTCGAAACTGATCGGGAATCGGCCTCAAAACCGGGCATGTGTAGCGGGGCCTTAAGCGGTGGACAGGAGGGGGCGGGGGGCCTGGGGGGGGGGGGGGCTGGGGGGGGGGGGGGCTAACTGTCTGTTTGTCCACCGCTGAGTAATTTCACTGATTTCCCTTGGTTTGTGCTCGGTCAAGAGCGCATTAAGATTTAACTTTTCTGATTGGTTCAATCGTAGATGAATGCAACTTGTTTTACTTTACTTTACTTCACAGGCTAGGCTGTCATAATCCTTCCAGCCGGAACCGCCTGTCCTCTTCGTTGCCGTCTGAATGCGAGCTGATCATTGTTTGAAGATAAGTACTTAACTCATTCTACCCCAGACACACAACAGGAAGATAAGGATCCACCATGATAGTTCAAGGGTGATGCCAGAATAGCTTGGCGCCTATGGGCGCCAAGCTATTCTGGCACCACCCTTGAACTATCATGGTCGATCTGTGGCCTGCACTGCAATGCAGTCTTCAGAAGACAACGGCAAAATTTGGGGATTTCGGTGATGGGGTAGAATGAGTTAAGACTGGATATCATAAATCAGTGACACTAATGGCAACTGATGATATGATGACGACGGTGACTACGATGACGAAAACGGTGATGATGATAATGATGATGATGATTTGAACAGTTAAGAGAACAGTGCTCTCCAATCCAGGTAGGGAGGAATCAGGTAGCAGGCGCGGGACCATCTGCCGCCCACCCGTGAGTCATCACACAGGTAAAAGAGACAGCAGAGGACTCTACAGCAGCATCCACAAACAGTGAAGCAGCAGGTCTGACCAGGATACCGGCCAAAAGAATTGGTTTTAACCCCCGTCAATTTTTAACCCTTGAACTTAAGTGACTTTAAATTTTAATCTGGATCTTAAATATGGAAAGTAAATTATACCTTTTAATACACAATTATCTTTTATAAAAACTAACAAATAAATGATAGAACTAAAAAATTTATGTTGTGTTTGTCAACTAAAGCCAAAAGTGCTAGTCCCTGATCACTTCGGTGCAGAGGGACAGAAAAATGGAGAAAACAACAACTACAGCAGCAGTTATACTGTCGTTACACCCATAGAGATTCTAAACTTGGGGACCTCATCTCTCGTTGAGATAGTCTTTGTGGTTTGCCGGGTTTTATCCAAATCCGTCCGTTCGTCCGTCCGTCCGTCCATCCATCCATCCATCCATCCATCCATCCATCCATCCATCCATCCATCCATCCATCCATCCATCCATCCATCCATCCATCCATCCATCCATTGTCTAGAGATTCATTTGACGTAATGTTGTTCTTGACATGTTACAGTTACCCCATTCAGCCCAGACACACTACAGTTCAAGGGTGGTGCCAAAATAGCTTGGCGCCTCCAGGCGCCAAGCTACTTTGGCACCAACCTTGAACTATCATGAACTATCATGCTCGATTCGTCTCCTAAACTGTAATGCAGTCATCACAGGACTGCGAGCACCAGAGCTTAGGTCACAGTACATATTTAAATGAGGTAGGTAGGGGCAGTAAGAGGACAGGTGTTGTTTTTTTTAAAAACTCTTTTGCCTTCTTTGGCATTTTGTACAGAGAAGTACCCAACGGAGAAAGAAACACGCTTAGAAAAGACGGGTACAACACAAGGAGGAGGGAAGAAGGGAAAAGGATAAAGCGTAAAGAGAGAATGATGGCTAGAGAGAAGTGTTAAAGGGGGTAGGGGGGGGGGGAGAGAAAGATGGAGAGAGAGAGAGAGAGAGAGAGAGAGAGAGAGAGAGAGAGAGAGAGAGAGAGAGAGAGAGAGAGAGAGAGAGAGAGAGAGAGAGAGAGAGAGAGAGAGAGGGGGGGAAAGGTGGGGTGGGGGAGGAAGACAACCAGCCAGAGCCACCAGCCCCACCCAACAGGCACCCACCAGCCCACAGAAAAACACACAGGCACGCAACAAGACGACCACATACATCCCCAAGGGATGCACACGATCGCCCCGCCCCAAAACCGCGTATCAATCCGTGAGCCGGAGACCGGGCGCCCGACAGGGAAGGGCAAGGGATCCAACTAAATGTTCGGCCAGCGCTGAGAAAGTCCCCAAGGGAAATGTACATATCAACCAGCGCCAACCTCACCTATCTAGTTAGTGAGTAGTAAAACAGAAGCGATACAGTGAGGTAAAGGTACAGTTAGCAGACACAAGCAAGGTAAAAAATGTTAATCTTTCATATTCATCCCGAGTAGTGCCACAGTGCCCAGTTTATTAATCAGAAAATTGTCACGGTCTTTCCTGGCCCAGACATTACTGGCTTGCATAAGCCAGAGGCCTTTAACCCGAATGTCCGAGACGGAGTGGTCGGCCTGATTGAAATGTCGTCCGACCGGTCTGTTGTATTGGTACTTGACAGACTGAAGATGTTCTTTAAAACGGTCGTTGATGGTTCTTTCCGTCTCTCCAACATAGAGTTGGCCGCATTTCACACAGGAGATGACATAAATCACGTTGGTGGTTTGACACGTGAAGTATCTGTCTATGTTGAATTTGTAACGTGGACCATTCAACACGGTGGAAGGGCAAATAAAAGGACACGTCTTGCAATTAGGAACATTGCACGGAGTGGAGCCGGAGTCTCTCTCTTACGATTTTTCGTTGACGTCATTTTTACTTTTTTCCGCACTTTTGTTCTTCCTTTTATTTTATTTTACGTCACCTCCTTCAGTTACCACATTCCTTCTGCCAATGAAGATAAGTAGCGGCTAATCTCTCTGTTTGTTTGTTTGTCTATTTTGACAAAGGGTATTTACCCGAAATATTAATAAATTGTGTTGTACCCGTCTTTTCTAAGCGTGTTTCTTTCTCCGTTGGGTACTTCTTTGCTTATTACACGCTTGGCAGTCACCTTTTTGGTCTGGAATGCTTATTTTGTACAGAGGCAGTATGCTGAAATTTGCTTGAAATCTCTTGACAGATGAGAAGAGACATGTTTGGTGCCTTGATTCATACCAGCATTGGCTTAACCAGCGGACTCTTTGCGGCCTACGGTTTGAGTTGCCAGGCAGATGGTGATTTGAGGTGTGTTTCAGTTTTGGCTGCGCTTGGGTATAGGGTTGGTACAGAATCATGAAGTTATTGCCAGGAAGTGAGGCGGCTGATGTCTTTTTTGTTTTCAGTTTTTGGATTTTGTGCATGTCAAATGTGCAGCAAGTAGGCGGTAGCGCTGTTTAGAGGATTGAAAACTGATTCGGGGGTGACTGTGACAGACTAAGGCTAAGGCATTTTAACAGATGGGACTGCAGGGCAGGTTAATTGCGGTCTTTGACCTGTCAGTGAGGTCACAGAAGTGACGACAAAGTGGTCACATCTGAGACCTAGAGCGCGCCGGCGATTCTCTATCGGCTTATGAGAGTAAAACTGACTGAACTGAAAGAGTCGGTCAGGTCAAAGCGAGCAGTCTTAACCCACTGTCATTGTAGTAGGCTGAGACGTCTGGCTTAGACCCGGCCGGGCCGACGGTTTTTAGCTCACTTGACACACACCTGACAGTGAAACAAACTAAGCTCGACTGAAACTGGCTAGAAAACATTTTGCAGATTTACCCTTATTATCAACGGACAAACGAACACTGATAAGCACATGCTCTTTACCCAGAAGGTGGCAGTTGCACGTTTGAGAGCTTTAATCAGCGCCTTCCATCTGGCCCCACTCAGGTCTCAACAATAACAGCAGTCTGTTTTGCTAATCCCCCCGATTTGTCGTCTAGGTTTGCTGATTTTTATGTCCGGCCGCTTAACGCTACTTAGCTGCAATGCTTTGCATTGGTTGAGAAAAACACTTGAAACGTGTGTGCAGCTCTGTGATTTTGGACCTTACGGCTTCAGAGCAGCACATGCTTGAGGTCCGCAAGAAGTCCCGTTTATGTAGTTAAGTATTAAAGTAGGGTCTATACCCCTTACAAGTGGGCCGGAAAAGACTATGATTGTAAGAACGTACCCCCGCCAATTCACTCCTTTAAGGCCCCGCCACACATGCCCGACTTTGAGGCCGACTCCCGGGCATTTTCGAATCGGTAGGTGATCGGGCCGGACTATAAAAACGTGTGCACTGCCACACATTTCCCGATCACCTTGGTGCCAGTGGGACAGTAAACTGAATGAACATTTCCCGACTTTTTTAGCCGACCGGTTTGAACCGAGGATTAAAGTCGTACCTCAGTGTTCAGTTCTGCAAACTGGCTGCTAATGTTGACAGTGATGATGATGTGCTTGCATTATCAGCAGTTTTGCATCATATTCGGGCAGAGGCGGGCGAGACATCGGCAACGAAGGTGGTACTGATCTTCCGCCATTTTCACTGAACTGAAACGACGTGATTTGCGAGACGCGCTCTGATTGGTTGAAGCTTACAATCGGGGCCGATTCGGATCGGAAAAATAGAGCAGGTTCTAGACACCCGATTCCCAGCCGATTGGGATCCGATCGGATATATGACGTCATTCGATCGCAATCGGATCGGAATCGGCTTCAAAATCGGGGCACAACCGGCATGTGTGGCGGGGCCTTTACTGTGTCTCTTCGAATTCCCTTCTCAGTGTGCACGGGAAGACTTTGTTAACTAATTGACCCATAATATCAAGTCATCCAAATAAACAACAAAACAAAACAAAACGAAACGAAACGAAACACAACAAAATGAACAACAAACGACAACACAAACTAAAACAAAGAAACAAAGAAACAAAGAACTACCAATCAACCAACAAACCAACCGACCAAGCAACCAACCAACCAACCAACCACCGAACCACCCAACCAACCAACCAACCAACCAACCAACCAACCAACCAACCACCCACCCACCCAACCAACCAACCAACCAAACACTGAAACAAACAAACACAAAAAAAAACAAGCAGCCGAACAACCAAACAAACACTCAGACCGTCGTCGTTCCGGCCAGAAGATGAGCACAGTAAGATAATTGTTTCCCTTGAATTGACACCTTCCATTGAACAGCAAGCGACACGGGACGGGACTACGGTGTGCGTGCAGGGCAGAGCAGAGCGCCAAAGTAGCATCTGTCTCGTTAACCCCATCGCTGCCAAGAAAAGCGCTAACACCGGGCAAACGCAAGAGGCAAAGCACCTCACGAGCCCCCGCATCTGCGAGGGTTCATGAGGTGCTTTGCCTCTTGCTTGGTCATATTCAATAACCACATTCGTTTGAGATGATTATTCTGTGTGGAATTTGCTTTTTTTCAAAGCTTTTTTTTGTCTGGCAGTGAAAGGGTTAATGGGAAGAGCTTTTAGAAATATTAACCCCTTCGCTAAAACCTACTGGCAGCGATGTAGTTCCGAAACCGCCGCAGACTCTTTGCTGGACAGCCACTTCAGTCGGAGGGACACGGATATGAATAGGGCCAGCAAGATGTACAGATCCTCATGAGCCCCCGCAGGTGAGGGGGCTCATGAGCATCTATGCCTCTTGCATTCTGGTATTGTTCGCTGCTATGGCCGTCAAAAGGGTTAAGGGAAAGAGCAGTAGATTATTAGGCTGCTTAGCTTTTGGAAGGGCGTTGTTAATCGTCTCGAAAGTCTGCGTGCCCCGCCCTTCCCACCTGACGCACATTGTCTTTGGCTGATTAGAATCGACCGATCTCAGTCTTTTGTCCACCTGCGACGTTATGTTACGGTGACATGAAAAAGTAATTATCCAAATTAAAACAACTGTCACAACATTTAAATCAACTGTTATGTGAAAGGAAATGGGAACGAAAATCAGTAACTGGAACCGAAACAATTAAAATAATGTAAGCCCTGCAAGCCTGCTGTTCTCGTGCAATTTTGAATTAATTTTGCTACATTATTATTATTATTATTATTATTATTATTATTATTATTATTATTATTATTATCATCATCATCATCAGCATCATCATCATCATCATCGTCATCACCACCACCATCATCATCATCATCATTATTATTATTATCACAGACCATTACGCAGTTTTTAACAAACTACATGCATGTTTACGAACGAAAGCAAAAAAGGTTGTGGACGAAAACAAGATAAATTGGCGCATTATTTGAATTGAGCTGGCAATTTTTCATAAAGAAAATTACAATAAAAACAATTTACACCAGTGAAAAACCAAAGAGACCCATTATCAAATTACATGATTTATTCTGTTTGTGTTGTTGTTGGCACAACTGATAATGACGGTTTTGTGGAACACTGGTTGTCTCCCTCGGTCGCTCGCGTCAGCGCGAGCGATCGAGGGAGACAAGCAGTGTTTGCGATAACCCATTCAGTGCCAAGAAAATGTGCACACGAATGACCCACCGGCAAGATGTATACATCCTCATGAGTCCCGGCAGCTGCTGCGGGGCTCATGTGGACCTATGCCTCTTGCTGACACCACTTTGAATCCATGTTTCTGGGAGATATAGGTTTCAACGAAGATTGCAGAAACACAGTCTGCCTCAGCCGGCACTGCCGGAACGGGTTTAACTCATTCAGCCCGGCGCACGTCAGTATTTCCCAAGTTTTGGAGGCGTCATCTAACGACTATGCACCTGTTGCAGGAGATGGGTCGACCATGATAATTCAAAGGTAGTGCCAGATTAGCTTGGCGCGACACTGGCGCCAAGCTAATCTGGCACTACCCTTGAATTATCATGGTCGACCCATCTCCTGCTGTAGTGCGTCAGTGCTGAATGGGTTAACGTTCTCTTACCGTGTTTTCAGTCGCGGGTTATTTTGCGTACATAGGCGAGTGTAATACAGAGTAAACCTGACCTGTATAACGCTTTCTCGGAGAAACTTCATCTTAACCCATATCATGAGGGTAAAAGCTTCAAATTTGTACACTACATTATACAAGCTACATTATAGTACTTACGGATAAGATATAGACCAATGGCTTTAGTTCAAGGGTGGTGCCAGAATAGCTTGGCGCCTAGAGGCGCCAAGCTATTCTGGCACTACCCTTGAACTATTTTAGTCAAACTTATTTCGCACACTGGTGTATTCCGAATGATATGGGTTAACCTCTTCGCTTCCGGCGGACGAGAAATGAGCGTCTCAGTGAAATCAGACCGACATTCACGTGACTCTGAAGAACACAATGTAACGGGGACCAAAAAATAGACATAAAATACACTCAGGACTGACAAGAAACATACATCCTCATGAGCCCCCACGACTGCGGGGGCCTCATGAGGGTTTATGTCTCCTGCAAGTAGATGTATATCTTTCGCTTTCCCCGGAAGCTATGAGGTTTACCTAACCAGCGAAGTCGAATCCAGTTCGCTACAAGTGTTGAGACATACACCGAAGGAGCGCCCTGAATCAATGTTAGTTTAACAACTTAAGTCTTCACACATGCACATCACGTACTTCAGTGAGCTCTTTAGTTACAATTGCTCAAATCCCCCCCCCCCCCCTCCTTCCTCCGCAATCTCATTTCGAACTCCCAAGAAAGATGCGTTGTATGAACACCTTCCGATCTACAAGATGCCAGATTGCAGGGACTCATTAGAATCTATGACTCTTGCCAAGTCAAGTTAATCAGCACATCTGCATCTGTGTTCCTTCAGCATAGAGAGATGTCCGCGCATTGTCCACCCCAAGCACGCACCCTTCGCCCAATAAATCCGTGTGACTAGCGCCTGGTAATCACGGCTAATTGGATCAGGGGGAACTGACGAGACGTGAGAGTCTGTTGAACCTTCTGAGAGGTGGCCGCCCTAAGGTTACGTGGGGGCGGAGTCCACAGCCTAGCATACAAGACGAAGTTGACACCAGACAAACTTCACACACAAACACTGCCCCGCCTATCAGGCACACAAACACACACACACACAAACACACACAACAAAGCAAAACACTTGCTCAAAATGCTAGGCGATTAACACATTCTGCTCCATGACCGAAATCCGCAAATTTTGAAGTTGCTCCCTGAAGACTGTACTTCACTTCTGGAAACAGATCGAGCGTGATAGTTCAATGTTGTGCCAGAATAGCTTGGCCGATATGGGCGCCAAGCTATTCTGGCACAACCCTTGAACTATCACGCTCGATCCATGTCTTGCCGTGGCGTGTCGAAGTTGAATGAGTTAAGCTCTGGCACAACCACCAGATTTGGAGAGACCATGCCGGATAGTTAAAGGGTGGTGGCAGATTAGCATGGCGCCTTTTACGTGCCGAGCCTTTGGTAGATAACCTTTTTTAGAGGCGGATCTGCGACGGGGGTGGGAGTGGGGTGGAGGGGGGTCCGGCGGGTTCTGAACCCCCCTTCCCCCCCCCCCCCCCACCAGCCAAATATTTTTTTTAATGCTATAACAAAGAGTCTGGACCCCAAAATGCACCCCCACCCAGCATCCATAGCGTTGTGTGATTTTTCGGCAACTGGAACACTGAAGGTCCCGGACAAAAAGTTGGACACCGCCCCATTCCCCCTCCCCCCTCCCCCCTCCCCGCTTTTTGAATCGTTATTGTCGATCTGTCCGCTGAACTGTCATGGAGTACTAAGATGACAACTCTAGACTTGGGAGGCTCAGTGTTTTAACTCATTCGAGACGTGGCGCCTCCGGATACGCGGCTTTAAGCCGCGTTTCCGGAGGCGGCGTGTCTTGGATGAGTTAACCTTTTCGCTGCCACTGGTCTCAGACTGTAGGCTCAGGTCTTCCTTAATGAGTTGAACACCAAAGAGCCTCATCCGCCCAAGGAGCATGGATACAAAATGGAGTCCACACGATGTATAGATCCTCAGCATCCACCGCACCTGCGCATCAGGCCACGGAATACAGTGCCGTTTCCGTACTGTCCAGTCTCTTAGCCTTAGTCAGTCCCACTGAGCCACTCCCTAATATTTCAATCCCTTAAAAAACACTACCGCCTACCAGCTGCACATTTGCCATGCGCAAAATACAATAGCAAAAACAGAAAAACAAACCCCAACACATTGACTGTCTCATTTCTTGGCTATGAACCTGATTCCTTACCAACCCCACACTCAAGCACAGCTGAAATCAGCGTGCCCCTCAAATCACTACGTTAACGGCAACTCAACATAGTACACAAACCAAGGGGAATTACTCAGCGCTGGACAGACAAACAGTTAGATCCCCTGCCCCCACCTATCAGGCACCCAATCGCCAGCCCACAGAGAAATACGCAGGTATAGACCAAGACGATCATCTGCAGCCTCAAAAAGAATGCATCAGGTCTCTTATATAACCCGTGTCTTTCTCCGGAACTTAGGAAGTAGGCAGGAGAAACATACATACACAAACACGAAGGTGCATTACTATATGTGGTCGGGTAAATACCCTGATTTGCCACAGTAGATGCACAGAACATTACACAACAATGTAACGATACAAATTTGCCTCGAGTTATAGATACTCACAAACCAGATAGGTGAGGCTAGCGCTGGCAGAATTGTACACAAACCAAGGGGAATTACTCAGCGCTGGACAGACAAACAGTTCCTGCCCCCGCCTATCAGGCACCCAATCGCCAGCCCACAGAGAAATACGCAGGTATAGACCAAGACGATCATCTGCATCCTCAAAAAGAATGCATCAGGTCTCTTATATAACCCGTGTCAACATAGGCCCACAATTGTCCACTGGATAAGCTCAGGATGATATGAATCAAAGCACCAAACATGTCTCCTCTTATCTAACCAGAAATTTCCAGCAAATTGCAACATTCAACCCTACTACAAATTTTCAAACAAGGCAAACAGTTATTTTTAAAAACACCGGTCCTTCCACTGCCTGAACTGCCCAATTTGAATATGTAACATCATATCAGTGACCATCAGACATAGAGTGACGCAGGAAGAGAGGGCCCAGTCATGTCCTGGACATACCGACTCTGTATATTGTTGTCAAAGTATCTTTTCTTTTCGTCATGCATTCTTATATTCTGTGGGTGAGGTATATCTCCATTTCGTCCTATTCATACCTGTACATTTCACTGGTCCAAACCTCCCCCAACCTGAGATTAGCTTAATTTTGCAATGTAAGGCAGTGGCAGGAACTTGGCAGGGTCAGGGACCTGTACCTTCTTTTCAATTCTCAGCTCCAGATCCTTTTCTAAGCATATATCTGATTGATTGTATGATTATACATTGCTTAACGTCCCGACAGCATAAGCATTATCTAATGATCCATGATATAGCCATGTATCTCAAACGCGCGTTAAGAAATATACATGGACTTGTAGGCTGTGCAGGAAAGTAAACCAATACAGAAGTTGTCCAAACATCGCGAACGAGGGTCACCTCATGTTGACACAACTTCTGCCATGATCATGTTCATCCTTCCAGCCCCAACCCCTCTTTTCCCCTTTCCTACTCCCAACGCCTCACCCCCACCTCCACACTACCACCACACCCACGCGCCCCTCTTTACAAATAAATCTTGGGCAAAGATTGTCTTACTTCCCTCTAGTTTACCAGCCGGTCGTTCAGCGAGCCCATTATGTTCACATTTGCAAAAGACATAGACTCGCATGCGCCCCTGCATCCGCAGGAGCGCATGCGAATCTATGTCTCTTGCTGCCAGGGTGGCTCAATCTACGTCTCAGTTTCTCACGGAAGGGTCTTTGTCGACGGAAAAGAGCGTCAGTATCGCTTGTGTCTCGCCTGTGGTGACAAAGCGGGTCCCATTGCGGTGTAATTTGTTTAACGGGATTTACACTGCGTGAGCCCTTCTTGGACTAACTCAGTAAACCAAAGACCCTCGTGCCCACGTCGGTTACAATCGACACTGTGGAAGAAGCATGTATTGCTTATGTTACTCATGCCGCAACTTCTCTGCAACTTCCCCTCCTCAGTCTCCCCCCCCCCCCCCCAAACACCCCCACACACCGCCCCCCCCCTCCCGCCTACCCCCCACCCCCCAAAAAACCCAACAACAAACAAACAAAGAAAAAAACAAACAAAAACCCCACAAAAAAACCAAAACAAAACAAAACAAAACAAAAAATTTAAAAAAAAAACACACAAACAAACAAACAAAACAAAAAACAAACAAACAACACAAACAAACAAAAAAATAAAGAAAGAAAGAAAGAAACAAACAACAAGTCGTACTTCTTTCCTAGGATCTAAGATTGCACTGAGCCATTCAGCTTTACATACGTCTGGACCAAAGGTAGACGGGGACCAACAGCGTGATGATCATTTATAATCGCTTACAGCTGACGTACGTAATAGAAGGTCCGTGTCACTGCCACTGAGCATTGCCGTGGTAGAAATGATAGTTATTATTGACTTAATGCATGGAGTCAGCTGTCACAAGTTAGACTATTTCTTCGCTGTCGAGAAAATATAAACGCGACACAGCTGGAAGAGGCATAGATCCTCATGAACCCCCGCAATATGCGGGGGCTCATGAGGATCTATGCTTCGTGCTGACTCCACATTGAATGCATGTTTCTGGGGAGCTGGAATGAACGACTTTCATCCATGGAACACAGATGTAAACTGAGCTCGGTCATGCTTCATTGGGCAGTGAAGTCTCCAACCAGCGAAATATATTGTAGCTCTGTGTCTGTGACGGAAAAGCCCCAGGAAGTCCATTGAGTTGTGTATGTGCGTGAAAAGCGAGAATTTCATTGAATAGCAGATAAAATCTGAGACCTAAAATAGGCATAAAGAGCATGGAGCTAACAACAGACACAGATCATTATGAGCCTCCGCGTCTGCTGGGGCTCATGAGGATTTATGCCTCTTGCAGATTGGGTTGCGTTCTCCTTGCCCAGCCCCTTCAATGCCGAGAAAACGTAAACACGATCCAACTGCATGCGACATAGAGCGGGGGCTCATGATGATCTATGCCTCTTGCTGCGACCATTTTGTATGCACGTTTCTTGGACGGTTTCAGGGGCGGATCTGGTCGGGGGGGCAGGGGGGGGGTAAAATATTGCTTTAAAATACTGTAACAAAGTCCTTTTTTGGGGTGTTTGGACCACCTCCCCCCCCCCACCTCCCCCCGTTATTTGATATTTTGGCGAATGGTGAGAGTCTTAACACGCATCCCCCTCCCCTCGCTTTTTCGATTTTTCGGCCCTTGGAAGCAAGGGCTAGTGTCGGGGAAGCCTTTTGTATCATGTTGAAGGTCCCAAACAAAAAGTTGGAAACCCCCCCCCCCCTCCCCAACCCCCGAGGTAACTGAACCGCCCCTGGGTTTTGGTTTTGGGTTGTTAAGTGAACACAGATACCAAAAACAAAAATATACTTAGAGTGTCAGGGAAAATATTAAAAAAGCGCAGGAAACATGTATAAAGCGGGCCTCTACGGTTTACGGAGGTGCATGAGGGTCTATGCCCATTGAAGATTTGAAAGTGTTTATAGCGTGAGTGCAAAATGAAAGCTTATTGCATCGACAGGTGGCGAAGCTGCACATTCAGTTTGCACGCGGTCCCCGGCCGTTAGGTAAGTCTCGACAATTTTTAGCTCAATTTGTGTGGTGGTCTGTCTTTTTTGTTATTGCAGCAGTTGTGTGTGTTTGTTTGAATGTCGCGTCTTTTTTTTTTGTTTTTTTGTTTTTTGTTTGTTCTTGCTCTTGTTGTTGATGTTGTGGCCATTTCAAGTTGTACTGCTGCGAATGGAGCTTGATAAACTAATGCCAAATGGTCGGGTCTTCTTAGACAGTCATAATTAATGACAAGCAATAAACACATTCTCCCCCAGGACCGAAATCCTCAAATTTTGAAGTTGTCCCCTGAAGACTGTATCACACTTCCGGAAACAGATCGAGCGTGATAGTTCAATGGTTGTGCCAGAATAGCTTGGCGCCTATGGGCGCCAAACTATTCTGGCACAACCCTTGAACTATCATGCTCGATCCATGTCTTGCCGTGGCGTGTCGGAGTTGAATGAGTTAAACCATGCATTACATCCTCAGATGAAACTATCAGCTGTTTTGTTGTAGATGTTCTTGAGGGGTCTAGAGATCTGTCAGTTTTGGAGGTAGATCGACCATTAAATTTCAAGGGTAATGTCGGTATAGCTTGGCGCCTACAGAAGCCAAACTATTCCGACCCCACCCTTGAACTATCATGGTCATCGATCCACATCCTGTGGGAGCAAGTGAGGGCTCTATGGGTTGACTGGCTTATTCACAGTACCGATGGCTGAACGCAAAAACGAGAGAGGGGTGGTGGTGGTGGGGGGTGGAGGGTGGGCTACTTGATTTATCTATGGAAGGAAACACTGTAGCAGACAATGGTCGTCATTATATCCATACTTATAACTCGCAGACACGAACAGATATTGTGCTCGAGTGCATCAACATTCTCTCTCTCTCTCTCTCTCTCTCTCTCTCTCTCTCTCTCTCTCTCTCTCTCTCTCTCTCTCTCTCTCTCAGGACGTGAATGTGAAGAGTAAATAATGTAATGTTCCCAGTCGAACGCCATTATTGACATGGATTTAAGAAGAAAAAACAACAACAACCCGCTTTTAAGCTTCAAAGTTTTATTTTCAGAGTTACAATTCAAAAGAAATAAATCCTTAGACCCTTCTCATGTAAACAGTGCTTGCGTCACTGAATAAAAGAAAAATGAAAGTACGTACCACCCCTCCGTCGGCCACGAAAGACAGTATTATTTTCTCTGCTCCCCCAGTTAGCCGCGTGGCACACATGACAACGGTATTGCCGGAATACCTTTTGCGCCTCCAGGACTCCTGTTTATTGCTTGGTGTACTTGTTTGTAGTAAAGCTAGAAATTATGTTGGATTATTTTCTGTCGAACTGACATATCGAAATTGCGCCTGGTGTCTGTCTTATTGGAGTTCACTTTTTTCTTCGCGATTTCGTCGCATCATACTTAACGCCTGATGTCTCTCTTCTTTTGAGGAACTTAGAAATAAAGGACTACGAAGGTTGGTTAGCCAGAGGAATAGGTCCTCAACCCATCTGCAAGAGGCTTAGATCCACATGAGCCCCCGCGTAAGCGTACGCTCATGTGGATCTGTGCCTCTTGCAGATGGGTTGATGGCTCTTGCTCTGATCACGTGGTCAGCCAACCCAATCAGCCTGGCCCGCGTACGCGGCGTGACAAATGGCCCGGCCAAATGCAATTGTCGTGACAGGGAGGGCTGTGCGGGCTTCACGGCTCGCGTGGAGAATTTACTCTTGTACCCTTCACCTCCCCCCCCCCCCCCTGAAATTGTCACAATCGGAGAAGGACCATCCGTCTGTCGCCAGCGCGGAGCCGGGTCAGAAAAACAAACACCCCCCTCCTCCACTAGTGAGTCGGCTGTCTCTCTCTATCTCTCTATCGTGGGCTGACCAGTGAGCAAACTGTCCTCGGGTCGACATCGGCCCACTAGGTCGCCATAGTGGCGAAGAAGAGGGGGGTCAAATGGAAAGAAGCGTTAAACGTTAAACGTTGAGGCATTAACGTCTTCTGTACACCACGAAGGTGATTTCAAAGACGGGGCACCGAATAGAGTCTAAACAATAAATTTTGACCCTAGCTGGATTCGAACCCGCTACCTTTCGAAGGTTCTACCACCGAACCACCCAGCTCCCCTCGAGCAGAGCAGGGTTGGGGAGAGGTAGTATAGGGAAGAGAGAGAGAGAGAGAGAGAGAGAGAGAGAGAGAGAGAGAGAGAGAGAGAGAGAGAGAGAGAGAGAGAGAGAGAGAGAGAGAGAGAGATTAAACTTGAAATGAAATGAAACTTTATTTCTCAAGGATAAATGATTAGGTACACAGACCTTTTTCAATCATGTCCTTGCACACGCACTCATACAACACTCTCACGCGCGTGACTAAAACCTAATAAAAATGGAAAGGCTAAACGTGATCATAATATATATTAAAAATTTTTAATTTTTAATTTTTCATTAAATTCTGAGAATGCTCTTGCTGTGCTAATGCCATGGAATTCCAGGCTGGTGAGCGTGCATTGTGTCATCAGGACATCAGCTGCCCTTTTTGTGACTGCATCGCTCATGAGATCTAGAAAGAAAGGGTAGTGGGAGAGAGAAGGAATGATGCAATCCGCGCTGTGCTAGTGGTGCTACCAGTAAATTCTGGAGGCGGCTTTCTAGTACATGCGTTGTGTTTGCAATTTCAGGTTACTCCGTATGCCTACCTGAACAGCCCCCCCCCCCCCCGACCCCCCATCCCCCTTGGGGCGAAACCGGTCGTAGGCGGCAAAAACTTACATCTATCCAGCAGGTCCAAGATCTGTTTGGAAATAATTTATTCGTGCACTAGCCTCCCATTTCGGGGAGAGGACTGGATATTCTCCAGCGGATTGCGGGGCGCCTGGGGGTAGTCCCTATTGCTATATGCAGTAGGTGTTCAGTGGAAGGCTCAAAAAGATAGGTCTGTCATTCCTTCTCTCTTCCACTACCCTTTCTTTCTAGATCTCGTGAGCGAAGCAGTCACAAAAAGGGCAGCTGATGTCCTGATGACACAATGCAAGCTTACCAGCCTGGAATTCCATGGCATTAGCACAGAAAGAGCATTTTCAGAATTTAATGAAAAATTATGTCCCTTGGAGCTATTCTGATTGAGTGCATTTTTTTGGCTTTGGGCTACGCCTTTGTTATAAGTATATATATATATATATATATATATATATATATATATATATATATATATATATATATATATATATATATATATATATATATATATATATATATATATATATATAGAGAGAGAGAGAGAGAGAGAGAGAGAGAGAGAGGAGAGAGAGAGAGGAGAGAGAGAGAGAGAGAGAGAGAGAGAGAGGACAGCTGGAAGCTGGACATTGTCACGTAAGCTCAGACAGCAACAACGATCTCATCTAATACAGGAAGGGACTCCCTTGACTTCGTTTAAGGTCGCAGCTGTAGGCGCTACGCGAAAACAACTACTCAGACACTCTGTGGCAAAGATCAGCCAGCACGATGTACATCTGTGGATTTTATCCTGGACAAGGAAAGTTAATGGGGTTTTAGGCTGTATGTGTTTTCTGTCGGGTCGGTCTCAATGTCTGAGATTGTGGCTATCACACGGAGTTTGCGGTTATTTGGCTAGATAGGCACCAGAACAGTTCTTCGCAGCAAAACCCAGATCATGTCCGCGAGTCTTGATACCATATGCGCAATATCTCTACCCACAAGAGGCATAGATTCTCATGAGCCCCTGTGCCTCTTGGAGATGGATGGAACGGTGGATAGACTGGGAAGGCTGCTCGGGTGTCCGCAGGGAGGGCGGGGTGCAGGCTTCCGACTCTGGGCTCGGGACCAAAGGGTGAACGGTTCCAATCCCCATAGCTTTCAAAAGGTCTTACTGCCACTGGGTTGGGGTTTTCAATCTCGACGGTGCATGCACTCTCTTCCAGCCAGCTGCCTGTAAGCGGCAGAGATCCTCATGAGCTCCAGCATCTGCGGGGGGCTCGTGAGGATCTGTGTCTCTCGCTGTCCTTGGTTTACATTTTGTGATCTACAGGTTTTAAGAGACCACGCGAACAAACTTTAAGTGTAAGTTAACTGAAACAGATTTGTGTGCATAGTTTTAGTTATGTTTTCTGGACTGATTCACTTTTTCAGACTGGGACCTGGTTTCACAAGTTTGTGAGGCTAGCTAGGCGTTCTCTGACCAACTTATGCGGAAGACAGATTAACCATGATAATTCAAGGGTAGCAATAAACTTGTCCTGTGAAGAACGAAAAAGACAGTACCTAAACATTTGTGGAAAGCACACTTTGCATCGTATTACAATGGTGCTTTTCACCAAAATGGACTTACGTCTGTTTGTTTTCACAGGGCAGAGATTGATCCAGTCTGGTCCTATCGGCATCGAACTGGCATCCGTAGTCTAGAGCCCCGTAAGCAAAGATCTGCGGGCCGACGTCGGCCCGAGGGTCTTTTGCGAACTGGGAGGCCACAGCATCGCCAACCATTTTCGTTGCTTTTTAAATCCCTTCTATTTATAGAAGGGACTTTTTAGGACGGGTCGCGGTGGGGCGAATTTAATAGCATGTCCATGATGTCAATGGCGGGCTGGCTAAACCTCTAACAACTGAAGTAACAAGATAAAAATTACGTCATGTCTAGTTACGCTAACCATGCTGCTGAACGTACATTTGGCGCGAAGCGCCGTATGTGCGTATGTATGTGCTAATGTATATCTGTGCGTATGTATGTAAACAAGAGAATCTCCAATATTTCTGTACACTTAAGCTTGAAACTTGGCGAAATACTTTCTTAAGTGGGTGGCTAAGAGAGCATCCGAGCATATTGTAATTGAACGTCTCATTGAAGACATAAACAACCGTTTATAGGAAGTCGGTTGACCCAGAATAGAGTCCGTAATTTTTGTCATATTTACTTGAACTTTTGCATATAGCTAGTTTGGAGAAAGACATTGAATGAGTTCGTTAACCAGCTTTGTATCCTTTCAACTTCTTAGTAAAAATAATTCTTTTTCGGAATTAAACACTAAAAAACCTTGACTTCTAGAGAAAGTCAGACAGTGGCGGTGACGTAAAAGAGGCAACTCCGTCACCAGGCAGACACTGACATAATACTTTAAATCAGAATTATGAGGAGGTCTCTCTCTCTCTCTCTCTCTCTCTCTCTCTCTCTCTCTCTCTCCTCTCTCTCTCTCTCTCTCTCTCACACACACACACACACACACACACAAACATGCGCGCATCTCCAGGAGGAATAGATCCTCATGCGCCCTCCAGGCGCATGAGGATCTATGCCTCTTGGAAATGTTTGGAGCGCGCGCGCACGCACGCACTAACACGCACACACACATCGACGCGCTTTTAGAAGAACATGCAGGTGACCCGTGTACTTAGTATATCAAGTCAACCTGCTTTCACACAAATTATAGCAGACTGAAATTGTACTGTGAAGTTCTAGTTTTGTCACCATTTACTCAAGCCTATGAAGCGAAAGTGAAACTCATATCACGTAAACTATAAAATTACGTAAAAACTAAATCTTACGTCATGACAAATGACGTTTGACAAGTTAATGACGCGTATGTCCTGCGCCCCTTATAGAACTCACTGACGCATTGGCAGATCTGAAGGACTTTTTCAATAGGAGATAATTCAACATCAGAATCAGGTTAAAGACAAAAGGTAGAGACCATTGACAGCAAGGACAGCTCTCATATTCAATTCAATTAAAAAAACTTTATTTATCCCTAAAATAGGTATAAATATAGAAGGGACTTTGTGGGTTATGGTTGATCCCATCTTGTTTTGTGTTCGATTGACTGGTGACGTTAATTCAAGTTTTTTCTTCTTTTCCATTTTTTACGCAGACACGCCCTGAGTACTTGTCTGCTTCTGTCAGGACGTGAAGCAGTTGAGAAAAAAAAAAAAAATAACCAACAACAAACAAACAGTATTCACTGTACTAAAAAAGAAGAAACTTCGCACAACCTGTTTTGAGAAACCACCTTTGTTTTACGAGAAAAAAATTTGTGGTCTTCTCAAGAGAAGCCTTGCATTGTAAAAATAAGTCACACCTGCCATTAACACATTCGAGACGTGTCGCACCCGGATTCGCGGCTTGTTGCCGCGAATCCGGTTGCGGCACGTCTCGAAAGAGTTCATGACAGGCGATCTCTCATAAGGGGTGGTCGCTCGAAATATGTTCCGCCGTATAGTCAGTCTTTGGCACTAGGACGAGGACAACACTGAAAACACATATTGCAAAACTTGTGGTTGTCGTTCAATGACTGGTGTCTGTTACAAAACATAACGGCAGGGTCTAGGATGGGGAAAGGGGTGGGTGGGTGAGTTTGTAATTAGGTCGAGCAGGCGACTAAGGCGATCTCATCGCTTGGCTGGGAGATGGTGCTGGGGTGGGGGTAGAGGGAGGGGGCGAGGGTTCTGGATGTAGAAACGACGAGCAACACCAAAAGAAGAAATATACTGACGAGCAAAACAAATGCGACATTTTCGGATGATTCCAAAAATGTCGCATTTCTTTTGCTCTTCAGTATAGAAGAACCAGACACTTTTCTCTTCTTTTTTTTTTTCTTCTTTTTTTTTTTTTTTGTTGTCTGTCGCTACTGTCGCTGTCCGTTACCAAACGATAACGCAATGGGGAGGACCGCGTGTGAAAGTAGAGGAGGGGGTGGGTGGGTGGGTGGGGGGGGGGGGCTGTTTTTGTAGGGGAACGAGACCCCATATATGATGACAAATTGTCTTGGGAGGCTTGGCGGCAACTCCCCCCGGCACACACGCCATCATTTCTGTCCTGGCCCAACAATGTGCAGACCTCTTCTGGTTTTTCTCCGCACTAACGTTTTACCCCGAGTTTGCCGTGTGTTCGATCTTGCTTCCCCGCCCCTGGGCTGCTTAACTTTTATTCTGATTAATTGCCTTCTTGCCCTAACCGCGCGTGGGTAAGTTAAACTAAATGACTGTCTCCCAAGTGAGTGTAGCAAAGTTTTAACTTTAAAGTTTGACTTTCCTGCAGTCGGACGACATTCACTTGGTCTGAAGTTAACACATTCGAGACGTGCTGAATTGGCATACTGACGCGGCTAGAAGCCGAACTCAGCACGTCTCGAATGAGTTAACTTGGCTTTAGTGTGGCTCGAATTCAGAAACTTGGCTTTAGTTTATATTACACGCGTCTTTGCATATTCATTATATACATAATATTATATACATAATATACATAATATTGTTATATTCGTCTATATACAAATTACAGATCTCTGAATCTTTAACCCATTTAACTCAAAGGCCACATCTCCCAAATTTTGAAGGTGTCATCCAACGATTATGAAGAAGATGCAGGAAATAACAAGCTAATCTGGCACTACCCTTGAATTATCATGGTCGGTCCATCTCCTGCTGTAGAGCACTGGGGCTAAATGGGTTAAGCAACTGCAGCTTCACTTCCGGATGAGTTCGTCTTCTGCACGAGGTGTGCGGACATAAGTAAGGCCCAACAAGAGGCATAGATCCTCATGAGCTCCTTGAATATATGGGCGTTTTTTTTTTATTTTTTTTTTTTAGGCTTCAGATTTTATTTGTTTGTTTGGCGTAATTGCCGGTAAAGACGGTTTTCTCCTTTTCCTTCTTTATTTCCTTCCACCATCATCTATCCCTGTTCTTTATTTTTCTTTTCCTTACGAGGATCTACAAGTTTCTTGCATTTGTGTGTTGCTCTTAGACTGAGTCGCCGCATAAGGAAATACAGCTTAGTCCCCTTCTGCAGTGTGCCGAGAATAAAGCGACACCACCCGGCAACTGCAAGAGGCTCATGAGGGACTATGCCTCTTCTTTACCTCGCTTTGTCGCTGAGGTGACACTCACTTTGTCGCTGAGGTGACACAAATTTCAAAAGCAGTATGCGACCATTGGCAGCAAAAGATCTAAACGTTCATTTCTAGCACTACTATCTGTAAAGTTAATAGACGGAATCTGGTAGCTCAAAAGTTCTACCACCCCACCCGGGTCTGCCCTGGGGGACTTGGGTGGGGTTAGGTATTTTTTAGTTCCCAGGGTCACCCTGGTCAGCCCCACAGGGTGGGTTTTTCTCTCTATTCTGGGGCATGCGTTTCTGTCTACCCTTTGTCCATTCACCTGTATTTGCCTTTTTAAAACTCTCCCTACTGTCTGCACTGCCTGTAGCTCTTGATATTGGATGTGTGTTGCTAAATGGTCTTAGCTTTATTTAGGCCCCATGTTGTAGGTTTATTTAACGTATTTGGCCGGCTGGCGACATACATTCAATTTTCTGTTTAGTTTTTTTTTCACAAGCAGTGCAGGCACGTCCTGAGAAAGCCTTGTTGCTGTCGGGACGTTAAGCAATGTACAATCAATCAATCAATCAAAAGTTCTACCTTAAAGACAACAGATCATGACGAGAGAGTCAAACATCTGCGAGTGTAGTGTCTGATTAGCCTGAAGACGAAGAGGCATCAAGCGAATCAGGCACTATCCTCAACTCTAAAACACGGTCCGGTTGGTCGATCTGCGGGAACTCAGTGACATTGTATGTAGGCTACTCGTGCAACACTGCCCTGTTAACTCATTAAGACCTAATGTTACGTGGTGGAGTTGTAGTCGTAGTATGATAAACACACCAGACGCACGCACGTAAGGTTCTTTTTAAATAAACCTCATTCAGCTGCAATCCGTCACACGTGGCTTAAGGATGTAGACAATACTGGAGTAACAGTTCCAACAATATTTAATTCAGGGACGCGATATCCACACAGTGCAATTCCAAATGCACAAATACTGATACAAAGTCTCTTCTGCAATGTCCACACTTCGACACAAAGTTACCCCACCCGGGTCTGCCCTGGGGGACTTGGGTGGGGTTAGGTATTTTTTAGTTCCCAGGGTCACCCTGGTCAGCCCCACAGGGTGGGTTTGTCTCTCTATTCTGGGGCATGTGTTTCTGTCTACCCTTTGTCCCTTCACCTGTATTTGCCTTTTTAAAACCCCCACCCGGGTCTGCCCTGGGGGACTTGGGTGGGGTTAGGTATTTTTTAGTTCCCAGGGTCACCCTGGTCAGCCCCACAGGGTGGGTTTTTCTCTCTATTCTGGGGCATGTGTTTCTGTCTACCCTTTGTCCATTCACCTGTATTTGCCTTTTTAAAACTCTCCCTACTGTCTGCACTGCCTGTAGCTCTTGATATTGGATGTGTGTTGCTAAATGGTCTTAGCTTTATTTAGGCCCCGTGTGTTAGGTTTATTTAATGTATTTGACCGGCTGGCGACATACATTCAATGTTCTGTTTATTTTTTTTTTTCACAAGCAGTGCAGGCACGTCCTGAGAAAGCCTTGTTGCTGTCGGGACGCTAAGCAATGTACAATCAATCAATCAATCAATTGCCTTTTTAAAACTCTCCCTACTGTCTGCACTGCCTGTAGCTCTTGATATTGGATGTGTGTTGCTAAATGGTCTTAGCTTTATTTAGGCCCATGTGTTAGGTTTATTTAATGTATTTGACCGGCTGGCGACATACATTCAATGTTCTGTTTAGTTTTTTTTTTTTTTTCACAAGCAGTGCAGGCACGTCCTGAGAAAGCCTTGTTGCTGTCGGGACGTTAAGCAATGTACAATCAATCAATCAATCGACACAAAGTTTCTCATACACAGCGTCTCTCGCAATAAACTGCGTGTCTCTACAACTGACAAAGCAAGACAATGTACGAACACGCTTTCCTAACGCCCTCCTTATATATACTACCAAATTCCAGAATCGTCTACGGAAATCATACAATGCAACCAATCAGAACGAAACACGCAGCCAGAAACTCATAAATATAGACAAAGAAAGAATTCTCTAGAAACACTACAACAGGCTACAAAAATTCGGCTGCTAACTTCAGCTCTAAATTCTAGCGTATAATTAAGTCACATAAAAGTATGGTAACCCCTAACATACTCTTCTAGAAGTTACGCGATCATTCACAAAACAAAAGAAAGGCTGCTCAATTCACACGCACAGAAAAACAAAATGTAGCGAAATGTTACGAACTGTTGCCAGCTACTAGACGTCACACATAC
>BTPG01000002.1:114890165-115057665 GCA_036245525.1 Semisulcospira habei
GCGCTGTACAGACAACAGTTAGATCCCCTGCCCCCGCCTATCAGGCACCCAATCGCCAGCCCACAGAGAAATACGCAGGTATAGAATAAGACGATCATTTCCATCCTCAAACGAATGGATCAGGTCTCTTATATAACCCATGTCTTTCTCCGGAACTTAGGAAGTGGGCAGGAGAAACATACATACACAAACATGAAGGTGCGCTACTGATATGTGGTCGGGTAAATACCCTGATTTCCCACAGTAGATGCACAGAACATTACACAACAATGTAACGATACAAATTTGCCTCGAGTTATAGATACTCACAAACCAGATAGGTGAGGCTAGCGCTGGCAGAATTGTATGCAAACCAAGGGGAATCACAGCGCTGTACAGACAACAGTTAGATCCCCTGCCCCCGCCTATCAGGCACCCAATCGCCAGCCCACAGAGAAATACGCAGGTATGCGTATTTCTCTGTGGGCTGGCGATTGGGTGCCTGATAGGCGGGGGCAGGGGATCTAACTGTTGTCTGTACAGCGCTGTGATTCCCCTTGGTTTGCATACAATTCTGCCAGCGCTAGCCTCACCTATCTGGTTTGTGAGTATCTATAACTCGAGGCAAATTTGTATCGTTACATTGTTGTGTAATGTTCTGTGCATCTACTGTGGGAAATCAGGGTATTTACCCGACCACATATCAGTAGCGCACCTTCATGTTTGTGTATGTATGTTTCTCCTGCCCACTTCCTAAGTTCCGGAGAAAGACATGGGTTATATAAGAGACCTGATCCATTCGTTTGAGGATGGAAATGATCGTCTTATTCTATACCTGCGTATTTCTCTGTGGGCTGGCGATTGGGTGCCTGATAGGCGGGGGCAGGGGATCTAACTGTTGTCTGTACAGCGCTGTGATTCCCCTTGGTTTGCATACAATTCTGCCAGCGCTAGCCTCACCTATCTGGTTTGTGAGTATCTATAACTCGAGGCAAATTTGTATCGTTACATTGTTGTGTAATGTTCTGTGCATCTACTGTGGGAAATCAGGGTATTTACCCGACCACATATCAGTAGCGCACCTTCATGTTTGTGTATGTATGTTTCTCCTGCCCACTTCCTAAGTTCCGGAGAAAGACATGGGTTATATAAGAGACCTGATCCATTCGTTTGAGGATGGAAATGATCGTCTTATTCTATACCTGCGTATTTCTCTGTGGGCTGGCGATTGGGTGCCTGATAGGCGGGGGCAGGGGATCTAACTGTTGTCTGTACAGCGCTGTGATTCCCCTTTATTTTACAACGGTTAAGGCATTGACATCGTTGAGCTTTGCAGCCCCTAAACACTAGACAAAAAGCAATGGTTCCATGCATGAATGATGGGCATAATGCTTTGTTGTCTTCTTCCTCAAAACAACACCAACAATACTCATACAGTGTCTCAGGAAAATATTTTTTCGTTGGGCGAGGAAAGGGGCGAAAAGGGGGAGGGGGAGGAGGGGGGGGGGGAAGCGTACCTGCCTGAATTGTTACTCTTAAGCGGCCTGCAAAATATCAAACTAAAGTAGGGGCGGTGGAAAGGGGGGGTGGCTGAGTGGGGGGGGAGAGGGGGGGGGCTGGGGGGCGAGTGTGGAGGGGGGGGGGGGGGTGGAGAGAGAGGAGGGAGGAAGGAGGCGATACTCCATAAAAAAATGAATATAATAATAAATCTTATATTTTTCTCTTTTTTTTCTCTCTCTTATCTTTTTGTCGTCTACAATTATTTCCTCCTCGAATATTGGGCGTGTGAATGGCTGGGTGGGCGTGGGGTGGGGGGGGGGGGTGCAGGGAATTTTCTACATTTTCCTTGAGGGTGAGGGTGAGGGTGTGGGGGTGGGGGGGGGGGGGTTGGTTATCCCCGCCATTCACATCCCCCCCCCCCCCTTTCTTGGTTAGCAAAGGTCCTCAGGCTGACGTTGGCCCGAAGATCTTTGCACAGTATACTGAAGCGCATCCTCAGTAGCAAAACATCTTCGAATCCACGACGGCCGCCGTGGGCCTGAGGATCTTTGCTTACCGTGATGATACTGAAGGCCGACTGGCCTATAATATTATGTAGGCCCTACTTGTGATCTGTTGGTAATCCTCACATACAGAGACATATGTTTAGCATCTGTCTTAGCTGCTATTATGTCAGACTCTTCGTTGCAGATGTATATAAAAAAAAAAAAACAACAAACAAACAAACACTGAGAAGAAACCGTTCCTCCATCAAACAATAGGCAGTAATTTCACAAAAGCCGCTCCGTTGCTAACATCTATGCCACTAACAACGCTTTTATGACCCACCATACCTCTTTTCCATAATCCCACGCCACTACCACCCAACCCCACCACCACCAACATGTTCACCACCATCAACACCACCACCAACATTTTAAAAAAACCACCCCCCACCACCAGCGTTAGCATTACCATCACCACCACCACCACCACCACAACCACGGCAACTGTTTGCTGCAATAAGCCAAGTCAGTTATACCTACAATCTATACACATACTTAATTGTCATAGATTGATTCTGCACAGCTGGCACACAGGTCTAAACTAGCATGCAGCGGCTGTGTGTCTCACTGTCTGTCTGTGGCTGAAATGTTCAGTGTCGTACAGTTTGGGACAAGCGCACGTAACCATATCTTAATGAACTTTGCGCTTTAGCTCATTCTACCCCAGACACACCACAGCAAGATAAGGATCGACCATGATAGTTCAAGGGTGATGCCAGAATAGCTTGGCGCCTATGGGTGCCAAGCTATTCTGGCATCACCCTTGAACTATCATGGTCGATCTGTGTCCTGCACTGCAATGCAGTCTTCAGAGAGCAACGGCAACATTGGGGGATTTCGGTGTTGGGGTAGAATGAGTGAAACTTGCAAAAAAGACAGGTTAGGTCAATCCCACTACTACGCACACCTGTATACTGCTAAACAGGATTTCACCCTTTGGGTGATTCCTGCAGGAATCACCTCTACAAAACTCACTACCGACAGTCAAAGGCTTAACTCATTCGAGACGTGCCGACTCCGGATACGCGGCTTAAGCCGCGTATCCGGAGGCGGCACGTCTCGAATGAGTTAACACATTTTCTGCCACAACTACGTCACTGTACGTACATTTTTGTTTCGGAACTCTTTGTTCACACAACAACCAAAAGTCAACACCGTCCAAGAAACATGCATACACATTGGTCTCAGCAAGAGTCATAGATCCTCATGAGCCCCCGCAGTCGCGGGGGCTCATGGGGATCTATGTCTCTTGCAGTTGGATCATGCTCATCTTTTCCCTCGGCAATGAAGGGATTAACCTGGATTGTCTATGGTCCCTTGCTCCCAACCCCACCCAACTCCCATGGGCAAAATGTCCGCGAGCTGACGCTGGCCTCAGTCCGTTAGTAAATAATCAAGTTAGTTTTTGAGTCCACTTCAGTTGCAAAATGAATGACCATGCATTGATTGTCAGAAGTCAGCCCGACAGAAATTCAGCTCACCTCAGTTCACTTCAATTTACCTCACTTCACTTCACTTCACTTCACTTCACTTCACTTCAATTCAATTCACTCTAATTCAATTCAATTCAATTCAGATGAGTTCAATATTGTTCAATTCAATGCAAATTTTACTGCGCTCATTCCATCCACATAACCCGCAGATTATCATGAACCCCTACAGCCGTAAGATTCACGAGAATAATGTCTAATGATATGATGTGACTGACCTCATAAAGTGAATCACACCGTGTGCGTATTCCTCAAAGTAAAATCGAAATAACCTAGCGACTGCTTGCATCGCTCTGTTTGTTACCTCTGGAGTGAGTATACGCTTATACAAATGTATTCTTGGTGACGAAAGAGAAGCGAATCGCTTTATGGTGTCGGCGGAAAGAAAAGCAGAAAAGTATGACCTAAATATCAGTGCGCTTATAAAAGGTGAAGGCCTTCATATTAGTACGGAAATCATCTGACATTGCGTTTTGTTACCATGCTGTCTTTCTTCTTTACGCTTATGTGACGACATGTGTCAATCGAGACAATATAGCGTTTCCGATAATTCAAAAAAGGTCGCATTTTTTATGCTGCTCAGTATTTATAGTATGGCTAGGACATTTTGTTGTTGTTGGAAACATCGCGGTAAGGAGTAAAGCAGTGTATAGATGGCGCCACTTTGTGTTTCAGTTATCTTTTCTTCATTTTATTTTATTTTTTCACTTTTTATTTATCTAAAACGGGGCAGGGCAATCTGCCAGTTGTACTTGCCTATCCTGAAGAGTATCACCACTATCACCACCAACGCCATCACCGGCCACACACACCACCACCACACACAACAACAAAAACAACACCAGCAACAATAACACTAACAAAACAAATCGTGATAGTGTCGGAGAATTAACGCAATGATTCAGTAAACAATTACAACATTTTAGCATGTTATACACAGAAAGACCTCGGTTAGGGCTCAACTTTGATAGACACGTACCCAACACGGACTGGTATGCACGAACTTGACGGAGGACTAAAATAGTTTTCTTGTTCTGGTAAATATTAAGTTCTAGCCTACTGTTCTGAACAGCATGGTGGAACTTCTTATTAATATTATGTAGACCCCGCCGTGAGATGGCCTTAGTCGCCTGCTCGGCGTTAAACCCAAATAACTAACTAACTAATTATCATGTAGAACAAACCGACCCTTTTAGCTAGGTTGCATGTATACCACCCTGTAGCTGTCCTCTGAAGACTTCCATGGCAACATGGGTAAATCGACGACCATGCCCAGGATAGTTCAAGGGTGGTGCCGGAACAGCTTGGCGCCTATAGGCGCCAAGCTGTTCCAGCACCACCCTAGAACTATCACGGTCGATCCATGTCCTGTTGTCGGATGGCAGGCTAGGACATCTAGTTAGTTTAATTTGGCTGATGGCAGAACATCTGCCTTACCAGACATCAATTTCCACGACTCTCTTTCTTTCTCTCTCAACCTGTGTACTCCTGTCCCATCGTCCCTTTTGACGGCGGAAGACAGCATCATTTATTCATAGCTCTTTAATCCGCCTAATGAAAGAACAGCTCCAAGCAATCGGCTAATATGTACCGCGGCTATGTGTGTGTGTGCGCGCGCGCGCGCGTGTGTGTGTGTGTGTGTGTGTGTGTGTGTGTGTGTGCGTGTGTGTGCGTGTGTGTGCGTATGTGTTTGTGTGTGTGTGTGCATGCATGCGTGTTTGTTTGTGTGTGTATGTGTGTGTGTATGTGTGTGTTTGCGTGTTTACACTCACGCACACACACACACACGCACACACAAAAAAACGCATGCACGCACACATAGACATATACGCACACGCAAACACACACACGCACACACAAACACGCATGCACACACACACACACGTGTGTGTGTGTGCGTGCGTGCGTGTGTGTGTGTGTGTGTGTGTGTGTGTGTGTGTGTGTGTGTGTGTGTGTGTGTGTGTGTGTGTGTGTGTGTGTGTGTGTGTGTGTGTGTGTGTGTGCACAAATACAGTCACTGCCTGAACACGAAAATCTCACTCATATGTTCTGATGAATCAAAGCTTGTCAAGGGCTGATGAGGATCTACCACTGATGCAAATCGTGTAGGCAGGTGGTACCGAGACGTAATGCACGGCCACATTGTGTGAGGTTTGCTGATCAGGTTCCGTCTAGCATGAGGCTATTAGCCCGTTCCTTATTAGGCTATTGGCCAGTCTAATTGACTCGATTAATTTGCCCCGTGTTACCAGCTGCCAGAACTGTCGTGCCGTCTGTCTCAATAGCAAAGTTTCGTTTGAAACGAACAACTTCTAAGAACGAACGAGAGCGAAGTCATTGTGAATAACCAGCTTTTTCAGTCCAGAACTGAGCAGAGACAATACTCCGAACATCTCCAAGAGGCATAGATCCTTATGAGCCCTGCGAGCTCAACAGGATCTATGTCTCTTGGAGATGTTTCGAGTGTCCACCGGGCTCATGAGGATCTATGCCTCTTGGAGATGTTCGGAGTGTTGTGTATGGTTCTCGAACGCACTAGTTTATCCGCCGTTCGCTCTCATTCGTTGTTGGGAGTCGTTCGTTGAAAACGTAACCTCGCTACTATTGTCTCACATTAAGGTACGGCGCTCGGCGCAAGAGAATGGAAGTCGATGAGGCGGGTTTCTTTTTTGAATATCACAGGCATGGGATAATCGTTAGCTAAGCAAACACCTTTGTAACACTGGTTAGTAGGAAATACTGAGCTGATCTACCCGTGTTTTGGATGTGACCGATGACGTAACGATCATCCCACGCCTATGTTGAATGTCGCACAGAGGCGGCACGTCTCGAATGAGTTAATAAGAACACAAGTAGGCAGCCTAGTCTGTGCTGTGTCAGTCATATACTACAAACAAGATGGGATGAACCATAACCCACAAAGTCCCTTCTATATGAGAGCTGTCCTCGCTGTCAAGGCCCCACCCGGGTCTGCCCTGGGGGACTTGGGTGGGGTTAGGTATTTTTTAGTTCCCAGGGTCACCCTGGTCAGCCCCACAGGGTGGGTTTTTCTCTCTATTCTGGGGCATGTATTTCTGTCTACCCTTTGTCCATTCACCTGTATTTGCCTTTTTAAAACTCTCCCTACTGTCTGCACTGCCTGTAGCTCTTGATATTGGATGTGTGTTGCTAAATGGTCTTAGCTTTATTTAGGCCCCATATGTTAGGTTTATTTAATGTATTGGACCGGCTGGCAACATACATTCAATGTTCTGTTTATTTTTTTTTCACAAGCAGTGCAGGCACGTCCTGAGAAAGCCTTGTTGCTGTCGGGACGTTAAGCACTGTACAATCAATCGCTGTCAAGGGTCTCTACCTTTTGTCTTTGACCTGATTCTGATGTTGAAATATCTCTTTTTGAAAAGCCTAGCAGATCTGCCAATGCGCCACAGTGAATTCTAAAAGGGGCGCAGTGCATACGCGTCATTGGTTTGTCAAACGTGATTTTTCATGACGTATATTTTGCTTTTACGTAATTTTATATTTAACGTGATATGAGTTTTACTTTCACCTTAAGACTTGAGCGATCTCAGAGAGCATTTTTGCACTAAATAATTAGGCTCTGTGTAGCGTCCCTTGATAACAATACTCACGAGCAAAACTTGAAGAAATGCGACATTCAGTTTTGAAATAATCGGAAACACTTAACCCATTCAGCTTTGACGCACTACAGAAGGATAATTCTGTCGGCGCCAAGCTAATCTGGCACTACCCTTGAATTATCATGGTCGATTCATCTCCTGCAACTGGTGCATAGTCGTTATATGGCACCTCCAAAATTTGGGAAATACGGCCGTCGAGCTCAGATAAGTTAAGAGTTTACGATGGCTTATGATGCTTTACGATGCTTTACGGTGGTTAAAAAAATGTCGCATTTCTTTTGCTCGTCAGTACATTATTGAAGCTCGCTGGGTCAGTCTGTGAAATGTGGTTGTTGAGCCGAGAGAAGGTGCTCAATTATAATGTGAACATTGAACGCGTTGACTGCGTGAGACCTGCCCATAGATTAATTTTAGCTGTGGTTACCTCCCTTTCGCTATGAGCGCCAGAGATTAGTATACCGGGCCTCAGTAAAGTCACTCACTCTTCCCTGCCGTTCCATCTGCAAGAAACACTATATCCTCATGAGTAAATAATAATAATAATACATAGTATTTATGTGGCGCATTTCTCATATTTATAATATAACTCAATGCGCAGGACATAGCCGCGAACTGAACCAAACAAGCACGCTCACGTGAATCACGCGCATTCCCTCACACACTGTACATAAACACAGAACATTCACGTGGTGCTAATGGCAAGCTCAAGCGAGCTACTGAAATTTTTGAAATTTAAATCTCTTTTTTATATTTTTGAAATTTGATTAAGTGGACTGAAATTAATACCGAAATTCGTGGGGGAGGAAAGATCCGGAGTACCCCGCGGAGAAAGAACCCCCGACGGTCCGCCCGAATTAACGGTGACACTTACTAGAGGAGAAAAGCCTGAGTCCGACGCCGGAACCGGGTATCGAACCTCGCACCTCTTGCACCGCTACGCCACGGACCGCCCCAGTACCTGCAGGGGCTCATGTGAATCTATGTCTCTTGCGGTTCTGTAGAAAGGACTGTATATTATCTGTGCCGCTTGCCCCAGGTTGTTGGTCACCGCAGTCAGAACAGCATATTTCCCTGAGAAACACAGATGCAAATTAAGCCAGTAAGAAGTACGTATGAATGATTCCTGCCGCTTGTGCATATTATGATCCAAACGTTTTCCTGATGGGTATCGTAAACTGCAGGGGTCATTTGCATGAACGAGCTTAGTCCTGCGCCAGTCACTAAGCCGCGGAGCACCTGTCTTTGTGGCTGGCGCAGGACTAAGCTCACTCATGCAACTGGCCCGGCTGTTCTGTCGTGTGAGTAGCACACAATGTTTTGTCAGCCTGAATCAGCTGTTCGTGTACAGGCAGTGATTATGAACACGCACGCACGCACGCACGTACACACAAACACACGCACACCGGCGCACGCACGCACACGCACGCACGCACGCACGCACGCACGCACGCACACACACACACACACACACACACACACACACACACACACACACACACACACACACACACTTCACACTATCACAACTTATTATCAGCAATCACACCTTTCGGCATTTGTTTTTATTGTAGTCTCAACTGAAACAATTTTCTGATTTCCCCTCCCTCTCCATCTCCCCGGCACTTCTATCTCCCCTCCATACCCCACCCCACCCCCACCACCCTCATCCTGCACCCCCCTTTTGAAGCACTATAACAACAAAAGTTATTTCTCTACTCGCTCATTTCATCTGCAAGAGGCATAGATTCTCATGTAAAATCTATGCCTCTTGCCTACGGAGCTGGGATCTATCTGTTCCTCCCATGGAGGCTGCAATTTCTGGTTAGGCGTAGATGGTGTGCGCGATATGACTGTATATTTTGTGTCACTGTGCTTAATGACGAACCGTCACCGTGATGTGTTTGTCCATGCGTCGTAACATCTGTGGGGACCGTGATGTCAGCTGTTGTTCTCGGCTTGACACCTTGCCAACTCCACCACGTAACGCACTCGTGTCAGCAAGTCTTTGTCCCTGACGGGGCATTCAGCATTGTTTATAAGATTGTTTATAATATATATGCCACTATATCGACCAATCGATAAGTCGGTCAGTTTTTCCGCCAGTCTGTCTCTAAAGTCGGTCGGTCGGTTGTTCTGTCATTTAGGAAGTCAGTCAGTTACTCAGACAGTTCGTCCAAACAAACAGTCCGTCCAACCAACCAACCAACCTATCAACCAACTAACCGAACAGCCAACCGACCAACCAAACAAACAAACAAGCAAGCAAGCACGCAAGCAAGCAAACAAACAAAAAAAAAACCCACACAAAAAACACAATACAATACAATATTGAATACAATATTTTACTAAGAAGGCTAAAATAAATAACAGAAAACGAACAAAACTTTCTCACACGAAGAAAAGAAACAGAAAATAGCATTTCTCCGAAACAAATTAAAAACTAGGGAAAATGAGCGACAAAGAAAAACACCACAAAACAATTTTTTTCCTTCTTTTTTTTATTTTTTTTAAGAACGAATCAAAAAAAAAAAAAAAACTATCACGAAAACGAAACAACCAACAAACAAAATATTGCGCTTAAACAAAGGAGAAAAACTTACTCAGAGCTTAGGAAAGGTGTTATATTTTCAGTATAATTGTTCTGTGCGCTTGGAACACAGCCGGTTTCAAAACGGTGATATGCCTGACTTCAGTCATATACATTTCCTTGATGAATTGATGCCAAACCAGAGACGCAACGAGGTCCTCACTTTCCATGACTAAAATCATCCAGTTCTACGTTGAATATCGTTTCTATTATACTTCCCTGTCGGTGATGATATCTTTGATGGATTCACTCTTACCGACTAATATTTGTTAACGACCTTAACTCCTGGGGCAAGGCGGATGTTTTCCATCTGCAAGAGGCATAAATCTTCATGAGCCCCCGCAACTGCGGGGGCTCATGAGGATTTATGTCTCTCAGTTGTTAGTTCTAAGTTCTTTATACATGTTTTTTTGGGCCCAGTCAGTTACTATATTGTGCTCTTCACGCGAATGTGGGTGAGTGCGGTTTCAGACGCTAAATTCGTGAACGCTGGCAGCAAAGGGGTTAAAGCCAAGTACTGGTCTGTAGGACGTCATCAAGGGTAAAGAATTGTATTGGTGCATGTAGCAAAATTTTCCATCCCCCGCCATCTCCCTGATTATTTTGACCCCTTCTCATCGCAGATTGAGATTCTGCAAGCTTCGTCACAACATTTAACCCCACGGCCGCATTACCCAAAGTTTGGAGGTGTCATCTAACGACTGTGTACCACTTGCAGGAGATGGATCGACCATGATAATTCAAGGGTAATGCCAGATTAGCTTGGCGCCTGTCGGCGCCAAGCTAATCTGGCACTACCCTTGAATTATCGTGGTCGATCCATATCCTACTGTTGGAAGTTGAGGTTAAGAGGATTAACACATTCGAGACGTGCTGCATCCGGATAAGCGGCTTTTTCGCCGCCGTATGCGGATGCGGCACGTCTCGAATGAGTTAATTTAAATCAATGTCGGAAGTGTCCCAGCCGTCCCAGGAACAGTGGTGTCAAGAAGAGGCATAGGTCCTCATCAGCCTTGGCAACTGCAGGGGGCTCAGCAAGATCTATGTCTCTTGCAGTTGTTTTGTGTTCACGTTTTCTCGGGTAGACAAGGGGTTTAAGTTCAGTCTCCTTTTTTTTTTTTTTTTTTTTTTTTTTTTTAATTCGGCAAAGTGTTTACATGGCTTTGTTAACTCATTCTACCCCAGACATACCACAGCAAGATACAGATCGACCATGATAGTTCAAGGGTGGTGCCAGAATAGCTTGGCGCCTATGGGCGCCAGGCTATTCTGGCATCACCCTTGAACTATCATGGTCGATCTGTGTCCTGCACTGCAACGCAGTCTTCAGAGGACGACTTCAAAATTTGGTGATTTCGGTCTTGGGGTAGAATGAGTTAACTCACTCAGCCCTTACTACACCACATGAAGATATTGATCGACCCTGATAGTCCAAGGACAATGCCAGAGTAGCACGGCGCCTGTATGCATCACGCTTTTCCGGCACTAAACTGAAAACATCATGGTCGAGCTGTCTCCTGAATTCTGTGACAGTCTTCAGAGGACAACTCCAAAATTTGGGGACTTCGACCTCAGGGTACAAGGGGTTAGTCTATTCGCGTTGCCATGTATTTATTCATATATTTTTCATAACAGTTTCGGATCGAGGGATGTTTCAATCACAACTTTTTGCATTCGAAACGTACATGTTATGACTCAAGTTTTGCGTCGAATTTTATACGCTCCATAGCATGTTTACATATTTTCGTCCGTATGCGTTCGCTAGATCAGCGTCGTTTGGCTGGCGTGCTGTGTATCCACGTCTCCGGCACCCATGTGTTTTCCGTTCGCCTGAAGAGGGCTGCATGACACCCCGTGACGTCACAAGATGTCACTTGCTACCTAGCATTAGCTAACAACAGCACCTGCGGCCATGGCCAATTCTTTAAAAAAAAAAAAAAAAAAAAAAACCAAGCAAACACACACACACAAAAACCAAAAAAACAACCCCAAACAAACAAAATAACAACACCCTGTCACTTTCAGCGCCAGTTTTGGTCAGTTTTTGTGTGTGTGCTTTTTTTTTTTTTTTTGTCATTGAATACAGCCCAACAACACTGAATATTGTTACGGAGTCCTAGTAAGCAAAAGGTCCACGGGCTCACGGCTGTGCGCGGGCCGGCCACTGCGGCCGCAATCGGCCCGAGTACCTTTTGCTAATGGGAGTGTGTGTGAGCCATTTCCTCAGTCGCGAAACGTCTACGGGTCCACGACGGCCGCAGTGAGACCTCGCATGACCGTGCGCGGGCACACTGCGGCCGTCGTGGACCCGAGGACCGTTGCTCACTGGGTTGGCGCTGGAAGTCGAAATGAAATGAAATGAAGCGAAACTTTATTTTCAAATGATAAATGACAAACGGTAGCGTAGGAAGATGTTTTTCCCTGCCCAGCGTGGGAAGGAACTTTATATGCGTGGGTGGAGGTGGGTGGAGTATGGGATGGAGGTGGGGGGTGGGGGGGGGGGGGTTGGGGTTGGGGGGTCGGGGTGGGGTGGTGGTGGTGGTGAGGGGTGGTGGTGGTGGTGGTGGTGGTGGTGGTGGTGGAGGCGCGGTTTATAGGAAAAAGAAAACGTAAAAAGCAAAATCTATACTATGATATGTTTTCTTTCTCCAAAACAAAACTATTGGGGGCTGTCAGATACAATGCTCACTACCAAATATTTACTTTAAATATTTACCTGTTCATGTAGGTCTAGCCTTGACTTAGCCCACGGGAAGCAGGGCCGGATCCAGGGGGGGGGGGTGCTTTGGTACTACAGCACTCCCCCTCCCCTCCCTCGGCTGGTATCAAACCATAAATAAGTGTGTTAAAGATTGAGTTGAAACGCTTGTGTTTCAGTGCCGTACGTAACACCAGTTAGAAACTTTCAAAAACGTCAGAAGAACAATATAGTAGATCCTGGCAATAGAAAAAATAAAATTTGAGCACCCCCCCCCCACCCCCCGCCCCTTTGAAAACTGATTGATCCGGCGCTGGGAAGTCATGTACAGAGGTGCACTTTAAAAACTCGACAAAACAATCGTAAATTCAAAGCATAGGAACCCCAGCTGTCCAACGAACACGGATTCAAATAAAGCAAATAAGGCATAGAATCTCATGAGCTCACGCGAGCGGCTTCAAATTCTCTTACAGTTGGGTGGTTCTGACTGATCCCGGCAATAACTTTTTAACTCATCCTCCTCCCCCTCCCCCTCCCCCTCCGAGACACACCACAGCAAGATATGGGTCGATCATGATAGTTCAAGGGTGATGACAGAATAGCTTGGCGCCTATAGGCGCCAAGCTATTCTGCCATCACCCTTGAACTATCATGGTCGGTCTGTCTCCTGAATTGTAATGCAGTCCTCAGAGGATAACTCACGAGTGTTGGTATTTCGTACCTCGGGCACAATGAGTTAAATCATTGTGTCCTGCCTGTCGCGCGCTGGCGATTTGCTGTCCAAGAAGAAGGCAGGGGACAAGGTTTCTAATCTGTTTACTTTCGGTGTGTCAGTGTCCGCCGTAGGTCACGTTATACATTTAAATTGGGAAGTTCAGGCAGTGCAAGGCCCGGTGTTTTTAAAAATAATTTTTGCCTTGTTTGAAAATTTGCAGTTGGGCTGAAAGTTGGAATTTGCTGGAAATTTGTGGTTAGCTGAGAGGAGACATGTTTGGTGCTTTGCTTCATACCATCCTGAGGTTATCCAGTGGACAAGTGTGGGCCTATGTTGAGTTGCCTTTGACGTAGTGATTTGAGGGGCACGCTGATTTCAGCTGTGCTTGGGTGTGGGCCGGGTTGGTAAGGAACCAGTTTCATAGCCAAGAACTAATGAGACGGGTGATGTGCTGGCCGGTTTTTTATTTTTTTTTATTTTTTTGTATTTTGTGCATGGCAAATGTGCAGCTGGTGGGCGGTAGTGTTTTTTAGGGAATTGAAAAATTAGGGGATGACTGGGACTGACTAAGGCTAAGAGACTGGCCAGTACGGAAACGGCACTGCGGTCCGTGGCCCGTAGAATGATTCCCCATTCTACGTATACTATCCACAAGTCGTTTTCAAAATGGACGTACACACACGAAAACAATTCCCTGCTTATCTATTAACCTATATCATACTGAGGCTAAAAGCTTTGAATATGTACACTGCCATATGCAAGCTACATCATAGTACTTACAGATAAGCATATAGACCAATGGCTTTAGTTCAATGGTGGTGCCAGAATAGCTTGGCGCCTAGAGGCGCCAAGCTATTCTGGCACTACCCTTGAACTATTTGAGTCACACTTATTTCACACACTGGTGTATTCCGAATGATAAGGGTTAAGTTTGGTGGGTGTTGACTTCGTTCACTTTCCGTTGTTGCCAGAGAGTCGCTCGATGCCGGTAAGCATAACTTATCTTTAGCCGTTTGAATTAGCTCGGAATAATTTCTCAGTGCGAGGAGGACTGATGTAAATGAGAAACTGACCTCTGTCAGCAAGAGGCATAGATTCTCATGGGCACTTGCGGCTTAGCCGCAGGGGCTCAGGAGAATCTATGCCTCTCGCAAACGGTCTTAGCCGCTAAGGTCACGCGTGTTCAGTTCACATTTCCAGGAACGGTCTAAACTGGTTTGGTACCGTCGAAGTCCTCGTCGGTAGGTGTCCAGACAGCCACTTTTGTGTGTGGAAAATTCTCATCATAAAAAGCCTATAGTGATTATGAAGATACAAATATTCATTATGTATGAGAAAATGTTCATCATAAAATTGAATAGGTCTGCAAACGTGCACACTGAAATTAAACTGATTTTCTACACAATTACACACTCTACACACTACTCCAACCACCCAAAGCCGCTCCCCCAAAAACACACACACACACACACACACACACACACACACACACACACACACACACACACACACACACACACACACACACACACACACACACACAAAGAAGAAAGAGAAGAAGAATGGTAAAAAAATAGAATAAATAAATAATAAAAACTTTAAAAAGAATAAAATAAAATAAAATATAACACAACAACATAGAATAGAATAAAATAAAATGAAATAAATCCCGTATGACGCCAAAACTTTATTTATCCGCCTGTTTTTAATCGTTTGGGTGATCTGACACTTGTTTACCTGGTCTCTCACCTGCACGACACCTAGACCCTAAATCTTGCACGTTCAGATTTATCGTGTGGTCTTCGTCTGTGCTGCCAAGGCCCTAAACGATTTTGTTTTTATGTCTGTGTTTCTCAGCTTCCGAAGAGCCAGACTGGTATCGTCATAAACAATTGTGCGAAGACGTGAGTGAGTTATTAGGAGCTCATCATCACCAAAACACACCTGAGCCCAGACCAGAAAGGGACTCGTCTATTCATTTTGGGCCGGAAGCAGAAGGGAAAAATGGGGTGGGGGCGGGGAAGGTGGGGGGATGAGGGGGTGACTAGTGAGGGGTGAGGATGGTTCGGAGGCGTGGAGGAGGGGGTGGGGGTGGGGGGAGGGACAAAGTAACAGTGTGTGTGTGTGTGTGTGTGTGCGTGAGTATGTGCGTGTGTGTGTGCGCGCGCGCGTGCGTGCGTGAGTGAGTGTGTGTCAGTGCCCGTGAGCGCATGCGTGTCTGTGTGCGTGCGTGCGTGCGTGTGTGTGTGTGTGTGTGTGTGTGTGTGTGTATGTGGTGTGTGTGTGTGTGTGTGTGTGTGTGTGTGTGTGTGTGTGTGTGTGTGTGTGTGTGTGTGTGTGTGTGTGTGTGTGTGTGTGTGTAATTTGTGAAGCTTGACGCTCAATAATCCTCCTGCATTACAAACACAGATGGGGACTCTAACCAGTAAGAGACAAAGATCTTCATCAGCTCCCGTATTAGCGGGGGCTCATGAGGATCTGTGTCTCTTGCACAAGGCTGTCATCCTCTCAATAAATTCAGCTAGTAATTTTTTTTACTGTGTTTCTTTTTTTACCGTTTCGGCTGCAATTTCGAAAATCATTGAAATGTATACGGATACGTAATATTTTATTTGGCAGTATCACTGTTCCTGCAAAGACTGGGCTGAAGGATTTGACATATCACGTTTTTGACGTATCACGCTGCATAGCAAAGTAATGAATAGGTAAACTTGAGCTGTATTGGTGTTGTCTTCTTCTGCAGTGCGTTAAGGCTGACTGCCGAGATTAACACAATTCAGCCCCGACACACGAGAAGCGGGAGGTGGATCGACTATGATAATTCAAGGGTAGTGCCAGATTAGCTTGGCGCCTGATATAACTGGTACATAGTCGTTAATTGACACCTCCAAAATTTGGGAAATGCAGCTATTAAAATGGGTTAATCCAGCCCCTGCCACATTGCTACGATACATTGATAATCGACCATAATAGTTTAAGGGTCGTGCCAGAACAGCTTGGCGCCTTTGGGCGCCAAGCTACGCTGGCACCACCCTTGAAATATCACGTTGGATCTGTCTCTGAAGTGTAATATAATCAACAACAACTCCCCCCAAAAAAAACCTCCAAAATTTTTGGATTTCAGCCTGAGTGTTCCACTTGTTAACTCTTTCAAGAAGTCCCTCAACAATAGCTGCGTATGTGTCGTTTAGCGTTGCCGGCGGCAAGGCTATACGACACTATTGATCCGAGGCACCTTGAATGAGTCAACCCTTTTGTGCATACAGCCAAAGGGTACTTTGAATAGTAGGCCTATAATCCCATAGTGCTTTGAACAGGCCGGTGACTGCATGCAGTAGTGGGTTAAAGCGACCTACCCCAGGAGGTAAAGGGTTAATAGTTCGCGATATCTCTCTTACAAATATTCTTAACCCATTCAGCCCTGACGCATTACAGCAGGAGATAGGTCGACCATGATAATTCAAGGGCAGTGCCAGATTAGCTTGGCGCCGAAAGGCGCCAAGCTAATCTGGCACTGCCCTTGAATTATCATGGTCGATCCATCTCTTGCAACTGGTGCATAGTCATTAGATGACGCCTCCAAAATTTGGGATATACGGACTGGGCTGAATGAGTTAATATGTCTTAGTGGAATGTTGGGCAAAAGGGCTAGCGTCAGTTATGAAGTTTGAATGCCGTAGAATGGAAGACTGTTCTGCTCTTTTTCTCCTTTCGCACGCAGAAGAGTTCTTACTTCCGCTACTTACAAGGGGCAGCGGAAAACGTCCGGTACGTGTGCCTGCTCATATGGAATGTGAAAAGGAGGGTCACTAATGATGATAAGTCCGATTTCGTCTCTTTGTTCCATTTAAAATGATCAGAAACTAGCGCAATTTATTTATGTTTATATTTATAAGAAAAGGAGGGTCACTAATGATGATAAGTCCGATTTCGTCTCTCTGTTCCATTTAAAATGATCAGAAACTAGCGCAATTTATTTATGTTTATATTTATAATTTAGGCAGGGTGGTGGGGGAGAGGTGGGGGGGGGGGGGTGGCGGGAAAGATGAGGGGGTCATTAGGTGAGAATAATTTTTTGCTTGGGATCTGTGTGCGCGCAGCGTGGCCAAAAAGGAGGTTAGAAAAGTCTTAGCTGAGGCAAGACAACATTGATAACCGGAGTTGTAGCGGCAAACATTAGCTGCCATGAAGCAGATCATCCGTTAACCCATTACACCCTGAGCCTGAAAATATTAAAATTTGCGCCGTTATGTACCATGAAGGCTACATTATAAGTTATTGGTCGCAGGGGTTTGCTACACGGACCCTTGTAGGCCTGAACCATTGTACCCCGAAGGCCTGAGGGGTACAATGGTTCCTTTGACCTCCCTCAGGCCTACAGGGGTCCGTACAGCAAGCCCCTGCTTCCAATAACGTATTTATTTTCATTCCTCCAATGTTTTCGTAAAAGAAATCAAGAAGAAATCTTCTGACATGGATCACGCCAGAACAAGGGAATATATACATTTATACATAATACAATTATGACGTATTTATAAATCTTTCATGGCGTTGCCGTCTCCAGTAGTGTGCCTGTTGTTTCGAACAACACTATGGAACTTTGTATTTTAGACCGTTTTGATGATTTTTTATAGTACAAAATTGGCACCCACGACGCGTCAGAAAGAGGGCTAAAAAAAAGTCGGCCATTTGCCGCTACAATATAAGTCAGTTATTGGCCGCAGGGGTTTGCTACACGGGCCCTTGTAGGCCTGAGGGAGGTCAAAGGAACCATTGCACCCCTCAGGCCTGAGGGGTACAATGGTTCCTTTGACCTCCCGAAGGCCTACTAGGGTCCGTGCAGCAAGCCCCTGCTACCAACAACGTATTTGTTTTCATTCCTCCAATATTTTCGTAAAAGAAATCAAGAAGAAATCTTCCGACCTGGATCACGCCAGACATGACTGACGACGAAGGAATATACATTTAAACATACATTTAAACACAATAGGCTTATGACGTAATTTAAAATATTTCATGACGTTGCCGTCTCCAATACAGATTAGAAGATAGATCAACCATTTCTAGTTCAAGTGTGGCGCCAGAATAGCTTGGCGCCGCAGGCGCCAAGCTATTTTGGCGCCGGCCACACTTGAACATAGTCAAAGTCATTTCAAGCGATAGTGTATAAGGATGAAAAGGGTTTGTACTGCCCGTGAGAGCCGCCAGTTGCCCTGGACACCAGAGGTCCGCGGGGGGCCGGTGAGGGGTGGGTGCGGGACCATTGTGGGCCCGACAGGGCTTGTTGTGCGGGCCCGTCATGAATTTTCCCTTCGCCCAGCTGACAAGCCCATGAATCGGGCCCGCCGGGCCTGCCAGCCCCACCCCGCCCCATCTGCCTGGGCCGCCCCTGGGGTGGGAGACGTGATTCTGTTGGTGACACGCTCGCTGGACAGTCACTGACTATAGGGGACCGCCGACGTATAGAATAGTCCAGCTGCTTGAACTTTTAACTCACTGTGCTCGAAGTACAAAATACCAACATTTTGGAGTTATCCTCTGAGCCTGATTGCATTACAAGTCAGGAGAAAGATCGACCATGATAGTTCATGGCGCCAAGCTATTCTGTCACCACCCCTTGAACTATCATGGTCGAGCCATATCGTGCTGTGGTGTGTCGTGGGCAGAATGCGTTTAAAAAAGTCTCTTTCTTAGACACATCACCGAACAGGATTCAGCTGCAAGAGGCATAGATCCTCATGAGCCCCCGCAGTTGCAGTTGCTGGGGCTCATGAGGATCTATGCCTCTTGCTGTAACTAATTTGTATCCACGTTTCTTGGACAGTTGTGGCTTTTTGGGCGATGAATTAACCTAAAGATTTCAGAAACAAAAATATACGTACAGTGACAGGGAAGGGGTTAACACATTCTAGACGTGCTGCGCTCGGATATGCGGCTTTAAGCTGCGTATCCGAATCAGTGCGGCAGGTCTAGAATGAGTTGACGTGTTTTGCTGGCAGGAAGGTGATTTCAACGATCGGGGCATTTGCAAGCGGTCTGAACAAATGTTGATCCCGCCTCGGTTAGGAAGCCGCCACCTTCGAACCAGATTCCGATGGTGAGCTACCAAGGTCCACTCATTCTTACAGAGACACGAGTTGAGTTTTACGGTACAGCAAACATAGGACATAACAAATCGCCAGTGGACACTTCAGTTATTCTTGTTGTTTTTGTTGTTTTATCCGAAGTTTGTTAGAAGCTTAGTAATTTACATGGGAACAGTGATATCGGGACCTCTGAAAGGTGTTGTTATAATATAAGTCAGTTATTGGTAGCAGAGGTTTGCTAAACGGACCCTTGTAGGCCTGAGGGAGGTCAGAGGAACCATTGTACTCCGAAGGCCTACAAGGGTCCGTGCAGCAAGCCTCTGCTACCAATAACGTATTTGTTTTCATTCCTCCACAATTTTCGTAAAAGAAATCAAGAAGAACTGACTTTCCGACCTGCATCACGCCAGAATATACATTTATGACGTAATTTAAAATATTTCATGACGTTGCCATCTCCAGTAGTTTACTTGTTGTTTCGAACAACACTAATTTTTTTTATTTTTAAATTTTTTTTTTTTACTTTAGAACGTTATGGTGATCTTTTATAGAACAAAACTCGCATCCAAAATGCGTCACAAAGAGGGCTACAATAAGTCCGCCATTTGTCGCTACAAGGGTCTTTGTAGGTCGGTCATGTGGTACAGTTTGCGCTAAAGGGATTGGTCGTGTGACGTAGGGATGAAAACAAAGACTTTGGTTATATCCGACTTTTGTTATAGTCGACTTTGTTATAAACTGCCGCACATTTATCTGAGCATTTCCCGCCATCCCCATCCCCCTCCCCACCTCCCCTCCCCTTCTTCTCCCTCCACCCTCCCTTACCCCCACGCCGCATAGGCCTATCGGGATGTTCTTCCAGCTTTGTTTATATCTCATCATTTCTTTTTAACGCATTCTGCCCGGCGACACACCACAGCAAGATATGGCTCGATCATGATAGTTCAAGGGTGGTGGCAAAATAGCTTGGCGCCGATACCCGGCTATCTGAAATGTAATGCAGTCCTCAGAGGATAACTCCAAAATAGGGGGTATTTCGTACCTTGGTGTGCAATGAGTTAAGATTTTACCCCTGACACACATTTATCTGATCACAGCCTATATTGCCCACCTTCCTCCTCCTCCCCCCCCCCCTCCCACTCGCACACACGCACACACAAACTGACACATTGCGATGTTCTTGTCATCTGCTTCGTGTGTTTCTGATCATTCCATTTCAACTTCGTGACGAGTAAACAACTGCAAATTTATCTGATCATACCCTACAGCGGAAACTCCGCAACCCGCCGCCTACATTCCCCCCCCCCCCAACCCCCATCCCCCCACGCATCCCCCCTCTCCGCCCCACACACCCACACCGCCCCCAATACTCCCTCTATATGTATTACCCCTTCTTTCTCCCGTGCTAAAGATAACTTCTCTGATATTCAGTCCAGCATGTTTTTCTTCAGAAGGTGCTTTGGGACCTTGAAATTGTTCACTTTTACAGGGGCGCTAATTGGCCGGTGGCAAGCGTTGCATGTTGTACCGATATTCACAGACCCTCGGCAGCCAGGGGACGTAATTAGGGCCACACCGCGCTCAGCTGCACGTGATTGTCAAACCTGCGCCTGAAGTAGTCGTGGATTGAAAACGCATGGTCTCCTCCGCTGTAGTAAATGGGTGACGAGAATGGGTTTTTACAAGAGGTATAGATCCTCATGAGCCCCTGCCGTTGCAGGGGCTCATGAGAATCTATGCCTCTTGAATTTATGTTCAATTTTGTGTGTGTGGTGGTAGGCCTACTGACTGATGCAGGTTTGGCCGGAATGGCGGAGCTTGGAGTGGGGTGAAGGGGGCAGGGAAAGTGTGTGTGTGTGTGTGGGGGGGGGGGTGGGTGGGTGGGGGGTGGGGGGGGGGTCTATCACGCGCACGTGCAGCCTGTTTGACGTCAGCTGTGAGTGATGCAATGGTAATCTCATTCCCCTCACGTTTATTTGTGCCTGTCCCCCCGCGCCCCCTCATTTAGTTCTACTCAGTATTCAAATGGCCATTTGCACGCTGCATTTTGAAACAAAGCCATGCGACGTGTGAACTTATGAAACCGCGATGGGTTGCGAGCTGTGTTCGAGACAAACGGATCGAACCACTTAATCAGGTACTTGTTTTGATTCACAGCGGCCTGATTTTAAAACTAATTTCAATCAATCATAATTTTGCACCTCCTCTACTTACATATCCCATCGGAGCTCAGTGTTTCTGCAGTTACCGACGTTTCGTCTTCACTGGCATCATCTGGGCAGTGTCAGTTGATTTCCTATAGAAACACGGCCCGTAGAATTCAAGTCACACTCGACACGTCCTGCGTTCAGGTTAACCCATTTCATCCCACAACCGCATTTCCCAAAGTTTAGAGGTGTCCCAGTTGCAGCATACGGATCCGGGCCACCGTGATAATTCAAGGATAGCGCCAGATTAGTTCAGAGTCAGTCTTAGGGCTGAATGAGTTATAAGTCCAGTCAACGTGATTTTAGTATTGTCCCAGAAGGGACAACTGACTTGCAGCTCTCACGCATTAACCCATTTAGCCCCGGTACCCTGCAGCAGGAGATGGATTGATCATGCGATAATTCAAGAATAGTGCCAGATGAGCTTGGCGCCTGAAGGCGCAAAGCTCATCTGGCACTACCCTTGAATTATCATGGTCAGTCAATCCATCTCGTACAACTGGTATATAGTCGTTAGACAACGCCTTAAAAGTTTGGAAATGCGGCCGTGGGGTTAAGACGGTTAACAAAAACACATGAAATACAATAGATATCGGCGTCGGCGTCACAAGCTGGTTAAAACACGAAAGTATATGACGACTGAATTTGACAAATACCTCACCTGCACTGTCACATAAGCTATAAACATTGGGGGGGGGGGGGGGGGGGAAGAAGAAGAAGAAAAAAAGACTGAGAAGAAGAACCTTATTATTTATATACAGACTAACCAACTTGACTGACTGACTGAACAGCTTGAGTGTACTCGTAGCTATCTGGACAGGTACTGACCAGCTGGTATCTGTTACTGTTAGCGCCGTGTTCCAGACGGGTGTAATTTATGAGGCTCTATAGTTTTGATACGGGCTGAGATGCGAGATGCATGCAGTGCAGGTACTATAGTAGCAGGTGTAAAATCCATCAAACTGCGTCCAGTCCAGGCAAAAAAAGACGGGCTTATTCAGATAGCACATGAGCATGTCGGCGGTTGAAAGGTCCTGGTAAATCAAACTGGCACAGCTGCAGTGTGCCTGAATTGATCAGTGTTCATGTCGTACTGTTTAGACTATAGCTGTTACTTTCCTCCTTAAGCCGCCAGTTAGGGCCGTCCATTATCACTCCGGCGCCGTGGCCGTTAACCCCTTCACTGCGGCCATTGTACGTACATTTCTGTTTCTGAAACCTTTGTTCATTCAACGACCAAACTCTAAAACCGTCCAAGAAACATGGATACAAATCGGTCTCAGCATGAGGCACAGATCCTCATAAGCCCCCGCAGTTGCGGGGGCTCATAAAGATCTATGTCCGTCTCTTGCAGTTGGATCGCGTCCACACAACGCTCCATACATCTCCAATAGGCATAGATCATCATGAGTCCTGAGAGCTCATGAGGATCTATGCCTCTTGGAGATGCTTGGAGTGTTGTCTATGCTTATGGTACACGCTGGTTAATCCACCGTAACGTCGCTCTCGTTTGTTGTCGGGAGTCGTTCGTTGCAAACGAAACCTCACTATACACTAAAAAACCGTAGGCCCAAGCGCCTCTTGATCGTGAGATGGATAGGTATACTCTGTGCAATGGGCTGATCGTGAGGAGCTGTGACTTTGGCGGGCCGCTTATCATGCTTTCTTTGGCAGATGCCGGGGTAATCACGAAGATCAAAGAAAATTCAACTAATCGGGTCATTTTAAACTCAAGTACCTACTGATATAGATGTTATTTGTCCGGAGGTGATCTTCTGGAAATAATTTAACCCGTCCATGCCAGGGAACGCAGATTGCGTTAATCCAACGCTCAACGAGAACTGCCGGAAGTCATCCCCCGTGAGATGGCGGCTTTAGTCGACTGCTCGGGTGAAATCCAAATAACGAACTAACTGGAAGTAATCTCAGGAACAAGGGCGTAAAATGGTGTCAGCAAGAGGCATAGACCCTCATGAGCCCCCGCGACTGCGTGGGGCTCATGAGGATCTGTGTCTCTTTTTGCAGCTGCCGGGTCTCAGTGTTCACTTTTCCTTAGCAGTAAAAGAGTTACTATTTTTGCCCATTGCACTGACATGAGGTCGTGTGTATAAATGCAGGCTACGTAAAGACTGATCCAATAGGCTTTTGATGGTCTGCGACACGTGCCAAGCAGAAGAATGAGTTGGACTGTTGGCGGGGTGTTTGACGCTGTACGGGTATCAGCTGTGAGGGAATGATGGGCGGGCGATAGCTGTGCGCCTTGTCCTGTCGTTTATAATCACAAGTGCGTTTGTTCTCCCCGCGCGGCTGTCGGTCGGCCGCAACACAGTACCAAACCTGTGTCTTAAAATCCTGACGGCTACTTCAATTTGAGGGGATAAATGAGATCGGTGTGCGTCGTCAAGAGGTGTTAGATTATCACGACCCCTTGCAGATGCAGGGGCTCATGATAATCTAACACCTCTTGCAGTTTGAAAAATTGTTGGCAGGACTAAACAGATCCCTGCCCCCCAACCACCCCACCCCCATCCCGCCCCTCCCCCAAGCCCCTCATTCTCACCTTGTTGTGACGAGAGGAACAGGTGCATTGTTTCCACACACCCCTCCCCTTCCAGGATACTCTTGGCTCCCCCACTCTGCTTTGTTGTCCTCTCGCCAGGTACTCTGAGTACATCATCCCCATGGGCAGGTACACTCACAACTGATCGCCTCTATGGTGGAAGTGTACGTGGAGAAAGTAATGGTAAATGGTCGAAAGAACTCTGATCATTACGAGGGATTCGATGGACAGAAAATCTGACAAATGTTGGTACGACATGAAAAGGAACTTTGCGACGACTTCTGGAGAGATTAGACGAAGCACGTGTGGGCCTTTCCAAGCGTAAAGATCCCATTTTGAAAGGATGAACTGAACTGACAAGTATAATTGTCCATATCCCGACGATATGATGTGTGCCGGTGACTGGAAACAAGAGAGATTCAGACCAAAAACTAGGTGACTGCCAAAACGAAAGGAAAATCCCAACAAATAAAATTGAACCCTTTTATCCCCAGATCACTACAGCAGGAGATGGCTTGGCCATGATAATTCAAGGGTAGTGCCAGATTAGCTTGATGCCATCAGGCGCCAAGCTAATCTGGCACTACCCTTGAATTATCATGGTCAAGCAATTTCCTGCAGCTGGTACATAGTCGTTAAGCAACACCTCCAAAATTGGAGAATTGGGACCTTGGGGCTAAAAGGGTTAATATATACACTTAGACCTGATGGACAATTACAACACAATTTATTAAATTCTGGTTTCAAACTCGTTTGTTTTTCAATATATATATACAGGCAACAATTTACATTGTTGCGATTTTTATACAAACAAAAGGCATATATTCTAATGGGCCCGTACGACTGCAGGGGCTCATGAGAGTCTATGCCTCTGGCAAATGGAGGAGCCTGGTCGGGGCGGTCCGTGGCGCAGTGGTTAAGGCGCCTGCCACGAATGCCAAAGGTGCGCGGTTCGATACCGGGTTCCGGCGTTGGACTTTTCTCCTCTGGTAAGTGTCACCGTTAATTCGGGCGGACCGTCGGGGGTTCTTTCTCCGGGTACTCCGGTTCTTCCACCCCCCCCCCCCCACCCCCCACACTTTGGTACCGGTCTCAGGCCACTTTACAAATTTCAAATACAAGCGATCAAAAATCTCTGTAACTTCAGTAGCTGACTGGCCCTTCGTTTGTCTTGTACTGTGTTTGTCTTAAATGGCGTAAAATCCGTGTCTGTTTCGTGAGTGTGTGAGGGTTTCAGGCGCGGCGCTTTGAGTCGATTTCCCCAAAATTGAGAAAAAGCGCCTATATAATAACAGTATTATTATTATTATTATGATAGAATGGTGTGCCGGTCTTAGCCTCAATGGCATGAGTGAGCTTAGTCCTGCGCCAGCCACTAAGCAAGCTGCTCCGCGATAACAGGACTAAGATCACTTGTGCAACCGAGGCCTGGTGTTTTGGCAACACCGCTGCTCCGCCATTTAGAGGACAGAGTTCCGTCACCGGACCCGTTGTAAGTCGAAGGACTCAGTTGGTCTGCCCCTGATTCCGACGGAAGCCAGCCAGTAGCATTGCAGCCGTCAGACAGTCGAGTGTGTTTTAGGTCCGCCTCAGTCTTTGATCTTGTTTTCCCTTCTTTTTACAGGCAACGCACGGAACCCTAAAGGTCGACATTTTAAATTTGGGATTTCCCCCTAAAGACTGCATAACCATCTGGCATTTCAAATTATAATCGGTCGCTGATCTGGTTGAACTCCATGTCAGTGCAAGAGCCGTAGATTCTCATGAGGCTCTGCAGGCTGCAGGAACTCATGAGAATCTGTGGCTTTTGTTGGCACATAGCGGCACCGTTTATATCCATCCTCTGCTTTTGCAAGATTTTACGAAATCACTCGGGTCTTCGACTGCTTGAACAGTGACGTTTCGTTTACAACGAACGACAACAAACAACGAATTAGAGAGAAATCACGGTGGATAACCAAGCCATAGACAGCACTCCAAACAGTCTACAAGAGGCACAGATCCTCATGAGCCCTCCGGACTCATGAGGATCTGTGCCTCTTGGAGATGTTTGGAGTGTTGTCTTTAATCTTATGGCCGAGCCGTTTATCCGAGTTGATTGCGCTCTCGCATGTTGTTGGGAGTCGTTCGTTGCAAACAAAACCTCACTAAAAAAAGTGGCGCAGTGGTTAAGGCGCCTGCCACCAATGCTAAAGGTGCGAGGTTCGATTCCGGGTTCCGGCGTCGGATTTTTCTCCTCTAGTAAGTGTCACCGTTAATTCGGGCGGACCGTCGGGGGTTCTTTCTCCGGGTACTCCGGCTCTTCCTCCCCCTCCACTTTGGTATCAGTTTCAGCCAACTTAATAAAATTTCAAATACAAAACGATTTCCAAATACCGTGTAGCTCGCTTGAGCTTGCCCTTAGCACCACGTGAATGTTCTGTGTTTACGTACAGTGTGTGAGTGAATGCGTGTGATTCACGTGAGCGTGCTTGTTAGGTTCAGCTCGCGGCTACATTCTGCGCATTGAGTTACATTATAAATATGAGAAATGCGCCATATAAATGCTATGCATCAACAATACAGTTCACTGATGTGTATAACTTTTCTGATTCTGGTTCTTCATGACAATTACAACGTTGAAGATTCGGTGTGTCTCGAGATGCGAGAAAACTATTTTAATCTGTTTTAACAAGCACAAAACAAATTGAAACTTTCCTCTTCTGCCACGCCTGCCCGCTATGGAAGTCTGGAAAAGTCTACAGGCTGCACACTTGTTGAGCCCAGGGCCGTTAATCAGACGGGGTGATGGGCCCTGGCGCCACCGGTCCTGCTCGCCAGCTGGCGCTGCAATCACCGACAACCAACACAGGCGGGAGAGCAAAAACAAATGCCGCGAAAAAAAGAAGCCACCAACACTGATTTGGGCGGAAGCGAAACTGAAGAGAGAGAGAGAGAGAGCTGCTCCAGCGCCAGGATCATGGTTTTTGCAATCATTGCTAAATCTTGGACTGAAGGCAGAAAGTTGTGTGATGGTCTATGATTTCGTATTTTACGACTCGATTCAGTAGGGTCCAAAATCAAAGACCATAACACCCATTTTGAAGGGGCTGATTTCTCATGTCATTTCTAGTCGATAATGCAGTTTACCGATAGCGTTTGCGCTTTCGCGACCGCTTGTCGATGGAAACCTATTTATTTTTTGTTTTTACAGTGGAGTAAAGTAACCTGTCACTCTGGTCCCGACGCCTCAAAATATCCGAGCAGAAGAATGTGAAGCACTCGGGGGCGTTTCGATCGGTATTCGTAGTTAGTAACTACAGGCTCCGATTTACTCATCAGGGAACCGGCCTACAAATCTCAGTCCATTCCTTAGTGTATTCCTCTCAGTGTGTCGCATTTTATTCCTTACATTAGGACATGTTGTCCGTGTAGTCCATGCATGTAACTGTAGTCTTGACGCGGCATTATTGATGTCAAGTATGATCGCTTTCAAATCCTTGCAGTATTCCTGACGCGGTGTTATTGATGTCAAGTATGACCGCTTTCAAATCCTTGCAGGGTCCAGTCTTGTGTCGGGATACGATTGTGTCGCCTAGCAAACACAATACGCCTGCTGTTGTGCATTCGGCATCCTCGTGAGCTCCTGTGGCTGCACGGCCTATAAGGATCTGTGTCTTTTGCTGAAGCAATCCGGCAGCATCTGTGTTTTTTACCTCAGGGTGTAATCGGACGACTGAGGTCAACGTGCTTTGAGACAATGACTGAATTTTTTGCCCATCGCGTGCCCAGTAGAATGTTGATACTGCTATTTGCCCCGGAACAGGCCTGTCATATTGGACCTTACAGTCGTCGGTCGTAAATTCGAAAATCACAAACCAGCACCGGCACATTCAGTTTGGTGACGTAGCTTTTTTGCACTTCCATTATGATGGCTGGCTTCTTACATTGTACCACCAGTGACACTGAGTGTGACACTCTACAGAGCATCAGTTCGCTCCCGCGTTGGCACCGCACTAGTGTCAGAGTCAGTCTGTGGTGAAACACATACGCTTTCTGTGTGTGATGAATTCTGCAGGTGCCTGCTTGACTGAGTGCAAGCTTATGATCGCTCATGCTTTGAAAATTGCATTCCGGGTTCCGCTGATGCTCTCGGAGGGGCGAGAATTACTCCAGTTTTTATGGCTGTTATGCGTGCTGGATTGATGCAATAAAGATCTTGTCTGTTTCCTGTGAGAGTTTTCTGCTTGTATAAGTGACGGGAAATACAGTCATTAATTTTCGCTGATGTGGTCGGATAATGAAATAGTTACCAAGGCATTTTTGTGTGTGTTTTATTTTGACGTGCATACGTCGAAATACGACTTTCGTGGTTGATTGCTTTGAGTGCAAGCAAGCACGCATGATATATTGCTGCGAAAATACCGTACCGGTAAGCACTGGCATTTTCGAAAAATTCTAAAAACATGATTTTCCGAAAAGTTCTGAAAACATGAACGTACACTGACGAATCTCCACTGACACTGAAACTGCATATTTATTAGTGATGTCAGTTTTGTTTGAAACGAACGACTCGCAACAACGAACGAGAGCGAAATCACGGCGGAAAAACACCACTCCAAACATCTCTGTTACGATGTAGTTGTGTTGTTCTGTGAGAGCATGCATGGGTTAATCGTAGGAAACGATCCGATATTATTTGAGCTATCATGGTTGCGAATCACGTACCTTTTCAGTAAGATTCTTTATCGTTCGCGCCGATAGCGGAATTGGTTTTGTTATGATACGCTAAGTTTAGTCCGGAAGCTTCTAGAATAGTCGCACGGAGAAGAGCGGTCGATTTTTTGTTTTGCGTAGATTGCTGATAATAAACCAGAACGTTCGAGAAAGGTCGCGCTGTCTAGTGACCTCGTACATGTGACGTCAAAATGTAAGCAACATTTTAGTAGAGACGTTCTGTTCATAGTCACAGTTGTTTTCTGTACGCGTGAAGTTGGCAGCCAGTCGGTATGTTATGAGAGATCGTGAAGCTTCCAGAAAGTGTAGGCAAGGTCGTGAATTGTCTGCCATACTTTTGTGAGACATCATAACGCACTAGGATTTGGGGCTGAAATTAGCAGTCGAATTTTTGTAGACTATTGTAGATATTCTAGAAAATTATTTTGTTATTAATATTTATGAGTTTCAGTTACGTGTTCCGTTCTGATTGGTTGCGTTGTGTGATTTCGTTAGATTATTCTGGAAAGTTATTTTACTATAAAAGTTGGTGCTAGGAAGCACGTGTGTACATTGTCATGCATTGTCAGTTGTAGGGACACACAGTTTATCGTGGGTACGTGGCCCGTATAGGGTGTACATTGTGAGAGACGCAGCGTAAAGGTGGTGTACGTTGTGTAAGGAACTTTGTGTCGCCAGTGTTGACATTTGCGGAATAGACATTGTATCAGTGTTGGTGCATTTGGGAATGCATTGTGTGGAGATCGCATCGCTGAAATAAAATATTGTTGGAACTGTTACTCCAGTGTAGCCTACATCCTTAAGCCACGTGTGACGGGTTGCAGCTGAATGAAGTTTATTTAAAAGAACCTTACGTGCGTCCGTCTGGTGTGTTATCATACTACGACTACGACTCTACCACGTAACAATCTCCAAGAGGCATAGACAATGCCTCTTGGAGATGTTTGGAGTGGTGTCTAGGCTTCTGGAACAACTTTGGTTATCCACCGTTCTTTCGCTATCGTTCGTTGTTGGGCGTCATTCGTGTCAAACGCAACCTAGTGTCTCATTAGGGATGTGTTGGATCCGGATACGCGGCAAAACGCTGCGTATCCGTATGGGATACGTCTCGAATGAGTTAATATCTGTACTTATCTTGGGTGTGTGTTGGGTGCTGACAGAATCTGTATGATAACTTTAATTCCGTTTTTTAAAAAATCCAGACCAAAAAGGTGACTGCCCAGACTGTAGAATGCAGAGAAGAACCCAACGGAGAAAGAAACACGCCTAGAAATGGCAGTTACAACACTATTGATTATTCAGTTATTCCAAAATAGGCAAAGACGTATACAAGTCACTCGTTACTTATCTGTGCCGGTGGAGAAGCCTCAAAATCATGCAGATAAGATTGATAAATATAGCGACTGAATTGTATACTTGTCTGTCTATTTTGAAAAAGGGTTTTTAACCAAAATATTAACTCATTCGAGACATGCCGCCTCCGGATACGCGGCTTATGAATTAATGAATTGTGTTGTAACTGCCATTTCTAAGCGTGCTTCTATCTCCGTTGGGTTCTTCTCCGTAAAAAAACAAACACACAACAACAACAACAACAACAAAAAAACACAGAAATTCACAGTACACACCACCAGTATAACATAACTTTACGCGTCTAGCGGTTAACTATCCGGCTTTGCCAATAAACTTCACAAGCTTGAGCATACTAAAGATTACTAAGGCCTACCCATGAACTGTGATGGTCGATCGGTGGCGAATGTATTAGATTGAAGCACAGCATCAGTCAGTGCAGTGCATTACTAATGATGATGTCATTTTTTTGGATTCACTTAATTACGCTTCACGGCTTGTTTGCCAGCCCTTCTCAACGTTTCCTAATCTTTCCCTGCGCAATTGTTATCTCATCCACCTGTGCATGCAAGGAGCATAGATTCTCATGAACCCCCGCACTTTCTAGGATTCATGAGGATCTATACCTCTCCGGGGCGGATCAGTTACCTCGAGGGGGCGGGGGGGGGGGGGAGGAGTCCGACTTTTTGTTTGGGACCTTCAACTTGATGATACAAAAGGCCTCCCCGATTACACTTGGGGGAAGGCGATAGGGCGGGGGATGGTGGTGGTGGGAGGGAGTGAGTGAGTGAGTATAGATTGCTTTACGTCCCGCAAGCGACAAAGGCCTTCTCAGGACGTACCTGCGCTAAATGAAGAAAAGAACTGCAAGAAGCGCAGACAGGAGGGAGAATTTCAAAAGAAATATACAGATGAATGGACCAGAAAGACAGAAATACAAACCCCCAAAAGATTAGAACGCACCTTGCAGGGGTTAGACAAGGTGACCCTAGGAACTAAAAAGTGGTGGGAGGGGGAGGGGGGGTCCAAACACCGTAAAAGGGTCTTTATTATAGCATTTTAAAGAATTTTTTTTTTTTTTTTTTTTTTTTTTTGGGGGGGGGGGGGTTGGGGGGTGGGGAGGGGTTGGAAGGGGGGTTGGGGGAGGGGGTGTTCCGGTACCCCTAGAACCACCCGCACCCCGTCCCCCGATCCGCCCTTGCCTCTAACCTCTTGCTTTACCCATGAACGGGACTCACATCCAATAACTTACTTACTTACTTACGCCTGTCACCCCTCCCAGGGTATAGGCCGTCGACGAGAGACCTCCAGCGACTCCTGTCCTGTGCTTCTCCTTCGATTTTACTCTAGGTGGTTCCCAGTCTCTTGATGTCTGCTTGGAGGTCTCGACGCCAGGTGTTTCTCGGCCTGCCTCTTTTCCTCTTTCCCTGGGGGTTCCATGACAATGCCTGCCTAGTGATACTGGAAACTGGCTTTCTCAGACTGTGACCAACCCATCCCCATCTTCTTCGCCCAATTTCATTCTCTGCTGTTATCTGCTCTGTTCTCTCCCAGAGTCTGATGTTGCTGATCTTCTCTGGCCAGTGGATTTTCAAGATTTTTGTGTATGAAGATCTGTACTCTGTTGACTGTGGTTTTTGTCAATCTCCAAGTCTCTGCTCCAGATAGGAGAACTGCTTTTACGTTTGAGTTGAAAATCCGGACTTTGGTGTGTTGTGACAGCTCTCTGGAACTCCACACTTTTTTTTCAGCTGGAGAAAGGCTGCTCTGGCTTTACCGATTAGTGCTCTGATATCTGCATCAGTGCCACCTTTTTGTCGATGATGCTCCCGAGATAGGTGAAGGACTCCACGTCATCCAGTGGGGTGCCAGCAAGCAAGACTGGTTCTTCCCTGGTTGCGTTCAGCCTCATTGTCTTTGTTTTCTGTTTGTGGATGGTGAGGCCCACCTGGGACGAGATGTCAGCAAGCCTCGTGGTCTTGTCCTGCATTTGTTGCTGAGTGTGGGACAGTAACGCCAAGTCGTCCGCAAAATCGAGGTCGTCAAGCTGTGTCCACAGTGTCTACTGTATTCCGCTTCTTCTCTGCTCTGTGGTCCTCTTCATGAACCAGTCTATGGCCAGTAGGAATAGGAACGGAGACAGTAAACACCCCTGCCTGACGCCGGTTCTGACCTGGAGCTCCCTAGTGAACTGCCCTTCGTGGATCACGCGACATGTCATGCCATCGTAGCTGCTCTTGATCAGGCAGACGAGCTTTGTGGGTACACCGTAATGTCGTAGGTGTTTCCACAAAGTCTCTCGGTCCACGCTGTCAAATGCTTTCTCGTAATCCACAAAGTTGACGTACAGCGGGGAGCTCCACTCCAGAGACTGCTCCACGATGATGCGGAGAGTGGCAATCTGGTCTGTACATGATCGGTTTTTCCGGAATCCTGCTTGCTGGTCTCTCAGCTGGGTGTCGACGGAGCTCTTCATTCTCTCCAGGATGATCCTGTTGAAGACCTTTCCTGGTACTGACAGCAAGGTGATTCCTCTGTAGTTGGAACACTTGCTGAGGTCGCCTTTCTTGGCAAGCTTGATTAGGTACCCCTCCTTCCAGTCATCCGGCATCACCTCCTCTTCCCAGATCTTTCCAAACAGTGGGTACAGTATCTCTACTGTTGTTTCTAGGTCTGCTTTCAGAGCCTCCGCTGGGATGCCATCTGGCCCTGCTGCTTTGCCGTTCTTCAAAAATGCCACTGCTCTTCTGATCTCTTCCCGGCTGGGTCTGTCACAGCTGATTGGTAGGTCAGTCTCTGCTGGCTGGATGTCTGGGGGGTCGGGTGGGGTGGGTCTGTTTAGTAACTCTTCAAAATACTCGGCCCATCTGTCAAGTTGGTCTGCTCTGTCTGCAATAGGCTTGCCTTCTTTGTCTTTTACTGGTCTTTCTATATGGCCATACTTGCCTGACAATATTCTGGTAATGTCGTAGAGCTGTTTCAGGTTGCCGCTGCCTGCTGCCTTTTCTGCCTCTGCTGCCAGGCCATCTGTGTAGGCTCTCTTGTCTGCCCTGATACTCCGCTTCACCTCGCGGTTGGCTTCCGAGTATTCCTCCTGTGCCCTTGCTTTGGCCGCTCTCGTGCGACTGTTGTTGACAACTGTTTTCTTCTGCTTCCTCACTTCTATCTTCTTCAAGGTCTACCCCACCCGGGTCTGCCCTGGGGGACTTGGGTGGGGTTAGGTATTTTTTAGTTCCCAGGGTCACCCTGGTCAGCCCCACAGGGTGGGTTTTTCTCGTTATTCTGGGGCATGTGTTTCTGTCTACCCTTTGTCCATTCACCTGTATTTGCCTTTTTAAAACTCTCCCTACTGTCTGCACTGCCTGTAGCTCTTGATATTGGATGTGTGTTGCTAAATGGTCTTAGCTTTATTTAGGCCCCATGTGTTAGGTTTATTTAATGTATTTGACCGGCTGGCGACATACATTCAATGTTCTGTTTAGTTTTTTTTTCACAAGCAGTGCAGGCACGTCCTGAGAAAGCCTTGTTGCTGTCGGGACGTTAAGCAATGTACAATCAATCATTCTTCAAGGTCTGTGCCGACAGCCAGTCCTTGTGATGGTGTTTCTTGAACTCCACAGTGTCTTTGCAGGTTGAGTTCAGTGCCTCTCTAACTGCCTTCCACTGCTGCTCTGTGGTGACCGCCTCCTCTTCATTTGCTAGCTCCTGTAGCGCTTGAAACCTGTTGGACATCACCAGTTTGAACTCTCACTCCCGTCTCTCTCAGAAGGCCTACATTATAGCACTGTCTTCTTGTTGTCCCTGTGCTGCTTTTCTTTAACTTGAGCTTTATTCTTAAGGTAAGCAGATGATGGTCTGAGGCGACATCTGCTCCCCTCCTCACTCGAACATCTTGAAGGGATCTTCTAAATTTCTTGCTAATGCAGATATGGTCTATTTGGTTCTCTGTAGTATGGTCAGGTGAGACCCACGTTGCATTGTGTATTCTTCTGTGCGGGAAGATGCTGCCTCCAATGACAAGTCTGTTTAGAGCACAAAAGTCTACGAACCTCTCCCGTTCTCACTCATCTCCCCTAGTCCCTGTCTCCCCATCACCTCTTCGTATCCGGTGTTGTCCTCCCCTATTTTGGCATTAAAATCACCAATGACGATGGTGATGTCTCGCTCCGCACATTTATCCACAGCACTCTGGAGACGGTCGTAGAACTCTTGTTTCTCTTCCTCGTCACTGTCATTAGTGGGCGCATAACACTGGATGACGTTCAACTTGATCTTTCTCCTAGTTCTAAAGCCTGCTGTGATAATTCTTGGCCCAAGAGGTTTCCAGCCAATCAGCGCTCTCTGTGCCACTGGTGACAGCATGAATGCTACATCTTCTGTAGGGGGGAGGGGGGGGGGGCATTCTCCTCTTCATGGCCTGAATACAGAATCATCTCCCCACTTAACAGCCTTTTCTGGCCAGACTGCGTCCATCTGGCTTCACTGATGCCTAGCAGGGAAAGGTTGTACTTTTGCATTTCCGCTGCTATCTGGGCGGACTTCCCTCTCTGGTACATGGTCTTGACATTCCATGTGCCCATGATTGTGTCCCTGGATAGAGAGAGGCGGCTCGGTCCTGTGGCTTCCGAAGACTTCCGGTTTTCACCACACGACGTCATAAATCTTCTGGTAGAAGAACCTTCCTCCTCCAGGAAAGGAATTGCTGTTTGTCTTTTTGTCGGCGTTTTTGTAGCTATTTCTTTATTTGCAGGGTGGGGAAGCTACCCCCACGCCCAACCCCCTTACTAGGAGGACCAGGGGTTTTCTGTCGGGGTCTCCTTCCCTTAGACCATGTTGGTTCACGGCACCTTATTTCATTGGGTGCACCCCTCTCGCGAGGGACCCCCCTATCCACCACCCAGGGGACGCGCCTCAACGCCATATGGTCCCAGCGCGAAGCACATCCAATAACCTCCCCCATAATTTCATCCACGCAAGAGGCGTAGAGGCTCATGAACCCCCGCATTTGAGGGAGTTCATGAAGTTCTACGCCTCATAGTGAGGTTTCGTTTGCAACGAACGACTCGCAACAACGAACGACTCGCAACAACGAACGACTCGCAACAACGAACGACTCGCAACAACGAACGAGAGCGAAATCGCGGCGGGTACCGTAAACATAGATAACATTCCAAACATCTGCAATAGGCATAGATCCTCCTATAACACTCCAAAAATCTTCAAGAGGCATAGATCCTCATGAGCCCGTATGGCTCATGAGGATGTATGTCTCTTGAAGATGTTTAGAGTGTTGTCTATGTTTATGGCACAATCTGGTTACCCGCCGTGGTGACTCGATTTCCCTCTCGTTCGTTGTTGCCGCGAGTCATTCGTGACAAACGAAACCTGACTAATTTCTCAGGTGCGGGAGAAAAACACGGCAGGAGATAAATCATCCTCACGCCCGGTCCACCTGTGAAATATTGTCGGCACTTCTTTATTAGAGCGCCCTTCGTCAAAACCCGCCGCCACCTGTACTCGTTAATTGGACGGGAGAATGGGGATACATCGATGATCTCCCTTTTGGCCTGGCCACGTGACCAGTCACATTGCCAGTGCACGTGCGAGCAGGAAGTGCACCAATTAACCGCGCTGAGTAACATTCTGACTCAATATGGAACGGATTAACTAAAAAGACAACTAAATTGTCAGTGGTGGTGATGGGGATGGGCGTTTGGCTGATGAGAAAAGAACTGCCGCCCTGATTAGACAAAAGACAATTTGTCCATATTGTGTGGAAAAGCTACATTTTCTTTGTAAAAGCTCCGAACTGTGATCCTGAAGTTAAAAGTCATCAGTGATACGGTCTTATGAAAACATAGCCAAAACAGCTGAAGTCGGCAAAGGTGTTCAGTTTCGCCCTCTCGGGATGGGAGGGGGTGGGGAAGGGGGGGGCTGTGAAGGGGGGGGGGGGAAGTAATTAGTTCTGGCAGTTTAAAAGTTAACTGTAATTTGTCTCGTTGTATAAGCACTACACTAAGGTCTTTTTTTTGTTAGGCGAAGTCATTTTATAAACTAAACAGTTAACTAAATCTTTTTTTTTTTCGGGGGGGGGGGGTGGGGGGGGGGGGGGGAGGGGGAGGGGGGTCTATTCAGCAAACACCCACACTATAGTACATGTAACCGAAAACTGGACTTATTTCAGAGAAAGAAAAGGCAGCATATGAGATACATCGGTATTTAGGTGGTACTGAGAATCTCACTCGAGTGGTTTTAAAACATTATCCTACGAGCGAAAGCGAGTAGGATAAGGTCTTCAGACCACGAGGGTGAGATTCTCAGTATCACCTAAACACCGATGTAAAAATCAATTTCTTACTCACCTTTTTCTTGGCATGCATCCGATGTGAGTTGGTTTTCTGCACACGACAGTAACCACAACACAGCCGTCATTGTGTCTGTGGCAAAGAACATGACGTAATTTACTTTGTAATGTGACTGACGTGGACATTTTTTATGTCAGACAATTTCTACATGAAGACGTACATGAAGACGTTATAGGGCAATACATCATGACGCCAGCGCCAGTCCGCCGTCACTATGAAATGGCGTCATTGCACGTCAACTGACCTGGAAGTAGTTCAAGTTTCAATATCGTGTGTGCCGGCCATACTTTTTAGTTGATCAGATTTTCTACAAGACAATTGTGTGCATAACACGTGTGTGATACAACTTTTCCGCTCAAAGGCAGCAAAGAAGAGGTGTGTAAGAAACCCTGGAACATAATGCGGGATACGAGCCAGGAGCCTTTATGTGAAACCTTCAAGCGAAAACGTGGAGATTTACCTTGCATGTCCTGACATTATTAGTCTGTGAAATCCTAATCGTCTAATCTAAGTTTCTACTTACTAGCTAGGATCGACTACAGTTGCCTCCTCAGATAGAAGCACATCATCTGTGCCGGATTGTACTCAGTGTAGGCGGGCGATTTTTAGGGCGAGAGCTATTTATCTGCTTTATGAAGGCAGTAAGTCTATCTACGTCAAAAGCAAGATGGATTTCGTTGTAATACCGGCAGTTTCACAAGAATGGATTCATCCTTTTGGCTGCCGGTAGCATGTTTTTTCGACAAAACGCGCTAAAGTAGCACTGCCCTCAGCCCGGATCTCCGGACTGACTTGGCTCTCTAGTGCAATTCACCCCTGCGTATTCGTTAACTCATTTAGCCCCGACGAACTCCAGCCGGAGATGGGCCAAGCTAATCTGGCACTACCCTTGAATTATCGCGGTCGACCCATCTCCTGCAACCGGTGCACAGTCGTTAGCTGACAACCCCAAAACTATGTGCCGTTTGGTTAACTGGGGTAACTGAAGACAAGTGGACTGTGTGTGTCTTATAGTTCATGCCCCCGATATTTCTAGGCAGGTCTAGGTGTTATATTATATATTCAGTATATCACACGACATGCATATGGAGAAGGCCTCAGTACAATATATATGGGGTAAACAGTTCTGTGTGTAATTTACTTTGCAGAGTAACAGCTGTGGACAGATATATAATATGTATGTATACACGTACAGTTTAATAACGCAGCCACAGCTGTTCATTACCACTTTCTACACTTGTCCAAACAACGGTACGTTTAATTGGTCACCATATATGACACATGAATTTGTATCTGCGACAGAACGAACTGAACAGATGCACTGAACTGATGGTATCACGATACTACATTCATGTTCAGCGTTAGACACGTGTGCTGGTCTCTGAAAAAAAGCCGGAGGTAAAAAAGGACTGGCGCACGCGGCAGGTTTTATTAGCTGAAGTTCGCCGAGACACACTGGTTATCTCCCTTGATTTGCTACCGCTTGTCAGCGGTAGCAAATCAAAGGAGACAACCTGGGTGGCTCGCAGATTTAACCTGTTTCTGTTCCACTGAGTTCACACAGACTGTGTCTCTGCAATCTTCGTTGATTTAGCTCCAAAAGGCCTTAGCTGTCCCAGAAACCTGGATTCAAAGTGGTGTCATCTCTGCGGGGCTCATGAGTATCTATGCCTCTTGCGGTTGGGTGGTGCTGATTTTCTCGGCACTGAACGGGTTAAAGCTGAATGTATCCCCGGCCTTTTTGCATGCGATCATAAGTACTGTGCACAGTTCTGCTAGTAACATGCACAAGAGGTTAAAATAAAATAAAACAGGACACTTTTATCTTACTATGATAACCGAAAAATAAACTAATAAAATAAAATAAAATAAAATAAACACGCTTATAGTTTACTTGAGTAAAAATAAACGAAAATAAATTATCAAAATAAAAAAATAAAATAAACAAAATAAAATATAATACGACACTCATAGCTTACTATGATAAACGAAAAATAAACTAATAATAAGCTTACTATGAGCACAAATAAACGAAAAATAAACTAATAAATTAAAATAAAATGAAATAAAAATGCGACGTACAGTTTTAGCCTACTGCGTCTGTGATAGATCACAACTGCCACACAGCTTCATTAGTTCAGAGATTTTGGAAGCCAGGGGTTGAAGGTCACATACACGTGACAAAAGGTTGTCCCAACTGGGTGCAATATCAGACTGCCATACACCCACAGCGATCCCTCCAAGTCCGTCAAAAGACACAAATCCTGATGGACCACTGTATTTGGACTATGAACAGGCAAATGAACATCTGTGCCACTTGCTGACAAAAGGACCACGCTGGCGGTGACCTCCCTCGATCTGATACGCGTCACGCGGCGTAGCGGGTCCGGCGAGTGGGTGGGAGGTAACCAGTGTGCAACTGATACAACTTGTGAGTTTTACATCGGTGGCTTTCAAGAGGAGTAGAGTTCGAGAAGGGGGAGGGGAGTGCGGGGCAGTTTAACCCCTTCACTGCCAGTGGTCGCAGATTGTGTTTCTGAAATCAGTGTCATTCAACGCCAGACAGCCCCCTCTGCCCAAGGGACATGAATTCATACAGAGGCATGAGGCACCTGCGGGGGCGCATGTGGATCTATGCCTCTTGCATTTGGGTTTTGAACTGAATTGTATTGAAGTGAATTGAATAAAATGTATTGTCCATTAAACGACAAGCTTAAAATGAAAAAAAAAATTCAGTTTGGCTCACAGCAACATAAAACACAAAAATAGGTCATAATAACTTTTTTGTGTGTGCATATTTTCCCGGTAGTGAAGGGATTCATGACGTTCTTTGTCTTTTGCGGCAGTTGGGTGGTGTTCAATTTTTTTTCCCGGCAGTGACTGAAGAGATTAATAATTTTGTTTACTCTGATGGTACCTTAGGGAAGTGACTATTTGACCGACTCCAGTCCTTCAGCCTACCCATTCCATTTTCAAGAGGCATAGAGTCTCAATAGACCCACGGCAGCAGGCAGGGGCTCATAAAATGTCCTGCCTATTTGCTTGAAAGGGTCCAGCTCATTCAGTCACATTTCTGGTTCCTCCTAACCCCTTCCCTGCCAGTGGACGCCAAATAATGTATTTGAAAAGAAAGCAAAACTAAATTCAACATCGAATAATCTAATCGATCCAAGGAACATAGGTGCGTAACGACTATTCGGCGGCCAGCAAGAGGCAAAAGAACCTCATGAGCCCCCGCATTTGCGGGGGCTCATGAGGTTCTTTGCCTCTTGCAGCAGGGTCTTGTTCGCAGTTTTCTGGTAGCGAAGGGGTTCAATGTTGGTATGATCACGCAGTAAAACTGAATCTGGTATATCCGGCTCTAGCACCTAGGAGACACAGCGCCAATGGGAATACTGCCTTGTGCCGTCTGGAGTAAGGTTTTAAAGATGTAACCAGAACTGTGTATTGATTTCAGATGTAATATTGCTATCATTAGATTTACCGGCCAGTTTCCATTACGTTTTGTTTAACAATTCAATCCCAGAAAGGTGTTTTTTTGTTTTTGTTTTTGTTTTTTTAAACTCGCGATACATTTGCATACACTTTCTTAAAACGACCTACATTGTTCACAATATATCCATACAATGAATGTTTTTGGTTTATATGAAATAATAGATTTTTCTGCACTTCTATTTTGCACGTAGGAGCCTAGCGCCACCACCCCGACCACCCCACCACCACCACCGCCCCGCCCCCGCCCCCTCCCCCCCCCCCCCCACCACCACCACCACCACCCCACCCTCCTCACGGCTAATATACAGCCAGTTCCCTCAGTGCAGCAGAAATCTTCCGTTGCGGCTTATGCCTACTCACATGGAGTGTGAAAACAAGGATAGAAGAGTCTCAGCTGAGACAAAACAACACTGAGAACCCGTTGTATCAGCGAAATTTAGCAATCAAAGCCCACCCTGGAGCATTGGACGCAAATTTTGTTTTTGAAATCATTGTTAATTCAACGTCAAACAACCCCAAGGAACTTGACACGGATATAACTTGAAGTTAAGTTGTTATATCAAGAGGCATAGATCCCCATGACTGAGCCCCTGCAACTGCGAGGGCTCATGAGGATCTATACCTCTTGCAGTTGGGTGGTGTTCAATTTTTTTTTTTTTTTTTTTTTTTTTTTTTTTTTTTTTTTTTTTGCAATGAAAGGATTAATGGATTCGTGAATCAGCACGAGGAATGTAGCAATGATGTAGGTCACCTTTCGCGAGCTAATACGTGTCTGCTGATCCAAAGGGGCCAAACGGCAAGCAGAAGGGACACCAAAACTTACAGATCAACGTAAAACACACATATGAAGAGCACACACACACACACACACACACACACACACACACACACACACACGCACGCGCACATACATATTCCCACCGGAGTCATAAATCTGCAGTAGAACTGCAGCCCCTTTAACAAAGAACTCTTGTGCGGCGTTGCACGTGCAGAAATAGATATGCGGTCCGCAGTTCGGTACGTACGACTTTGCCAGTTTTCAAAATGGTGTCGACATGGGCCGTGCTCGGTTTAACCCTTGTCGCTTCTGGCGCTTCCTGGCGCTTCCTGGCGAGGAAATTCCCCGTCGGGAATCACCAAGTTAAACAGCACAACCGACAGTCAAATAGGTTAAATGTTCTGTAAAAACCACAAGATTTCGAGTTTAACAAGCATCAGGCTGTTAGCTGCCTAAACAACTGACGTGACACCATTGAGCGTATATATAGGTTTATATACGCTCTATGCGTGACACACGGTCGTGCCGGCTGCATCCGTCAGCGTTCCTTGCTGGATGATTGGGGTTAATTGGCGTCGAAATTACAATAACATTAACCCTTCGGCCGTCGGTAGTGCTTTTTGTCGAGGTGATTTTTTGTGTGGGAGCCGACGCTGGAATAAGGGTTAAATTTACCCGTGGAACAAACTGAACACGACAAGAGAAGCTGCATACAGTGTCAGTAACTCAGGTGAAAAAAAAAAGAGTACAAGAACGGGTTGCCTAAAGTCACTGAGGTCAAGACGAAATGCCCGGACACACACTGGTTGTCTCCATCGATTTGTTATCGCGGTAGCTAATTCATGGAGTCAACCAGTGTGACCTGGACATATGCGAGGGGCAGTCCGAAAGTATGTGGATATAATTATGTGATTGGTGATGTCGAGCCATAGCGCAGTGCAATTTATTATTTCAGACGTTCTTTCAAGTTAAGTGGCTCATTTCGCATTATCCTCCGCCGCAAAAGGCAGAAAATGCTTAAAGTTTGGAGTTGGTATCTTCAGAAGACAGCATTACAGTTACGGTGACATTGAAAACGATCATGTTGATTGACTATGGTAGTGCAAGGGTGTTGCCAGAATAGCTCGGCGCCCAAGGGCGCCAAGCTATTCTGACAACCCTTGCACTACATAGTAGACCATCCGCCAAGCCGTTCTGGCACCACCGTTGAACTATTGTGGCTGGTCGATCGGTATATTGCAGGGTAGCACGTCATACATAGCTGAACTGATTGAAATCTAGACAAGATCAGTATGGCATGGCCACTCTCACGCCCTGATTTATTTCGCTGCATCATCTTTGATATCACCTGATGAAAGCCGCTGTAGCCTGCAAAAAAACAACAACACCGCACCTGTGGAGTTTTCTTTGCATCCTTTCGCTGCTAGACTAGCTCCGGCACCCACCGCAGAACCGCCAGGCAGGTATGGAACGAGAAGGGAGGGAGGGTGGGACAGGAAGATGAGGTGAATGGAGGTGAGGTGAGGAGGGGAAGGTGCCTGCAGCATGTGTTGCACGTGTTTAGGTGTGGGTTTCCACACAGCACCTCTCAATCCGCCCCGCACGTGTTTCTGGGCACTCGCTGGCGCCAGGCTGTCGCGAGCCAGTCTGGAGAAGCGCTCCCCCTGACCTCAAGCAAAACAAAAATTCCCCCCATATGCGTTTGTCATGCTTCCCTAATGGTTAAATACTATACAAGTAATTGGAAAGCCAGATGCCGGGGAGCTTGCCTGCCTGCCTGCTACAGTGCTAGTTCACCACGCGCCGGTTTTTTTTTTTTCTTTTTTTTTTGGCCCTGCAGCCCTTGGATTTGCTTACCTTCTGGAACGCAAGGAGACTTGCACACTGACTGAACCCAGTGGATTTCCCGAAGATGTAGATGAGATGAGCAGGAACTCATGAGAATCTATGCCTCTTGCAAGTGTGACGGTTTGACTGAGAGATATGGACGAGACCAGTACAATGAACCCTGCATATTTCCTGAAGATGTAGATCAGGTGATTGCGCCAGCACGACGCGTAGATTCTCATGAGTCCCTGTGACGGCAGTGGCTCATGAATATATATATGCCTCTTGCAGCTGCAAGGCTCTGTCTCTGAGAGAGAGAGAGAGAGGGGGGAGGGGAGAGAGAGAGAGAGAGAGAGAGAGACATTTACCGAGAGCATAGCATTGCATGTCTACTGAGAAACATATGTTGGTGGTGGTCTGGGGACCGCAGGGGTTTGAGTTCTTTGGCAGTAATTATCACAACAGTACAGGGGCTGAAAACGAAACTTGTACATTCCGCAGATATTTGTAATGAAATACACGGCATTTAGTAATACAATATTATATGGTGTCTCGGGGTACGGAAATGGCCCATACGCGATGTTTGTCTATTTGTTTAATGCCGTCTGTTCAACCTTGACCAAAGATTTTGAAAGCTACTCTAGCCTTCTTACTCGTTGGCCTAAAACACAGAAACAGTATGTACAGATTGACCCTGAATAGCTTGGTAGATGATAGGGTGGTGCCAGAATAGCTAGGCGCCAAGTTATTCTGGCACCATCTTTGTACTATCAAGTTCCGTCTGTCTCCTCTTTCTGTCTCCTAAATTGTAATGTAGTCTTCACTGTAGGGGAGTTTCAAATTTTGAAAAGAAAAACTATTACCTTAGGGCTCAACGTATTCAACAAAATTCTGCTTATCTAAACCAGCCTCGCCACCTTACCAATTTACTTTGCGCCCTGTAGCTATGTAGTATCTTTGACCTAACCCGCTGTTTGAAGAACGCAGATGTAAATGAATTATTGGAAACCTACCAGCACGAGGTATAGAATTTTCGTTCTTCATCCTGAGCAATCTGTTCATCACCGCACAGACGTTTGCTGTTGATAGCTATGCACATACTTTACCACTTTTCCGAACCGACGCCTTCCGTGTCATCTGCAGTGCATGGAAAGCGCACGTGCGGAGAATAGGACCTGGAACAGATAGCCCAGGCCGGTGATATGTCCTCGGACCCGCGTCGGATTTGGGCAGGCCCGCGCACGGCCGTGCGCGGGCCTGCCCAAATCCGACGCGGGTCCGAGGACATTTCGCTACGCTGGGAAGTTTTGAGACCCGAAGGTATTTGGCTGTCTGTTCAGACTCTGCTGCAGAATCTCAGCGTGCCGGGAGGGGGAGGGGGAGTCGTTTGATGGAAGATGGAATTTAGAATTTCGTGCTTTTGATCCCATGCACACGTGTGTGTGTGTCTGTGTCTATACGGTCCTTCACGCAAGCCCCTTCGATCTGCTGGAGGTCTAGATTCTGATCACCCCGCTGCACTGAGCCAGACGCTCTTCCGTTGTCAGAATCAAGTGGTGGATCAGCTGCATCTTCACAGCGTATAGATTATTTTGAGCACCCGCAGTCTGTGTGTTCGTATAACTAAAATAAAAATTCCTAATCCCTCTTTTACGTTCATCTGACATCTTTTGAAACTTGTTGATATCCTTGCAACTTCCTCATATCTAATGTCTTGGTTTAGTTTACTGAGTTCAGTTCAGTTTAGTTCAGTGCAGTTCAATTCAGTTCAGCCGGTTCAGTTCAGTTCAGATTAGTTTAAATTAATTAAGTTTAGATTAGATTGGTTTGGTTTAGTTTAGTTAGTTGAGTTTAGTTCAGTATAGTTTCTAGAGTTTTAGTTTAGTTTAGTTTAGTTTAGTTTAGTTTAGTTTAGTTTAGTTTAGTTTAGTTTAGTTTAGTTTTGCTGTTACTTTCTTTCGGCTTTCGTGTTTTGCTTTGTCACAGTGTTGTTTGTTGTTTGTTTGTTTGTCTGTGTGTGTGTGTGTGTGTGTGTGTGTGTGTGTGTGTGTGTGTGTGTGTGTGTGTGTGTGTGTGTGTGTGTGTCTAAGCTCTGGTTTTCGACAATAACGTTTACAGCATGCCAGATATATCTATTCCCTACTTGAAATCACGTGTACCACAGAGGAGGATTGAATTCCAAGACTGTGTGTGCACCCAGTTCACAGGTAAATGAAAGCAGGCAGTGCCGACATTCCTTGTACCTGTAGCCGGTGTGTAGACATGAAAAACAGGTGTGCACTGTCCGTCTTTTTATTTGTATTTTCTGAACACTTCTTGAACAACTCATTGTGAGTAACTTAGATGTAAACTGTTTCTTCTTGCAAAAGGCATATATCTTCATGAGCCCCCGCAAGTTGCGGGGGCTCATGAAGATATATGTCTCTTGCAGATGGACGTCATCCGACTGATGGCACTCTCTGCCCCTTTCTGACCGTTTGACCGTCTCGCCTGACCTCCCGTGCCTGCGCACCTACTGAGCTCTGGGGGAGCCCGCATACTTCAGCAATAACGATTTCTCTGTCTTCTGCCTGGGAATACATGACTCAGAGTTACTGACTGACAAGTGTTAATACGTAAATGGACTGTTGTACAAAATACTTTCAAGAATCACGATTGTCTTGTTACAGTGTGTTAAACTTTGATGAAAAAAAGACAAATAATGTGTTAATCACAAACACATTATTTGTCTTTTTTTAATGAAGTATATTGAATTTTAATAAATAAATGAATTTATGGATGGATGAATGAATGAATGAATGAATATTTTGTGTCACATACTAATCTAATCGTATCCGCCGGATTCCTCTTCTCCAATGTGCTCCTGCTTTCATAATCTTAAAACAGACACTGCATGCCCTCTGGTGTCCTCGCTCGTCAGCAAGGGAAGATAACCCCAAACAAGGGCCGATAATCGCCAGACAGACGAGACATGACAGGGGAGAGCAGCGTGTGTCAGGGCTGTTGAGTGTCGATGGCTCGTGACGAAATCCAGACGCGATCCATCAACCGATTTTTACGTCTGCAGGAGGCATAGATTCTCATGAGCCCCTGCATCGCAGAATCTATGCCTCCTGCACATGGATATATCTGAGTTACTTATTGGGGTTTGACCCTGAGCAGACTACTAATTTAAGCCCATCTTACGCGGCGGAGGAAAGATATGCGATCATCTAATTCTCTTGCTATACTTAATGGTCAGTTGACATTTTTTTTGTTGTTTTGTTTTTATGTTTCGCTCTTCCCCACAAAGCGCTTAGAGCATTCAGTACTGAGTAGATAATGCGCACGGATAAAATCACAACATCAACATCAGCTTCCCCTGAAATGTAGGAGGTTGTGTGGATTTAAGTGTGTGAGTCGACGTGGTCCAGTGCAGGTGAAGACAGGGTTGAGCGGGCATTATAACACACGTCATGCGTCATTAGTTGATTACGTGCATTGGGTACTTGAGATAACAGTGTTCCCTCTAGGGTTGTTGACAATCGGTAGTTGTTTCCAGTAGTCAGTAGCTGGTCAAAATAGACCCCACCACAACACAGTCTATAACTCAACGGACAGAGAAAAAAAGGTCCCTGAATTCCGGCAAGTGTGGGTGCGAGTCAGTTATCATCAAGCTGTCGTGAGAGATATCTGGCACATATCAAACCCGCTGCGACCGTATTTCCTCCCCTCCTTTTGGCTCCTGCGGCTCCATGCCTGACCAAAAGCTTTTCGAGTTTTTCAGTTCACGGATAGTACGACTGTGTCTTCACTTATACCGTGTATACACTATTTAGTTATAACCATTTTTTACACTTTATTATCACTAGGCTGTTTTTTTTTTTTTTTCTCTCTTAATAAAGTTTCATTTCATCTCTCTTTCTCTCTCTATTGCAGTTTAGCAAGGACAAACACGAAAAGAGGCCTGTGCGCCTATTGTTTTCCCCAAAAATGCGCTAACCCGTACACGCACTAAAAAATTCTAGAGTTCATTTGTTTTTAAATGAAGTTGATGTGAATTTTCAATGATTTCACACAAGTTCACCTTATTTTGCGCACGCAGTCAAGGAGACAAGGGACAAAAAAAGGAAAGTGAGAAACGGGACGGCTTCGCCCGCCGTCCGCTGTAATATAAACAATTCCGCGATAACGCGGATGCTAAGGAGCTCGTGGGGCCATGTGTTTTTGGAGCTGTAGCGACTACCTCAGTTCGGAGTAATCTCTGTGTCCGTTGAGTTATAGACTGAACAAACGGACATTCGGTTCAGACCTCGAAAAGTCAAGGGGAGGTGCCGGAGGGGGGGGAGGGGGGGGGGGGGTTGTTGGGTGTGTGTGCCGGTGTGTGTGTGTGTGTGTGTGTGTGTGTGTGTGTGTGTGTGTGTGTGTGTGTGTGTGTGTGTGAGTGTGTGTGTGTGTGTGTGTGTGTGTGTGTGTGTGTGTGAGAGAGAGAGAGAGAGAGAGAGAGAGAGAGAGAGATGATGATGATGATGATGATGATGATGATGATGATGATGATGATGATGATGATGATGAAACTTTATTTATCAACGGTAAAAAGTTTTGACAGAAACAAATCGTCATTTTACAAACTAGAGAGAGAGAGAGAGAGAGAGAGAGAGAGAGAGAGAGAGAGAGAGAGAGAGAGAGAGAGAGAGAGAGAGAGAGCGCTGGGGTCACGTGGTGGTGGTGGTTTGGTCAGTTCAACCGGGCCTCGGAAAATCAAATGACGGGAAGACCATGGAATGAGAAAGAGGGGGTCGGATTTGGTTGTGAAGATGGGGGTGGGGTGGGGGTGCTGATGGGGCTGGGGTGGGAGGATGGGAGGTGGTCGGGGGAATTTATACAACACACCATCGAAAATCAGTTTATTGCAACTTCCGGTATTTTTCAACGATTTTCAGTATCCTTACTTCCGCAATCTGTATTTCTCTTGACTAATCGGCATTGTCTGCTTTTTTCCCGTTATTTGCGTTCAAAACCGGTAAAATACCAAAAATTACCCAAACACGGTAAAACGAAGGTAGAGAAGGGCGTTAACATAAATTCAGTCATATACCTGCTTTCTATATACAGTAGAAACTGTTTAAACTATCACCTTGTTTGCAAGGGAAAAAGTGGTTTTAAAAAAACAAGTGCTCACACAAGAGGAGGCTTAAAGGGCAACAAATGCTACCTGTCAGACCATCATTCAGGTGGCTGTAGCCGACCTGAATGATGGTTTTTAATGACTAACAGGTGATCTCTCATAAAAGATAGTCGCTCAAAATGTTTTGTTGCATCCATGTTAGGAACATAGTTGGAGGAGTACCTCACCACTAAGGTACAGAAAAAGTCATTTGGACTCCATCAAGTTCAGGGTCTCTGTCTGTCCCCTTCCCCACTACCCCTCCCCCACCGCAAGCCCCCTTCTGCTACGCCACCCTACACCACCCGCCCCGCCCCGCCCCGCCCCCTCCATTCTCTTCGACAATTCGGTCTGGCGCACAAGAGAGATGAGTGTTTAAAGAATCTACCGCCCGCCCCCCCCCCCCCAACCCCCGGGTTGTCGTGAACAATAGAGCTGTGACTGGGGCGTGCCGCACTCTCGCCGCCGTCTGGGGACCTACCGGCAACGTCACCAACCATATGGTCGCTCTCCTTATACCTCTTCAACTCTCGTCCATTCCAGATTGCAAAACCCACGACACCATCTGCCTCCGATATGGGCTACACAGACGGAGACGGAGATGGGCTCAGTGAGGGGCATAGATTCTCTCGAGCAGGAGGAGCTGTGTTCATGAATGTGTGCTGGTTTTGTGATTTTGGGCCGTCAATTTTAATATTGCATTTTAAATAATGATATCATGAGACAAGTGTCCATCGTAGACTAGTTAAGAACTATTTTTGACGCCGAAACGATAAACTCTCAGCTCTCAGTCGGTGTTTAGATCGATGTCAACACCCCCCTCGCCCACCCTCCATCCCCTGTTCAGTAACAATTCCGCAAACAAACAAATAAACACAATCCCACAAGCGATCCATGTCCAGTAACAAAACAAAACAAATCAAAACATCAAACAAACAAAAAAGGAAACAAACAGAATGAATGAATGAATGAATGAATCAATCAATCAATCAATCGAGCAAGCAAGCAAGCAAGCAAGCAGGGTGTTTAAAATGTCTCCAGTATCAGTTACTTTCCTTCCTCTGCGTGAGGAGCAAACTGATGAAATGAGTATCCGGGTTCGTTAATATTATTTTCATATTTCGCAGCTCTGAAAGCAAGAAGAATATTGGAGAGTTTTTAAACACTCTGATTTAAAAAAAAAGAAAGAAAAAAAAAAAAAAAGATATACGGGCTCGTAAGTCCCCGCATTATGCATGAGGTGTTTCCAGTGCAATATCGCTCCCAGAACAGACACGCCACAGCCGACATTATCTTAAAACGATAATGTCTCCTCAATCTGAGGAACACAGAGATGCAGTCCACCTTGCAAGATTGAGACATGGATTCTCATGAGAATCTATGTCTCTTGCAGAAGAAATGCGTGGGCCTGGATCCGCGGTTAAAATAAAGGAGACTGAGTGTTGGGGGCTTTGGGGCATTGTTGGTACCATATTGCTGGCTGAAGTGCTTCTGTGATCGCTCCTCGATGGTACTCGTCTGTCGCCATATGAGGCCGGCGCGACACCTTTGTCTGAGAGTGAAATCGCCATCTGCAAGAGGCATAGATCCTCATGGGCCCCTGCATTGCAGGGTCCGTGAGGATCTATGCCTCTTGCTAAGCCCATTGACCTAAATTTTTGCGCCGGCGGGGGTGGTGCGTTGGAGGGTAAATCACCTTTTGACAGCTGAGTGTGTACGTGTATTACCATTTGCAAACGGCATAGATCCTCACGGAGAAGGAGATGGACTTCTATGCCTCTTGTTAAATTCATTCATTTCACATCAGTTTTACCTGAGGCCGTGATAGTGCTGTTTTTTGGTGTGTTTTTTTTATAAATATTTTTTTTTAAGTCTAAGATTTCATCAAAGCTGGTGCGGCCATTTTCTGCGTCAGTGTTTGGCAAATTCATCTTGTTGTCTACACATGTTTCAAAATGTTTGAAGAAACTTGAAGAAAATGTTCTTATCACTTTTATATTGGAAAAGCCTAGCTGACCTTTGACGGAAGAAAACATTGATAGTTCAAGGGTGGTGCCGGAAGAACTTGGGACCTCTATCCGTCAAACTGTTCTGGCACCACCCAATAACTATCATCCGACTCCTGACCTGGACTCAAAAAGACAGGTACCAACAAAGGATGAAATGACATTTACAAAGCAGTTTATTAAATAAACAGTGTTCTAGTTTTCCTTTCTAAGCGTGTTTGTTTCTTTGTAGGCGTTTTCTTGGTATCAAACATCGTCGCCTGGCAGCCACCTGTTAGGTCTAGGGGACAGTGCCGGCTCAGGTGGTAGAGCGTGGGAATCTGGATCGTAAGGTCTTAGGTTCGAACCCCGGTGCCTCGTCTTTGAAATCACATTCGTAGTGGTCAAAAGACGTTTTACGTCGTAAACATTTAACATTTAAATCTTTTAGGTCTAGTTTTAGAATTTTGACCAGGGCTTCATTGTGTTCAGAGGTAGTTTCGCCACACATATCACATTGAACTGCTGACTTCAAAAATGCATCCAGTCAATAGTAGCTGCATGCCAACAGGGCATATTTACATTTGTGGCCCTATCCGTGTTCTTCAGTCCGAGGAAGGTTGACGGGGTTCAGCCTACTCGTGCAAGCTGTCGTGACCTGCGCGCGACCAGCACGTGCACCAGTTGGTGTGTGCACCTGCAGCGTGTGTTCAGCTCTCCAGTGGGGCGCCACATCAGGGGCTAGTTTCATGAGCGAGCTTAGTCCTGCGCCAGCCACTAAGCAAGGTGCGCTATCGCGGCGCACCTTGCTTAGAGGCTGGTGCAGGACTAAAGACTAAGCTCGCTTATGCAACTTGCCCCTGATCCGTTTGAAGTCAGGTTATTGATCCTGATGATCGAGAACTGTTTCTATTGTGGACGGCGTCAGATATTTTGTTATTTCTTTGAAACTTGGGCGGCTCACTGACTGTTTGTTCACTAGTCTCTATTCACGGTTATCGCAAGGCCATCGGGCCGGGGTGGCCGCATTTGGCTCGCGCACGGCCGATGACATTATGCGCACTGGGTCATCATTCTTTAAGATGATCAATGCTAGCTGATGTGCAGACTGCTTTTTTGCAATTCGTTAATCCACGACCAGAAAAAGATAGCTTTCCCAGGAACGTGGATTCAAAGTGGTGTCACTGCGGGGGCTCATGAGGATCTATACCTCTTGCAGCTGGGTGTTTTTTTAAAAAAAAATTTCTCAGCACTAAACGGGTAAACTTCAGTTGGCTCTTAAGGTCATAGAATCCGTTATGCGGATTTTTGTTTGTTGCACGAGTAGCTGAGAAGCATATAGTACCTGGAGTCCAGTGTACAGATTTTGACCACTGATGAATTTTCAAGATCTGGCTGTAAAAATGGAAATCAGACAAATCCCCAAAAAGAAAGAAACACGCCTAGAACGGCCAAGTGCAACACTTTAAGTATTGTATTTGTGTCATTTCTAGGCTTTTTTCTTTTTCTTTCTTCGTTGGAAATTTCTCTGCATTTTACACGTTTGGCAGTCACCTTTTTTGGGTTGAACTCTAGAGTAAGTTATTGGGCCGGCTCATTGATTGAAATATTTAGAAAAGTCGCGAAAATTTACGTAATCCATTCCACTACGTACGATTCAAAAGAGGAATCGGTGGTATGTGGGGTGGGTGGGTAGGGGTGGGTGGGAGTTGGAGTGCGGGAGGGGGAAGGTGGACACTTTGGTCGGATGTCACTGTTAACCCATTACATCCTGAGGCTGATTTTTTTTTATTTGGCTTATTGTCCTATGAAGACTCTATTGCAGATTAGGAGATAGGTCCACCATTTTAGTTCAAGGGTGCTGTCAAAATAGCTTGGCGCCACAGGCACCAAGCTATTCTGGCAGCACCCTTGAACTGTCATAGTCAAACTTAGTGCAAGCAAAAGTGTATCAGGATGAAAAGGGTTAATGCGGCTACGAATTTTGCCCACTAAGGGCAAGCAACCAAGAAATTTCCTTGCGAGGAGCATTGTCGTTACATAAGTGTTCGTTCGTCGCCTTCGCGAGTCAATAGACTTACAGTCCTTGACTACTCGCCGGCTTTCAGTATTGCACGAAGAAAGGCGACTTGCATAACAATCTAATGGATGCCGAGAAAAAAAATGAACACGAACCGTCTCTTAGATCCTCGTAAGCCCCAGCAATTGCTTCGGCTCACGAGGATCTATGCCTCTTGCTGAAGGCTACTTTGCACCTCCTATTATCCTTGGATATCTGCAGCTCTTTGTCTTTGCATTATCAAAGATGTTAGAAACAAAGGTTTGCGCTGGTTAATCTTGTGACGCACCACCGGATTTGTCTCCCTCTACCCTCCCACGTCCACCCCTACACCACCCCTACGTCCCGACCCCCCGGGCAGCAGCTGTGGAGGCAGGTGGCCACTCAAGCCGTTCATCGCCGTTGTGTGCAAAGTCCTCCACAGTGCAACATGGCCACTCAGTCGTCAGCTCAGACCTTCATGCCCCCCCCCCCCCCCCCCCCCCGCCATTTCAGGCAGCTGCAACGGATTTAGGCCTGCAATAGGCATAGATCCTCATGAGCCCATGCGACTGCAGGGGCTTATGAGGATCTATGCCCCTTGCAGATATCAGGGTCTTGCTGAGGAAATGCACTCGCGTCTGTTTATTGGCATTGTTCTCACCATTTGGCTTCTTGTTTTTGGTACTCGGTCATCATTACATTTGTCCTCTGTTTTTTATAAGTGTGTATTTGTGGACGGCGATGACGACGACGACAACTACGATGATGACGACATAATAATGATGACGGTGATGACGACGATGATGACGACGAAGGCGACAATAATGACAATGATGACAACTACTACGACGATAATGATGATGATGATAACGACGATGGTGATGATGACACCGATGATGATGATGACGCCGCCAATAATGATGATGACAACTATTATGACAATAATGACAACGGCGACGACAATGATGTTACTGACAATAATGACCACGAAGATGATAATGATGAAGATGACGCTAATTACTACTATTACTCCTATGGCGGCGACGACGATGATGTGGACGACGACGATGACGATAATGACGATGATGATGGTGATAATGATGATGACGACGACGATGATAATGACTGATGGCGACTACGACAGCGATAATGAGGATGACGACGACTATGACGACGACTATGACGACGACTATGACGACGACAACAACGATAATGATGCAGCTGCTACTTCCCGCTGCTGCTGATGATGATGACTGATCAGGAAAACGATTGGGGCAGGTGGCGAAGGGGGCACGCTCGGCGCCATACAATTCAGAAGTATCATCGTCGATCTGTTTCTCGCATTGGTTTGTCAGGAGCGCATGGGCGAAACCTCGCTTATTCCTGGTTCCCAAGCCGAACCGCAGTGAAAAGTCGGCAAATACTCTTGTAGCGCGTCAGTTTTAAGCCCTGCACCGCCAGTGGATGTACATGTATATCTAGTGTATGAAGTCTTTGTTTATTCAAGACCAACAGCCACAACCGTTCAAGGAAAATACATGGATACAAGATAGTCTCAGCACTGAAGAGGCATAGATCCTCATGAGCCCACGCAATTGCGGGGCTCATGAGGATCTATACCTCTTGCTGTTTGGTGGTGTGCACCTTTTCTCGACAGTCAAGGGGTTAACGAGAATGTTAACGTTGTGACCGGTGATCTTAACTCATTCAGCCCGACGCACGTATTTCCCAAGATTTTGGACAACAAACTAAGGAGAATTACTCAGCGCTGGACAGACGAACAGTTAGATCCCCTGCCCCCGCCTATCAGGCACCCATTCGCCAGCCCACAGAGAAATACGCAGGTATAGAACAAGACGATCATCTACATCCCTAAAAAGGATGCATCAGGTCTCTTATATAACCCAAGTCTTTCTCCGGAACTTAGGAAGTAGGCAGGAGAAACATACAAACACAAACATGAAGGTGCATTACTATATGTGGTCGGGTAAATACCCTGAATTCCCACAGTAGATGCACAGAACATTACACAAGTTGTGACAATGTAACGATACAAATTTGCCTCGAGTTATACTGAGATACTCACAAACCAGATAGGTGAGGCTAGCGCTGGCAGAATTGTACAACAAACCAAGGGGAATTAAATTTTGGAGGCGACTATGCACATGTTGCAGGAGATGGATCGACCATGATAATTCAAGCTTAGTGCCAGATTAGCTTGGTGCCGACCGGCGCCAAGCTAATCGGGCACTACCCTTGAATTATCATGCTCGACCCATCTCCTGCTGTAGTGCGTCAGGGCTCAATGGGTTAAAAATTTAGCGTTGCAGTCTTTGAATCCATCTGGCTTATTTGTTCTTTATTACGCCTTGTATCTACTTTTCCGTCGTGTTTGTTTCTTTGCAGACAACTGCCATTGCGTTTCCGCTTAATTCTATGTGTGTGCCCGTCTGTTGATTTTAGACCTTACGGCCTCAAGCCGTAAGGTCCAAAATCACAGACCGGCACACACAAGTACGATATTGTTTCCAGTCTCCTGGGGGTTTATTCATCTTACTCAGACCATGTGTGTGAAATGTATCGCTTTTTATGTCATACTTTCTGAGGGTTTTCACGCACATGTGTCCTTGATAGTCATTACTGTGTGACAATGGCTCGCTCGCCGTCCAAGCTTGTCTCAGCCGATCAAACCGGCACACGGACTGTAAGAGATGAATCTGGACCAAGAACGCTTGTGAGCAGCGCCTGATTTTGGTTGGCACCTAGGGTCAAGCTTATCAGGATTTATATCAGGTCGACATAATTATTTGGTCGGTCCGTCTTTTCTGGCTTATCAGTGCTTTAAATCTCGTCACTGCTAGTGGACTTTGCAGACTGTGTTTTTGAGATCGGTGTTAGTTCCACGCCACAGCCATCGCGGAACAGGGACACAAAAGTGGAATCAGCAAGAGGCGTAGATCCTCATGGGCCCCCGCAGTTGCGGGGGCTCATGAGGATCTACGCCTCTTGCAGTTGGATTGCGTTCACTTTTTCTCGGAGTTAATCTCTTTCCTGCCAGCCGCTGAAAAGGATGTGTCGTGAACCGTCACTGCAGATAAGATCAGTACTTCACGCAAGATCTGTGTCTATGCCGGTTAACCACGTCTTGGCCGTCTGAGTCATAAATAAAATTATGAGTCAGTAAGACCTGTAATTCCTCATGAGTTCGTGCATGTGCAGGGGCTTTTGAGGTTCTTTGACCCTTGAATTGTAGTGGGAGTTTTCGCTGTGCTTCAGTGAAGGGGAGAAATTTGAACTTGAAATTCTGACGACTTTAAAAGTAAATTAATTGTTAGTATCAAAGCCTCAGGAGTGAATGTTTTATCAGAGAGAGAGAGAGCCGAGAGAGAGAGAGAGAGAGAGAGAGAGAGAGAGAGAGAGAGAGAGAGAGAGAGAGAGAGAGAGAGAGAGAGAGAGAGAGAGAGAGAGAGATCGTTGCTACTGCAACTGATGTATCGCAGCCTCTGTTTACCCACACACCAGCCGAGCACTCCATCTATTGTCGTCGTGCAGTCCTTAATGGGATTAATCCCCGACACTTCACTATACCAGCAACAACAAAGCCTTCCATCTGCAAGGCGCATAGATCCTCATACGCCCCTGCTGAAAGCAGGGGCTCATGAGGATCTATGCCTCCTCTGGCAAACAAAAAAAAAATCAGCCAATGTATCTGCGTTTTTGCCAGACACAGACTGTCAGGGGTGTTTAGACACGACGGACTCGCCCCGTCCCCCCTCGGGCAGACCATCCCGTGACAGGGGGCCGTTGTTCACAGGCCAGGAGTCAGACCCTGGGGGTCAGGGGACGAGGGTCGGGCAAACACACGGCGCCACGATTGTCCTTTTGACTAATTGGCCCACCACCGGTCGATTTGGGGGAACATCCTTGGAGCTGTGTCAGACCGATCGTCATCTTGCTGTGGCCGGGTACAGCGCCTTCCGCTCAACCTTATCCCACCCATCACACTGGTTGTCTCCATCGATTGCTGCGCTGGTCAGCGCAGCAATCGAGGGAGACAACCAGTGTGCCCAACCATACTCCCCCTCCCCTCCCCACCCCCCACCCCCCACCCCCCCATCACCCAGGCCTGTATTTCAAGCTTGGAACCCAAATAGTTTGGCGCCCAGACGGAGGAGCCAAGCTATTCTGCTACATGAACAATAATGGTACGTCTATATTTTGTTGTACATTAATTAGCGTGGTTTAACGCCAGGCATGCTGCTAAGGCCGGATCGGTGGCGTATCCCGAGGCGGCACGTCTCGATTGAGTTAATAGAGAGTCAAGATGAAATGTAATGTATGCTGGGGTCTGGTAGCATTGTGGACCTTAGACAGCCGCAAGATTTAAAAAAAAAATCACAGACCAACGCACAATTAAATGATTACTAGAGATAGCGACAATGCTTTCATTTGCAACAAAGTTAACCTTCTCCTTGCCACTGGACGTATATTTTGTTTCTGAAATCTTTGTTCATAAAAACAATCAAAAATCCACAACCAACTAAGAAACATGGGTACAAATTGGTCTCAGCAAGAGGCATAGATCCTCATGAGCCCCCGCAGTCGCGGGGGCCCATGAGGATCTATGCCTCTTGCGGTTGGATTGCCTTCACGTTTTCTCAGCAGTAAAGGGGTTAAAGTTCTGATCACAGAATTGCTGAATGCTGCGGTAGGTCTTGCATTTTCACCGTTTCGAGTGCCGACCGCGTGAAACAGACAAATCTTTACAGCTCAAATGTAGAGACAGGTAGGCTGGAAATGTCGAGAGGCGGCTATGAAATCAGTATTTGCACTTTATATATCACGGTGAAGGTTGGTCCATCTCTCGCGACTCCAAAACAAGTCAAATAATTTGGCTTTAGGGTTGAAAGGGTTAATGAATGCGTATACAGGACACGGTAAATTGCACTCTCGTATCTTGTAACGCACATTAATATCGTAGTGAATTTTTTTCGGCCAAAACCTACAGCGTACATTTAACTCAAGACTTTCACCCGATAGAAAATGCGAAACTACATGTGTGCTTTGACGCTCATTTGCAGGAAGCATAGATCCTCATGCGACCCCGTCATTTGCGGGGTCCCGTGAGGATCTCGTGTTCCTCCCAGCGGATAGGGTTAACGTCATTCACTATGATCGACAGAGTGGAACGAAAAGTGAAACCCGGTGATGGAATTCATGCGGTGATTAGCACCACAGGGGAGGTAAAATGACGAGCTGAAAGTGATCTCCCTTAGAAAGTCATCGTTAATTCATGTCCTCGCTACACGTCGGACACGCTGACTCAGTGCCTTTGATAACTTTTCTAGTGCTAGTTTGTTCACGGGTGGTCGACAATGATGCATCACTTGCGGTCATTAATTCTGTCATCGCTTCATCAAACTAGTCGACGGAGAAGGTCCAGTGATAGTGCGTGATTCGCTTAATTAATTCGTTCATACATGAAGCCTGCATTTGCATCTTTGAGCAGCGTCTATAAAGGCTGTGTACTAGTTGTGGAAGATGGAGTGACCGTGACTAAACATTGACCCCTTCTGATCAGTCCGTCACCTGTGAATATTTTAACCCCTTCTCTGCCACTGGACGCAAAGTCTGTTTCTGAAATCTTTGCTAAGTCAACGCCAAAGAGTCACACTCTGTTCAAAGAACGTGGTTTTTGCAAGAGATATTGATCCTCATGAGCCCCCGCATCTGCGGGGGCACATGACGACCTATGTCTCTTGCAGTTGGATTCGCGTTTATATGTCGTCGACAGTCAAAGGGGTTAATGAGTTCAGGGGCGGATTCAGAGGGTGTCTCGACCTGGGGAGAGGGGGGGGGCGGAGGGGGGGGGGCAATAGCCCTCCCTCCCCTTCCCCCCCCCCACCCCGTTTTCCAAGCTGTGTCATACAAAAGAAATACCAGACCAACCAAACAGTGACTATCAGGCGAGCATAAAAGCATAACAAAGAAAGAAACGCGCTTAAAAAGAACAATTACAATAAGTTGTGTTAAAATTATTTTTTTCTGGTGCTTTTCTTTGGGGTTTTCTTTAAAATTATACTATCGTGTTGTAAGCGTTCTCGCTACGCGTGTTTCTTTTTTTTCTTTTTTTAAATTTTATTTTATTTTATTTTATTTTATTTTATTTTATTTTATTTTATTATTTTATTATCTTTATTATTATTTTTATTATTTATTTATTTATTTATTTTTGGGGGGAGGGGGGGGGGGGAGGATGGGTTCTCAGGCATACTTAGAGTTTCAGAGGTTACGATTTTTATTTGTTAAAACTTTTCTTCTTCTATCTCAGGACACAGCACCGCTTTTGGCACTTCTTTAAAAGGAAGGGCTGATCATATGCACTTGTCCTCCTCCCCGCCCCCACGCCACCTCCCTAACAAAAGAAGATTAATCGGGTACTTCTGGTTCTAATAATTATGGTGTTAATTTTCTTATTGAAAAGAATGTTTTACCTGGAGCTTTTGCAGGAGCAGTCATCTTGTGTTGACTACAACACTACACTAAATTACCAATTACTCCTCCGTCCCAGGAACAACGCAGCCATTTGTGAAAAGTGCGACACTGCTCTATATACTCAGAACCCTCCTCCATATGAGGAACACAGGATCAGATCACAGTATAGTCATGATCACCCATGATGTATACCTCTTACACTGGCTGACGATTACTGAAGGATTAGTTAGTGATCAAAATCAAGACGTTTCACTTCTGGTGACACGCATCAATGACTACATGGCCTTCTCTGACGGGCACTGGCGCATGTCTACGGACAATACTTCAAAAGACAATCCTACGCAATCTGAGTGAGACTGTGCTCAGAGAGTGATGTGTGACGGGATTAGGGGATTAGCAATCACCTGTGACACCCGGGCCTGTCGGCTGTTCACTCCGGGGGAGACACTCACAGCGCAGTTGATTTCTCGCTTTCTGATCACAGTCGTAGACTGAACCTAGATGATTGCCACGTATGAGGATGCAATATGAATGGTATTGCAGAGAAAGAGGTAATGCTTTTCATGACCCCCTGTGACTGAAGGGGCACATGAAACTCTATGCCTGTATGAGGAACTGAGTTGGGACACTTTCCCACTGCTGGGGTTGACCAGCAGTCAGCGGCTTATTGCCAGATGGCTGCCTCAGTCTGAGGATGCACAGCAAGAGGCACTTATTTACATGAGCCCCTGTGAAATCACCGGCACAAGGTACTCTATGTCTGCGTGAGGTACTGTAATAATAATAAATAATAATACCGTTATTATATAGGCGCTTTTTCTCAATTTTGGGGAAATCGACTCAAAGCGCCGCGCCTGAAACCCAACACACACACTCACGAAACAGACACGGATTTACGCCATTTAAGACAAACACAGTACAGTAGAAGGGCCAGTCAGCTACTGAAGTTACAGAGATTTTTGATCGCTTGTATTTGAAATTTGTAAAGTGGCCTGAGACCGATACCAAAGTGGGGGGGTAATGATCCATCCACTGTGACAGGTGCAAATCAGCAGTGCCAAATGAGGATATTTGACTATAGGCTCCAGAACACACTAGGCTCACCCGAGATAATTGTGAAATACACCGCACAAGAAAAGAAGAACCATCGAATAGTAAAACACAACTTCCCCAAATAACCATAACTTTTTTCTTTTTCTTTTCTTGTCAGGGCTGACGGGGGGGGGGGGGGGGGGGGGCGGGGGGGGGGGGGGGGGTGTTTCCCCCACCCCCACCCCATCCACCCCGGGATCCGCCACTGGAGTTGAAGCATGTCGACGCCAACACGTAACCCTGCTCATCCTCAGTTCGGTGTTTGTGTCGCTAACTTAGTATTTTCATGGCTTTTAACCCATTTAACCCCAAGGCCGCATTTTCAAAATTTTGGAGGTGTCATCTAACGGCTATGTACCAGCTGCATGAGATGGACCGACCATGCACTGATGTTGGCGCCAAACTAATCTTGCTCTACCCTTAAATTTTTATGGTTGATCCATCCACTGCTGTAGTGTGTTTGGGGCCGGATGGGTTAATCGTAGATATTAAGACCGTTCATTCCGACGGCTTTACAACGAAGGATTTCTAGCACAGGCATACTGCAGCCGAGTCACCAAGACGTGTAGAAACTTACGAGTGAGTCTGACAATCTGTCAGTTGAAGCTGCATCAAACTGATCATATGCTGTTGATTGTTCATGAAGTGAGCACAAGCCCTTTGTACCTGCAAGTCCAAAAGTCTTTCACTATTCAATCGCGGAAGTTTGTAAAGAGGCATTTCTTTCAGAGTCAGGAGGGGGGGGGGGCTGGGGGGGGGGGGGCTGGGGGGGGGGGGGGGGTCAGTGGCATCTGTTGAACTTCAGTCATTTATTGTGGCAACGGATTTAGACCGATTCAGTTAAACCTGACACTGAACCGGTGACATCAGAGCACTGACGCTTTGGTGGGTTTTCATCACCTGTGTTGTTGTAAACATACACAGGCTTCCTCGTCTCAGACAGGTCCCATGTGGTGTTGCAAAGTTTACTTGAATTTACTGCGTTGTTAGGTACGAACGCAGACCCGGAAAGTCCATGGTACGGCCATCAAACTACAGTTAAAAGCCACGACTAAAAATACGCGAAAGTGATCACTGAACGCCAAACAGCTGCAAGAGACATAGATCCTCATGGGCCCCCACATTCTGCGGGGGCTCAAGAGGATCTTCGCCTCTTGCCGCTCCTTTCTGTGTTTTAAAGGGTCCAGCTCCAGGCAGTAGAGCTTCATGTAACCCTGACACACCACAGCAAGATATGGATCCGCCAAGATAGTTCAAGGGTGATGCCAGAATAGCTTGGCGCCTATGGGCGCCAAGCGATTCTGGCACCACCCTTGAACTATCATGGTCGATCTGATTCTGCCTTTTAATGCAGTCCTCAGAGAGAGAGAGAGACAGAGAGAGAGAGAGAGAGAGAGACAAGAGACACACACACACATGTACACCATCACACACACACACACACACACACACACACACACACACACACACACACACACACACACACACACACACACACACACACACACACACACACAAACACACACACACACACACACATACACACACATACGTATTCACACACTAGCCACATCATTCCCTGCACGCACGCACGATCGTATGCACACACAGCTCACATCCTCTTCCTCCCCCCACCCCTCTTCGTGACCCCCCCCCCCCCCCACCCACTGGTCCCTGTTCATCCAGCCCGGCCCACAGTAGTTTTCAATAGTGAAGTGACATCTGTTTCTATGTGGAGCAGCTGTGTTGGTTATTCAGTCGACACTTGTCTCTGATACAAATTTGATGCAGAGTCGGATAATACACGGTAACACATGTACTTTTGTTAATATCAATTACTATCTCCCCCCCCCCTCTCCTCCTCACCCCCCCCCCCTCCCTCTTCACCCAACATAGAGTGCACGGTGTCTCGACACAAGTTCGGTCTGTACAGCCACGGCACATGTTGCCTTTTAGTATCAGTTTTTGAAAAGTCGTATTTTAAAAAACTAAAACAAAAGAAAAAAAGAAAAAAAAAAGAGAGAGAAGTAAACAAGGTACGGAAGGATGATTGCAACATACTTTATTAACCCGTTCAGTGCTGAGAAAAATTGAACGCTACCCCACTGCAAGAGGCATAGATCCGCATGAGCCCCCGCATTTGCGGGGGCTCATGCGGATCTGCGCCCCATGCTGATCTATGCCTTTTGCTGTCACAATCTGAAGCCATGTTCCTGGCGCGGGACGTCTGGAGTTGTTGTTGTTGTTGTTGCTTCTTTTGAGTGGTGTCGAATGAACGAAGATTGCAGAAACACAGTCTGCGTCAGTTGGTACTGAATGGGTTAAAGTTCTGGCCTTCAGTCAGCACAATCTATCTGCAAGAGGCATATAATTATTCTCATGAGCCCCTGCGGCCGCATCTATTATACCTCTTGGCCTCATTGGTTAGTTAGTTTAACATCCACGGCAGCGAAGTGATAGTAGACGGCCCTGACGGGCGGGTAAGTTATGGGGGAGAGGGAAATCTTTTGCCTATGGGGTACGACCTGAACACTGATCAATTCAGGCGCACTGCAATTGTGCCACTTTGATTGACCACGGACATGCTATTGAAGAAGCCCGTCTTTTTTTGCTGGATTGCGAGTCCAGCTACCGGGGCCGGGACGGGGATTTGAACCCACGGCCAGGCGATTCCCATAGCTCTCTTTCGCTCCGACGCCGGCTTAACCCCATGCTTCCTGATACACTCTTGCTTAAAATAAATTTGACCTGTAGTTCAAGGGTGGTGCCAGAATAGCTTGACGCCTGAGGCGCCAAGCTATTCTGGCACCACCCTTGAACTAAAACAGTTGATCCATCTCCTAATCTGTAGCCTTCACGGGGACAATAAGTAAATTTTACAAAATCAGCCTTATGATGTCAGTAATGGCCCGGCTTAACTCATTCTGCTCCAGGGCCGAAATCCGCAAATTTTGAAGTTTCGCCCCCTGAAGATTGTATTACACTTCTGGAAACAGATCGAGTGTGATAGTTCAAGGGTTGTGCCAGAATAGCTTGGCGCCTATGGGCGCCAAGTTATTCTGGCACAATCCTTGAACTATCACGCTCGATCCATGTCTTGCCGTGGCGTGTCGGAGTTGAAGGAGTTAACTGCCTTGAGCTATTTCGGACTCTTGTGAGCATCAAAGATGTTCAGTCCAAATTTATATCCTCAGACTGAGCTGCTGGGAACTGTCAGTTCTCCTCAACAATGTACCGGGGATACACGCTGTCGCTGAAGACAATTTCGGTCACAGTATTTTTCAACAGAAATCTCAGCACCCCAATCTCAGTCTAAACAAGAGGTACAGACGCTCACGATAAACTTGTGCCATATGTTGTCCTGTCATTGACTAGCAACTAATCAGTCTCTCGTTCAGCCCCTTCCATGTTCCAAGAGACACAGAGCCTCACGAGGCTCTCAGTGGTGCTGTAGGATGCCAAGCGAAGTTTAACCCTTTGGCTGTCGGTAGGGCGTTTTATCGCGATGATTCCTGTCGGAATCATCGCGAGAAAAAGCGCTACCGACAGCAAAAAGGTTGAAACCTTTGCTGACCTTAGTCTACCATCTGTTTCTCCATTGAGGCGGGTGATATTTTTTTGTGAAAACAGACTCTCTGAGTCAGTATACAATTGGCGCTGGTGCATCAGCATGGGTAAACAATAACTTCGCAAAAAAAATATGGCTATTAGTGACAAAGCAAAGTACAAACTGAAAAAAAAAGCATATGAAGGTGAAACATGTGCCGGAAAGCAATTAAACCTTTGTAGTCTAATCACGCGCTATGATTTCGCTGATAGCTAGGCGCATCAGCTGTGTACCGCATCGTTATATTAGCTGTGTGGTAAATGTGGTGTGCGTGTGCTGTGCTGTGTGTGTGTGTGTGTGTGTGTGTGCGTGCGTGCGTGCGTGTGTTTCTCTGTGTATGTGTGTGTGTTTCTCTGTGTGTGTGTATGCGTGTGTGTATGTGTGTGTATGTATGTATGTGTTTGTATGTGTGTGTGTGTGCGAGTGTGCGTGCATGTTTGTGTGTTTGTGTTTGTGCGTGCGTGTGTGTGTGTGTCTGTGTGTGTAAATATGAGCGTGTGTGTTTGTGTGCGTATGTGCGTGTGTGTTTATGTGTGCATACGTGCGTTTACGCTTGTGCCTTTGTGTGTGTGTGTGTGTGTGTGTGTGTGTGCGTGCGTGTGCGTATATGTGCGTGTGTGGGTGCGTGCGTGCGTGCGTGTGTGTGTGTGCGTGCGTGTGTGTGTGTACGTGTGCGTGAGTGTGTTTGTGTAAGAGAGAGAGAGAAAAAAAGTTAAATGAAACTTTATTTTTCCAAGGATAAAAGAATAGGTGCGCAGACCTGTTTTCAATCTTGTTCTTGCTACACACTACAAAACAGAATAACGCACACAAAATCTCTCTCAGTCTTATTTTCACACACACACACACACACGCACACACACACACACACACACACACACACACACACACATACACACACACATACACACACACACACACACACACACACACACACACACACACACACACGCATGCACGCACGCAAGTGGATAAGACACTGCGCTGGCAGTCGTAAGATCCCGGGTTCGAATCCCCTGGTGGGCAGGAATGGGATGTGGGCTTTTCCTCATTCCCATCGAGTCAAATTTACGTACAGACTCGGCTTATTGTTGCCTGTCTCGCCTTCGTGTGTACAGCACGCATAATCATCAAGTGCGCACGTTAAAAATCCCATTACCTCTATTCGAAAGGAGAAGGCCCGGTAGGGCCGGTGAAATGGAAACATAAATATATACATGCACCGAAGTTAATAGTAGGGTGGAGGTTTGCACATAACGTAGCGCTTAGTAGCAGCAGGCTTTCAAAGCTTCAGCTTCCATCCCTACGGCGCCTTGCGCATCTTTAATTAGATGGATATGTGCGCCTCGGAGACGCCATACCATACCATACCATACCATACCATGCCATACCATACCATACACAAGTACACACACACGAACGCACGCACGCACACACACACACACACACACACACACACGCACGCACGCACACACACACACGAACGCACGCACACACACACACACACAGAGAGAGAGAGAGAGAGAGAGAGAGAGAGAGAGAGAGAGAGAGAGAGATCACATAAATCGCTCCAATTCGATTACCAAATATCGAACCGGGCGTGTGAACACAAACGCGGCAACTCTCTCAACCAAACTAAATCAAAACCACCACATCTCGACAAAAGAGGCATAGATCCTCATGAGCCCTTGCGCCAGCAGGGTTTCATGAGGATCTATGCCTCTTGCCCCCAGAATTACTCAACCTCCCTTTCCCCGTTGTCGTACTGAGGAGGTGGTCATTGGTTTCAACCTTCGACTAACAACAGTCTGTCATCTTCCCAGCGCCCGTCTCAGTTCCCCCTAGCGTCATTTCTAGCTGAGATCAATGTATGCAAAATTAATAGCATCCCTTTTGCCGCACGGGGGCGCTCTTTCCCGGGAACTGTTTGCAGTAGCCACTGTAGTCCTGCGAGTGATCTTCAATTATTCAAGACACACCTGCCCGGCACCCAAACTTTTTTCCAACGTTCCCAAGAGGATCTGTACTGAGCAGGCCGATTAAAGCCCTGACGGCCTCCTTCGTCTCAGGAATGCCACGTTCAACGCGCAAGTCTCAGTGACGGTTGACGCGAGACTGTGTTTATGTAATCTTTGTTAATTCAGCACTGAAACTGACCCTAGCTGTCACAAGAACGTGGATTCAGTCAAAGTGGTGTCGGCAAGAGGTACAGATCCTCATGAGCCCCCGCAGTCGCACATAACGTGGTGTTCAGTTTTCTCGGCAGTGAACGGGTTAAATGCATAGACTTTACCCGGGCCGCGGGTCTGCTCCGGTGGGGTTTTGATTGTTAAAATTCGCCAACCGCTCAACTGGTTATCAATGTTGTAGTCTTGCCTCGAGTGGGGTCAGCAAGAGGTATAGGTCAACATGAGGTCCCAGCGACTGCGGGGGCTGATGAAGATCTATGTCTCTTGCATTCGGATTCAGTCCGTTGTATTCAAGCAGTGAAAGGGGTTAAACGGCCGGATGAGTGAGAATACCGTCATGACTGACAAGTCTGCGCGGGAACAACTTATTGGGATGATACATGCTAGTGATTAACACGTTCACTGCCGATAGAAGGTGAACCCGATAAAAATGCAAGAGGCATAGATCATCATGAGCCTCCAGATTTGCGGGGAGGCTCCTGAAGATCTATGCCTCTTGATGAAACCACTGCTGTATCCATGTTCTTTTGACAGCGGGAAACTTTTGACGTTGAATTTAACACAGATTTCCAAAACTGACACAATCTGCGTCCACTGACACTGGAAGGGGTTCATATACATTCATATTCTCATGAGTCCCTGCAGCTACCGGTGCTGATGATTATCTGCGCTTCCCGCAGAAAGGAAGCGTCTGTTTGAAGAACTTGCTGCCACACGCACAGATCCCATTGAGTCAGAGCCGCAGTTCTGCAGAGGCCCTGTGGTTAGCTGATTCTGCCCGCGACACTGCACAGCAAGACATGGCTCGACCATGATAGTTCAAGGGTGGTGGCAGAATAGCTTGGCGCCTATAGGCGCCAAGCTATTCTGCCACCACCTTGAACTATCATGGTCGATCTGTCTCCTGAATTGTAATGCAGTCCTCAGAGGATAACTCCAAAATGTGGGTTTTCCGTACCTCGGGCACAATGAGTTAGGTATCTTTTCTGCCTCTTGCAAAATTAATGACTGAGCCATCAAGTCTGCCTTGTGGAGACAAAACTGAAGCAGTAAGTCCATGTTAGTAAAGAGCGAGATTTCTACTGTTATACAATACAAATCTTGCTTTTTACAAAATGCAGGAGGTCCATTATTCTGAAAAGCTAGATTTTAAATATAAAACAATGAAAATCTCGCTTTTTAAGTAAATGCAGTAAATCCATCTTTGTGAATAGTGTGATGCTCATTTAAATGCTATACAAATCTCGCTTTTCACTGAGGTATCTCAAACAGTTAACACATTATTTCTACTCTGTAAAGGCAAACGAAATTAAGAGTACATACTTATGCTAAGCGAGAGCTGTACAGCATTATAATGAACATCTCGCTTTTCAAAAGTATCTAGTCGTGCTGTCTTTTGCCTTTATAGAGCAGAAATAATGTGTTAAATTATGAGATACTTCAGTGCTGATGGTCATGATCAGTGATCTATGCCTACTAAGCCATAACGCCCTGACATGCTACGCCAGCCGGATGTGGACCGACCATGATAGTTCAAGGGTGATGTCATAATAGCTTGGCAACTGTTGGCGCCAAGCTATTCAGACACTACCCTTGAACTTTCATGGTCGATCTATCTCCAGAACTGTGACGTCGACCTCAAAGAATATCCAAAGAAAATGGATACTGTTATCCTCAGGATGTAATAAGCTGGTCGCCGTACAGAGTTTGTTGCCGTCCGCGAGGGAAGGATAACATTGCCAACCGCCGTGCTGCGGGGACTGACCGCCGTCATTAAGGCTGTGCGCGAGACAACGGGATTCAAAACAAAATGATTAACCCCAGCATTGACACTAGTCATGAATCGAATACCCTAACCTTCTCTTGAATCTAACCACTCTGTATACCCTCGGCAGTAACGGTAGCTGCAAGCACAAAGGGGGTGAAACCGTCGCAGATTTAGTCTCATCAGCAAGAGGCAGAGATCCTCATGAATCCCCGCATATGCGGGGATTCATGAGGATCTGTGCCTCTTGCACTTCAGGAGTGTTCAGCGTGTCCCGGCAGTGGTGAAATGGTCAAATCAATCTTCGCTTTGCTTGATGTTGCGTTCCCATGGGTTTATTTTTTCCGTTCTGTGTTTTCCTGCTCGTTTTGCGTTAACCGACATGATGCGGCAGACAGTTTCGTTTTCTTATTTCGCTCTTGTTTGTTTTGAGTCGATTATCTGAATTAATTGGATTGACGAATGGATTGATGAGTGGCAGACTTTTATCCTGTCGTTCTTTACCTTTCTTCTCATTCGTTTGAATAGATGGATGGGATGGACGGTGGAACGGTGGGACTGACGGATTGATTGGTTGGTTGGTTGATTGATTGATTGATTGATTGATTGATTGATTGATTGATTGATTTATTGGTTGGTTGGCTGGTTGGTTGGTTGGTTGGTTATTGATTGATTGATTGTTACTTCCGCAGCTATTAATGCGGGGCCTCTTGAATGAGTTAACGCCTGCCGACCTTGTCATTCTGAGAAACGCGGATGCAAATCTGGCCAGCAAGAGACGTATGATCCTCATGCACGCCAGCGGTCTACAGGGAGGGGGTGGGTGGTCACAGAGATCAACTCATTCGCGGCCAGCCGCATCCGGATGTGCGGCTAATGCCGCGCAACCAGATGCGGCTTTCCGCGTATGCGTTAATTGACTGCCGGTTTAAATTCTGTGCGCCGGTGTGCATATGCTCAAGTTCTGCGCTGTCAATTGGCCAGTAAGTGTGTGTTAGTCTTTGATTTCGCACTTTACGGCTGGAGTCACACACACACACACACACACACACACACACACACACACACACACACACACACACACACACACACACACACACACACACACACACACACACACACACACACGCACACACACACACAATCAATAATGATTTGTTTGAAAGCAGTATAAAACAAAATTTAAATCACACACACACACACACACACACATACACACACGCACGCACGCACACACACACAATCAATAATGATTTGTTTGAAAGCAGTATAAAACAAAATTTAAATCACACACACATACAACAACAACAACAACAACAACAACAACAACAACAACCAAAACACATCCAGTTAACCAACCCACCAACTTACCAACCAACCAACCAACCAAAAAACCGTCCAGCTAGCCAGCCAGCCAACCAAACAACCAATCAACCAGACAACCAACCAACCAACCAACAAGCACGTAAGCATGCAAACAAGAAAAGGGCATACAAACAACAACAACAACAACAACAACAGAACACATGATTAAGTAGTTTAGATAAAGACCGAACAGTTTACAGAAAGCTCGAGGTATGCGCGCTCTCAAGCAATTCACCATCCGCTGCCTTCGGCTATGAGAAGCATCCCAAACAAGGGCTGTCCCTGTGAGGCCGGGATAAGGTTGTCTCTCTGATACACACATCCTTAAATCTTCCTGCTCCGTCCCTTGCCGTAAATCCGTGTGTGTGTGCGGACAAGATATGGTTTGTCGGCGGTGTATTAGTCAAATGTTGGTATGGATTCGTGCAATTCATCATTGGTAAGAACGAATGTGCATGAGTTGTTAGTTAACCCCATCCCTGGGAATGTCAACCGCAGATTCTCTTTGTGAAATCTTTTGGTAACTAAGCACCAAAGAGCCACATCTGTCCAAAGAACTCGGATTTAAACTAGAGGCCAGCAATAGGATAGATCTTCATGGCCCCCCGCATCTGCGGGGGCTCATGATGACTTATGCCTCTTGCAGATGTATTGGGTTCACGCTTTCTCAAAAGAGCTAAGACTTAAAATAAACCCGGAGACTTTTTTAAAGTTAACAAAAGTGTCGTTTTTAATTTAATGTGTTTTTGTAATGTAGTGCTGTAGATTTTTTTTTAAATTATATATATTTTTTTACGGCACTAATCTGTTCTGCCACAAACCTTGAACTGTCATCATCGATCTGCATCCCGGCTTTGAACTCTAAGTTGTCTCCGTGGGCATCGCCCAAATTTAGCCCCGAGACAATAGAGCAAGATAATTGGTCGACCATGATAGTTCAAAGGTGGTGCCAGTATAGCTTGGCCTATGTGCGCCAAGCTATTCTGGCCAAACCCTTGAACTGTCCTGGTCAGCCTGTCTCCTGATTGTAATGCAGTGGTTAAGGCGCCTGCCACCAATGCCAAAGGTGCGTGGTTCGATACCGGGTTCCGGCGTTGGACTTTTCTCCTCTGGTAAGTGTCACCGTTAATTCGGGCGGACCGTCGGGGGTTCTTTCTCCGGGTACTCCGGTTCTTCCACCCCCCCCCCCCTCATCCCCCCACCCCGCACACTTTGGTACCGGTCTCAGGCCACTTTACAAATTTCAAATACAAGCGATCAAAAATCTCTGTAACTTCAGTAGCTGACTGGCCCTTCGTTTGTCTTGTACTGTGTTTGTCTTAAATGGCGTAAATCCGTGTCTGTTTCGTGAGTGTGTGTGTTGGGTTTCAGGCGCGGCGCTTTGAGTCGATTTCCCCAAAATTGAGAAAAAGCGCCTATATAATAACGGTATTATTATTATTATTATAACTCCAACATTTAGAGATTAAAAAAAAAAAAAAAAAAAAAGTTCTGTTTCCGTATCTCGTGCAGGAACTGTGTGCGTCGTCTGTGGATCTGCCTTGACACCCTGGAACCGTTTCCCCATCTTAAACGGGCCATTCAGCTGGCTGAGCTGAGGAGGCAGCTCGAATCTTTGGCGCGTACCGGTACTCGCATCGCTAGCACCGGTGAGTTCCTAAATTATATAGTCAGTAGGTGGTGGCTGGTTATTTCATGCGTTGGCGCGTGGATTGTTCAGCGGGTCGGGCCAACGGTCGGTAGGCTTTGTTGGCCACACAAGCCGACGCCGGTCCGAAGGCCTTTTGCTGACATGGTGCCTGGATAGCGTGAAAAAAAGGGTAATGCTGGCTTTTAATTGACAATGTATCAGATGCAAATAGGTGCGAAACGTCAGGCATATTTAACGTCATAATGTGACGCCAAATTAGGACGAGACTGCGGTACGTCATAATTTGACTGCACTCTACAGTGTGACGTCACATTACGACGTATCGGAGCTGCTTGTGACGTTTAAATGTGCCTGCGTTAAAAACAGTGACGATGAATGAACATCAGTTAGTTATTTAGTTAGTTATTTGGGTTTAACGCCGAGCAGGCGACTAACGCCATCTCACGGCGGATAATGTACATTAAAATGTTGTGTTGTGTGAAATTACCACGCAGCGCGCAAATTCCCTGCGCGTAAAGCAGTCTGCCCTGTACGCTGTGAAGACAGATTCCAATTTTTGGGGTGAAAAGCAAGATTCTCATTATAAAACAAAATCTCGCCCTTTCACAAATGTCCCGTTTTTCACAAACACGGACGTACACCGTCATGGGCACGTTTGTCGGTGTAGGCACTGCTGCAGCAGTGCCTACACCGACAAACGTGCCCATGACGATTTTTTTGTTTGTTTGGCACAAGCTAGATCGACCATCCAGACACAAAACACGCCACAAGCTGTCACGGTTCTCATGACCGGGTCCACTTTGCGCATCTCCTCTTGTCATCGCTACCCTACTTTGGCTCGATCAATTTTTAAACACCCGCCTCTTACTTTTCTCTTGTTATGGATTATTGGAAAAGGGTCTCGCCTCGGACAGTGGCTGATAACGTCTCCAGAAAAACACAACCCACAGGCGTTGATAGAAACACCAGTGAGAAAAAGAATTGGTTTCAGAGTCGAGGCATAGACGTTGAATATAAGAGAAAATGTAATTGTCTCAACAAGATGCATGGATGTTGAGAAAACAGTGAAGGTTCCAGCAAGATGTGTACATCCACATGAGCCCCCGCAAATCGCGATCACGACGATCTATGTATCTTGTATATTTTTTTAAAAATGTATATTGGTCCTTTCATACAAGCGAATACAGGTCTTCAAAATACCTTGCAGCTTGCAAGGGTTTTTGATAGTCTATGCCTCATGAAGTTTGGGTAGTCGCCTAGGGGCTGTTGGGGGAGGTTCGCTGATCGAGGGGTAGTTGGGGGTCGTCAAGAGACTACAGTAGAGGGGAAGGGGATTTCGCCCAGGGACTATTCAGTTCTGCCACTTCAGTGCAACACCTGCCCCTGGCACGGGATTACAGGCTCCGCCAATCAATGAACCATTTTTTTTTTTTTTTTTTTAAAGGAGTTTCTTTGGGTCTTGTTTTTGCCCGTAGTGCACTACTTCTGTACACTTAGTATCTTCGTTTTCCTGACCTGTTTCACCCCTTCGACCGCCAGTGGGCGCCGACTGTGTTTTTGAAATCAGTATAAAGTCAGCGTGAAAGATCCCTAGCCATCACAAGAACGTGGATATAAAGCAGTTTCTGCCTGAGGTATAGATCTTCATGAGCCCCCGCAACTGCGGGGGCTCATGAGGATCTATACCTCATGCAGCTGGGTAGTGTTCAATTTTAATTTTCTCGGCAGTGAAGGGGTAGCAAAAAATATTCTTGAAATATGTGGTACCAAATCGCCGTTCGATGTTGAACTTTTTTTTTTCTACGCGAATTCTTTGGCTGTCGTTTTTGCCCTTGCAGTAGACTGCTTGGTTCTTTAGTTTTTCTGCGTATTTTTTAAAAGATAAGACCGACCATTACCAAAATGTTGCAAATATTTGGAGTCTTCCTCCAAACCAGATCATACCAACACGGGACATAAGCAATGATAGTTGTATTTATGCTTGTACATGTATTTGTCATAGGCGTCTAAATATCGAACAAGTGGACTATTTAGAACGTGCCTGATTAGCGAACATTATAGCGTTTTTGTTTATTTTGTTCTCGTGTTGTGTTAGGAGTGCAGATGTTAGTCCTCGACCAGACATGGGCTGCAGGGGCCCATGTAGATCTATGCCTCTTGCAGGCAGAACATTTTCACTGTCCAACTGCATAAAATAGTTTCTGTTTGAACCCTTTTCCTGACGCATAGTTTGTTATGAAATCTTTCCTCATTCACAACCGTCCAAGGAACATGTATGCAAAGTGGTCGCAGCAAGGACATAGATCCTCATGAGCCCCCGCAATTGCGGGAGCTCATGAGGATATATGTCCTTGCAGTTGGATTGTTTCAAATTTTCTCTGCAGTGAACGGGTTAAACATCGTGTTTGCTTAGAACGCTATTTTCCCTGTGTGTGGATATTGACAATGTTTTCGAAAACTGATTCAACTTCCCTCAGAGGATGAACGAGGGTGGAGACTTTTCTCATGCAAGAGGCGTAGATTCTCATGAGCCCCTGCGACTGCAGGGGATCATGATAATCTATGCCTCGTGCAGATAGAACGATTGCACTGGTGCACGGAGGCCGGTGAGAAGAGAACTCCGTAGGACAGGTGTCCACCAGGTACAAATTCCCACCTGCACTCACATCAAACACTGGCTGGCTGGTTGGCTGGTTACAGGCCGACCTGCATGAAGCGGCCACCTGACTGATACGTGCACCTGTTTAATGGGGTCTACAGGTCTCCAGACTAACCTGCCTATAACGGCCGAAAGTAATGCGGTTGTCAGTCCGTCTGTTTAATGCGGATACGCTGACGCGGTCTATAGAATATGGGAAGGTGTTGGTGTTTTTTCACGTTCATTGCATTAAATTTGAAATTTACTCTCTAATCAATCAATCAATCAATGAATCAATCGATCGATCGATCGATTGGTCGATCGATCGATCGATCGATCGATCGAACGATCGATCGAAAGATCGATCGGTCACTCACTCACTCACTCACTCACTCACTCACTCACTCACTCACTCACTCACTCACTCACTCACTCACTCAATCAATCAATCAATCAATCAATCAATCAATCAATCAGCACCATCACATGTCCTTACAGCAACGTTTCGCACATGTACGGGACTACGTGAGTCCATCATGAGCCTTCACCCCCTTACTGCCAAGAAAAGGGGAACACGATCTAAATGCAAGAGACATAGATTCTCATGATCCCCCGCGACTGCAGGGGCTCATGTGGATCTATGGCTTTTGCTGACACCACTTTGTGTCCACGTTCCTTGGACGGTTGTGGGTCTTTGGCGTTGAATTAATAACGATTTCACAAACACGATCTGCGTCCACAGGCAGTGAAGGACCTAAGTCTTAGGAGAATCGTCGACCTCTCAGTTTGTGACTGAAAGCAGCGGACGTTGGGCAGACGTGACCCATGTCATCCTGCTACACCCATTGTTTGAAATAAATTTGACTGATAGTTAAATGTTGGTGCCAGAATAGCTTGGCGCCTTCGCCAAGCTATTCTGGCACTACCCTTTAACTAAAACTATCTCCTGATCTGTAATGTAGCTTTCATAGGACAATAAGCAAATTTTGCAAAATGAGCCTCAGAATGTAATGGGTTAATGAACATGAGAGATCCTCAGTAAACCACACGGATAGTGGTACGATATCGAAAGGAACTCTGGGAAGACTTCTGATTGGTGGGATGGAGCGCGTATGGGCGTATGAGCGCAGAGATCCCGTCTTGACAGAACTGATCTGAACCGAACTCATGCCGAATGTCTGCGAAGATAGACTTATTTAGGTCCGTCAGTATCAGTCTCCCGTGGATGGACTCTGTGTGTGTGTGTGTGTGTGTGTGTGTGTGTGTGTGTGTGTGTGTGTGTGTGTGTGTGCGTGTGTGTGTGGGTGTGTGTGTGTGTGTGTGTGTGCAGTGTGCGCGTGCATACATGTGTGCTATGTGCGTGTATGTGTGTGTGTGTGCGCGCGCGAGCGCGTGTGCAACGTGCCTACGTGTGTGTGTGTGCCGTGGATGGACTGTGTGTGTGTGTGTGTGTGTGTGTGTGTGTGTGTGTGTGTGTGTGTGTGTGTGTGTGTGTGTGTGTGTGTGTGTGTGTGTGTGTATGTGTGTGTGTGTGTGTGCACAAAAGACCTAAAATGAGTGACTTTCTTTACCATCCTTATGGCAAATGGGTGAGTGTAAAATTCTAGGTGCCCAAGTCAGACACCCATTTTTTCTGAGGGTTATTTCTGCATTGTCTTGCGGTAAAGATTCATAAAAAATACAAAAATCAGTTTTTCTCATTTTGGCGTTAACACATGCACTGTTGTGCTTAAAAGACACGCCTCCAGTGTGTTTGAACTTGTCCCAGCAGTGTGTGTGTGTGTGTGTGTGTGTGTGTGTGTGTGTGTGTGTGTGTGTGTGTGTGTGTGTGTGTGTGTGTGTGTGTGTGTGTGTGCACAAAGCCCCTAAAATGGGCGTGTGTATGACATCACCCTTCTGAGCTATAAATAGCATAATAGCTGATATGGGTCAACTGCGTCGGTGAGCCGAAGTGAAACGGAGAGATACGAAAGGAAGGGGTGGGGGGGGGGGGGGGGTATTTTAGTTGTTTGAGGGAGTACATTGTTTATGTTGCTACAAAATGAGGTTTGTTATTTGAGGGTGTGGTTGTTTTGTTAAAAAAAAAGTGTTGAGTTGTGTTGTGCTTCCGGGGTGATGTTGTGGGAGGTCATGTCTAGTGACAAATTTGAGAGCCGTGTATTCGTTCGCCAGCGACTTAGCCTATATATATATATTCGTGCGCCGGTTGCTATGAAGTGAAGTGATTGTATGAGTGCGCAGTGTGAGAGAGGACGTATAGACTTTGGGTGAGGCTGCTGTTGTCTTGTGTCTTTTGGTTCAACCTGTTGCTTTATTTGTGGATTTGTTGGTGTTATGCTTTCGTTTCGACTGCAACTCCTGTCAGATTGTATGCACAAATTGATTGAATGCAAATGACGTCACACAGTCAGTTTCGTTAGGTGCGTCGTCTGCTGCAGTCGGTCGTTTAGTGCACAGTATGAAGAGTGCAGGCTTGGATGGACCATTTTCCGATGCAATGCTAGGTCAGAGGAAAAAAACCTAATGTTGCCAAAGGGTGTAATAGTAAAGTATTGTATGTGTGAATGTTGCCCGTTTGAGGGAAGGACTGGAAAGTCGAGTGCTGAGCAAAGGGAGAAGGCGACAATGGGAAAAAATATCCAGCACTATTACGTTGGGCCGGAATAGATGCATAACAGTTACGACACGCCTGTATATTAAAACACTTTTAACATTAACAAAAGTTGAGTTTAAAGAGGTTTTAAAACAGTTTTAATAAAAACTGTTGCCCGACACGCTTCTAAAAATAACAGTTTCTTAGTTTTAAACCTTGTACTGCGCCATAAACGCCACGATTGCTTCTCAGTCTTAGCTGTCCTATAGTGTGGAATGTGGGACTTGGCCAACTGGATCCATCTGGTGCACTCCAAATGTGTATTATTTTGTGAGTGGTTCGACGTGAAACTCGGTTGGCGCCTCCGAAATGACCTACTGATTCCACTGATAATGAAAATCTTTCATTCATAAGAGAGCATTCAACAGCTCTATAAAACCCAAAGGGATGACCCTTGCCCACCCTCGCCCCCCCCCCCCCACAACCCCACCCAAACAATCATAATAAAATCAAACAGAGGTATGTTTAGTGAGGTATTTTGTTCACTGCGTGTTGTGTCATTGTGCTTGACAATTTTAATGCGGGAAAAAAGAACTTGAAAAAAAAGAAATACACATTAAGTTAAAAAAATAATGACAACAATCAAATAAATGTGGAAAAGAAGCATCAAATATCCCGTGAACTTTACCTTATTACAGACGCCTAATTTTATTAAAATAGTCCATGCTAAAATGAATGATTGAAGAGGACACCCATTTTCACTGTAATGCCAGTTTTTGTTTGAGAGGCACCCACTTTATTGGTAGAAACCCATTTTTTCTCCATCCAGTGGCTCTGTTTGTAGAAAATGTCTATTTTATTTTAAGTTGTAGAGCTTAGTTATAAGGTGAGTTCTAAACATTCGCATCAACTCCAGAGCACTAGAATAAATAGAAATATGGGAACCCATTTTTAAATAAAATGGTAGGTAACCCACTCTGAGACTTTTGTCTCCATGTGTGTGTGTGTGTGTGTGTGTGTGTGTGTGTGTGTGTGTGTGTGTGTGTGTGTGTGTGTGTGTGTGTGTGTGTGTGTGCAGTGTGCGCGTGCATACATGTGTGCTATGTGCGTGTATGTGTGTGTGTGTGAGCGCGCGCGTGTGCAGCGTTTTTACGTGTGTGTGTGCGCGTGTATACGTGTGTGTCATAAAGAGTGGACCGGCAGTCTCAGTATCAGAGTTAGGCAGGTGCGGGTTTATGACGGGGAACCTGTAAAATACATTCCTTCTCATGCTCGGCGTGATGGACGATATTTGCTTCGGCGCGGGAGGCCAGGCATGATAGGCCCTATCAGTGTCACACACTCACACGCAGCCACTGGACAAGCCTTCTGCGACGATCAACGACACTGCAGGGGGGGGGGGGGGGGGGGGGGGGGGGATCAAACTTTGGCACTCTCACACTCTCCTTGTATGGCTAATTTTTCTCGAGCTGATCATTTAAATGTCTCTACTGTCTACCTACAAGAGACGTAGTTTTTTTCATGAGCCCCTGCCAGCAGGGGCTCATGAGAATCTATGTCTCTTGAGGAAATGACACAAGATTTTTAAAAATCTAAACTTTGGCATGCTCACACTCTCGGTGTAAGGACGCTCTTTTCTAAATCTGATGGTGTAAATGATCTGCTGTCTATCAGCAAGAAATCAATAGAGTCCCATAAGCAGGGACTCATGAGAATCTATTTCTCTTACAGATGAATCGGTTTGTGTGAGCGACTTTAAAATCTTTTGCTCTTCCGTATCCAGAACTCAAAGGCCAACATCAGGCAGTCTACTATTCTAAAATTGTACAGTGAGCTCCAATCGGTGGACAGAAGAATTACGCAGTGTCTGATTATTCATAGGTTTGACTGAGTCTTCGCAGTCTAATCAGGGGCAGGCACTACTCAAGAGCACTAACAGCTGAACCACCTTCAGCACCGAATTGCGACAAAGCTAGGCACTGAGATTTATGAAGTAGGGTTTGGGTGAGAGCAGTATAGCGAGTCTTTTTGTCAAGACATGTTTGCTAACAAATGGGTAACGAATGACGGGATAATTGCTGTAAATTTTCGTATTATAAAGTCTGTGCTATGATTTACTGTGCGTAAAAAGAAGATTTAGTCGACTAATTTACTGAAGTCGTAATCGGCAGCTACGCCCAGAGTTTGTGTGTGCGCGCGAGTGTGCTTGTGTGCATAATGATATTTGTGTGTGTATTATACTCCGATCATAAAGTTAGCTCACGGTCTTGTCAAACATTCCTGTCACAGTAATTTGTAGCAGCACTTATTTGTTTCACTTTCAGCGCTCAACAGAACCTGTTTTGAGCAACCACCCTTATGAGAGACGTCCTGTCATTAAAGACCATCATTTTGGTGGCTGTAGCCCTTCCCTGCCAAGGAACGTACATTTCGTTTCTGAAATCTGTGTTCACTCAACGCCGGCCAAAAGCCACAACTGTCCAAACAACATGGACACAAAGTGGCCTCAGCAAGAGGCATAGATCCTCATGAGCACCCGCAGTCGCGGGGGCTTATGAGGCTCTATACCTCTTGCAGTTAAATCGAGTTCACCTTTTCTCAAGGGAGACAAGGGGTTAATTACAGGTGGCACTTTTTTTTTTTTTTTTTTTTTTGGCATTTTAAGTCTTCTCCTGAGAGAGCACCCCTCTTTCAAGACCACTTGTTCTCTGTATTAACAAGGTGGTTGTTCAAATTCTTAGCAGCGTGTGTTTAGCTTGACTGGATTGCACTGGATATTTCACAGGACTCAGCTGGTTTGGGCTGGATTGGAGTGGATTTCAATTGATCTGATCTGATTTTAATTAATCAGCTCCGGAAACTGGGCATTAACCCTTTCAGTGCCGGAAGAAAGCGAACACCAACCAACTGCAAGAGACAAAGAACCTCATGAGCCCCCGCCTGCGCGGGAGCTCATGAGGTTCTTTGCCACTTGCTGACCCAGTTCATATTTATGTGCTCCTTGACCATGTTTCATTGGACTGATGGGATTATTTGGTGTTTATTTTGCGATACTTTCAGTTCAAAGACATCATTTTGCGTACCCTGGCAGTGAAGGAATTAATCATCCGGGTCGATCCATCTCTCTCAGATGATGCTGAAAGAATTAGGGATCCTAACCATTTCATCGCTGCAAGAGGCGCAGATCCTCAAGGGCCCTTGCAACCTCCATCATTCATGTCTGAGGTTTTATAAGTACGGACGGCCAGACATGTGTATGCCGAGCGGGTACAATTTTCTGATTGACCTTGAAGGCTATATTACAGCAACGTCACTCTATGCTACGGTATCCCACGATTACAGATCATGGAGACAGATTGACCATGATAGTTCACGGGTGGTGCCAGGACACCACCCTTGAACAATCAAGGTCAATTTTTTTTAGGGTAGTTTTTTTTCTCGTTTGTGTGTTGTTGTTTTTTTAATTGAATTGAATTCAAATTAATTAAATTGAATTGAACTGAATTTAATCGAATTAATTTTATCGTCTATTAAACCACAGGCCAAAACTGGCTCACAGAAATGTAAAACACACTAGCAAGACATAAAATAACTTTCTGTTCAATTGTTGGTAGTTTTAGTAACGCTAATCAGCAGAGAAGAACTCAATGGAGAAAGAAACACGCTTAGAAAAGACAGTTACAAAACAATTTATGAATATTAAGAAGGAATCTTCGCTGACAAGATAAATAGCTACTGAATTCAATACTTGTTTGTTAGTCTATTTTGAAGGAAAAAAAACCCCAACAACATTGAAATATTAATAAATTGTGTTGAAACTGTCTTTACTAAGTGTGTTTCTTTCTCCGTTGGGTTCTTCTCTGCATTCTACACGCTTGGCAGCCACCTTTTAGGTCTGGATAACGCTAATCATCGTTTATTAAGTCCCTTCTATTTATAGAAGGGACTTTTTAGGACGGGTCGCGGTGGGGCGAATTTAATAGCATGTTCATGATGTCAAAGGCGGACAGGCGAAACCTCTAACAATTAAAGTAAACAGATAAAAATTACGTCATGTCTACTTACGCTAGCCTCGCTGCTGAACGTACATTTGGCGCGAAGCGTCGTATGTGTGTATGTATGTGTGTGCGTATGTATGTCAACAAGAGAATCTCCGATATTTATGTACACACAAGCTTGAAACTTGGCGAAATACTTTCATATGTGGGTGGCTAAGAGAGCCTCCGAGCATAGTGTAATTGAATGTCTCATTGAAGAAATAAACAACCGTTTATAGAAAGTCGGTTGACCCAGATTACAGTCCGTAATTTTTGCCATATTTCACTACTTGAACTTTTGCATACAGCTAGTTTGGCGAAAGACATTGGATGAGTTTGTTAGCCAGCTTTGTATCCTTTCAACGTCTTTAGTAAAAATTAATTCTTTTCCAAAAAGAATTAAAACACACAAAAAAAACTTTACTTCTTGAAAAGTCAGACCGAGTGGCGGTGACGTAAATGAGGCAACTCCGTCACCACGCAGCCACTGACATAATACTCTAAATATGACGTCATTATCTCTCTCTCTCTCTCTCTCTCTCTCTCTCTCTCTCTCTCTCTCTCTCTCTCTCTCTCTCTCTCTCTCTCTCTCTCTCTCTCTCTCTCTCTCTCTCTCTCTCTCTGTCTCTCTCTCACACACACACACACACAAACATGCGCGCATCTCCAGGAGGAATAGATCCCCATGTGCCTCCAGGCACATGAGGATCTATGCCTCTTGGAGATGTTTGGAGTGCGCGCGCACGCACGCACTAACAGGCACACACACACATCGACGCGCTTTCAGAAGAGCATGCAGGTGACGTCTGTACTTAGTATATCATGTAGCTAGGTAAAGTCAACCTGCTCAGAGTCCGAAATAGCTCAGGCGGTTAAACGTCGGAGGAGGAGAGCGAAGGGAATCGCCGGGTCGTGGGTTCGAATCCCGTCCCGGTCCCGGTAGTTGGACTCACAATCCAGGGGGAAAAAACGGATTTGCTCAATAGCATTTCCGTTGAAAGGTCCTGGTAAATCAAAGTGGCACAGTTAGAGTGCGCCTGAGTTGATCAGTGTTCAGGTCGTACTCCATAGGCAATAGATTTCCGTGTCCCCCATAACCCGCCCGTCAGGGCCGTCCATGATCACCTCGGTGCTGTGGACGTTAAACCCGAACTAACCAACCATCAACCTGCTTTCACACAAATTATAGCAAGACTGAAAATGTACCGTAAAGTTCTAGTTTTGTCACCATTTTCTCAGCCTATGAAGCGAAAGAGAAACTCATATCACGTAAAATATAAATTTACGTAAAAACTAAAACTTATGTCATGACAAATGACGTTTGACAAATCAATGTCGCGTATGTCCAGCGCCCCTTATAGAACTCACTGACGCATTGACAGATCTGCGAGGCTTTGGAGATAATTGAACATCAGAATCAGGTCAAAGACAACAGGTAGAGACCATTGACAGCGAGGACAGCTCTCATACAGAAGGGATTTTGTGGGTTATGGTTCATCCCACCTTGTTGTTCATTGTTCAGGCTCCTCGGACTGACTTGCATTTACGGTCATTTCAGTTCAGAGAATATTTGTTTGGTCACTGACAGTGATGGGGTTAATCCTTTGCGTGTCGGTAGCGGTTTTTGTCGCTATGATTCCTGTAGGAATCATCGCGACAAAAACCGCTATCGACCCGCAAAGGGTTAAAAGACGCTTAATGCCTTCGTTGACATTGTTATACACCTTGTCTAAAAAAACTCTCTAGTCTAACTTTGCGTGTGTGTGTGTGTGTGTGTGTGTGTGTGTGTGTGTGTGTGTGTGTGTGTGTGTGTGTGTGTGTGTGTTCTGCGCTTGCGCAAACGCTCTTTCGAAATGGACAAATAACGTCTGCTCTGGTTTATGGATAATTAACACATTTTGCATACACCTGCGCTTGTCTTTATACGGATAGTTTTTTGGTTTTTTTTCGAAGTCGGTATTTTGTAGAATAAGTCTCAATATCTAATTCAGCTACGAAGGCGCAAATAAAAACAGCATTTATATATATATATATATATATATATATATATATATATATATATATATATATATATATATATATATATATATATATATATATATATATATATATAGATAGATAGAGAGAGAGAGAGAGAGAGAGAGAGAGAGAGAGAGAGAGAGAGAGAGAGAGAGAGAGAGAGAGAGAGAGAGAGAGAGAGAGATTCTCTGCTGTTGTTGTGCTTATTTTCAAGGCTTACGTTTTATATATTAAATATCCTTTCTGCTATTTGAGTTCATTTTAGTGCTGGATTTTAAGCTCACTCATGCAGCTGACCAGAGCGGAGCGGCGACTTGCTCAGTGGCTTGCGCAGGAGTTAAGATCATTCATGCAACTGCCCCTGGAGAGGAGTAACCCGTTTAGCGCTAACTGACGCAGATTGTTTTTCTGCAGTGTTTGTTAATTTAACACCAAAACGCCGTAGCTGTCCCAGGAACATGGATTCAAAGTGGCGTCGGCAAGAGGCATAGATCCTCATGAGACCCCACAACTGCGGGGGCTCATGAGGATCTAACCCTTGCAGTTGCCGGATGGTGTTTAAAATTTCTCGGCACTGAAAGATTTAAAGGCAACAAACATACTGAACCTTTAATGTCACAGTTCAGTCTGGTTCGGTCCAATTTGCCTCTGCACTAGGAAAGGCCCAATCGTACTCCACCCCGCCTATCGGAAGTCAGTATTAATTTTACTGAGTTCCTTTCTACAGGCCCGCCCGGCCCCGGTAGCTGGACTCGCAATCCAGGGAGAAAAAACGGGCTTGTTCAATAGCATGTCCGTTCAGAGGTCCTGGTAAATCAAAGTGGCACAGTTGGAGTGCGACTGAGTTGATCAGTGTTCAGGTCGTACTCCATAGGCAATAGATTTCCCTGCTCCCCCATAACCCGCCCGTCAGGGCCGTCCATTATCACTTCGGTGCCGTGGACGTTAAACCCGAACTAACCAACCAACCAAGGCCTGACATGCGGCGTATTGCTTCCGGTGCATATAGTAACTATTTCGCAAAGAAATAGTTTTAAAAAATGTCCTACCTTTTTGCAATTAGGGTGTAAAACTTCAAATTTTTTTTTCATGGCAAGTGGTGTGAAAAAGAGCAAAATTTGGCCGGGGTAATTTTAGTCGACCTAGTATGTTCATCGTGGGGCATGTGCACAGTTGTAAGCAGGCTTGCAGACGGCAACTGTTTTGTCATGGGGTACTTGGTGCATTAGAATGTTGCGGAGAACGCTAACAGACAAATTGTTTAAGAATTGCTGGAAATGTGTCTCATGTTATATGCTCCGCGTGGAATTTTTGTGTGGGCAGAAAGGTTCTTCGTTCCGTAGCTTTGTGTTGCAACAAAGAGTATAGCGGCTACACAGCATAGCCTCACATACTCTTTGGTAGAAAGGAGACTAATAGAGAAGTGTGTGTTAAAGGGGGGAAGGGAGGAGGAAGGGGAGGAGGGGGGGGGGGTAATCTCATATGGGGAGTTGAACCATATAGTACCAGTATTGCTCTGGTTTACTGCGTATCTCTCATCATAAATGGTTGCCTGTCAGGTCTGTCCAGCGCCACGGTCCGCTGCCTTTCCCCACAACTCTTCTACGAAGGCGATAGATCCTTCCCTGCCGAGAAAACTGAAGTGAAGTGACACGATCCAACTGCAAGAGGCATAGATCTTCATGAGCCCCCGCGACTGCGGGGGCTCATGAGGATCTATGCCTCTTGCTGAGACCAATTTGTAACCATTTCTTGGACGGTTTGGGCTTATGGTCGTTGAATGAACCAATATTTCACTGAAAACAAAAATTGTACGTACAGTGGCAGGGAAGACGACAGAACGTGCCCTGGGGAACACAAGTATAAATACAATTAGCAGGAGGTTTAGATCCTTTTGAGGTCTGCGGTGGCTCATGAGGGTCTATTCCTGCGGAAGGTGCAGCAGAACCTGTTTCGAGCGAGAACTTTTTCTGCAGGAAAATAGCGGTCTTAATTAACCCCTTCACTGCCGAGAAAAAGGGAACGCGATCTAACTGCAAGAGGCGTAGATCCTCATGAGCCCCCGCGACTGCGGGGACTCATGAGGATCTATGCCTCTTGCTGAGACCACTGATGCGGGTCTTTGCATGTTGTTTGGACAGTTGTGGCTTTTCTGGTCGTCTACTGAACACAGATTTTCAGAGAAAAAATTTGCGTCATTGCGTTGGCAGGAAAGGGGTTAAAAGACGTGTGCTCATATATCAAGAGAAGTCTTCAGTGAAGGGAAAAAAAAGTTTCACCGATAATTAAAGACCATCAATTAACCTTGCGGGGCCTCATGGGGATCTCTGCCTCTTGCCGAGGCCAATTTGTGCCCATGCCTCTTTGACATTTATGACTTTTTGTCGTGGAATGAACAAATATGATTCAGAAAAAGAAAAAAAAAAAACGTCCAGTGGCTGAGAAGGGGTTAAGCTTTCCTGCTTTTCTTTCTTTCATTTTGTTTTTGTCTTAAACCGCTGCCAAAAAAAAAAAAAAATGTCCAATTTATAAGACAATCGGTTTATCGCCGTATTCAGTATTCGTATTGGTCAAACGGAAATGATTTTAGCCGACTACCCATGAACCATCACAATCAACAACTGACATACAGCCTTGTGGTAGTGTCACAGAGTCAGCACTCAAAGGGTTAAGCCCAGGAAACGTTTGTTTGCGGGTTTCAAGAGCAGGAAACGTGCGCATGCGGGACAAGGCCTCTGTAATCCGCTACAGCGCCGGGTGAAGCCAATCTCATCAATGTTCCTTTTAATTGGCGGGAAAGCCGAGTGCCACATGTGGTCAGAAAGGGAGATAAGTGATGCAGATGGCTCGATTATCTCCCGTGCAGCTGCCTCTCCTCTCTCAAAGTCTCAGCCCACCTCAGTTCTGAAATCTTCGAGTTTTTCCCGCGTCAACGGCGGGCCATGTCGTGTCAACAAAACACTCTAGTACTCAGTAAGAGACGAGAGCGGGTCTAGAAAGGCTTTCCCAACGCACACAAGGTCATCGATGACCTTATGCGCATTGGGTTGTCACAATGTGTGTCAATGTACAATATTCTATTTAATCAGGGGCGGATCCAGGGGAGGGGAGGGGGTCTGGACGGGGGGGGGGGGGGGGACCCAAATTCCCAAATTCGCGCCCCCCCCCCCCCCCCCCCGCAGCCGCCGACTTCCCCCCCCCCCACCTTCTGTATGTCAGATTTACAGACCCGGACACACATGCGCGCGCGCACGCACGCACGCACGCACGCAACACACACACACACACACACACACACACACACACACACACACACACACACACACACACACACACACACACACACACACAAACACAATAGTTTTACAACCATGAAAGTTGGTGGTTTTTGTGGGGTTTTGTTGTTTTTTTGTGGGGTTTTTTAATGCAAAAAGGAATGAAATAACAAACGAGACTACAACACCAAAACACCTTTTAACCTATAAAGGACAGACATGCTATGACAGGATGTGTATCGATCATGACAGTTTAAGGGCGGCGTAGAGAATGCCTTGGCGCACATAGGCGTTAAGCTCTTCCGACATCACCTTTGAACTAGCACAGTCGACATGTGTCTAGACCTGTGACTTAGAACTGAGCACACACGGCACTAAATACCTGCACCGCACCTCAATGGTGTTCACATGCAACCTAGCCAGTGATATTTTGTCGACAGGTCACAGTCACAGTCTGTTGCCAGTCAGAAAAGTATGCCAATCTACTTTTTTCCCTCCGCAAACAAAAAAGGTTGGGAGGAGAATCTTGCGGGGCTGCTTGACCGCAAAGTCCCTTGCATATCGCATTAGTAGAAAGACAACACCATGACTGGTAAATCCAAACAAGTGCCTTTTGTCAATAATAACGCACAGAATCGTGGAAGCTTATGCGGCGATGACAGATAGTAAACTGATGAATGCGAAATCAGACGGACGGGTTGTCTTGACGAAGTTGTAAGAAACAATGGCCGGGGATTGAATGGCACACATCTATGTTTTACTGATTTCTTCGGATAAAGCGATCGTTGCTACCTAAGAGCCTATTCATTGCAGCAATAGGGTTACGATGTGATTCACATTGGCATTAAAATTGGTCCGATGATAGCAACTTTGACTAATGCAAATCCACTGCGCCACCGCATGCGTGCCAGCGCCTACACTAAGCTCAAGACAAAATACAAGGGAGGAAATGAGAAATTCTAGCTGTGGCCGGAAGTATCCCGGACCTCTTTCTCAACATATAGAGTTGAACGTTAAACCCTTTAGTAGAGTGCCGTGAAAGAGGCCTCTATGCACTGCAGTGCATTCATTGTTCAGTTTCTGCCATGTTTACTCTAAAGTCGAAAAGAATTACTCGAAAAGATATTGACAACTGAGCAGTGTATAAACCAGACTCCATTAAAGTAGACCTTTTTGGGCTGGGGGAAATACGTACCTATACTCCATAAGCCAGTCTTTGCTACCGCCCCCCCCCCCCCCTCACACACACACACACACACACATACACACACACACACACACACACACACACACACACACACACACACACACACACACACACACACACACACAATACTCAATAAGATGGGTTTCAAAGTGTACCTATGTTCTGAGATGTTTAAGCCATGTTCCCCTAAAATCATTAGGAACACACCATGGATATAGCCGATGGCACAAGCGTACCCCAATTCACGCTCTTCGTGGATCCTAAAGTGAGCTTGACAAAATTTTCCTCTAAATAAATCAGAATTTATTACAGGAGCCCAAATCAAGCAATATTTTGTTAAGGCATACCTTCTGCGTCCTCTGCAAAAACAGAATGAAAAAAAATATTGAATCTGTGGCTCACAGTGAAGGTATTTGTGCACCCAGTAAATGGCCATTTCCGCAAAATTGAAAAAAAAACGTTTCTGGTGCCCTCAGAAAGTGTGTATACAACTGATAGGTCTTTTTTTTTAAAAAAAGAAGGTTTTATTGGTTAGAATAGAGTACCACAGTTACTCCCAACATAATTTTATGATGCTGTGGTGCATTTAGGGTCCACAGTGGCTGAATCTGGTGCCCTACCTCCATTTTGCCAGTAAGTAAAGGAACGCAAAATGATTTTAAAACATTGCTTATGTCATACTCCTCTGTTTAAATATTTTTGTTTCCAGTTTTCTTAACAAAGTATGCATATTGATTATAAAAATCTGTGATCATTTCAATAATGACAATGTGACCCATCAATTTAATTGTAACTATTTTGGAATAAGAACATAAGGGGGGGGGAGGGGATGGGGGGGGGGGGGGTCTGTAAACAGTGGCTGCTGCTAAAGCTTCTACCGTCTGGAGTTGGAGGCATGATGTACCGCCGATGGCTGAAAGACTTCCTCTTCAACAAAACTGCATGATTGAAGTCGACGGCACACTCAGCAGTCTTGTCCGGCAAACTCAGGGAATATGTATGTCGGGAGGTGTCGTGTCTCCGATCCCTTTAATGTCCGTAAAATATGTGGAACGTTGGACTGTATTCTGATCAAAATGTGACCAATCAATTTGTTTGCTGTTTGTTTAGTGAAGAAAAAAAGGAAAAAAATGATAATCGACGGCACACTCAGCAGTCTTGTCAAACTCAGGGAATATGTATCTCAGGGAGGTGTCGTGTCTCCGATCCCTTTAATGTCCGTAAAATATGTGGAACGACGGACTGTATTTTGATCAAAATGTACTTACTTACTTACGCCTGTCACCCCTGCCAAGGTATAGGCCGTCGACGAGAGACCTCCAGCGACTCCTGTCCTGTGCTTCTCCTTCGATTTTACTCCAGGTGGTTCCCAGTCTCTTGATGTCTGCTTGGAGGTCTCGACGCCAGGTGTTTCTCGGCCTGCCTCTTTTCCTCTTTCCCTGGGGGTTCCATGACAATGCCTGCCTAGTGATACTGGAAGCTGGCTTTCGCAGACTGTGACCAATCCATCCCCAGCTTCTTCGCCCAATTTCATTCTCTGCTGTTATCTGCTCTATTCTCTCCCAGAGTCTGACGTTGCTGATCTTCTCTGGCCAGTGGATTTTCAAAATTCTTCTAAGGCAACTGTTTATGAAGATCTGTACTCTGTTGACTGTGGTTTTTGTCAATCTCCAAGTCTCTGCTCCATATAGGAGAACTGCTTTTACGTTGGAGTTGAAAATCCGGACTTTGGTGTGTTGTGACAGCTCTCTGGAACTCCACACTTTTTTCAACTGGAGAAAGGCTGCTCTACCGATTCGTGCTCTGACATCTGCATCAGTGCCGCCTTTTTTGTCTATGATGCTCCCGAGATAGGTGAAGGACTCCACCTCCTCCAACGGGGTGCCAGCAAGCAAGACTGGTTCTTCCCTGGTTGCGTTCAGCCTCATTGTCTTTGTTTTCTGTTTGTGGATGGTGAGGCCCACTTGGGACGAGATGTCAGCAAGCCTCGTGGTCTTGTCCTGCATTTGTTGATGAGCGTGGGACAGTAAAGCCAAGTCATCTGCAAAATCGAGGTCGTCAAGCGGTGTTCACAGTGTCCACTGTATTCCACTTTGTCTGTGCTCTGTGGTCCTCTTCATGACCCAGTCTATGGCCAGTAGGAAGAGGAACGGAGACAGCAAACACCCCTGCCTGACACCGGTTCTGACCTGGAGCTCTCTGGTGAACTGCCCTTCGTGGATCACACGACATGTCATGCCATCGTAGCTGCTCTTGATCAGGCGGACGAGCTTTGTGGGTACACCGTAGTGTCGTAGGAGTTTCCACAAAGTCTCTCGGTCCACACTGTCAAATGCATTCTCGTAATCCACAAAGTTGACGTACAGCGGGGAGCGCCACTCCAGAGACTGTTCCACGATGATGCGGAGAGTGGCGATCTGGTCTGTACATGATCGGTTTTCCTGAATCCTGCTTGCTGGTCTCTCAGCTGGGGGTCAACGGAGCTCTTCATTCTCTCCAGGATGATCCTGTTGAAGACCTTTCCTGGTACTGACAGCAAGGTGATTCCTCTGTAGTTGGAACACTTGCTGAGGTCGACTTTCTTGGGAAGCTTTATTAGGTACCCCTCTTTCAGTCAGCCGGCATCACCTCCTCTTCCCAGATCTTTCCAAACAGTGGGTACAGCAGCTCTACTGTTGTCTCTAGGTCTGCTTTCAGAGACTCCGCTGGGATGCCATCTGGCCCTGCTGCTTTGCCGTTCTTCAAAAATGCCACTGCTCTTCTGATCTCTTCCCGGCTAGGTCTGTCACAGATGATGGGTAGTGGGTGCCCTGGGTCTGTTCAGTATCTCTTCAAAATAATCGGCCCATCTGTCGAGTTGGTCTGCTCTGTCTGCAATAGGCTTGCTTTCTTTGTCTTTTACTGGTCTTTCTGTATGGCCATACTTGCCGGAAAATCTTCTGGTAATGTCGTAGAGCTGTTTCATGTTGCCGCTGCCTGCTGCCTTTTCTGCTTCTGCTGCCAGGCTGTCTGTGTAGGCCCTCTTGTCTGCCCTGATACCTCGCGGTTGGCTTCCGAGTATTCCTCCTGTGCCCTTGCTTTGGCTGCTCTTGTGCGACTGTTGTTTACAACTGCTTTCTTCTGCTTCCTCACTTCTATCTTCTTCAAGGTCTGTGCCGACAGCCAGTCCTTGTGATGGTGTTTCCCTACAGTGTCTTTGCAGGTTGAGTTCAGCGCCTCTCTAACTGCCTTCCACTGCTGTTCTGTGGTGACCGCCTCCTCTTCATTTACTAGCTCCTGTAGCGCTTGAAACCGGTTGGACAGCACCAGTTAAACTCTTCTCTCACTCCAGTCTCCCCTATTTTGGCATTAAAATCGCCCATGACGATGGTGATGTCTCGCTCCGCACATTTGTCCACAGCACTCTGGAGTCGGTCGTAGAACACTTGTTTCTCTTCCTCGTCACTGTCATTAGTGGGCTCATAACACTGGATGACGTTCAGCTTGAGCTTTTTCTTGGTTCTAAAGGCTGCTTGATAATTCCTGGCTCAAGAGGTTCCCAGCCAATCAGCGCTCTCTGTGCCACTGGTGACAGCATGAATGCTACTCCTTCTGTATGGGGGGCATTCTCCTCTTCATGACCTGAATACAGAATCATCTCCCCACTTAACAGCCTTTTCTGGCCAGACTGCGTCCATCTGGCTTCACCGATACCTAGCATAAGCAATTATTAATATTATTTTGCGTTCCTTTGCGTACTGGTAAAATGGGGGTAGGGCAGCAGATTCAGCCACAGTGGTCCCTAAATGAATCACAGCAACATAAAATCAGGTTGGGAGTAACTGTGGTACTCTATCCTAACGATTATAACCTAAAAACAAAAAACCTATTAGTTGTATACAAAATTTCTGAGGGCATCGGAGACAATGTACGTTTAACAATTTGGAAATTTTAAATGGGAAAAAGCTATCATTCACCACAAACGAATCGTAACGGATGCCGACTTTCCTTATTTTCTTGCACTTCATGCTCAAATTATTAAAACTTAATAGGAAAAAAAGAGGTCAAAATGAAATGGAATAACTTTAGTAATTTTTTTTCTGAATTAATTTTGTGTATTTTTACAACTTGGGGTTAGGGATACAAATCAACCAATGTGACACTCATAGTGATCACAACATCACCTAGTCAAGTTTATAATAATTGTGACATCCTGCTTTGATGACGTAAGCCTGAAAATGGACTGCCAGTGCTATAGAAAATGTCTGAAGGCATCTGACACATTATTTTTGTCTTTTTTTGGTGATTTTGCGGAAATGACAATTTACTGGGTGCACAAATACATTCTCTGTGAGCCACAGATTCAATTTTTGTTGTTGTTGCAGAGTACGCAGAAGGTGTGCTTTAACATAATATTGCCTGATTTTGGCTTCTGGAATGAATTCAGATTTATTTAGAGGAAAATGTTTCTCAAGCTCATTTTAGCATCCGCGAAGAGCATGAATGGGGGTACCCTTGCACCATCGGCTATATCTCTGGTGTGTTCCTAAAGATTTTAGGGGAACATCGCTTAAACATCTCAGGACATACTAAGGTACACTTTGAAACTCATCTTATTGAGTACTGGGGGATGGGGGGGGGGGGGTGCACGGTAGGACGGGATAGCTCTTGGACTTCTAAAGCGTGCAGCCCGGGTCACAAGTTCATGTCGACAGTAAGACGCACTCTTGTTTTAATTTCATTGGATATGCTAATTTACATAAACCAATGAAAAATGAGCATGCGGCGTATTTCCAGCCACATCTAAAACCCCGACTCGATGTCTGCTATGAATAATGCTTGGCTGTGCAAAAAGTCTTGATACTAAATTATCAGTTTTGATCGGAGGACAAGGTTGGTATAGATTTGTGGCAAACTGAAATATCTACCGAGTCTGTTCAGTTCGAGGTTTTAGGCGGATGGTTGCTTAGAGGGTTGAAAACTGCTCTGGAATCACAGTGGGTCGCCGCTTTGTGTGATTTCGTTTCCTCCCTTGTATTTTGTCTTGAGCTTAGTATTGGCGCTGGCGCGCACGTGGTGGCGCAGTGGATTTGCATTAGTCAGTCGAAGCTACTATTACCGGACTCCTATGTTAGAAAATAACTTAAACCGGAACTGACATAAAGACGGGAGAAGGCATCCGTTACTTTATCCTCGCCGCGGACAAAGACAGCCGGTGAAGTTCAATGATCCTTAACCGTACTCAGCTGTATCAGTAGTCAGGGGCACTTATCCGATTAACAGGTGACACCAGCTGGTCTACCACATCCACAAAGCCGACCCCTCGTTTTCTGATTGGATAATTGCCTCAGCCGGGCGTGTCATTAGTCGTAGGCATACCGGCAGATGATTGCCTCAGTCTGAGGATGGCGATACGTGTGTATAGCATATCAAAAGGTATGGCTTTTCAGGAGCCCCTTTGCCTGCAGGGGGGCATGAAAATCTATGGTTCTACCGAGAAGCCCACTGTCAGCAGGGACTGAATTCTCACCCACAACTGGGGTGAACCAACACGGCTCCAGGACTTACATCATATGGCCGATTCATTACGTAAGAAAGGACAAGAACGGTTAAGAAGAATGCGTACCGTGATGAAAAGAAATCTCACCAACCAACCAGCCGCCAGTATAAAAAATATTTTTAAAAAAATAAATAAAATAAAAACAGTGACCAACCAACCAGCACTAAAAAAAAATAATAATAATAAAAAAAAAAATTGCCACGGCTGACGGGAAGGGGGGGGGGCCGGGCCCCCTACCCCCCCCCCCCCCCTTGGATCCGCCACTTAATTTATCTCATGTGTTCCCTATCAAAGGACTCGAAATTAGATTTTTTATAATAAAAGGAAGAAATAAATACTGTACTTTGATAAAGGTACTTTCAGATGCCGAATAGGAGACCGTAATAGATATGGGAACTGTATGTGATGTATAAACGATAGCGAAGAACGCATTTCTTTAACAAAGCATGTGTGGGGTAGTAAAAGTATGGAAGGCCGGCTGACTAGAAATAGTACCAAGCGGTCAAACTCGAACTCCTTCACTGCCGAGAAAAAAACCGCGATATCAGCCCTCGCCAATGCGGGGGCTCACGAGGATCAATGCCTCTTGATGGGATCAGGTTATATCCATAATCCTTGGACGGTTTTCGCTTTTGGTCGATGAACAAACACAGATTGCAAATGTGTCAAGAGGCCAGGAAGGGGTTAATGAGTACATTAAACGCACATTAATTTTAGTAATCGTATACGTGGCCGGCTTGACAAAAAATACAGTATATGCCTGGCTGGGATGAATTTACCCTTAGCTCAATAGCTGACAAAATGGTAGTTACCGCGGACACCCGCCCCTCTTTTTTGTCGGAAGAAGTAAGTTCCGCTGGTTCGATCAGAGCGGTTTCATCGATAGTGTCGGCGAGCTACGCCAGACCGAGACATTGGCTGAGATGCGGCTAGCGGCTCTCCCAGTAGCAAAACGTCTTCAGGCCCACGTCAGCCGCAGTGGGCCCGCGCACAGCCGTGCGCGGGCCCACTGCGGCTGACGTGGGCCCGAAGACCTTTGCTTAATGGGTCGGCATTGTAGGAAGATTTTCAGGAGACGTAAGAAAGCAGACAACAAAGTCAGAATGACCACACACAAAAAAAAGGTGACTGCCAAGCGTGTAAAATGAAAATATTCCCAAGAAAGAAAGAAACACGCTTAGAAAGGAAAGGTACAACACAATTGATAACATTCTCGGATTTCAAAATGGATACGCAAAGATAAATTACCTACCTGTATTTATATTGTTGAGGTAGGGCCCGACTCTTACAAAATCTCCCGACGATGGGCGGAGGGTGGGTGAGGTGTGGTGATATCACCCTTCTTGAACTGCCATGGTCGATCTGTCCCCATGAACTGAAAAAGCAAGTCTTCAATGCGTTGTCTTTAATCCTCTGCAGGGGCCAGTTGCATGAGTGAGCTTAAATCCTGCGCAAGCTACTAAGCAACTTGCAGAACGCCTTGCTTAGTGGCTCGCGCTGGATTTAATATCACGCATGCAACTGACGCCAGAGGTCTCATGAATATCCTTATCTGGAGTTCCGACGTGGATGTCTTCCGCTCATGCAACTGGCCCATGGTGCTGATGACTTCAAATAAAAGTTGGTTGGTCATGTCGGGGTTTTACTTCCACGACACAGGAGTGATGATGGTGGGTCCGAAGGGACGGGTTTGTATGAGGGCCAGAGGCAGCTGCTGCCTATGGAGTACACCACCTGAATACAAATCAATTCAGGCGCACTGCAGCTTACTGTGACACTTTAACGTATCACGACCTTTCAAAAGAACGTGTCAACGAAGTCAGGTAAATAGGTCAAGAGTTACGTCATCAGATTCATCGATACCCTTGGCATTCAACCGGTGTCCGTACCACCTGCGAAACAGTGAGTTTTGCGATATAAGCAAAGGCATGTAAAACGCAGTTACACCGTATATATGTATTCAATCACTCTGAACACTTGACTCATTCAAGTTCAGCCAGCCAGGTGGTATATAACTCATAAGGTCATGGAAGTGCCTGTGAACTTGACTTGAAATTGAACTGACGTTAGATCTAATCCATGACCGCCACAGGTAGAACAGTGGGTTAACTAGATCATTTTGCGTTGTGTAAAATGTCAGGACTGAGATAATAAATGTCTTTTGTGTGCCTTGCTCCTTACAGTGCGAGACACGGTCACTCATCTGTTAAACCCGGCTTCACTGCCCAGAAATAAGTGAACATGATCCAACTGCAAGAGACATAGATTCTCATGAGCCCCCGCGACTGCGGGGGCTCATGAGAATCTATGTCTCTTGCTAAGACCAATGTGTATCCAAGTCATTGGGCGGTGTTGCTTTTGGTCGTTGAATGACCCAAGAATGCTAAAACAAAAATTTACGTACAGTGTACGTACAGCGGCAGGGAAGGGAGGGTTAAACTGGACCTTGTATAAGCCTTGCTGTCAAGAAAGTGGACCTCAAATAGATCCCTCCAGGGGCAGGAGGCAACGGTTCCAATGGCCCTCTGTGGGTCATGTTATATATTTAAATTGCAGCAGTTCAGGCAGTGCAAGGACCGGTGTTTTTAAAAATAATTTTTGCCTTGTTTGAAAATTTGTAGTAGGGCTGAGAGTTGGAATTTGTTGGAAATTTCTGGTTTGCTGAGAGGAGACATGTTTGGTGCTTTGGTTCATACCATCCTGAGCTTATCCAGTGGACAATTGTGGGCCTATGTTGAGTTGCCATTGACGTAGTGACTTTTGAGGGGCACGCTGATTTCAGCTGTGCTTGGGTGTGGGGTTGGTAAGGAACCAGTCTCATAGCCAAGAAAATGAGACGGGTGATGTGCTGTTTTTTTTTTTTTTTTTTTTTTTTTTTTGTGTGTTTTTTTATTTTTTTTATTTTGTGCTTGGCAAATGTGCAGCTGGTGGGCGGTAGTGTTTTTTTTTTTTTTTTTTTTTTTTTTAGGGAATTGAAAAATTAGGGGATGACTGGGACTGACTAAGGCTAAGAGACTGGACAGTACGGAAACGGCACTGTAGTCCGTGACCTGCGGCTGTAGGGTCTACGCATTGTTCTGGCACACACTCTCATTTATACCCTCAAACATTGGGTATATGACTATAGGATTTTAAAGTTTCCAACGGTAAAGTCTGTTATAACCTGACGGTTTTCCTTTGACACCAATCACTTACAGCGCGACACGATTTTTTGTTTTTGTTTTGTTGTTTTTTGTTTGTTCTCAGCAAGACTCCGCACCCACAACAATTCGAGGACATTGCCCCTCAGCTAGGTCCCTCCAACTGCAAGAGGCATAGATTCTCATGTGCCCCTGCATCCACAGGGGCACATGTGAATCTATGCCTCTTGCTGGCGCTATCTATACACGCATCTGCCTTGCCTCGGACGGCGGGAACATTGGGCGTTTAAAACTGCGATTAGACAAGGACGTTATGAGGGAAATTAATTTCAGTAGCACAGCCCTCTCTGTCAGCCGCTAGCAGGTGTCTTTATGACAGGCCTTCCTGCATCGTCTTGTCATCTGATCCCAGCCCATCTGCAAGAGGTGTAGATCCTCATGAGTCTCTGCAGCTGCGGGAGCTCATGATAATCTATACCTCTTGCATCGATGAAGACTATTTCATGTGTGATCTGTGTAAATCTGAATCGCTCGCGCGGTATACAAAGCATTATGTCATGAGTGTAAATGTTATAGGATCGGCTGGTTAGATTTTAGTAAATGAACAATGAAGAAATCTTGCGGGGTTTGGCCTCTGGGCTGTACCAGCGAGCGATGCCACCCATCCTCCATTATTTTCAATTGTGGGGGGATCTTTTTTCCCCCGACGTCACCCCTGAAGAAATCACGTTGGCCGAAAATATTTCCACCGACAAACTGCGCTTCAGGCAGCATGTTGACAATTAATGCCCCGAATGTGTGAGACTATTTAGCAATCGTGTTGGCAAGACACTTTTACGACGAGCAAAATGTACAGGATCCATCTTAATTAGCCCTTTCAGTGCCTGAAACAAAACGAGCTATGCGCCTACGCAAGAGGCATAGATCCTCATGAGCCCCCGCAGTGCCGTTCTATGCCTCATACTGGCCTCATACACACATGCAGGCTTCCGAGAGATGGCGCTATTCTGCAGTGAATCGTTTCCGTCAGACACATAATTTCTAGACACTGGCAGTGAAAGAAGTTAACCCCTGGGTACATATCCGGTACAAGACTATTGATCACGTCGACAAAGGATGACTCAAAGCACCTGCTCCGTAATCCTGGCAGTGCGAGCACTGACTCGATCGGCCACCTGCGCGATTCTAGTACGTGGAGTACTACCCAATGCGCGAAAGGCCAACGGCGGCTAACGTCGGCCCGATGGCCTTTGCGCATTAGGTAAGCGAGTCGTTATATACCTTCAAGAGCTAGGCGGGGAGACTACTGCGACTCAAGACAATGTCTTCTGGGGGTGGCGGTTCTTGGCGAGCGGTGTCATCTGCCCCGGTGGCTCAATTAGAGTGACAGATGCGGGGCCACGCAGAACTAGTTCGACGACGGTGATTTTACTTGTGTGACCTCAAGGTCTGCTCTGTGAAGGCAAAAGCCAGGAAATCCATTTTTGTGAAAAGCGAGAATTTTTGCTTTTACAATGAGAATCGTGCTTTTCACAAAATATGGACTTACTGTCTTTTGCCTGCAGGGTGACACAATGAAGATCTCGGTTTTCACAAAAATAGAGTTACTGTCGTTTGCTTTCACAGCTTAGTCCTCTTTGTGCGGGCAGCTTTGCAGATGTAATGTAATTCTGGCTTATTTGCAGGTATAAGGCACAATCAGTTCATTCCGTCAGTTACAGGGGTTCTTGAAAATCTTTGCCTTTCGCCAGTAGAGGTCGGCCGATTTATTTTGATTTTCACATTTTTAAAATGCACATAATTTCATAAGCCCAGTTAGTTGCAGCCCAGGAGTGGGTTGCATGTAGCGTGCTTAAATATAGTGTGTTAAGCTCGCTGACTTAAGGTCTTTCTTGCTTAGTAAAGCTCTTGCTTAGTGCGCGAGTGTTTTCTGTTGCATGGAGCGACTTAGCGATGTGCGTAGCTCCGAACGAGTTCTTAGCGAGCGGGGATAGGTTATTTATAGCTTATGGTGGGGTTCTCCCCTACGTCATCATAGATTGTAGAAATCGGCCAATAAAAACGCACGGTTTTCGCTTCTTCTGACCTAACGGAAACGAAGTAGACAAAACGCCGGTGAAATGGCGGCGATGGAAAACAAGAAGTCAAGAGAGAAAGAATGGCAAATTTTTCGTGCAGGCAACCCTGCTTGTCAATCTAATGTAGACGTACATTAGTTAAGGAGTACCGTGTAGGCTCCCATAGTATGAGGATCTATGTCTCAAGTCTAATGTGGATGTACATTAGTTAAGGACTACCGTGTAGTAGGCTCCCATAGTATGAGGATCTATGTTTCTCTGACAACGGCTGGTGTTGGGTTATACCCATCGGTGTGCAGGGTCAGTTGAATCAGTTATGCAGACTCCTCACCGATAATTCCCAGATGTCCGTGAGACGAGGCTGGGTGGGGGGGGGGGGGGGGGGGGGTCCGTGCGTTCCCACGTACATTTCGTGTTCCTCCTTCTCTATCCTAGATGGAAGGCTGTTTCTGCCACAAGGTTTAAGAGAGTGAATTCACATTTCCGTTCTCGCGTTAACACGGCAGCTAAGAACTCTTCCTCAGCTAAGCACGCCGCTACGCACGGGGGGGGGGGGGGGGGGGACCGTCCTTAGAATTAAGCACGCCACTAAGCTCGCTCCAGCAGATAAGCACGCTCATGCAACGCACATTTTCAGCTAAGCTTGTGAACTTAGCGCTAAGCAAGAAATTTGCGCGCTAAGCAAGCATATGCAACCCACCCCTGGGGTAACGGAAATCTGTGTTTCCTTCTGGCTGATTTAAGTCGGCCCCGTTTACTGTCTTGCCTTTTGAAACGAAAAATGCCATCGGATTGACGTCTGTAACGCTCTTTGGTTTCTGCTGATCTTTGTCACCTGCACACCACTGGCAGCAGACTGCCTTCCTGAAATCTGAGTTAATTAAACTGCAAAGAACCTTAGCCGTCCAAGTGGCGTCAGCAAGAGGCACAGATCCTCACGAGGATCTATGCTTCTTGCAGAAATCAGCTTTGTGTCCATGTTCCTTTGGCTGAGAAGGGGGGGGGTTGCGGGGGGGGGAGGGGGGGGATCTTTGACGTTTCTTGGCAGCGAAAGGTTTAATCTATGAAGCCGTAACACGATATAAGAGGATGTGGATCGACCATGATAGTTCAAGGGTGATGTCAAGCTATTCCCTCACCGCCCTTGAACTATCTCTGTCGTTCCTTCTCCAGAACTGTGACGTATATCTCAGAGGATATCTCCAAATTTCAACAGATTCGTCCTCAGGGCTTAATCATAATGAGTTAACCTTTTGACTCCCAGAACTAAGTGAATTCCATTCCATGGAATAGAGGTCTTCAAGTCTGGGATGCAAACGTTTAAAGCAAACATCACCTTACTTCTCGTTTATGACTTTACATGACCTAATCTGTGTCTCTTGTACGCCAGCCGACCCCCCCCCCTCCACACCCCCCCCCGCTCCCCCCACCCGCTCCCCCCCCCCACCCCATCCCTCGCCATCCCCCCTCCCTCCCTACTCACCTTCCTTTCCTTCCCAACCCCTGCATGTGCTGTTGACAGCCGTCGCCAGATTTAGATTTCTGCAGAGGTAAGTAGTTCGTCAAAAGAGTAACTATGGTTTGCAGGTACGAAACGAAAGTACTAATGCCATATGGTTTATGAATAACAACAATATTTGTCCTTAGGATGGAGAAGTTTTTGTAAAAGTGTTTTTCAACGCTATTTGTTCGCTGTGAGGGAACCAGTCCTTGTACACGACCCGGATAAGGTACAAGACATTTCTTGTGCATAACATTGAAAATTTCAATCATACAAGCTACAAGTTTATTCCAGTGAGTAAATTAAAATCCTGAGCAAGTAAACATGTATACATATTTACGATAAAATAATTTATAAAGTATATTTTTAATGCCGTAAGCACATACTCGCTTTGCTAGTTTCAAAATGGCGGTCATCGAGATGCCTTCGAAAGAAGTCAATCAGACGCGCACGGTTGATGCAGGTTTGCTTTGATCCTGAAGTGAGACAGAGATTATTTTGGATCTGAAATTTGAAGTACATCTTGTCACAATGTATCAGCGTCATAGACGTTATTTTTCATGGTCTTGAAAACTGCCGTTCCCATAAGAACTCGTCTTTTGTGGGAGGAAAGCACATCGAAAGTAAACTCGCTTCGTGCATGTTTTGCATTGTGTCTGCCGACAATCTTCAACATTCTGACGACTTTTTGTCCATGCATGTTGTTCGTCTGTTTTTCAGCCTAACGGCTTTATGTGTAGCTGCTCTTTTTGATTAGTGCAGATGGGAGTTTTAACTGGTCAAGCGCGGTCTTATCCGTCTGGTCTAAGGCATAAGCCAGGCAGACTGAAATCCATCTCCGAACCGTTTTCATCTAAATTACCATGTTCAGCTGAACACCTAAATATAGAAATTTTTGTTTTTGCAACCCATTCAACCAGTCCGCACTCATGTACTCACAAGAACTCTTATGATCAAGCTTGACTGCATGAGACACAATACAGAGAGTAGCCCTCTCCACTTATATTACATGTTTTATTTATTTATTATTGATTCATTTATGTATTTACTTGCATATTCATTTATTATGTATCCTTTTGATTATGGATGGAAGGAACCCCTTGATGCACATGATCACTAGTGGTATGGTGGTGGCCATAAAGGAAAGGCAAGGGGGGAAAAAAATGACAATACGCATACATCTGTGCATGTTCATAATCTATCCTTTACTCAGCGGTGTCTGGAGTATTCAAGGAGGGGGTTTCACCTATAATGGGGGGGGGGGGGGGGGGGGGGGGACAAGTCGTCTCTCGAAGGTTAGAGAGTAGTCCACCAGTATAGGTCCCCACTTTGACACTCAACTCTCACTTGTGGCTCCACGTAGCTGCAGCATGCGCAGCGGCCACACCACGGGCAACAGCTGCGACTGGCTGGCTAAACCAAGTGAGGGGAAACCGGGGGTCTCAAACCCTTGGTGAGGCAGGACTTGCTCGTCCTAGCATGCAAAGTCTGTCACCGGCCGACTGGGCGGAGGAAACTCAATCAAGGGTTCAACGGCCAAGAGGGCGGATCAGCAGTGCACTGTGGAGTGCATAGGGCATGTCAGAGCACAGAAGAAGACATGGCCATCCACTGCAGCCAAGGAAGCTACCAGTTGTAACGTCTCATCGTGCCACTGGACTCTGTTTTCTGCGGCGAGAGGGTGGGGTTGCTCCAGCGCAACAGCTTCTCCACCAAAATCTCCTTCATACGCAGGTTTTGTGCATGGATCTTCACCTTCACCAAATCTGCTACTTCATCTTCTTTTTTCTTCTACCTCCTCCAGAAGTCCTGCGGCGATGGGGAACGGGCGAAACGACAGGTAGAGGTTACTACTGGGAGTCGCAGCTCCGAACCTGCACGTAGGCGGTCTGTGGACCAGTGGTCGCTCTTCCCTGTACCAGGGGCAGCAGGGAAGTTCGGCAGCATCCCAGGCGACTGAGCAGCCCTCTTCAGGACAGCACTGCTCACCCTAGTTAGGGAAGGAACTAGAAAAGGTATTCCAAACATTGCCTGCCCTACATAAACCGGTCAGCTTACCGCGGCTGGCGGTTTAACTCTTTTATGCGGCCGAAAAGAAAAACAAAAAAAGAAACTTATTCTCGGTACGTGGAACGTACGAACCCTATTGGACAGAGATCAGACGAAGAGACCGCACAGAAGAACAGCCCTCATAGCCAGGGAGCTGGCGAGATATATTATAAAATCGACATTGCGGCTCTTAGCGAAACCAGATTTGCTGACGAAGGCTCGATCTGTGAACCTGAGGGTGGGTACACCTTTTTCTGGAAGGGCAAAGCTGAGAACGAGGACAGGATACACGGAGTTGGCTTCGTCATGCGCACCACGCTCCTCCGACAGCTGCCTTCTCTTCCCACTGGCATCAGCGAACGAGTGATGAAGCTCCGTTTACTCATCTCCCACACCCGACATATCAGTATCATCAGTGCCTATGCTCCGACACTAACCAACGCCGATGACGACAAGGAGGCGTTTTATGAGAGCCTCGACTCCCTCCTGAAGTCCACTCCTGCAAGTGACAAACTCATCGTGCTTGGTGACTTCAATGCTCGAGTTGGGCGCGAATGTAAATGCTGGGAAGGAGTGATGGGCCCACACGGGCTGGGCAAGATGAACAGCAATGGCCTGCTTCTGCTGACATTGGCCTGCTTCAGGCTGGCTAGTAAGTACAAGACAACATGGATGCATCAGAGGTCCAAGCAGTGGCATCTCATAGACTATGTCATTGTCCGCCAGCGGGATACTCGTGATGTCAGAATCACCAGAGCCATGAGAGGAGCCGAGTGCTGGACCGACCATCGGCTGGTGCGGTCTGTCCTCAACCTGCACATTGCACCAGCTCACAGTAAGAGGCCGAAGCTCACCCGACCTTCATTCAACCTGGCCAAGCTGAAGTGCCCGGACGTCAAGGAAAACTTCCAGTCCCACCTTGATGACCTGCTAACTGCCCATGGACCGTTGACTGGCAACCCAACTGAAATGTGGAACCAGTTCCAGAGGATGGTGACGGAGTCTGCCAAAGACGTGCTTGGACCCAAGCAGAGAGTACACCAGGATTGGTTTGATGAGAACAATGAAGTGACCAACAAGCTACTGGAGGAAAAGCGCAGTTCCTTCATCGAGTGGCAGAACGACATCAACTCCTTGTCCAAGAAAGACCGCTTCAAACACCTCCAGAGAGAGCTTCTGGTGGGACGGCGAAGCAAACGAACTTGAACACTTTGCTGAATCCAGCAACTCCAAGGAGTTTTTCAGCGCTATGAAAGCTGTATACGGCCCTGCCAGACCCAGCTCAACCCCTCTCTTTTCCTCCGACGGCTTCACCTTGCTAAAGGACAAAGGCAGCATCACTGAGCGCTGGAGAGAACACTTCTCAAATCTGCTGAACCTGCCTTCCACTGTCGATCCCGCGGCCCTGGACATGATTCCCCAGAAGCCGACACTGGATGACCTTGACCTCCCGCCAACCCTGGACGAGGTCAAGAAAACGATCAACCAGACTAGCTCCGGCAAGGCTGCAGGCATGGACAGCATCTCCGCAGAGTTCTTCAAGGCAGCTGGACCTGAGACCCTTGATGCCTTCCTCAACATTCTGACATGCATCTGTTGTGTTGTTGTGTAATGTTCTGTGCATCTACTGTGGGAAATCAGGGTATTTACCCGACCACATATAGTAGCGCACCTTCATGTTTGTGTATGTATGTTTCTCCTGCCTACTTCCTAAGTTCCGGAGAAAGACATGGGTTATATAAGAGACCTGATCCATTCGTTTGAGGATGGAAATGATCGTCTTATTCTATACCTGCGTATTTCTCTGTGGGCTGGCGATTGGGTGCCTGATAGGTGGGGGCAGGGGATCTAACTGTTGTCTGTCCAGCGCTGTGATTCCCCTTGGTTTGCATACAATTCTGCCAGCGCTAGCCTCACCTATCTGGTTTGTGAGTATCTATAACTCGAGGCAAATTTGTATCGTTACATTGTTGTGTAATGTTCTGTGCATCTACTGTGGGAAATCAGGGTATTTACCCGACCACATATAGTAGCGCACCTTCATGTTTGTGTATGTATGTTTCTCCTGCCTACTTCCTAAGTTCCGGAGAAAGACATGGGTTATATAAGAGACCTGATCCATTCGTTTGAGGATGGAAATGATCGTCTTATTCTATACCTGCGTATTTCTCTGTGGGCTGGCGATTGGGTGCCTGATAGGTGGGGGCAGGGGATCTAACTGTTGTCTGTCCAGCGCTGTGATTCCCCTTGGTTTGCATTCAAAATACTCGGCCCATCTGTCGAGTTGGTCTGCTCTGTCTGCAATAGGCTTGCCTTCTTTGTCTTTTACTGGTCTTTCTGTATGGCCATACTTGCCTGACAATCTTCTGGTAATGTCGTAGAGCTGTTTCATGTTGCCGCTGCCTGCTGCCTTTTCTGCCTCTGCTGCCAGGCTGTCTGTGTAGGCCCTCTTGTCTGCCCTGATACTACTCTTCACCTCGCGGTTGGCTTCCGAGTATTCCCCCTGTGCCCTTACTTTGGCTGCTCTCGTGCGACTGTTGTTGACAGCTGCTTTCTTCTGCTTCCTCACTTCTATCTTCTTCAAGGTCTGTGCCGACAGCCAGTCCTTGTGATGGTGTTTCCTGAACCCTACAGTGTCTTTGCAGGTTGAGTTCAGCGCCTCTCTAACTGCCTTCCACTGCTGCTCTGTGGTGACCGCCTTCTCTTCATTTACTAACTCCTGTAGCGCTTGAAACCGGTTGGACAGCACCAGTTTGAACTCTTCTCTAACTCCAGTTTCTCTCAGGAGGCCTACATTATAGCGCTGTCTTCTTGTTGTCTCTGTGCGGCTTTTATTTAGCTTGAGCTTCATTCTTAAGGTAAGCAGATGGTGGTCGGAGGCGACATCTGCTCTCCTCCTCACTCGAACATCTTGAAGGGATCTTCTAAATTTCTTGCTAATGCAGATATGGTCTATTTGGTTCTCTGTTGTATGGTCAGGTGAGACCCAAGTTGCTTTGTGTATTCTTCTGTGTGGGAAGATGCTGCCTCCAATGACAAGTCGGTTTAGAGCACAAAAGTCTACAAATCTCTCCCCGTTCTCACTCATCTCCGAGCCTAGTTCCTGTCTCCCCATCACCTCTTCGTATCCGGTGTTGTCCTCCCCTATTTTGGCATTAAAATCGCCCATGACGATGGTGATGTCTCGTTCCGCACATTTGTCCAAGGCACTCTGGAGTCGGTCGTAGAACTCTTGTTTCTCTTCCTCGTCACTGTCATTAGTGGGCGCATAACACTGGATGACGTTCAGCTTGTGCTTTTTCTTGGTTCTAAAGGCTCCTGTGATAATTCTTGGCCCAAGAGGTTCCCAGCCCATCAGTGCTCTCTGTGCCACTGGTGACAGCATGAATGCTACACCTTCTGTATGGGGGGCATTTTCCTCTTCATGACCTGAATACAGAATCATCTCCCCACTTAACAGCCTTTTCTGGCCAGACTGCGTCCATCTGGCTTCACTGATACCTAGCAGGGAAAGGTTGTACTTTTGCATTTCCGCTGCTATCTGGGCGGCCTTGCCGCTCTGGTACATGGTCTTGACGTTCCATGTGCCCATGGTTGTATCCCTGGATAGAGAGAGGCGGCTCGGTCCTGTGGCTTCCGAAGACTTCCGGCTTTCACCACAGGACGTCATAAGTCTTCTGGTAGAAGAACCTTCCTCCTCCAGGAAAGGAATTACTGTTAGTCTTTTCGTCGGCGTTTTTGTAGCTATTTCCTTTTTTGCAGGGTGGGGAAGCTACCCCCACGCCCAACCCCCTTACTAGGAGGACCAGGGGTTTTCTGTCGGGGTCACCTTCCCTTAGACCATGTTGGTTCACGGCACCTTATTTCATTCGGTGCACCCCTCTCATTAGGGACCCCCTATCCACCACCCAGGGGACGCGCCTCAACGCCATATGGTCCCAGCGCGAGGGCCCCCCCCCCCCCCCCCCCCCCCCCGTCAGCCCTGACATTTTTTTTTTTTGGTTGATTATTTGTGGAAATTGTGTTTAACTATTCGATGGTTCTTCCTTTCTTGTACGGTGTATTTTACAATTATCTCACGGGATCGGTGGGTGAGCATAGTGTGTTCATGGGCCTATAGTCAAATATCCTCACTTGGCACTCTTTACCTGCACCTGTCACAGTACTTCACGCATACATAGAGTGCCATGTGCCCCGCACTCACAGGGGCTCATGTAAATCAGTGCCTCTTGCTGTGCGATACAATCCTCATTGCATCCTCAGACTGAGGCAGCCATCTGGCAATAAGCCGCTGACTGCTGGTCAACCTCAGCGGTGGAAAAGTGTCCGATCATTGCTGAACAGGGGCCCAAATCAGTCCCTCAGCCAGGCATAGAGTTTCATGCGCCCCTTCAGTCACAGGGGCTCATGAAAAACATTACCTCCTTCTGTGTCATACGAATGGTATTGCATCCTCATACGTGGCAGTCATCTAGGTTTAAGTCTACTCCTGTCTACACGCCAACTGTGATTAGCAAGTGAGAAATAAACTGCGCTGTGAGTGTCTCCCCCGGGGTGAGCAGCCGACTGGCCCGGGTGTCACAGGTCACCTAATCCTATCACACAACACTCTCTGAGCACAGTGGGTCTCCAGCCTCACACAGATTGCATAGCTTTGTCTTCCGTGGCATTGCACAAGTGCCCATCAGAGTAGCAAAGTGGTCATTGATGCGTGTCACCAGAGGGGAAGTGTGAAATGTCTTGATTTTGATCAACCTTGAACTAACCCTTAAGTAATCGTCAGTCAGTGTAAGAGGTATACATCATGAGTGATAATGACTGTTTCTGTGATCTGATCATGTGTTCCTCATATGGAGGAGGTTTGTGGGTGTATAGAGCAGTAGCACAATTTTCACAAATGGCTGTGTTGTTCCTCAGATGGAGTTGTGTTAATAATCTTATTCTTAATGATATGAGAATGAAATTTTAACTGTGGTCCTGAAATTTTAACCTCCTTTTAGACTGTATGAATAAAATACCATTGCTTAGGATAGGACAGCTATGGTTGCTGGCTTTTACTATATTTTTAACCTCGCTGCGACTGGTAGGCCTTGGCCTAACGCAATATTAGACTGATCAACCTTTCCCAACTTCTCGGATCGGAAGATACTATAGGCCCTGGACCTCGAACTGAAATATAGTGGCAGAAATCTTAATAATCTATGAAAATAAAATTCTCCTTCGGTTATTGAAACCCCATAGTAATACTGCTATTGCTCAAATCAAAGTAAACCTGCTAGTCCCTGATCATCTCTGATGCCATAGGGACATGAAATTTTAATTAACAAACGAACGAACAGACGGAGGAGTACTTGGTAGTGTAGTGTTGTTGTCAAACACAAGGTGATTGCTCCTGCAGAAACTCCAGGTAGAACATTCTTTTCAGTAAGAAAATTAACACCATAATATAAGAATCAGAAGTGCCAGATTAATCTTGTTGTTATTAAGGTGGCGTGGAGGCGAGGAGGAGATCAAGTGCATGTATATTATGATCAGCCCTTCCTTTTAAACTTTTTTTTTTAAGTGCCAAAAGCGGTGCTGTGTCCAGAGATGAAAGAAGAAACGTTTTAAAAAATAAAAATCGTAACCTCTGCAAACTCTAAATATGTCTCAGAAAACAGCAACAAAAACAAAACAAAACAAACAACAACAACAACAACAACAAAAAACACGCGTAGAGAGAACGGTTACAACACAATAGTACAATTTTAAAGAAAATCCCAAAAAGAAAAGCACCCCCAAAAAAGAGAATAATTTCAACACAACTGATTTCTAATTGTTCTTTTCAAACGCGTTTCTTTCTTTGTTATGAATTTATGCTCGCCTGATAGTCACTGTTTTGGTCTGGATTTCTTTTGTATGACACAGTTTGGAAGACGGGGGGGGGGGGGGGGGGGGGGGGAAGGGTAAGGAGGGCTGTCGGGCCCCCCCCTTTCCCCCCGTCGAGACACCCCTGGATCCGCCATTGTCTATCCTTTACTTAGCATTCATATGTTCCAGGTATTTTTGACTCACTTTATCATATTTATTTAACCGCCATGAGATGGCGTTAATCGTCTGCTCGGCGTTAACCCAAATAATTATTTATTTAATTTATTTATTTATGTTTGTTTGTAATGCAGGTTTTGTACATACACATCAGCATACAACAAGAAAATAATTATACACATATAGAGATTGTAATAGGTGCCATGCCGCCCGCTCCCTGGCAATCCCCACCCCACATACACAAAACTACATTACACCCACCAAAAGAATGTACATCTGTGCATGTTCATTATCTATCCTTTACTTAGCATTCATATGTCCCAGCTATTTTTGACTGACTTTATCTTATTTAACTGCCGTGAGATGGCCTTAGTTGCCTGCTTAAAACACCCACCATAATCTATCCTTTACCTAGCATTCATATGCCCCAGGTACCTGTGACTTACTTTATCTTATTTATTTAAATTATTTATTTAGTTAGTTAGTTTGTACTGTAGGTTTGTACATACACATCAGCATACAACATAAGAACATACACATACATGGCAATAGGTGCCATAACCCCCGCTCCCAACCCAACTCCAGTTACACAAACAAAACCGCAGAACACCCACCAAAAGAATGTACATCTGTGCATGTTCATAATCTATCCTTTACTTAGTATTCATATGTCCCAGCTATTTTTGACTGACTTTATCTTATTTAACTGCGTGAGATGGCCTTAGTGGCCTGCTCGGCGTTAAACCCAAATAATATTTATTTAAATTATGTATTTATTTATTTTTGTTTGTTTGTAATGTAGGTTTTGTGCATACACATCGGCATACAACATGAGAACATACACATACATGGTAATAGGTGCTATACCGCCCGCTCCCAACCCCACCCCACATACACACACAAAACCGCAGAACACCCACCAAAGACATGCACAATTGTATACTGATGGGCATTAGTGGACTGTAAAACCTATATCGAGACTTGAGGTTAAGAAAGTGTTTTTTGTATTGACTGCCTGTATTTTAGCTTCCTACTTACAAATCTCGTGTATACAGTTAATCACACTGCACATGCAGCCATCAGTTCTGTGAAAAGTACTGTTGGCCTCATGCACAGGGGAACCAAAACTTAGAGATGAGGCCACACCTGATAACAATAACAGAACTAATATGCATACGCAGCCACTAGTTCTGTAAACAGCACCTTTGTAAACAGTACCAGTGGCCAAATGCACACAGACATCATGGATGATGATACCACTGATCACTTTAAACAATAGGCTGCCCAGTACACATTGATCAGTGATACCGCGAACTAGCCTGCACATGCAGCCATCAGTTTTGTAAATAGTACTGGTGGCCAAATGCCAGGGGCACCAAATTAAAGATGAAGCCACAACTGCCACCTCAAACAAAATGCTACCTACACACACATATCAATGACACAGTCAACCTCCGTGTGCGTTAGGCAGGACAGGCTTAAAGTGTGGGACTGTAAATCTTCCAGTAAGAAAATAAGATAACAGTGCATGTATTTTGTAAATCGCTCAAATAAAACATGAGAACTCATCGAGCCCAATGGTGTTACGAGTGGGTGATGGAAACACTGAAAGAAATAGTACGTGTACATTATAAAGTACGTGCCTCCTCCTCCCCTCCCCCTCCCTCCCCCCTCCCTCCCCTCCCCCTCCCTCCCCCTCCCTCCCCTCCCCCCCCCCAGCCCCCCCTCCCCCCACCCCCCTCCCCAACGCGAAAACTAACTGTTCATTATAAAAATATTCATTGATCACTTGACCGACTGATTTTTTAAATCATCTCTGTGTCACCGTTCTCCGTTTTCTTTCTCGTTTTAATCCCAATATATACGAGTGTCAGTACTAATGCCAGCTGCTAAGAAGCCTTGCAGCGAACGTCAAATGTCAATATGCTGACAAACTGCAAATTACGCAGCAGCAAAATACAGTTCCTCTTTTGTGCAGCTAGGCTACTGCTAGCGAGATAGGGATTAATTTTAAACAAAGCATTGCATTAACTTCCAAGCGTGTTCACATTGTGCTGTGTATTCTTTCAGTGTGTAGTGTACTGTACCATCAGTGATCACTTAAACTGGAGTGGCAGTGATCACACATCACAAGATAGCTTACCAGTGCAACTGATTAAATTAAATGTTACAGTAACATAATATATAATTACTGAATCAAGTTCAGAAACTTGGTTGTGTCACGACAGTTAAAACCAAGTGGTGTGGCACTCTTCTCTTTCACAGCATGTTGCACTTCGGACATCGGTTTCGAAGATAGCATTTGTTTTTGTGGGTTGCGTTTTGTTTTGGTGCTGTGGTATCGAAATGAAATGGGCAAAGCGATGGTAAAGTGAATGAAAATAAATGTTACCAAACTTTAATAAGACGTAAAAATGCTCAAAGCGACTTTGCACGTTCGCTTTTCTTGGGAAACAAACAAGCTTATGTAGAACGAATCGAAAGAACTCGTCGGCACACCGAAATATATGGCACGCAACGAGTCCACGTGCGCCTTGTCGGTATCATGTGCCGATCACGTGATTTCTGATACCTTATTGTTGAGTAACGATATTTGAGCTTAAGGCATGCTTTTTCGTAATTATTTCTTCTCTTAATTAAGTGTGGAAATATATAAATAAAATTGAAATCCTTTTAAGCAACATATAGTGCATACTACCACTGAATACAGGAACAATGATGCCCGTGTAAACTACTGATCCCCAGTGAACATGGCTGCTACAGTCCTGGTTTTGTCTGCAGCCGTACTGGAAACAAAATGTGCTACAGAAAAAATGACTCCATCCTCCGGCGGTTTAAAACGAGTGCGCACTGCTTTTATTCATACTAGACTTCATTTTGATATACCCAAACCTTTGTTACTCTGAAGAAAATCACTATCTCGTAAACGGCTGATCGTCTATGAAGGGCATCTGCTAGACAAAGCGGAGGGACTGGCAGTCCTGAAATGGTTTATATTCATTTCTTTCAAGCGTGATCGACTTTTATAGGACGTGACAGTCTCAAATTCACATTGTGAACAATGAGGGTATTCTCTTTTTGAAAGAAAAACACACTTTTAACGTAAGGTCAACGTTCCTAATGGTTGCAGTTGTCGGAAGATTGCATTACAGTGCAGACGTCATATCGACCATGGTAGTTTAAGGATGGTGCCAGACCGGCACACATTAACTCAACCCTGACACGTGTAAGCATAAGATTGAACAATCATGATAGTTCAAGGGTAGTGCTAGAATAGCTTGGCGCCTTTAGACGCCAAGCTATATTGGCACTCCCCTTGAACTACCAAAGTCGACCAGTCTCCTGAATCGGTTGTCGCCCCATCTTAAGAGAACAACTTACAAAAAATAATGTGGAAGTTTCGAAAATAGATTAGTGTGTTAACTCATTTAAGACGTGCCGCATACGGAGACGCGGCATAAACCCGCGTATCCGGATGTGACACGTCTCAACTATAATGCATTAGAACATAATCATTACAATGTTACAATTATTTCATGAAACGGCGATGTAAATTCTCAAATTATCCAATGGAACAATTATGTCATCCAAATCAGTACAGTTTCAAGATCTATACATGTAGCACATATTGTGAGCCTGCCCACAAACTTAGGAATACCTGCTACATTTATTTAGAACAGGCTGTCTGAAAACGAGGAGCTTGGCTATTCCGCAATTATGGGTGCGGAAAGCATTTCCAGAACGATGACAATGCTTAAGAAAATGTCCTTTAACTCATTAGAGACGTGCCGCCTCCGGATACGCGGCTTAAAGCCGCGTATCCAGAGGCGGCACGTCTCGAATGAGTTAAGCACTTGCATGGGTTATATAAAAATAATAACGCTGCGTATCGTTTACGAAAGCAGCGTGACTCGAATGAGAAACCGAAAGCGGCCTGAAAACATGATGATTGCCTCCCAATGAAGTGATCCCTTTGTTCCCAGCTGCTTTGTTTCCTTCTGCTAAATATATTTGTCAGATTTCTCCATCCACCTTACACTGTCTGAATATACATCAGACGCGGTTTCAAACTGTTCACGCTGCGTACGTAATCGTTTACCGGCTTTGTCTCTTCAACACTTGCGGGTCGTTATGTCGTTTTTCTCGCCCAATGAAAATCGTTACGGAAAATACGTCGGCTGTTTGCGGGAAACTCGACACAAAGAGGAAACAGCTGGGGCCTTGAGTGTCTGTTGTCTACGTTACTGTACACGTGATGTTAAAGGCACAATACTCACAAATTATCGGCGAATGAAGTTTCCTGCTTCTATGTATATTTATTTAAAACCTGTTGCAAAACTACCGTGAAAGCGCGTTTACGCAGAAGGGGGTAGGGGGGGAGGTGGAGGGGGTGGGTGGGAGGGGGGTATGTGTGTGTGGGGGCGGGGAAGGGGGGGGGGGCTAGGGGGTATTTTTTTGTTTTGTTAACCCTTTGGCTGTCGATAGCGGTTTTTGTCGCGTTGATTCTTGCAGGAATCAACGGCGCGACAAAAACCGCTACTGACACCCAAAAGGGTTAATTCTGATTTTTGTGCTGGGTCTGTGAGTTTGGACCTTACGGCTTAGAGCCGTAAGGTCTAAACTCACAGACCAGCACACAATTACAAGTCTTTCATTGTATGATTGGAGAATTCAGCATACATAGTTTACATTTATTTAAGCCACATGCAAGGGCAAGACGCTTGCTAAAAAAAAAACGTGATGCATATTAAAAGATGTGTTTCAGACTCACGCTCATAGACAAAGGAAGATTACTAGATAGCAATGTCACAAACAAACAAACAAACAAACAAACAACAGCAACAACAACAACAACAACAACAACAACAACCAACAAAATCAAAGGGGTGTGTACTTAGTTGGTCAGGAAAGGTGCGATACATATCCGCCTCCGATACGTGTTTAAAGGCTTAGTTTCAGGTTTTAAGTACGGGAAGGTTGATCGCCTGGAACTGTGACAGTATTAGAAGAAGTATACTGACGAGCAAAATAAATGCGACATTTTTTGGAGTCGTCGAAAACAATAGAGTTTTTGCAATCATTGTAACTTAATCCGTTCAGTGCCGAGAAAAACTGAACACACGCAACTGCAAGAGGCATAGATCCTCATGAGCCCCCGCAGGCGCGGGGGCTCATGAGGATCTATGCGTCTTGCTGTCACCACTTTGAATCCATGTACCTGTGTAGATTTTTTGGGTCTTGAATTAAGGAAGATGGCAGAAACACAGTCTGTCGCGCCAGCTGGCACTGAACTGGTAAAATGTCAAGGATCCCCAGCCGTCAAAGAAACATGCATACAAAGTGGTTTCAACAAGAGACATATATCTTCATGAGCCCCCGCCAATGCGGGTGATCACGCGGATCTATATCTCTTGCAGTTAAGTGTTGTTCAGCCCCCCCCCCCCTTTTTTTTTTCTCTCGGCCGTGAAGGGATTAAGCGAATTTTAGATAGCTTTTGAGTTTAGGCTGATGAACAGGAGAAAATCTCTCGCATTGCTGTTGTCCAATGATACGTATAACTGCATGCGTAGAAATGAATGCACGTCGTGTTTAAAACAATGGTTTTCGATGTTTCTGTCACAAACATGTAGCAGGGACTTGTTTAGCCTCTTTGTCCACAGCATTTCACTCATTTGAAGGCCTAACGCAACGCTATACAACACTTCCGCCGCTATTGATGTGGGGCGAAAGCCCAACGCAACGCTATGCAACACTTCCGCCGTTATTGATGCGGGGCGACTTGATTGAGTTATCAGTATTTTTTTCCCGTCTTAACACATTCGAGACGTTCAGCATCCGGATTCGCGGCTTTATGACGCGAATTTGGTTGCGGCGGGTCTCGAAAGTGTTAAACAAATCGAACTCGAAAGGTCGACATTCCAAACTTAGGGAGTGCTTTTTTTTTACTTCCGAAGACTACATGCCAGCGCAAGAGATAGATCGACTACAGTAAACTGGCACCAACTTTCATCTATCACGGTCGATCTACCTGCTACAGCGGGAACGAGGTTGTTTGAGGCACGTCCCGATTTAAAAATTAACCCCTTGATTGCCAATGACGATACCGCTCGCGGAAAAGACGCGTAGTTATGTAGTTAGGTCATGACGTAGTTACGTACGTAGTTAGGTCATGACGTAGTTAGGTAGTTAGGTCATGACGTAGTTATGTAGTTAGGTCATGACGTAGTTACGTAGTTAGGTCATGACGTAGTTACGTAGTTAGGTCATGACGTAGTTACGTAGTTAGGTCATGACGTAGTTACGTAGTTAGGTCATGATGTAGTTACGTAGTTAGGTCATGACGTCGTTACGTAGTTAGGTCATGACGTAGTTACGTAGTTAGGACATGACGTAGTTACGCGTCTTTTCCGCCGAGCGATATCGTCAGTAGCAGTCAAGGGATTCGGAGTGAGTACTAGTGAGTACTAGTGTGCTAAAACCGTCGATGAAAGGTCTCTGTGCGTTCGCGGCGTGAAAGCGAGAGGGTCAGTCAGCAGGCTGCAGCATGGACTGGAATGTGTGTGTGCTGGATGCGCGGTCTGTTGAGTATTGTCCCCTTGGTGTCACAAGACATGTCTCCACACCACAGCGCCGCGAGCCAAAACACACTGGCAGCCGCTGAGAAGAGACGCTTAGTCAAATCGCCCAAGCTTCCTCCTTGCGCGGGATTAAAGACCCAAACGATGCCAGATCTTAATTCAAGAGGCATAGGCATGCGTTGCAGGGGCTTATGAGGATCTATGCCTCTTACGAAAGGATCGGGCGTTGAACCCGACTGGCTTTGCTAGTTTGTCCATCGTGTCCTTTGGCTTCCTCGCTGCGAGAATCAAAGACATACACGTTACCGGTCTTTGCCTTCAAGAAGCACAGATCCTCCTTAGCCCCTGCAATTGCAAGGGGCTCATGAAGATCTGTGTTTCTTGCACATGGCTGTTCTGAGAGAAAGAAAGAATAACTCTGATCTGGCAACCGTTCCTGCTTCGAACAGAACGTGATGTGAATGTGTGGCAAGCCGGCGAAATCTCTGCTGCTATGCAAGTTGTCAGCGCCAGACTGACCTAACAGTAGCGTTCAGGAAGTCCTCAGTTCAGTTTTTGTTGGATCCTCGGACAATTGCTAACACTTTGTGGTTGTCGTTCTGGCCTGTCACGCCATTCACGTGTAGACATTTGTCGGTTTATCGACTATCTATCTGAATGTATCGGTATCCTTTCAGTTTTCAAAAGCCTTGAGACGGGTTTTAAAGCGATCTGCTCCATGGTAGGCTTTGACTGCTAAACTGAGTTGGCCGATACAGCTGTTTATCAATGTTGCCTTGCCTCAACTAAGACTTTTCTAACCTACGTTTCACAATTGATGTGTGTAGGCACATGTATCGGAGGCTTTCCACTGCTTTTCAGAAGGAACTCTAACGGAAGGAAATCTCCCTTGTACAAAGAAGACCAATCTTGGCTTGACTTCGCGAACGAAGATTTCATAGGGGTAGCCCACGACGTCTGCAGGCACACTCGTGGCCGCTGCGGAGGCCAATCTGGGACAGGCAGGTTCGACCGCAGTGGCTGCAGGGTAAGGTCTGCCCAGGGTTCTGAGTTTCGCCATCTCTGTTTTTTTTTTTTTCTTCTCCTGAGCCGCTTGTCCTTAAGGCTAGCTCTGCGAGAGTCCTCAAAGGAGACGGCTGCCTTGTAAATGGTGGAGCGCCAGGTGTCGCGGTCCGCAGCAAGCGAAGACCACTGGTGGTGGTCGATTTGGCAGGCACTAAGTGACTTCTTGAGACCGTCTTTGTATTTCTTCTTAGGTGCCCCTCTCTCTCTCGGTGTCCAGTGGCGAGCTCACCGAACAGGGTGATCTTGGGTAGGCGATGATCCTCCATCCTGGAGACGTGCCCCGCCCAGAAAAGCTGTGTCCGCAGCAACAAAGCCTCGATGCTCACAGTTTCCGCCTGTTCAAGGGCCTCGACGTTTGTGACATAGTCACTCCAGTGAATGCCGAGGATGGTACGTAGGCATCGCTGGTGGAAGCGTTCGAGGAGTCGTATTTGGCTGCGGTAGAGGGCCCAGGACTCAGAACCATACAACAGGGTGGTGAGGACGACAGCTCTGTACACGCTGATTTTGGTGCCATTTTTTAGCTGTTGATTGTGCCACACCCGCTTGAATAGTCGCCCGAAAGCACTGTTCACTTTTGCCAGCCTGTTGTCCAGTTCCTTGTCCAGCTTGGCGTCTGACGTGATGATGCAGCCAAGGTAGGTAAATTGGTGTACAGACTTCAGTTCGGTCTCGCCGATGGTGATGTGGGGAGGGCAATGCTCTTCCTTGGGTGCCGGCTGATGAAGGACCTCTGTCTTTTTTCAGACTGACCTCAAGCCCAAATTGCTGGGCAGCATCTGCGAAGCAGGACGTGATGCGCTGCAAGGCTCTCTCTCTCTCTGTGCAACAAGGGCAGCGTCATCAGCAAAGAGCAGCTCACGAATCAGTCGGTCTAGGGTTTTGGTGTGGGCCTGCAGTTGTCTGAGGTTGAACAGGCTGCCATCGAGACGATACCTGATGTACACTGCGTCGTCATCGTCGAGGTCCACTGTGGCCTGCTTCAACATCATGCTAAAGAAGATGGTAAAGAGGGTCGGAGCCAGCACGCAGCCCTGCTTCACGCCATTGAGAATGGGGAATGGTTCTGAGAGGTCCCTGTTGAGTCTGACCTGGCCTAGCTGGTCCTCGTGGAGCTGGACGATCATGCTGAGGAACTTTGGGGGGACAGCCAAGTCGCTCCAGGATCTGCCACATGTCTTGCCTGCTCACAGTGTCAAACGCTTTTGTTAGATCGACAAACGTTACGTACAGCCCTTTGTTCTGCTCGCGGCACTTCTCCTGAAGCTGTCTTAGCACAAAGACCATGTCGGTGGTACTCCTGTTGGCTCTGAAGCCACACTGGCCCTCTGGGAGGTGGTCTTCAGCGATGGCAGGTACCAGCCGATTCAGGAGCAGCCTTGCAAAAATTTCCCCGACAATGGACAGCTTGGTAATTCCATGATAATTAGAGCAGGCAGACTTCTCTCCTTTGTTTTTTGTACAGGGTGATGATGACTGCATCACGGAGATCCTTTGGTAGTGCTCCTTTCTCCCAGCAGCAGAAAAAAGGTCGTGGAGCTTGTTGTGCAGTGCTGGGCCTCCATGTTTCCAGATCTCTGGCGGGATTCCGTCAATGCCTGCTGCTTTTTCACTCTTGAGCTGGTGGATGGCCTTGAGGGTCTCTTCAGTGGTGGGCGGTTCATCCAATTCAACCTTTACTGGGAGGTGTGGGATTTGGAAAATGACTGCTTCTTAAACAGTGAACTCAGCGCTGAAGAGGTCCTGAAAATATTGTACCAGCGGTTCAAGATGGACCTACTATCTGTGAGGAGTGCCTGTCCATCAGCGCTTCGCAGGGGACTTTGAATCACAGGGGCTTCTACGAAGCACTGAAAGCAGTGTATGGCCCCAGGCACCTGGTACAAAGAAGAAAAAGACATTTAAACACTCAGACGTCATAAGTCAAGTTAGTCTTTTTGTCCAGCATTATTGCAAGACAAACTAAGAAAATGTGTACAGGAGACATTGCAAACAGTTAACCCTCCACTACCTGGAGTAGGTCGCTTTAACATTTTTTTTTAAGTGTGCCAGTCTTACTGTGCTGGTATGTGGTTTTGGACCTTCCGGCCCTAGGGCCGTAAGGTCCAAAATCACATAACAGCACCCATTACGAATGACCCTTCTCTGTTGCATCATAATCACTATCGAACAGTCGTTCACCTATGTGATGACGTGAAAACTGTTTGTATTGTGTCCCTTTAAGGCTCTATCGTCGCCGCGGACTGACTGACTTAAACCTGTCACTACTACGTATCGGATGCTGTTTTGATAACTTCTGGACAACACTTGTCTCAGCAATGGTCTGTTGCAATGAAAGTGCATGTGTTCTCGGATGTTCTTAATTGCCCGAGGCCAACACATACTTGATACAGACTTTTCGTTTTCCGTGGGCTCAGTTTGTTGAAACTGAATCGCATTACGTTGTGAGACGTTGTGAGACGTCTGACGTGAAGCCTGAGCCTACCGCGTCTTGAACGAAGTCTACAACCGTCGATTCAAACCGCTGTTTAAAAACTGAGACAACATTTTCAGCTACTTCAAGTCAGTCATAACAGGGTGCGTTCCGATCATCGTCAGGTATGGGCAAGTACCCGTGTCGTCGACCGTGGTGATCGCCGTTACCTTACTAGAGGTATTTCATCACATTTATCATTCTCCTTACCGGTGTAATGACTCTCACGCCAAATCAACCCGGAGCTACTTTTTAGCGTGAGAATCATTTGATTTGTATCAAGGTGACTCGAGTCGACTTGGCGTGCACATTTTGGTGTACGTCAATCTGGGTCGGGTCGATTTGGCGTGAGAACCATTTCATGTACGTCAAAGTGACTCCGGGTTTATCTGGCGTGATCATCATTTGGTGTGCGTCAGAGTGGCTCTGGTCGACTTGGCGTGGGAACCGTTTGGTGTGCGTCAAAGTGGCTCGGGTCGATTTGGCGTGAGAACCATTTGGTGCGCGTCAAAGTGGCTCAGGTCCATTTGGCGTGAGAACCATTTGATATGCGTCAAAGTGGCACAGGTCGGTTTGGCGTGAGAAGCCGCATTTGGTGTGCGTCAAAGTGACAGCGGGTTAATCAGGCGTGATAATCATTTTGCAAATGCCAAAGTGAATCCGGGTCGACGTGACCTGAGAGATTACGTCAAAGTGGCTCCGGGGCGGTTTGGTCTGAGAATCATGTTGAAAACACCAAAATTGGCTCGGGGTCGATCTGGCGTCAGAATCAATTGGCGTCCGTAAAAGTGACTCCGGCTTAATCCGGCATGAAAATCATTTTGCGAACGCCAGAGTGACTCGGAGTCGATTTGGTGTGAGAATCATATTTAGAAAAGCTAAAGTGACTCCGGGTCGATAAGCCGTTAGAATCTTTTGCAAGCGCCAAAATAACCCCAGGTCGATGTGGCGCGAATCATTTGCTGTACGTCAAAATGACCCCGGGTTGATCTGGTGTCAGCTATTTTGGCGTGTTTCTGGATTCTCTTACGCAAACGGCAGAGCCAGTAGTGACCCCTGCTCGATTTGACGTAGGCTCACTCTGACGTATTACTATTACACCGGCATCTGTGTTGTAATGTTCACCCCAGCGAGCCATAATCGGGACGAAGTCGGCGGCAAGGTGCTCGGGCACATCCGTGCGCGGGCCAACAGCGGCCGACGTCGGCCCGAGGACCTTTCGCTTACTGGGACATAGCTTTTCTCCCCTTCCCTTCCTGTCACTCGGCATAGTTTCTCTTCTAGTTGTCTCTTTCATTGTTTGACATGTTACATCGCTAGCTTCAGTTTCGTTCCCATCTCCAGACTCTCTCTCACACACACACACACACACACACACACACACACACACACACACACACACACACACACACACACACACACACACACACACACACACGCACGCACGCACGCACGCACGCACACACACACACACACAAACACACACACACACAAACACACACACACACGCACGCACGCACACACACATACACACACACCATCGCACGCACACACACACACACACACACACACACACACACACACGGCACAGCCATGCATGCAACCAAGCACGCACGCACTGACGCACACACCTCCACGCACACACAAACACACTGATACACACGCCGCACGCACGCACACACAGGGACAGAAAGTGAATGGCTATTATTGTATGATTTCCTTTTCAAAATATGTATATTTGAAAAAGAAATCTTGCAATACTTTTTTTAAAAAATTGCCTTTTTCATTTCTTCTTTCACAAACCTTTCTGTTATTTGTTCTTTTGTTTTTTCTTCTCTTTCCTTATTTATTTTGTGAATATTAACGGTTTGGGTGTCGGTAGCTACCGACACGCAAAGGGTTAACACGGTTTGATGCTCTTTTTTTCGACCATTGTATTATGTTAGACCGATTCACGCTACACCGATTGATGGGGGGATGGGAGGGGATATATGTGTGGGTGGGGGGGGGTGGGGGGGTGGGAGGACGGGGTGGTGGGGTGGGAGGGGATATGTGTGTGTATGTGTGTGGGGGGGGGGAGGAGGGGGGGTGGCGGGGGGGGGGGGAGGGGTTATTTTTTGTTTTTGTTTTGTTAAACCTTTGGCTATCGCTAGCGGTTTTTGTCGCGATGATTTTTGCAGGAGTCATCGCGACAGATACCGCTACCGACACCCAAGCGGCTAATATTTACAAAATAAAGAAGGAAGGAAACGAAGAAACAAAAGAACAATAAGCTGTCCCTAGCGGTTCTTGCACGAATCATCGCTCTTTTTTCCGACCGTTGTATTATGTTAAACCGATTCACGCTGTATCATATTACGTCGTACATCACATACATGATTGCAATAAAATATATTCCATGCAGCCTGTTGCGCGTTTCTAACTCGGCGCAACACACCACCCCTTTGTTTTCTGCTCGCTGTGCCAGCTTTGTTTGTGGCGTCGGCTCTGGTTTTATTGTTCAGCCGGGTGACGTGTTTTATGTATTATTGTAAGTTTTTGTCTTGCCGTAAAATTCGGGAATCGATGACAAGTGTCAACAAAATCGGGTGCACTGGAAACAGATTGGGGTTTAGTAAACGACATGGGGGTTTGTTTTCAATACTGAACTTAACAAAAACAAAACAGCGCTGCACCACAAACAAAGGATTTTCGATTTTCTGTGCCGCTGCTTTTAATGACCAATCATGTGGTATAGGCATACTTACCGGGGAGCAAAAAGTCCTCGGGCCGATGTCAGCCTTAGCTGGCCCGCGCACGTGCGTGCGCGGGCCAGCTAAGACTGACGTCGGCCCGCCATTTGCCTTTTGTTTAATGGGTACGCGCTAATTGTTCCTGTACAAATGTCATCTCATCTACTGTCTCAATAAATGTCCTACAAATGCGGGTAAATGTGTGCGCTTGGTGTCTTCAGTATTGGGATGCACAAAGCCCCATTCATGTATTATGTGAACATGATTTTCAAACTCTTTGTTTTAGAAATGTCAAATTGCCATGAATACGACGAGCAAAAACCAGACTACAAGAGACATAGATTCTCATGAGGATCTGTGTCTCTTGCCTGCCTCATTTATCGTGTATTGTTTCAGTGTACATAACTGTCAGTTATTGTTTTCAAGTTAGAAACGTCGCATTGACGTAAGCCGAAAATGCATAGCCTAAATGCGTGTAACCTTTTCACGCCTGGAGGTTTACCTTGTATCGTTCCTATTATTTTCAGTGCCGTTGTTAACGCAGTCAAGGCGCCCGGCATCCAAAGAAGTGTCGTATAGTTTTGCCGCAGGCTATTAACCCATATAATACTGAGGCTAAAAGCTTCAAATTTGTACTGCCATATGCAAGCTACATTATAGTACTTACAGATAAGGATATAGACCAATGGCTTTAGTTCAAGGGTGGCGCCAGAATAGCTTGGCGCCTAGAGGCGCCAAGCTATTCTGGCACTACCCTCGAAGTATTTTAGTCAAACTTATTTCACACAGTGGTGTATTCCGAATGATGAGGGTTAATGCGGGGCGCCTTGAATGAGTTCAGTCGCGTCAATAGCTGCGGGAGTGTCGTACAGCGTTGCCCGTGGCAACGCCGTACGACACTTTCGCAGCTGATTGACGCGAGGCGCCTCGGATAAATTAACTCATATCAAATAACTGACCGGAGATGTATTTGTTTTTGAACGCGTTACCTCCTCTGTTAACACTATTCAACCCTGTGGAGAAGATGTACGCTCCACATACTTCCCGACGTACGCCGCTCAATTCAGTTCTCAGCTTTGGAAATAGCAGTACAGTGCTAGGAGACTTTGCTGTACAACCGAGTGCTGAAAAAAAAATGTAAACTGACGTCTGACAAAAGACGAGACTTGAGTATTTCACTGCCACGGTACTGTAGACGGAAAAAGTACAGGACAGCTGGACAAAGTCTAAATCTTGCTTTTTCAGAAAGCCATACAAAATTTCGGGTTTGCAAACTGGGGACATTAACCCGTTCAGTGTCGAGAAAATCTGAACACCACTGACCCAACTGCAAGAGGTATAGATCCTCATGAGCCCCCGCAATTGCGGGGGCTCATGAGGATCTATGCCTCTTGCTGAATCCACGTTTCTGGGACAGCTAGGGATTTTTCGGTGCTGAATCAACGAAGATTTCAGAGACACAGTCTGCGTCAGCTGGCACTAAACGGGTTAAATATAAACAGTAAGTAGTGCGAAGTGGGGAAACTAAAACTGAATGAACTTTTATACTGTAAGTACACGACGGCACCGGCTGCGAGCATGTGCGTCATAATAGAGAGTCAGACGCTAGCTGTCACTCTTGTTTTCTGAGACCGCGTCAAGAAGGATGCTGATGACGTATTATAGTAGTGGTCATTTACCGCACGTTTTCATTCGTTAGTTCGCTAGCCAATCCGGGCCGATTGACCAATAACAGTGAGGTTTTCGTTTGCAACGAACGACAACGAACGAGAGGGAAGTCACTGCGGATACTGAACCAGAGCCGCACAGACAACGCCGCTACAAACATCACCCAGGATCTACGCCTCTTGGAGATGTTTGGAATGCTGTCTTTGCTTATGGTACAAGCTGGTTGTTGGCAGTCGTTCGTCTCAAACGAAACCTCGCTAGTAACGATCTACAAGTCGACGGTTTTCACGGATACTTCGGCATAGGTCAGGACATGCAGATGAGAACGGACCGAGAAGCGTACCAGTAAGAACATGTCAGTTGTGTTTCAGTTATCAGAAAAATGTGTCTCCGTGTACAAGGTGTGTTTTAGCGATGAGAGTGAATGGGCGAATTATTTTTAGAATTTTAATCCCGTTACCGGCAGTTGACGCCGATTGTGTTTCTGCAACTGTTAACGCGGCCAAAGAGTCCTAGCTGTCCCTGGAGAATGGACTGAAATGAACTAGTATCAGCAAGCTGCATACGTCCTCAGTCATGAGCCCCTGCGATTGCTGGGGCTCATGGAGAACTTTGTGTTTAGCTGTTGGATCTCATAACTTTCGTGTTGAATTGTTTGCTGCATTTCCATTTTGTCAAAGGAAAAACAATGCATTTCAGATATGGTTATTTTTCTATTTTGCGACCATTGTGCGCAACTGTTACTTATGTTTCGTCGTACAGCTTGCGTGAGATCATATGTTGATGGTGCACGTCTGGCGTTATTGGTGGGGAGGGAGGGGAAATGAAGAGCCCAGCTGTGTTGCCAACTGCTCTCATCCAATAACGCGCTCCGGCTCTTTGTTTTATTGATTTTCCTCCCCAAGTGTCTCGCCCACCGCCGTCCATCTGCAATAGGCATAGATTCTCATGAGCCCCTGATCTTTTCAGGGGCTCATGAGAATCTATGCCTCTTGAAGTAATCTGCCAGGAGCTTGCAGGCAGTCATCTGCCTCATTTTGTGGGATTAGGGAGGGTTTGGGTCTCCGCTTTCGCTCGCCATCTGCGCCACAGCCGCGCTAAACAACGGTGCTACGGCTTGCGAGGGAAACTGGTGATGTTTTGTGTCACTGTGTTTGCAAATAAATAGACGACTGTTGACAATTGTCACTACATGTCATAACTTCAAAGTGACTTTAGCGGAGTTTTCTTTTGTTGGTATTTGTCGGTCTGGCTACGCCCTGAAATAATAGCCGCGCTCGGGAGGTGGGGACCAGTAGTAGGGGGATGATGCATGATCGTGTCACAGCCATCACGTTTAGTCATGAGATTGCTTAACAGTTCGGGCGGGAAAAGATCAACCATTATAGGTCAAGGATGGTGCCACAACAGCTTGTCGCGACAGGGCGCCAAGCCATTCTGGCACCACCCCGCCATTGTACGTACATTTTTGTTCTGAAATCTTGCTCGTTCATTCAACGACCAAAAGCCAACACCGTCCAAGAAACACGTATACATACAAACTGGTCTCAGCAAGAAGCTTAGATCCTCACGAGCCCCCGCAATCTATGTCTCTTGCAGTTGGATCGTGTTCACTTTTTCCCTCGGCAGTGAAGTGGTTAAACTAATATGGTCGTTCTGTGATATCTTGCTGTCAGGGTCTGAATGGGTCAAGTTAACCTCTTGACTGCCAGTGCACACGACTGCACGCTGACTGTCAGTGAAGAACACAAATGAAACGGAGCAAGACGTGGGCACAAAGAACCCATGAATATCAAGAGACATAAATCCTCATGCGACTGCGGGGGCTCATGAGGATTTATATCTCTTGCAGATGGGTAGGGTTCGCCTTGCCCGGACAAGTCTTTTGTGTTCCAGGTCTACCTTTTCAAGTTTTGGTTAACTCAGTCATTCAGCCCGACGGCCGTGTTTCCCAAACTAATTTGGAGGCGTCATCTAATGACTGCACCATTTGCAGGAGATGGATCGACCATGATCATTCAAGGGTAGTGCCAGATTAGCTTGGCGCCAACAGGCGCCAAGCTAATCTGGCACTGCCTTGAATTATGGTCGACCCATCTCCTGCTGTGGTGCGTCAGGGCTGAATGTGTTAATAATAATAATAATTACGGTATTTATAATGCGCTTATCATATAATAATTATAACTCTAGGCGCGCACTCACAACTCGCGCACGCATGCGCACGCTTTAGACAACGACTCACGTACCACAAATAGTGAAATACATTACGACAGTCTGCTTAAGTTGGGGAGTGTGGTGGTATAGTGCTAGAGCTGTTGAAAGAGGTGAGTTTTGAGGGCGGACTGGAAGGAGGAGAGAGAATGTTTCTGACGGAGATAGAGTGTGAGAGTGTTCCAGGTGGATGAACCGTATACTGAGAAGGAGCAGGGGCCGAAAGTGCTGAGTTTGGTGCGGGGGATGTGGAGGCGGAGAGGGTCGGAGGCGGAGCTGAGGGAGCGGGGAGGAGTGTAGGGGTGAAGTAAGTTTGAGAGATAGGCGGGAGCGTAGTTGTTCAGGGATTTGTAGCAGAGAGACAGAATCTTGTATTGGATGCGTTGGGGATGAGAAGCCAGTGAAGGAGTTTGAGCAGAGGAGTGATGTGGTCGGATTTTTTCTTTCTGATGACGAGGCGGGCAGCATTGTTCTGGACGCGCTGGAGAGTGAAAGTGGTGGAGTGAGGGAGGCCGGAAAGGAGAGAGTTGCAGTAGTCGATGCGAGATAGGATGAGACAGACAACAAGTTTGATGGCAGCTTCGGTAGTGAGGTATTTTCTGATCTGACTGATGCGGCAGAGGTGGAAGTAGCATGCCTGGGCCGTGGCGGAGACGAAGCTGGTCATGGAAAGAGAGGAATCGATGATAACGCCGAGGTTTTTGGCAGAGTCAGAGAGGGAGATGGGGGTGCTGTCGAGTTGAAGGTGGAGGGAGGGAGGGAGCTGGGAAAGTTTCTGGCGAGTGCCTACCAGCATGGCTTCCGTTTTGTCGTCATTCAGTTTAAGCTTGGTTGCTGTCATCCAGTTCAGTCTTCGTAGCAGTCAGCCGTGCGAGTCAGTAGTGACTGAGTGTTGTCGAGTTTGTCTTTGTCTAGTAGTTGTGAGTCGTCAGCGTAGAGGTGGTGGTGTACTGGATGATGTTGGACAGGGGAGAGGTGTAGAGTGTGAAAAGGACCGGGCCCCAGGACGGACCCCTGTGGAACTCCGCAGGAGAGCGTGACTGGGTTGGAGGAGACGCCGTCGATGGGGACGGACTGCTGTCTGTCGGAGAGGTAGGAGAGAAACCAGGAGTGAGCAGAGTCAGTGATGCCAAAGGAGTGGCGAAGGTGGTGGAGGAGGTTAGAGTGGTCTATGGTGTCGAAGGCGGCAGAGAGGTCGAGTAGCGTAAGAAGGGAGATGTTGCCCGAGTCGGTGGAGAGAAGCACTGAGGTCGTTTAAGATATGTAGAAGGGCTGTTTCAGTGCTGTGATGTTTGCGTTAGGCAGACTGGAAGGGACTGAGGAGGTTGTTGTTGGCGAGGTGGAGGTTGAGCTGGTTGAGAACGACCTTCTCAAGAAGCTTGGACAGGAAAGAGAGATTGGAGACTGGGCGATAGTTTTTGAGTTCGTTTGGGTCGAGGATGTGTTTTTTGAGGAGAGGACGGACGATGGCGGACTTGAAGATATCAGGGACGGAGCCGTTCTCTAGAGATGTGTTGATGATGTCGGTAATGAATGGCAGAAGTTTTGGAAGGCCGTCCCGGTAGAGAGAAGCTGGGAGAGGGTCTAGTTCGCAGGTTTTGAGAGGCATGGACTTTATGGTCTTGAGGACTTCGTCCTGAGAGACGGGCCGGAAGGGTGCCGGAAAAGGGGGTGTCGGGAGGGCAAGGCGGAGAAGGCAGAGTGTCGAGTGTGTAGTTGCGCAGAGTTTGGATTTTGTCGGAAAAATAGGTGGGAAAAGCGGACGGGAGTTCTTCTTTGCTGTGTGTGTTGGGGAGAGGAGAGTCTTTAGAAATGCCTAGGAGTGTGTTCATGGTAGCGTAGAGGGTTTTGGAAGAAGTGGATTCCAGGATTTTGTTTTGAAGGTGTTTACGTTTGGAGTCGGAGATCATTCTGCAGACTTTGGATCTAGTTGTTTGGAAGATCTGTCTGTGAACGGTGAGATCAGATGAGCGCCAGTGTTAACTAATTTCCACTTTTCTGCCTATAAAAAGCGATCGTTTACCTGAGATGACTAGACCATTTTAAACTTACTTAAAACGCGGGCTTATAAATGAGCGAGCATTGAAAACGTTTATCAGATGTTCAAGCAGCATCGGTTTTTGATAGACCCAGGCTGGTTGTCTCCTTCGACTGATTCGCTACGGCAGCGGTAGCGACTGAATCGAGGGAGACAACCGGTGTTAAGCCTAAAGCTTGGGGTAAGGCACGTTCTGCAACAAAGCTGTGAACTAATAATTATACGTCTTCTAAAAAGTGTCGTTCGGCCCGTAAACCACCTCTCTGTCCATTATAATGGGATGTCTTGGCGGCGGGACTCCCATCTGTCTGTCAGACCATTTTGTGTAAACGTCGTTCCTAAACCTAAACAAATCGTGTTTACAAAAAAAGGCTCTTCTAACTTTTTTTTTCTTTTTTTTTTTAAGATTTAAAGGAAAAGAACTAGACTGCGTGGGTCTCCAGGCTTTATGCAAGAGAACATGCAGACGTTAACGTGATGTATACAGAACTAGAAACACACGGCTTGCGGCAGACATAGCGGCTCCCACCCTGTCATAGATAGCATCGGGAGAACGGGGTGGAACCATCGGCACTGCGGTTGATGAAAGGGTTGGGAGTAGGGGTGGAGAGTTCCTCTTTAGTGCCTCATTCAGCCGCTTCCATCTGCAAGAGGCACAGATTCTCATGAGCCACTGCATTCGCAGGGGCTCATGAGAATCTACGCCTCTTGCTTGGTGAGGTTTCTTCCTGCCGTTCTTGAAGCGCCGGGATGGGTTGGGGGGGGGGGGGGGGGGGGCGTTATTTCGGGATTAACTGACGCAGTTAGAATTCAATCCTAAAGTTTGAAGTCGTCTTTTGAGCAGCTCAGAGACAAATCCGGCCCTGTTTGTTAACTCATTCAGCCCGACGGCCGTATTTCCCAAATTTTGGAGGCGTCATCTAATAACTATGCACCAGTTGCAGGAGATAGATCCACCATGATAATTCAAGGGCAGTGCCAGATTAGCTTGGCGTCTGTCGGCACTGCCCTTGAATTATCATGGTCGACCCATCTCCTGCTGTAGTGCGTTAGGGCTGAATGGGTTAAAGGCGATACGATGAAAGTCCATCCATCCATCCATCCAGACAGACAGACCCTCTCTTGGCTTGACTTCGCGAACGAAGATTCTATAGGGCTTGCCCACGTCGTCTGCAGGCATTTTCGTGGCTGCGGAGGCCAATCCGGGACAGGCAGGTTCGACCGCAGTGGCTGCAGGGGAAGGTCTGGTCAGGGTTCTGAGTTACGACAACTCTGTTTTTTCTTCTAAGCCGCTTGTCCTTAAGGTTAGCTCTGCGAGAGTCCTCAAAGGAGACGGCTGCCTTGTGAATGGTGGAGCGCCAGGTGTCACGGTCCGCAGCAAGCGAAGACCACTGGCGGTGGTCGATTTGGCAGGCACTAAGCGACTTCTTGAGACCGTCTTTGTATCTCTTCTTTGGTGCCCCTCTGTCTCGGTGTCCAGTGGCGAGCTCGCCGAACAGAGTGATCTTGGGTAGGCGATGATCCTCCATCCTGGAGACGTGCCCCGCCCAGCGAAGCTGTGTCCGCAGCAGCAAAGCCTCGATGCTCACAGTTTCCGCCTGTTCAAGGACCTCGACGTTGGTGACATAGTCACTCCAGTGAATGCCCAGCATGGTACGCAGGCAGCGCTGGTGAAAGCGTTCGAGGAGTCGTAGTTGGCTGCGGTAGAGGGCCCAGGACTCGGAACCGTACAGCAGGGTGGTGAGGACGACAGCTCTGTACACGCTGATCTTGGTGCCTTTTTTCAGCTGTTGATTGTGCCACACCCGCTTGAATAGTCGCCCGAAAGCACTGTTCGCTTTTGCCAGTCTGTTGTCCAGCTCCTTGTCCAGCTTGGCGTCTGACGTGATGATGCAGCCAAGGTAGGTAAACTGGTGTACAGACTTCAGTTCGGACTCGCCGATGGTGATGTGGGGAGGGCGATGCTCTTCCTTGGGTGCCGGCTGATGAAGGACCTCTGTCTTTTTCAGACTGACCTCAAGTCCAAAGAGCTGGGCAGCATCTGCGAAGCAGGACGTAATGCGCTGCAAGGCTCTCTCTGTGTGTGCAACGAGGGCAGCGTCATCAGCGAAGAGCAGCTCACGAATCAGTTGGTCTAGGGTTTTCGTGTGGGCCTGCAGTCGTCTGAGGTTGAACAGGCTGCCATCGAGACGATACCTGATGTACACTGCGTCGTCATCGTCGAGGTCCACTGTGGCCTGCTTCAACATCATGCTGAAGAAGATGGTGAAGAGGGTCGGTGCCAGCACGCAGCCTTGCTTCACGCCGTTGCGAATGGGGAATGGTTCTGAGAGGTCACTGTTTAGTCTGACCTGGCCTTGCTGGTCCTCGTGGAGCTGGACGATCATGTTGAGGAACTTTGGGAGACAACCTAGTCGCTCCAGGATCTGCCACATACCTTGCCTGCTCACAGTGTCAAACGCTTTTGTTAGGTCGACAAACGTGACGTACAGCCCTTTGTTCTGCTCGCGGCACTTCTCCTGAAGCTGTCTCAGCACAAAGACCATGTCGGTGGTACTCCTGTTGGCTCTGAAGCCACACTGACCCTCTGGGAGGTGGTCTTCAGCGATGGCAGGTACCAGCCGATTCAGGAGCAACCTTGCGAGAATTTTCCCGGCAATGGACAGCAGGGTAATTCCACGATAATTAGAGCAGGCAGACTTCTCTCCTTTGTTCTTGTACAGGGTGATGATGACTGATGATCACGGAGATCCTTTGGTAGTGTTCCTTTTTCCCAGCAGCAGAGAAAGAGGTCGTGGAGCTTGTTGTGCAGTGCTGGGCCTCCATGTTTCCAGATCTCTGGCGGGATTCCGTCAATGCCTGCTGCTTTGCCACTCTTGAGCTGGTGGATGGCTGTGAGGGTCTCTTCGGCGGTGGGCGGTTCGTCCAATTCAACCTTTAGTGGAAGGTGTGGGATTTGGAGGATGACTGTTTCTTGAACAGTGCGTTCAGCGCCGAAGAGGTCCTGAAAGTATTCCGACCAGCGGTTCATTCATTCATTTTCCATTCAGTCCTCTCTGCGCCGTCTGGTGCTTGAGGCGACGGCAAGGGAGCGCCACTTTTGTCTGTCAGCTGCTATTTTGGGTGCTGTTTGCAGAGTAAGGCCTCTGTTCTTGAGCTCTCGCTCCACGGTTCGGCGCCACGTCTCCTTTGGTCGCCCACGGTTTCTCTTCCCCTGTGGTGTCCATCTCAGTGCCACCCTTGGTAATGAGTCAGGTGACATTCTGCAAACGTGGCCTAGCCATCTCCATCTCCGTGTGGCGATGGTTTCAGCGATGCTGTCTGCGCCTGCTCTCTTCCGTAGTTCCTCGTTTGTAATCATGTTTGGCCAGAAGACCTTCATGATCCGTCGCAGGCACTTGTTCTGGAAGACATCCAGCTTGCGTTCCGTAGCGGCCAGCGGTTCAAGATGGAGGTATTATCTGTGAGGAGTGCCTGTCCATCAGCGCTTCGCAGGGGACTTTGTACCAGGTGCCTAGGGCCATACACTGCTTTCAGTGCTTCGTAGAAGCCCCTGTAGTCACCGTTGTCAGCGCAGAGCTGGGTCCTCTGTGCGAGTCTGGACCACCACTCGTTCTGGAGCTCTCTAAGCTTGAGCTGGAGACTGCTGCAGATAAGGCGGAAGGCAGACTTCTTCACAGGGCAGGAAGGCTGGGCTAGGTGGGCCTGGTGGGCGGCTCTTTTTTTTGCTAGAAGTTCCTGGATCTCTACGTCGTTTTCGTCAAACCAGTCTTTGTTCCTCTTTCTAGCAAAGCCCAAGACTTCCACAGAGGATTTTATAATAGCAGTTTTCAGTTGTTCCCAAAGTGTTTCAGGAGAGGAGTCTGCTGGATCAACTGTGTCTTTGAGCATGCGCTGTAAATTGGCCTGAAGGGCAGCTTTCTTGTCGTCACGCTGAAGGCTGGCAACATCAAGCTTTTTCTTGGGAGGGCCGCCTTTCTTGGGTTTCAGCTTGAGGCGGAGCCTGAGTTTGCAGCGAACAAGGCGGTGGTCAGTGTGGCACTCTGCGCTGGGCATCACTCTGGTGAGGAGGACGTCACTGCGGTCCGTCTGACGCACTAGGACATAGTCGATAAGGTGCCAGTGCTTGGAGCGAGGATGCATCCAGGTGGTCTTTCGACTGTCCTTTTGCTGGAAAGTGGTGTTGGTGATGACAAGTTGCTGCTCTGCACAGAGCTCCAACAGTAGGCGACCATTGTCATTGCAGTTCCCAACGCCATGCTTGCCGAGGACTCCTTTCCAGGCTTCAGAGTCTTGGCCCACTCTGGCGTTGAAGTCGCCAAGGATGATGACTTTGTCGTCTGCAGGGGTGCTCTGCAGGAGGCTGCGCAGGTCAGAGTAGAACTTGTCTTTTTCTGCAGGCTCTGCCAGGAGGGTTGGGGAGTACACACTGAGAAGGGTGACATGTTGCTGGTGTCTCAGTGGGAGGCGCATGGACATGATGCGGTCGGAGTGACCCGTTGGTAGGTTTTCCAACTTAGTCGCAATGGGGGTCTTCACCATGAAGCCCACGCCTGAGAGCCGTCTTTCTGATGCAGGCCTGCCTGACCAGTAGAGGGTGTAGCCAGCGCCAAGTTCTTGGAGGCTGCCTTCCTCCGGGAGGCGTACTTCGCTGAGCGCGGCGATGTCGATGTTTAACCTCCGCAATTCATGGGCAATGAGGGCGGAGCGACGTTCAGGGCGTCCGCTGTCTGCTGTGTCGAGCATGGTTCGGATGTTCCAGCATGCTACGTTGAGTCCGGTCGTGGTCGTCAGGAAAGTGGATCCATTGTTTTTTCTTGTTTTCTGACCGCATGAGAAGATGCCCGTTGACCGCGGCTAGCCAACTGGGGTTACGAGGGGATGAGCTTTGGTTAGGCCACCTTTTCTAGGCCCCTCTCCGTGTGGAGCAAGCAGTGCTGTCCCTAGAGAAGGCTGCTTGGTCGTTCAGGGTGTGCCGAGTGACGTTGTCATCCCCAGGTCAACATCAGGCGACCAATATCCTGAACCGCCTGCATGCAGGTTTGAGACTGCGGCTTCCAGTGACATCTTTCACCTGCCGTTTTGCCCCTTGCCCATCGCTACAGGACTTGGAAAGTTCAGTGTCATAGTCCGTGGGCGTTTCCTAAAGCCTGCGCGGTGGAGCTTTTTGGTGGAGTGCAGTGTGCGCAGTACTGGCCCCACCCTTTAAACCCTTGGTTCGTTTGCCATGGCCTAGCAAGCTGGGACGGTGGCATCGAGGTCCTCGGGTCGTAGGTTTTATATCAGACTGTCCTTGTCTTAGTCTCTGGCTCAAAAGCCTTCATCGGAGACACGGGGGCTTTGATGTCAGGGGTTTCCTCCCTTAGCCTTTCCGCAGCCAAGCGGCCAGGCCTGCAAGGCAGCAGGGGACTCGTGGGGGCCGGGGTCGTCTATGTCCCGTGCAGATGTGAACATCTGCCCACTGCCCAGACGGTGACACCAGAGGAGAAAAATCCAACGCCGGAACCCGGTATCGAACCTCGCACCTTTGGCATTGGAGGCAGACGCCTTAACCACTGCGCCACTTCCCCGTCCCCATCCATCCAGACAGACAGACAGACAGACAGCAATCCACCCACCCACCCACCCACCCACCCACCCAAGCAAGCAAACAAACCATGTGGAAGTAGCTTTGCATATATCATAATCCCGCTTACGATGCGGCGGCGGCGCCTTTTGACAAAAGCCGGAATGTGCCTTTTCGTGATTGTAAAAATGTTCATCCTAATGCGCTGAAAACTGATTTTGTTGTTCACACAAATGGACGTTTGTGCATTTTCCAAATGAGAACCGTACAGTTGCCAACCGCAGTCACGATACCGGAATTGTAGTTTAAATCAGTTAGTCAACTACAAATGGCGTTAAAACTGTGTCGGAAGTTGCATTTAACACACAACTTGACAGTCGTGGCCCTCATTGACCGCAGACTGACCGACCGGTCAACCCACCCTCCCACCTTCCCCCCACCCTCCCACCTTCCCCCCTTCCCCCACCCCACCCCACCCCCTCCCCCCCCCTCCCCCCCCCCCCCCAGCCCAGGCGCTGAAACTTTCCTTCCTCATTCCTGCAGTCAACCCCAAAAATTTCGTTTCGTCCTCAGCTCAACATAACATCAGTCTGCAGGAACACACTGGTTAACCCATATCATACTGAGGCTAAAAGCTTCAAATTTGTACACTGCCATATGCAAGCTACATTATAGTACTTACAGATAAGGATATAGATCAATGGCTTTAGTTCAAGGGTGGTGCCAGAATAGCTTGGCGCCTAGAGGCGCCAAGCTATTCTGGCACTACCCTTGAACTATTTTAGTCAAAACGTATTTCACACATTGGTGTATTCCGAATGACAAGTGTTAACTCATTCCTGCATCAATACTAAAAAAAGTGTCGTATAGCTGCGCATCCAAATGCGGCACCTCTCGAAAGTGTTAGTTTTCACCTTTCAGACTGATTAACCTTCCAACGTAAGGCTGTTTGGGGACACAGCGACATGAGGAAGTGGGGCAGGGCTTGAGGGGAGCGGGCAGGGAAATTACAGTCACAGTGGTAACGCCCCAAAACCTCCTGCATTTGAGGGCCAGTTAATGTCATTGCGAAAGTCACTGAACGGGGCCCTTGGCGATGAACAAGGGCCGTGAATAGTTGTGAACCCTGCAGCAATTCATTTGAATTTCTAGCATTTTATTTCAGCACTAAAATAACCCCTTAACGGAATGCCGAGAGAAAGTGAACACGATCCAACTGCAAGAGACATTGATCCTCATGAGCCCCCGCAATCGAGGGGGCTCATGTGGATCTATGTCTCTTGCTCAGACCAATTTGTGTCCATGTTCTTTGGGCGGTTGTGGCTTGTGGCTGTCGAATGAACAAAGAATCTTCGAAATACAATATACGTACAGTGACAGGGAAGGGGTTAATTGGTCCGATCGGCACAAACAAGAGACGGCATGGATTTTGCTAAGCCCCTGCAGATGCAAGGTGCTCATGAGAATCTATGCCTCTTGCAGATAGTGATACCCTGGGTGCGGGGGACTGGCAGAATTAGGCAGGCATCTGTCTGGTACCATCTGTCAGGTTTTGTCTGCTGCCGTGTCGTCACTGCAGCTGTGCACTCACTTTACATTCTTTCCCGGGGCCTCCTCACCGGTGGCGGCATTCGCTTCCTGTATCGTTGGCGAGACCGCGCAGAATAACTACGCAGCTTCTGCAGCAGAACTGCCAAAGATGCTATGGCAGAGTAGATTTTTTTTAACCCACTATATCCTGATGCTGATTTTTTTTTCAAATGTGTGTATTGTCTTATGAAGGCAATATGACAGATCAGAACTACCAAAGATACTAGCGTAAAAAAGTCTGGTAACTTTGGCAGAACCGATTTTTTAATAATAATTTTACCCATTACATCATGAGGATGACAATATTTCTTCATATTTGTGTATTGTCTTATGAAGGCAACATTACAGATTAGGAGAAAGACCCACCATTTCAGTTCAAGGGTGGTGCCAAGCTTTTCTGGCACTACCCTTGAACTATCATAGTTAAGTTCATTTCATGCACAGGCGTATCAAGATAGAGAAGGTTAATCTGCCGAATAGGTCAGTCTGTATTACGTGTAACGATATACCGCGAAATCGATGATAGTAACCGTATGATTTTGTCGGATGAAAAAGAAGGTTGGGTTTCTTTTATGCGATTAAGGTACTTAATAGGAAAACAACTTCACCAGAATTTTCGACCGACGTCCGTAAGTCTTCACTGAGTTCTGCCCTGTGAAAACACGTATTAAGTCAAATTTTGTAAAAAGCAAGATTTTCATTGTATTACAATGAAAATCTCGCCTTTTCACAAAATATACGTACTGTCCTTTTTGCCTTCACAGTTCAGAGTTTTGGGTGGATTTCCTTCTGGTTCCCAAACAGATGCTTTCCTTCGTAAGCCTATGTGTAAATACTTCCCCACAATAAAACAAAGTGTTAACACTGAACGCAGTGCAGAATGACTAAGTGACTCCCAGGTACAGATTATTCATTACTGAGGCCGACCTGCACTTTATTAACCCCTTTACTGCCGAGAAAAAAAAATGAACATAGTGCAACTGCAAGAGGTCCTCGTCAGCCCTCTCTTGCTGAGACCAATTTGTATCCATGTTTCTTGGACGTTGTTGGCGTTTGGTCGTTGAATGAACAAAGAGTTCAGAAACAAAAGTGCACGTACAGAATCGCTCCTTTACCGTTCCTTACCATCTACTGTAAAAAAAAAAAATATATATATATATATATATATATATATATATATATATATATATATATATATATATATATATATATATATATATATATATATATATATATATATATATATATATATATATATATATATATATACATATATATAAATCACCGTTTGTGAACTGTCCAAAACACATGTAATTTTTCCTTCTGCCCCATTGCGGCCAAATCAGTTTGAGGACTGAGCGGGACGCCGCCGCTTAGGACGACAGTCTGTTCTGGAACCATCCTTAAACTGTCTTGGTCGATCCGCCTTCTGTTCTTACGAATCAGAGCCGAAAGGCTCGCAGCGCACCATCTGTCTCTCGGCACCAATTAAGCTGTCTGGTCGCTCTCAGCTCGGGTCATCTTTGTTCAGTTGTATCTCTCATTCATTTCAGTCTGTAACGGTCTAAAATCACAGACCAGTACACACAGATCTGCCGCGGAGTCAGTCGTCTGCACAGATCTGCCGAGTGTCAAGGGTTAGTTAACCCCTTCCCTGCCACTGCTCGTAGATTGTTCTTTTGAACACTTTTTAACACCTTGACTGCATAGAAAAAAACGGAACACGATCCAACTGCAAGAGGCATAGATCCTCATGAGCCCCCGCAGTCGCGGGGGCTCATGAGGATCTTTGCCTCTTGCTGACATTACTTTGAGTACGTGTTCCTTGGACGGCTGGGATCTTTGGCGAGGAATTATCGAACACAGTCTGCGTAGACCGCAATGAAGGTGGGGGGGGGGGGGGGGGGGGAATCGAAAACAAAAAACCTCCCCCCTCACCTCCCCCCCTCCCCCCCCCCCCCCCCAACAAAATAAATAAATTAAAAAAAAAAAAAGTAAATATAAAAAAATACAAAATAAAAAAGACGCAACATCCGTTTAGAAAGACTGAACACAGATATAAAGAGAGGTTAGCAAGAGACATAGATCATGCGAGGCCCTGCAGTATCGGATTAAAGCTTTTCTCGGCAGTAATGGTGTTAATCCTACGGCTTAAAATGCTTGTCTTTTTGCGCTGGGTGATCTCACGTTTGTCCGTTGCAGGGAGTTCCAATTACTATTTCTATATTTACACGACAAAAGCATAAAGTGACACTGTCGATCTGTCATCCTAGATTCAGTTTAGACTTTATGCCGGGATCATTAGCTTAGCCAGCTGCATAAAATTCAGATTTGTAGAGGGGAAAAAAATCAATTTCATACAAAAAACAAATTAGACTCGAAATAGTCAGCTTACAGGGGTAGGGCTCACGCCAGTGCGTGACCTCGCCCTGCATGTGTGTGTCCACGTGCGTGTGTTTTTTTGTTTCTACTTGTGGGGGAGGGTGTGTGTGTGTGTGTGTGTGTGTGCGTGCGTGTGTGTGTGTGTGTGTGTGTGTGTGTGTGTGTGTGTGTGTGTGTGTGTGTGTGTGTGTGTGTCACAGTGTAGGTGGTTGGGTAGGCCGAAATGGAGTGGTATGTGTGTTTTTGTAGTTGTTGTCGGTGTTGTTGTTTTGTTTGTTTGTTTGTTTGTTTGTTCTTTTTTGTGTGTTTTATTTTAGGAGTGGGCGCGGGATACACACACACACACACACACACACACACACACACACACACACACGTGTGTTTCTTTGTTTCTACTTGTGGGGGAGGGTGTGTGTGTGTGTGTGTGTGTGTGTGTGTGTGTTTGTGTGTGTGTGTGTGTGTGTGTGTGTGTGTGTGTGTGTGTGTGTGTGTGTGTGTGTGTGTGTGTGTGTGTGTGTGTGTGTGTGTGTGTGTGTGTGTGCGCCGGTGTGTGTGTGGACCCAATTTTTCTTGTTGTCATATCCGTATATCCGACGTTTATTATAATCGAAGTAATTTACTTAGAGAAAGTGCTGTCGGGACCTCCGTCGTTACCTCTGAAAAAGTGTCCTTGTAACCGACTTTTGTTATTACCAACTGTTATTACCCTTTCAGCCCAAGGTCCCATTTCTCAAATTTTGGAGGTGTTGCTTAACGACTATGTACCAGTTCCAGGAGATGGATTGACCATGATAATTCAAGGGTAGTGCCAGATTAGCTTGGCGCCTGAAGCCACCAAGCTAATCTGGCACTACGCTTGAATTTTCATGGTCAATCCATCTCCTGCTGTAGGAACTCGGGGCTGAAGGGGTTATACTCGAAATGGACTATAATATGATATATTCAGTTTAGTTGCTTATGTTCATTTTTACGATGTGAACCCAACAAAACTTCCACTATATGTGAAATGCTCAATGAACGGTACAGATTTTAAATTCAAAGGTTTTAATTATGGGGGTTTCCTCCCCTCTCTTAGGCAGGTGATCAGAACACAAGACACAGCCTCCGCTGAAATCGACTGTGTCCGCAGGCGTGGATTCTCATAAGCCCCTGTTTCAGCAGGGGCTCATGAGAATATACGCCTCTTGCTGGTAAGTTAGGCACCAGCTGCGCCTCAGTTCGAGTGTGCTATTTTGGGTGTAGAGCCCAAGACTGATCAGGAAAAACTGTCACCCTGCGTGGGTTTGCCGATTAGCGAGCAGGTGAGTTTTTGTGCCTGTTTTCCCCCAACCTATGTTCGCACGCGGCATCACCTTTTTTTTGTTTTGTTGTAAAATAAATCTATCATATTTTTAAACATTTTCCTCCATTACTTATACTTCTTTTGTGTGCAGTTTTGCAATTTCCATTATGATGTTCAGTATGTATGCGTTTCTCCTTTAAAAACTTGCGTCCGACCTTTTTATTATTATTTTTTAATTTATTTATTTTTTGTTGCGCGTGGTCTTCCTTAGGGAATTTTTGCATCTGTAATTACTCGTACCCAGTAGCTATTTGAGGGTTTTGTTCACATTTATAAAAAAGATTATCATGTGATGTATTATGCTGTTGTATAATTGAATTACAATGGATTTCTTTTGTTTGTTTTGTTTGATTGAAAATATTTTAATTTCTGCTCGCAAAAAAAAAAAAATCTTTTGTATTCTTGTATTCCCGTGGACTTTTTGTTTTGGTTCAAATTTGTTTTGTCTTGGCTGCAGATTGATTGCTGACTGGGATGGTTCTAATGAGCGTCAGCCTAAAAAAAAAAAAAAATCTAATCTAATTTGGATTTTTTAATCTGTTTTTCCCCAGACGGTTCGACAAACAAGAATATAAAATAAGTACAATAAAGCTCAAATTTGATTAGCTTTTGTATGTTTCTTTGGTCGGTTTTGTGCCTGAGGGACAGCCTTGCACTAATTATCCTGTTTTTCGAGTGACATTTTAGTCTGGCTGTGATAGATATGTGCGGAGGAGTTTTGCAATTTCCTAGTATTTATTAGTAGCGAACGTGAGTGCTGGTCTGTGATTTTGGACCTTACGGCTTTCAGCCGTAAGGTCCAAAATTACAGACCAGCACACACTCTTATGTATTCTGTCAATGCAATAACACCGTGTGTTATAACATTTTATTTTTTTCCCCGAAAATATGGTTCATGTAGTTTATATTTTATGGGTTTCACTTTTTCCTGACTCGGCTTAGTTGTCATGTTTGATAGGTTTAACTTTTTTATAGCTCTGACTTTTTATATTAATTTTGACTAAATACGTCTATCAATTTTTTATTTTTTTTTTATTTTTAATGTCGTCTTTTTAAAATCTAAATAGCACCTTCGACGGGGCGATTTTTTATATCTTGCACTGACCAATCTCCACCAGTCTAAAAGAGACATACATCAGACACTCGTCTTGAGCCGGCCCTGCGAAATGCGTTGGCTCAAGAACGTCTTCTTGCTGAATGGTCCATTGTTATCTGTGTTGCTAGGACCGGGGAGGGTAACAGGTTTTTAGTGTCCGATGACGTTAGTGCTGTTAGGACATCATTGCCTTTTAGGTTCACTGCACGAAAACTGTGACGTCATTACGCATACCTCAAATGTGACAAGCGCAGATATGTATGCGCCTGCCCTATTAACATCTTCGCTGCCACTGTATGTAAATTGTATTTCTGAAATATTTGTTCATTCAACGACCAAAAGCCACAAACCATCCAAGGAACATGGTTGCAAATTGGTCTCAGCAAGAGACATAGATCCTCATGAGCCCTCGCGACTGCGGGGGCTCATGAGGATCTATGTCTCTTGCAGTTGGACTGTGTTCAGTTTTTTTCGGCACCGAAGGGTTTTTAAGGCAAAAAGACAGCAAGTCCGCTTTTGTGAAAAGCGAAATTTTCATTGTAATACAATGAAAATCTCGCTTTTCCCCAAAACCGACTTAGCGTCTTTGCCTTCCCGGCCATGTGTGGCAGACTTAGTAAACGTATCAAGGAAAATAACAATTATGAATATCTTTGTTAGTGTATTATTGTATTATTGTATGTGTGAGCGAACACATAGCTTTTCCCTGTCGATCGGCAGAACTAAATCAAGTATTCTTGTCATAATGACCTACCTTATGTCAACGCTGATCAAACACTCAAACAAACAATACTTACGACATCAAGCAGTGTAACAAAAACAAAACAAAATCATAAAGTAACAATACAGCCATGAACAAGATAACAACAACTAAGAAACAGCAACAACAACTACAACAATAATAACAGCAAGAACGACAACAGCTCAGCAGCAGCAACAGCATCATCAACAACAACAAAGATAACAACAATAACAAAAAAACAGCAATAGCAACAGCTACAACTTTAACCCATTCAGCCCTGACGTAGTACAGCAGGAGATGAGTTGACCATGATAATTCAAGGGTAGTGACAGAGTAGCTTGGAGCCTGTCGGCGCCAATCTAATCTGGCACTACCCTAAATTACCATGGTCGATCCATCTCCTGCAACAGGTGCTTAGTCGTAAGATGACGCCTCCAAAATTTGGGAAATACGTGCGTCGGGCTGAATGAGTTAACAACAGCAAAAACAACAACAACAATAACAGCAACATGTTTTCCCACGTACTAATGTATCGTAAACAAATTCACGAAGATTCACTGCATACCATCTCCCTATCTCTATCTCTCTTATGTTGGAGTATTACGTCATGATCATCCGGTTTGCTCTATCGAAGGTCAGTGTCTGAATGGCATTCCACACACACACCACGCCTGCCGTGTGCATTATTAAAACAGCTCAGATGGCGGGACAACGTAAAAAGTAAAGTGGGGCATGGGTATTGGCACATGTTACTGACAATAGAATCTCGGTGCGCGAAACTTTAACCTCCTTGCGCATACAGGCACCGGTACTCTTTACAGTACAGGTGGCTGCATGCACAAGGGGGTTAAGCAGATTGGATACACCCAAATTACGGATACAAGTATTTGCCCGAGCGTGAGCAGTTTGTATAGATCTACGTAAAGCATAGCCGGCTGCGAGTGTTCATAACACATGATTCTGATCCAGTCTGTTTGGTCTAGTTTACTTGCGTTTTCCACATGTTGGCGAGGGATGCAATATGAAGGTCTTCAGTCCCAGTCCTACCATCGGAAACCTCTTCCATCTGTAGGATCCCAGTGAGGAAAGGACCTCGGGTCCACGACGGCCGCAGTGGGCCCGCGCACGGCTGTGCGCGGGCCCACTGCGGCCGTCGTGGGCCCGAAGACGTTTTGCTACAGACCCTCAAAATCCCAGAACTGCTTGATCCAGAGACTCATCATCAGAGTATTGTCACTGATCTTGCTGAGTGATGAACCACATTAATTTTATGGAGGCAAACTCTTGGGACTGGGGAGACTAGGTTGGCCTCGGTCAGCCCACAACTTCCCAGTCAGCAAAAGATGCAAAGGCCGACACTTGGCCGTATAGTTGACACGTGCACAGCAGTCCGGGGAACAGGCCGTGGGGCCCTGACATCATGTGCACAGTAGGCCACAGTCTCTCAACCAGTCAGGCCAGCAAGAGGAATAGATTCTCATGAGCCCCTGACACAGCAGGGGCTCATGAAAATCTATGCCTCTTGCTCCTAAGGATCTCCGTCCCTTTTACTGATTTACAGCTCAGCTCCGGCCCCAGACGTAGCAGGCAATGGGGGTTTAGGCCTGCGCCAGCGGATGAGAAAGTGCCACATGTCCCGTGGGTGGACCCAACATTGTCATCGCGCTATCTGGCCTATCCTCATGGTCACAGTTTTTAGAGTGACTCCAAGAGAGGTTTTATTCCTTTCTTGCTGTGAAAAACAAAATGCGCGCTCAAGCTTGTCTGTGTTTTGGGACCGTATGGCCACGGTTAGTAAGGACCAGAACCACGGACCAGACGTACAATGGGAAAACCGACAATAATATGAGATGTCCTGACTACATGAACAGGCAGGATAAGGTTTTTTGTTTGTTTGTTTGTTTTTTGTTTATTTCTTTCTTTCGAGAAAATGCGCGCTAGTCTGTGACAGACTAACGCTGAAATATGGTAAAGGCTGGAGCAGTTCAGTTGATCCCTGAGCTAGCTTTTCATGAAAGTCTTTGACTGGAGAATAAAGTATTTCTCTTTCTCACTGCAACGTCGAAATCTGGCGTCCCATACCCCGTCAGGATTATATGAAACACGGAGGTAGATGTGAAACAGCAAAAGGTATAAGTGAAGTCTTGACCCCGCCATCTTCGCGGGGCTCATGAGGATGTGTGTCTCTTTCCGGCAGATGGGCGGATGGCGTGAGCTACATGATTGGGACATCACATGTGTCTCAAGGGAACAACAATCTGGGCTCGTCAGTTGGGGACACTTGCACGTCCGTGTGTGTGGTGCGATGACGGGGAGGGGGGGGGGGGAGACGGAAGGTGGGTGGGTGGGCGGGGTCAGAAGGAGGCGCAGGCGAGCGGAGAGGGAGTGGGAATAGGCATGGAGTAAGGGTAGGGGGAAGGGTTGAAAATGGGAGAGGTCATTGCTGATAGTGGCGATGTAAACAAATTGAAAATGCTTTGATATGTGAGACTGAGTGACGGTAAACTATTTAATATCTGTGCGCGATTCCCCCTTCCAATTGATTTATCTCCTCGCTAGGCACCATATACAACTTGACTTATAATGCGTCCCCCGGCCCCCTCCCCCCACCCACCCCGAAAAAAGAAGAAAATAAATAAATAAAATAAAGTAAAATACAATGAACAGGCAATTGAACCTCAGCACGCCTGATATGTAACTGGTCCGCCACTCACTAAATAAAATGAATTTGTATATATGTACGCCTCCAATGTATCAAAGAAAATCCAATCAAAGAAAGAAACACACTTAGACTAAAACGACAAGCTTGTTACAAGTTATGCAACACAAGTTGGTTGCGCTCATCTTTTCAGGCAAAGCATGTTTCTATCCGTCAGTCTGTTGGGATTTCCTTGCATATTACATGCTTTCGGTCAGGGCTCATTTAGACAGCAGCCGCTCAGTGACAAAGTAGGACTATGTCACTAGAAGAACGTGATGAAGGATGGTGTCTTCATCCGGTGGGACAGTAAAATCACAGGCGTCGGATGACCCTTGTGAAAATCGACCACCTCTATAACGCGGGTAGTAGGAAATAGCACGAACGTGCTATTTCCTACTACCCGCGTTATAGAGGTGATCCCATGCCTGTGCCGGTAGCTGAACAGAACAGTGCCGACAAGGAACACAAGGGAGGGGTGTTGGCAATGCGTGTTGGAGTAAAAGTGTTTGTACGCGCAAAGCACCCAGTGTGAGAGGAACCGTGATTCGGCCAGCTGGTAAACTGGACAGATTATTATTCATTGCTTGGTATTGATCCTCCCAGCTGCCGGCCGTTAGCCCAGACATCTTCACAGGCTTCCTCCGCACAGCCACACTCTTCCTCTCCTCCCCCTCCCCTTCCCCTTTCTTTTCCCCTGCCTACTCCTTGTCTTGTCCATGTGTTACTACCCCCCACCCCCTCCCTACACACACACCCATACACTGGCAAAGTGTGACACTTCTACACGCATTCGTAAATCTCATTATGTCGTGAAAACAAATTAACCTCTTCACTGCCGAGAAAAAAAATGAACCTGACAGCCGTCCAACTGCAAGAGACATAGATCCACATGAGCCCCCGCAGATGCGGGGGCTCATGTGCATCTATGCCTCTTGCTGATTCCACTTTGCATCACAGATCATTTGGCGACTGAGGATCCACTTTGATGTTGAATATGCGATGATTTTTTTTTTTACAAAGCTGCGTCCGGCCGGGTAAAATAAGAAAAAGTGCTTGCGTTTAAGCTTATTTGACAGATAGCACACACACACACACACACACACACACACACACACACACACACGCACGCACGCACACACACACACACACGCGCACGCACGCACGCACACACACACACACGCACGCACGCACTCACGCGCACGCACGCACGCACGCGCGCGCACACACACACACACACACACTCACACACACTCACACACACACACACACACACACACACACACACACACACACACACACACACGCACATTTGCGAACAGTTGTACGCTTCATTGTACCATCCATCCACTCCCACCTCCCCTCCCCCTCTGTCTCCATTTCCACCCCATCTCCCCTCCTCCTTCCACCCATACCCCTTTCCATTTCCATCGATCGGCGACAGAGCACAAACACGACCCATTGTGCTATCGCGGCCTCTCAGTCATCTCGCCATTCTTTGTAAAGATGGATGCTCACAGAGTTGAGGGCGCTGTCAATAGTGAACCTGTTGTAAGGCGTCATTGTTGTGTTTGCGCTCGCTAAATGCCTCACCTTGAGTGCCAAAGAGGGGGTGAGGTGCTTCTGTTGTGAACGCCAGACGCAATTGCGGGGGCTCATGAGGATCTGTGACTCTTGCACAGATCAGTAAAATCGAGTGGCATCTGAGAACACACGACTTTACGCGTTTCTTGTTGATTCTTCCCCTTCAGTTCTACTTCTGTGCTTTGGAGGCGAAAGAAGATATAGGTGGTTTGGGTGATAAAGGGTCGACGATGTTTGAGAGCTGCCCTTGGGGCTGGGGATGAGAGGAAATGACATGGAGAGTCATGGTTCCGTGACCAGCACTTTCAGAATTTTCATTCACATCATAACAGGATATATCCGCGAGTCAAAAGCACCTAAAGTCAGCAGGAAAAGAAAGTCATACATGTATTTATTATTTTATAAAACTTGAACAAGAACATTTCTTTTTATAAAAAAAAAACAACAACTAACAAACAAACAAGCAACGCAAAGACTTGTTGTTTCGTGAAAGAATGAGGCTGCCAGACTTAGACAAAGAAAGGAATTACATTTTTCACGTTTGACAGTCCCTTTTTGGTTTGGATTTTAGTTGATTATAACAAAATCTGACGCAGGTCCATTTTTCTTTACACCTGGAAGGTAATAACAGGGTTCTAGAGATTCGCCGGGCCCCTCCCCCCCCCCCCTCTCCTCACCCCGTCCAAAAAATCTTTAGAATGCTAAAACAAATTCCCTGTTTGGAAGTTTGTAGGCCGACCACCTCCTACCTCCGCTCCCTCGTCGTTTGATATTTCGGCCACCTGAGAAAGTAGTGAGGTCTCGCGTCGCAAGGTCTTTTGTGTCGGGTTGAAGGTCCCAAACAGAAAGTTGGACACCCCCCCCCCACCCTCCCCCGGGGCCCCGCCCCCCTCGAGGTAACTGATCCGCCTTTGTGATAATTCATTTCTGCAGAGATGTGTGTGTGTGTGTGTGTGTGTGTGTGTGTGTGTGTGTGTGTGTGTGTGTGTGTGTGTGAGAGAGAGAGAGAGAGAGAGAGAGAGAGAGAGAGAGAGAGAGAGAGAGAGAGAGAGAGAGAGAGAGAGATGATGATGAGACGTTTTTATTCAGGATAAAAAGTTTTAGGCATAGCAATGCCTATCTTCCAAACTGTCCTGCTACTCTACACATATAAAAATACATCAGACGATACATCAAAAGATATATGTAAGTAAAAAGACCCATCCCCCTCCCCCCCACCACCACTCAGAGGGGGAAAAGAATTTTAAAAATATATATATATATAATTATATACACAGGTATGAACCTGACATGTTAATGCAGACAGTCGAACTATTACATAATCTGTAGCAACAGTAGAAGAGTATTAGGTAATAGGAAACTTGTCACTAACTGTACTAACTATACGAATAGTAGCATAAGGGAGCCGAACATACTATTACTTCTGAAGTAAATATTTATGGAGGCGATCTTTGAAGACGCTAATCTTACAAATTGATTTCAGGTGTGGAGGTAACATATTCCACGCTTTAGCGCCTGAAAAAGACAGACTGGTTTTACAGATGTCTAATCTAATTTTTGGAAGGTGGATCAAACTATTTCTCGTGTTTTTCTCTAGAGAGAGAGAGAGAGAGAGAGAGAGAGAGAGAGAGAGAGAGAGAGAGAGAGAGAGAGAGAGAGACTGAGATAACCTTTGCTTTCCGGGTTCGATAATTTCGACATTTCAAATTTCAAAAGATGTGCCATGTCTCGTTGAGCGAACTGACGCAGTTTCTATATCTGACAAAAGAGTATAGCGAAGCCTCTATAATCTTTGGCTGACCACAGGTGCAGGTGATCGAAGTTATGACGAGAGTTTTGCGACCCTGACTGGACTCAGAGCGTCATCCTATTGACGTTCTGAGTCAGGGGTACGTAATTCTTGTCATAACTTTCTATCCCTCCCCCGGCTTTGGTCTGGTTGCATTGTCCTTCCTAATAACATGAAATTTTTTTTTTAAAGTTTAATTCGTGCCGCTCTGTAGAGCGTGTGTGCTGGTCTGTGATTTTGGATCTTACGTAAGGTCCAAAATCACAGACCAGCACTGACCCAGATTTAACAATACCACGATAAAGTGACATGCAATCACAGACTCATAAAACGTGACTTGTCGCGTACCCACCGCTCCGCTGTCTGCTTCCGATCACAGCCGAGAGAATCATCTAATCTTACCCCGTTATATGCAAACACATGGCGAATAGCACAGCCCCTATGTTGCGACGCCGCGCGGCCGCATGGTTCACGTCAGTTATAATACACATACGCACACAACAAACCCTTGGCGCGCTTCGCTTTTCGTCTCAGTCTATCGCGGCTGTCAAATTGCTGTAGTACACTGACTTTTAGTCAACTGTAGTAAACTGACTTTTAGTAAATTGTAGTAAACTGACTTTTAGTCAACTGTAGTAAACAGACTTTTGCTGAGTAAACTGTAGTAAATTGTAGTAAACTGACTTATAGTAAACTGTTGTAAACTGTGATAAACTGACTTTTACTGAGTAAACTGTAGTAAACCGCGGCTATAGTAAACTGCCTTTAGGTGAGTAAACTGTAGTAAACTGTAATAAACGGCTGTAGTAAACCGCGGCTGTACTAAACTGACTTTTAGTAAACTGTAGTAAACTGTACTAAACTGACTGTAACCGGGTTAGAGGATCAGGTGGAGAAATGAGGGAGGCAACGTCGAAGACAGGGGTCGCTGTGACATGTCTTTATTGCGGTGTAGAAACTGAAGAAACTGAAGAAACAGCGCCTACAAATAAAACAATGGCGCAACATTAGAAATCATAATAACTCCCATATATAACATCCAAAAAAATATCTAAAATCAACCATGGCATTATATCAAAAGTCTATCTATACCAAGCAATATCATCTTAAATGTCAAAGTAAACTAACGTGTCAATCTGCGATTCTGGACCGACAACTCTAGGTTGCCAAATGCAGAGTCACAGACCAGCACGAACAGTGGAGGGGGCAGAAAAGAGGAAGAGCATAGACATGTCATAAGCATGACAAAAGTTCATAAAAAATAATATAATTGCCTCTATTTGGCATTGCTGTCGGTTGGCTTCTAAAAGAATCTAAGTACTTATGTCCTTAAGTCAAAAAACCGCTTCCACAGGCCTAGGGCAAAATGAGTGGGAAACTGCTCCCCTTATCAACGATGTCAACAGTGTGTAAAGGGAAAATTTGTAAAGTACCTATTCCTCTCACTAAACGCTGAAGAATGTAAAGGGGTAACTTATTTAGAGCAGGGGCAGGTCCTGCCGATAAAAAACACAATTAAAAGGAAGAGGGGAGTGTGGGGGAGTGACTTCCAAATGTAAACAAGCCAACCGGAAGCAGACGCCAAGCAGAAACAAAATGGCTGCGCATACTAAATATAAGTGTGACGTCACGCTACCAGCGTCCCAGCCCATGTGGTACGCACTATTCGGCTAAAAGCTATGCATGTCAAGGTGAGGAAAATAGGAGGGACATGAAAGCCTACATGATCAATCCTACACAATCAAATTAACGCTATAGTATAATCATAAAAGCAACGTGAGGAGGATAGCAAGGAACATGATTGAAAGCCTAATCAAAACAATCTCTGTCAGACAAGGCAACATTTCAACATTTCCTACAACGATGCCAACATAATTTAGCATCACTGGAGCAAATGGTAATCAATCTCATTGTACAAGAAAACTCAAAGCTATCCAAAGGCAGAAGCATTAAATCAGAGTACACATTACCTTCATGCTGTTTTGCCCCAAAATAATTCTGTCACAAAATTCCGATCTCCATCGGAAGACAAATGCTACAGTACGAGAAGCGTCAAAACTAGAATGAGTGAAATCCACTATTGCAACAAAGTTACACAAAGTTCCAGCTGTCAAAATGGCTACAAAGTTGCCGTGAAGGCACTCTCAACAATTACATCTCCAGCAACTTACTCCTAACTCTAGGGCAAAACATGCATCAAGGCACCGATATAAATCAGGCATCAAAGTTCATCAATCAACAAAGTTCTAGACCAAAAATACAGAGCTACTTACAGAGCTAAGAGGGAGTCGACATTGTAGTTCTTCTTAGTTGTATCGTCATAGCGGCACGAGTGGTCTGTGGCAACCGGCTGAGTGGTACTGACCGCAAGCGCGCTACGGAAGGGGCTTTATATACGGCAGGCGCGGGCCGCAAAGAAAGCACCACTCGCGTGCTTCCAGAATTCGGTGCTGTTGGAGCGGAAATGCTAAAATTTGTGTTAGTTTGAGATTGGTTCTCTGACCATAGCTCCGATACTACTAAACCTAGAAACTTGCGGTTTGTTGCTAACGAAAGATCCGCAATTGTAGTTTCACTAGTATTGCACATTAATTCGATTAAAGATGGCTAGAATTAATTATGAATTTTTAAACGACTTTTCTTCGTCGACCTGGTCGGTGTAAAAGGTGCAAACTCCCAAAATAATATTTAACCCAAAATCGATTGGGCTAGAAATAGATTACAAAATGAAAGAGACTATCATGCTGGATCTTATGGATCTTGGTTTAAAACAATCGGTACAGGCATTGAGGAGATATTCAACTTAGAATGCCTCATTAGAAACACAAGCTATCATCGCCATTGTAGGCACCGGATGCTAGAACAAAAGCCACGAGGCGGCTGACGCAGTTGCGTCCCCTGAATAGACACTGAATACCTAGTGGTCTAGAAGTAAGCCGGAAGGGTTGGACTAACGCAGGCCTCAATGATAGCAATACCTTGCGAGACCTTACATTGAAGGAAAAAACCACTGAATAATAACACACACCACTTTTGCAAACAAGGTCGTGATGCAACCAACAAAATTACATCAGATGGGTTATGAGAGCCGGGTGTACCCGGTCACATCTCAGCCCACCGAAAAGTGCCAGCGTCCGCGCTGGCGAACAAAAAACAGAAACATCAGGCCGTACGAACCCGAGGTTAATGAACAACACAAAATCCTTTACCCTCCTATGTCAACATATTATGATAGACAAATGGCTACTTCCAAAAATAATACATCTCTTCCATTGCCTTGCATTGCAAGAATCTGACAGGATTATTGCAGTTAAGACATATTAAACCTGACCAGACAAAACCCAATGGAAGAGACAGAAAAAAAATGACCACAGGCAAACAGAGTCCATACTGGTGGGTTAACATCATCCATAATAATTCAGCTTGATATAAATTTGAACATAATCAGTCCGTGTCCACAGGTCCATTTCATGATTAGTCGGCTTCCACAGTTCATAGCTTAATTCTTGCTTCCACAGTTTATCATATGGAGATCAGGTCACTAACCAAACCAAAATTACATTCTTGAACTGAATATCAACCTCTAAGCTTCTCTACTATCTACTATAATGCACTACACAAATTATCATTTGTAACTGTACTACACACACTACATAGCATGGACAGTCCTAGGTAGTCCGGATGCTTTAATGAAAAATTTCGGCACAAATTGGAAATCGGTGAGTGGCAGTAGCACACTTACTCTTCAAGTTTATATGTCTATATATATATAAAATACACACCAAATCAGGGCACCCTAACTTGCTCTGGGCAACCATTCCCCAGTGTGATTTGTACCTAGGAATGGTGGCCGAAAGCAGGTTTCCGTGCACTAGCAGACCTGGTTCTAATACGAGTTTAGTGCCTCGGGGAGCAGACTTGGATACATGTGAAGGAAAATAACAAAACAGCACAAAATTATCATACATTAACTAAAACACAGACACATGATACACTTGACTAGATCAGGGCCAACTCCTCCATTACCACGGTTTCGTGGCACTAGCATAATACATAATCATCAGACAAAAAAATATATATAACTACACCTAACAAACTATGATGGCATCAAAGTTTGAAAATATCAATATCAAAATCATCAACACATAGGTACAACATAATAATTTAACACACTCACATCTTACCATTCCTCAACAGACAGACGTAAAACTAATACATAAGCTGAGCCAAACAGACAAACTTATCAGAGCCAAACGCAAACATCATACAATAATACACATCATGCAGTCAAATGCAACCTACCCATCATAACACAAAACACAAATACCTATAATACTTAATTTGGTCAGTCACCAGCACACAACACACAATTAAGCAACTAAACACATGGACACAGTTAATTCTAAATGACATCAAAGTGGTCATGGTACTCTTGCTACACAAGTCCGACTGTTATAGTCGATGTCAAGACAAAACTTAGAAACTGGTCATGGATGGCACAAATGCCGCATGCACAGTCATCATAAGGTTCATAAAGATCAAAGACAAAAACTGAAACACCAGCATTTGGTGATACAGCAACAGTTGCCATTGGGCTGGCAGTCCCGTAGTTGGCATCATGAAGGGAAATTGTTGAAACTGTCTGTGTCCATGCATCCTGGAGCTGTACATAGGGCAGTTGACACGACGGTGCCCTGGCTGGTGACACCCGAAACACTTCGGCAACTGGTTGTGACGGGGACCAGGTTGGTGCTGTGCACTCTGAAATCTTTCCTTAGTAAACTGGGATTGTTGCTGCAGCTGTGCCTGCAGCTCCTCAGCTCGGGCTGTGTCCACTGCCAGTTGTCGTCGCAGGGCCTCCACTTCGGCTGTCTCCTGGGATGCAGTGATGAGGTCTACGTGGAGGGTGTTGTCATCCTCCCGCATCCACCGCAACGCCTCTTCCTTGGCCTCCAGAAAGGTGGCTGCAGGTTTTGCAGCAAAGTATCGCCTCAAGTCCCTGCCTAATTCTGGCAGGTATAGGCCACTGGTGAACTTGTCGCGCAGAAGAAGATCATCTATGCTGTTTTCACGTAGTTTGTTTGCGCGCTGGGCCAGGGCGGAGAGAGCATGCGCATATTGATATATGCTTTCTCCCTCCCCCTGCATCCGTCCGTGAAACTGCCGGAGGACTGCAGCTCGGTCTCGCTTGTCGCCGAAGATACTCTGAACCAGAGTAAGGAGTGCCTCTGGGCTGTCACGGTCCGTATAAGGGCGGTCCAGCACCTCCCTCCTGGCACACCCATCCAACGAGTGTAGCACCCACTCGATGGCTGCACCTGGGGGCAGCTTGCAGTGTTGCAGTCTACGGCGCCCCTCCTCCACAAAGTTCTCGGCAGCGAAGCAGCCCTCCTCGCCGGTGAACCTTGGTAGTGTTTCTGGCTTGAAGCTGGCCACGATGACCGGCTGGAGCCTCTCCTCCTGCTGATCTGCCATGGTGATTTTGGCCTCTGCGCTGTTTCTTCAGTTTTTGTTCGACGTTCTCACTTCTTCAATCCTGTCGGCGACGCCACTTGTAACCGGGTTAAGGTTAGCTGATGATAACCAGGTCAAGAAATGAGGGAGGCAACAACGTCGAAGACAGGGGTCGCTGTGACATGTCTTTATTGCGGTGTAGAAACTGAAGAAACTGAAGAAACAGCGCAGAGCTAAGGGGGAGTCGACATTGTAGTTCTTCTTAGTTGTATCGTCGTAGCGGCGCAAGTGGTCTGTGGCAAATGGCTGAGTGGTACTGACCGCAAGCGCGCTACGGAAGGGGCTTTATATACAGCAGGCGCGGGTCGCAAAGAAAGCACCACTCGCATGCTCCCAGAATTTGGTGCTTTTGGAGCGGAAATGCTAAAATTTGTGTTAGTTTGAGATTGGTTCTCTGACCATAGCTCCGATACTACTAAACCTAGAAACTTGCGGTTTGTTGCTAACGAAAGATCCGCAATTGTAGTTTCACTAGTATTGCACATTAATTCGATTAAAGACGGCTAGAATTAATTATGAATTTTTAAACGACTTTTCTTCGTCGACCTGGTCGGTGTAAAAGGTGCAAACTCCCAAAATAATATTTAACCCAAAATCGATTGGGCTAGAAATAGATTACAAAATGAAAGAGACTATCATGCTGGATCTTATGGATCTTGGTTTAAAACAATCGGTACAGGCATTGAGGAGATATTCAACTTAGAATGCCTCATTAGAAACACAAGCTATCATCGCCATTGTAGGCACCGGATGCTAGAACAAAAGCCACGAGGCGGCTGACGCAGTTGCGTCCCCTGAATAGACACTGAATACCTAGTGGTCTAGAAGTAAGCCGGAAGGGTTGGACTAACGCAGGCCTCAATGATAGCAATACCTTGCGAGACCTTACATTGAAGGAAAAAAACACTGAATAATAACACACACCACTTTTGCAAACAAGGTCGTGATGCAACCAACAAAATTACATCAGATGGGTTATGAGAGCCGGGTGTACCCGGTCACATGACTTTTAGTAAACTGTAGTGACTTTTACGGAGAAAACTGTAGTAAACTGACTTTTAGTAAACTGTAGTAAACTGTAACTAAACTAACTTTTAGTAAACTGTAGTAAACTGACTTTTACTGAGAAAACTGTAGTAAACTGACTTTAGTAAACTGTAGTAAACTGTACTAAACTGACTTTTAGTAAACTGTAGTAAACTGACTTTAGTAAACTATAGTAAACTGTACTAAACTGGCGTTTAGTAAACTGTAGTAAACCGACTTTTACTGAGTAAACTGTAGTAAACTGACTTTTCGAAGATCAGTGAAATGAGAAATAGTACGGAAGGTACTGCTATGATTTTCTGATTCTGAGCCATGCGTGCTGGTCTGTGAATTTGGTTCCTCCGGCTCTGTCGGGTCGAGCTGGATGGTCCAAATTCACACACCAGAACACGCATTCAGACGCATCAATTTCATTTTTTTCAAGTCGCGATTTCCATTAAGTTTTTTTTTTTAAACTGACGTCAGTGAAGAAATTGATAGGATTCAAATAATGAACATTTCCCTTGGTCTGTGATTTTGGACCACACGTCGCTGATCTGTGAATTTGAACCTTACGTCAATCAGACGTAAGGTACAAAATCACAGACCAGCAAACAAAGTCGCATCAGATGATAATTATGGCGTTTCGGCCGTGTAATTTTTACGTAGTCATGAATGAAACTGAAGAGCTTTCTCCTTTAAATGCTCAGAAAGCATGGATTTTCAAACATTTCGTGGATTCATCCAGCAGACTGCATCTGCAAGAGGCATATATTTTCATGAGCCCCTGCAAGCAGGGGCTCATGAAAATATATGTCTCTTGCTCGCAAAGAGTTGTATCATTTACATCCACAGTTTGGGGTACTTTATGCGCGGTGAGGGCGCACGCCGGCACAGCGATTCAGGCGACCCGGCGAATCGGCTTCTGCCCCTTACCGTCAAGGGGCACAGCTACTGTCTTTGATCTGAATCTGACTGAGCTGGAAGATACTTCCACGTGAAGTGAATGTCTGTATATAATTAATGTTTCAAAACTGACTAAAAGAAACAACCAAACAAGTAGGAAACAGCGCTGTCAGGGGAGAGAATTGTGCATTGTCAACCAATGATCACACCCTGATCTAACTTTGGTCAAAGCAACACACACACACACAAAAAAAAAACAAACAAAAAAAAAAAGATAGGAAAGAAGAGTGCACTAAGTAAGTGACTGGAAGAAATGTTTCAAAACTGAATGAAGAGCAAAGCGAAATCAGCCGATGATATGGGAAACGTTTGCATGACAACAGCTGATGTAATACTGTACCAGTCACGTCATATGTCAGTGTAGATTGTTCCAGAAAGTGTCAGTATACTTTTCAGTGTGTGCTTGTAAGCGATTCGGTGCTTGAGTAAGTCAACTTCTGCCACATCAGTGTCGATTTTTATGCAGAGAAAAAATCTGCTCTGTAAAACTTGAAAGTTCGCGCACTCAGACATTAGTGCATACAATGTGTTGATGCTAAGGCAGACTTTCGAGGAATTTGATGTCATTGTTGGAATGGTGGAAGTGCCTGAAAAAGCAAGTGACTCAGATTATAAAGTGCACATTTGGAGGCGTGAGGGTTTTGCAGCATCAGTGAAACATGGCACAGGTATGTATTATGTCTTTTCGCTCGTTTGTGCTGGTTAAGCCCTTCAATGTCGAGACTAAAAGGCCCGAGCACAATAATCTATCTGCAAGAGACATAGATCCTCGTGAGCCCCCGCGACTGCGGGGGCTCATGAGGATCTATGCCTCTTGCTGAGACCACTTTGTGTCTATGTTCTTTGGACAGTTGTGGCTTTTGGTCGTTCGGGGAACGCAGATTTCAGAAACAAAATGTACGTACAGTGACAGGGAAGGGGTTAATGGTTCTGTGTGTATTTTTTTTCTTCTTTTTTTCTTCGAATGTATGGTATGTTGTGAGCAGCAACGGTATGTTTTTGACTAAACGATCATTCCGTACATCAGAACGGATAGAACTACTACTACTACTACTACTACTACTACTAATAATAATAATAATAATAATTAATTATTATTATTATTATTATTATTATTATTATTATTATTATATTATTATTATTATAGCAGTACTAACTACTACTACTACTACTACCACCACTAATCTAATGTGCGCCTTTTGAAGCAAACACACTGCCTTCGTCGAAACACGTGCAATTTTGACTTCTTCCGATTTTCGAACAACGTCTTTTGACATATTTACCTTTAATGAATGAAGTGTCATAATCATCATCATCGTCATCTCTCTGCCGACTACCTGTGTCCGCCCTCTTCATATAGAATATCTCATGACGTTTTGGATAGCGTTTGCGAGTTATTCTACATTAGAACTTTGACATTTTTTTGCTCGTGGCAAGGCAGATTGACGACACCTTTTTTTGCTGCTCAACTTCGGTATCTTCTTTCATTCAATTACCTTCCCCCAAGTGTCAATTTATACAGGAAACGAAAGCAATTTTCCTGCCACAGTTCACTCCCTTTTCCCAGTCAGACCCTCGAGTAGCTCCTCTCCGGGGTGCGGTCTGCAATTGAAAAGGATATAGAGTCGCACGCACACACCATCAAAGACTCACGACTGAGATTCTGTTCGTTTTTTTCTGGCAGAAACAAGCCCCATTTGTATACTAGGACTGAGGAGTCGTTTTGGGTTAACTCTACAGCTGTTTGTGTGCTGGTCTGTGATTTTGGACCTTACGGCCATTGGCCGTAAGGTCCAAAATCACAGAGAAGCGCACACTTTTCAATTTTTTTTTTTTTTTTTTTTTTATATTTTATTTTGACGTTAGAGTTTGACAGAAGTTTGACTGGTTGTTTGCCAACCACGTGACCGGTATGTAATTAGCAAACTGGCGTGTGACAATTTCTTTGTCACCCAGTCACATACTGCCCCCAATATTGCAGATTCAAGCCGGACACAGATTGAATTTTAAGAGACTGCAAAGACTACAAATTGACGGGTGAACTAATTTGAATGTCAGTGAAAAAGCGAAGGGTCAGGGGAAAATTCTGTATGACGTGCTTTGATTTGTCGTCTGCTACATGCACTTTATTGCACGTGCGACGTGCATTTGCGGGGGCTCATGAGGATCTATGCTTCCAAGTGACACCACTTTGAATCTCTGTTCCTGGGAAAGCTATGACACCTTGGTGTTGAATTACTAAGAACGCAGAACCACAATCTGCGTCCTAGTCAGCTGGCACTGAACCGACTAACCCTCAACTGAGTTGGGCAGGTTGCAGTGGCTTCAGCTAGTGACTTCTTCAATTGTTAAAGTTAAAATTACAGTTTTGGGTTGATGTTTTGACGTTTTAAAACGTTACAAAATTGCTTGTTCGCTAATGTGACAGACAGTGTAGCAGAACCTTGACATGTCAACGCAAGTTCCGGATAGCGGGCCCCTCATTTTAGAGGTAGACGGATAGTGCGGCATTGTCGGCTGACATTGAATTCTGGCGTATCAATATTGCTGAGTTTGTGTTTGACTTACTGAAGTTACTCACGGGGTGATAGTGGATCCAACAAACGTAGGGTTAATTGAAAAAGGAGATCAGGTTAAAATGAGTTTGCATATACAATGATATATAATAGGATCCTAACCATCCGCAAAATGCATAGATCCTCACGGGTCCCCGCTGTCCGCGGGGGCCCGTGAGGATCTATGCAGCTTGCTAAGGAAAACAACTTACGGGCAATCGCTGAGGCAAGCAAGCAAACAACAAAGAGCAGCCAAACGTGGCTGATGTTTGTTTGTCTGAACGCTTTTCAGCTCTCTCTCTCTCTCTCTCTCTCTCTGTGCAAAAAAAGAAGAGAAAGTTGCTCAGTTTCTCACAGGCTGGCATAGGTAACCGAATCCCCCAACAAACCGCCCCCGCACCTTCCAACACCCTATCAGTTATCAGCCTGACGCCTAGTGCCCGGAGAGGACCCCACAAACCCAGCTCTGATTGGCTGAGTTGAAGCCAGATGACAGGCAGTTTGGTGCTAAAAAAAACAAGAACCCCCTTCTGGAAGAAACACAGATCTTCATAAAGCCTTGCATTTGGCGAAATGAGGATCTAGTTCTCCTTGCAGAGGGGCGTCGTTCACAGGATTTTAAAAAGTATTGGCTACTCCGTTTAGTATAAAGTTAAGACCTAGAATCATCACAGATGACTCGAAGCATCAGAAATAAATAAGTGTTATGTAAAGGAGTCTGAAATATTTTCTGACATTAATACGCACAGGTTGCCTCCCTCGATCCGATACGCATGAATGCGTAGCGTATTGAGGAAGCTAACCAGTGTTCTGACGTTGCTATGATTAAGTTTTAACCGCCCATTCACGGCCAGTGGACGCAGATTGTGTTTTTGAAATCATTGCGAATTTAACGTCAGAAACGCTCCGATTCGTTCAATGAACATGGATACAAAGTGGTTTCCACAAGAGGCATAGATCCTCATGAGCCCACGCAATTGCGTGGGCTCATGAGGATCTATGCCTATTGCAGTTTAGTGTGCAGTTTTTTTCTCGCCGGCAATACAGCCTCAGGTTGGGTAGGTTGCCGCAAGGTTCGGCTAGCGACTTTTCCCGGCCACGTGGTGGTGGTTAGCACGTCGCTGCAAATAGCTTTTATTGGAAGCAGTTTGCAGGAAGGAACATATTTATGTATTCAAAAACAGTGCGCTTTGTCAATAAGCACGCAGCGCCTGCCTAGCGCCCCGAACCATGCCTCTTGCCGTGTGGTTTGGCAATCAACACCACGTGTACTGGAGACAGTCTGTCTGGGCGAAATCTGGAGAACACGTTTCGGGAGGGGGGGAAGGGGCCGGGAATGGGTCTCAGCTTTTCCAGACCCTGCTCTGTTCGCTACCCTTGACGTCTTGTCTTTCAGTGGAGTTGGAACACCCCCGGTTACGCCCTCTTTGCGCGAGAAACACAGGTGCAAAATGGCTTAAGCAAGAGGAACAGAAACTTATGAGCCACCGTACGAGATTCTACGTGAGAAACACGGATGCGAATCCAGATCGAAAAGCGTGTAAAATGTACAGAAGAGCCGCACAACGTAGAAAGAAACACGCTAAGAAAGGCTGGTTCTTCAGCCTTGACGCACTACAGCAGGAGCCGAAGGGTCGACCATGATAATTCAAGGTTAGTGCCAGATTAGCAATTGGCGCCTGTCGGCGCCAAGCTAATCTGGCACTGCCCTTGAATTATCATGTTCGATCCATCTCCTGCAACTGGTGCATAGTCATTAGATGACGCCTCCAATATTTGGGAAATACGGCCGTCGGGCTGAATGAGTTAATAATTCGGGTAAAACCCCTCTTTTTCAAAACACAGACAAACTAATTAGTATAGAATCAGTATACAAATCAGTCGCTACTTATCTCGTGAGTGAGGAGAAGCAAACGGGTGAAAATGGCTTGAGAGACTGAAAAGCAAAAAGCACCTTGACTCCAGCATTTGCGGGCGCCATGAAGTTCTGTGCTCTTTTTAATCTGAATTGGTGTTCGGGTATGAGCACCTTCGTTCCCAGTTCTCTTTTACAGACACAGGTGCCAGTGACTTGAGGGAGAGGTATAGAACCTCATCGGCTCCCTGAATTACTGGAGCCCATGAAGTCCTGTGCTTCTTGCTTGGCTGTTGGTGTTCGATTTTGAGTGTCTTCGTCCCCAGGTTTTGTTTAAACACATGAAAATGAATCCAATAAGTGGCATAGTACCTCGTGATCCCCCGCATATGCGTGGATCACGAGGTTCTATGCTTCTTGCGGGATAACTGTATACATGTGCAGTATAATAATGTCTTGGTTCGTTTCCTTCCGTGGCCTCTTGTGTCTCCATGTCCCAAGTCGTCACAGGGAAATAGATACAAAGTGGTTTCAGCCAGCGGCGTAGATCCTCCAGTCATCATGAGCCCCCGCAACTGGTGGCGCTCATGAGGATCTATACCTCTTGCGGCTGTGCGGATACTGCCGTTTGCCTTTGGGGGGATTCCGCGCATGCGTAGCCATCCTGTCACAGAATTTCATAAACTGGCATACGGAAATGCATGTAAGACTAAAGTTGACACACTGAATTCAAAACACGGGAAGAAGACTTTCTCCTTGTATGTTTTCATGTGAATGAATGACAGTTTCCAAAATGAGAAGCGAATCAGTCAGCACAAAACTGCATTCATACATGTTTACATCTTTCATGTCAACTCAGCGTATCCTTGTGTATGGCATTCCACCAAGAACACGGCAAACGGAAATATCATTCTGTCTAGATCCTTTTTGCACAGTGATTCAAGATCATGCATGAACAAGAAAGACTCTGAGTTTATCGTGGAGACTTGTCTACAGGGTGTCTAAAAGATAGACTCACTGTTTACGAGTTAGTAGCAATCTTAAGTAGCAAGCTGTGCAAATTGTGTACTTGTTTGCAAGTAGGCCCGACTGCCTTTTGCGCATTGGGACGTCAATTTGAAAAAAGGCTTTAATCCCGAAATATACTAGTATATTTAACTCATTCAGCCCGACGCACGTATTTCCCAAATTTTGGAGGCGTCATTTAACGACTATACACCTGTTGCAGGAGATGGATCGACCATGATAATTCAAGGGTAGTGCCAGATTAGTTTGGCACCGACAGGCGCCAATGTCGGCGCCAAGCTAATCTGGCATTACCCTTGAATTATCATGGTCGATCCATCTCCTGCTGTAGTGCGTCAGGGCTGAATGGGTTAGTAGTGTTGTAACTGTTCTTTCTAAGCGTGTTTCTTTCTTCTTTTGCATGTTCTCTGCATTTCACACGCTTGGCAGTCACCTTTTATTGTCTGGATTTCACAGCGCGGACATATGATTATACTGTTCAATATGTTTTTTTTTCTGGCTTTGGTAAGAATGCGTTCTGTTTCGCAACACGACTTTGCATTGCTGAACAAGCATGAGGATATATTAATCTTTCCATGCGGCCGCCGCTCAGTGGGATGACAGGCAAGACAAATGTTCGGTGTGTCGTGCTGCTCTGTGATTTTACGGCCATGAGCCGTAAGGTCCAAAATTACAGACCAGAACACAGACATTTTTTCTCTCAAGATTTGATATATGCTGAATGCTGCACGAATCAAAGACAAATCTGCCGCAACTGGCTGTCAGCAAAATGATTTACCATCGCCAGACACAAACACTTGAACACTGGTTGTCTCCATTGTTTCGCTGCCTCTGATAAGCGGCAGCGAATCTAGTGAGGCAACCAGCGTGCAACACACCGTGACTAGTCTGACAGCGAAATCGCTGCAGCTAGACAAGGAACACAATTTCTCGTGTTTTACTCCTAATCTTATAGAAGCATCTTAGGTTAAACTTACGCCTATAGCTTAGCTGGATCATGTACACCTGCAATCGTCAAACGGCACAAAATCTTTAGGTGTCAGGTTACGATTGTGACAGGGTTATGCAACAATCCACCTCGGTTCAAGCGTCTCAACTGTTTTTCTTCTTTTTGTTTTAAGCCCCCCCCCCCCCCTGCCATTTACACACACACACACACACACACACACACACACACACACACACACACACACACAACACAACACACACACACACACACACACACACAAACACACAAACACACACACACACACACACCCTGTTAAAAATTATCGCGGCAAAATTCTGTAATTAATTTTCTACTTTGAAGGGCTCTCCGTTTGCGAACTCCTCACGTCTGATAGAGGCACTGCTCTTCATCGTCTTTTCCCGAAACGAATTACACGAAGGGGCTTATTAGATTCACACAGGTTGTTTTCCTTTGATCAGCTCTACATAGAACAGAAGAAAAGTGCGCGTGCACAGTGCATGTGAAACAGTGCAAGTTCTATTGCAACCTAGACTTTCTTTGAGATTTTATATCATTTCCACATCCGTTGTCCTTGGCTCGAGGCGATGGTGAGTTGAAGTGCATTCACCTGTGATTGGGACAGAGTGCAGGCACTGTACAGTGGCGCCAGCTATCGGGACAGACCTGTCTGCTCAAGATGAACCCGGTGGTTGCAGGAGCTTCTCCTGCACTAGGCGCGTGCCTATGACTTCCTTTGTCAAAGTTAACATGAAGTAGTTTGGATCCGTCGATAAGAGTCATGGATCTTCGGCGTTAGCCCCCTGCAACTGCTGGTTCATTTACATCTGTCATCCTTAGACGCACAAGGACTTCCTTTTTCAAAGTTAACGTGATACAGATTAAACCTCCAAGGGGCATAGATCTTTATGAGCCTCGCATCTCTGGGGCTCGTGAAGATCTATGCCTCTTTCAGATGGAACTGCTTTTGCCTTCCTGAACCTCCCGCCACGGTCCGGGCTGGGTGGCAAAGGGAGATAAGCCATGTGAGGCCATGTGGTTTGTGTCCCCTGGCCTCTTTCTCCACATGCCCATCCTGTCGAATAAACGCTAAGTGGCCGCTGCGATCTACCAGGAGGGGACCCACCCTGAAACAGGCTTAGGCTGAAACTCCCTAGGCTTCCACGGTCCGTGTGCGGAACATAGTTCTGCATTGAATCCACAGGCAGTGATTCATAAGATGATGTATAACAGCACTCTAACCACCTGGAAGATTCATAGATCCTTATGGGCCCCCGTTGGAAGCAAAGGGCCCATGAGGATCTATGCATCTTGCTAAACTTTATTGAAAGGATTTGTTCTCCCTAAACTAAGGTCATCTGATTGAAGTTCAATCAGTCAGTCAATCAATGAACTTTATTGTTCCAAATACATGTTGCCACGTAAAGTGAAAATGTGTCTGTTTAATTTTTAGATCTATAATTGCATTTGCCGTTTTGTCTTCGATGGCCATCTGTGTTGGCATGTCATTTTGGACCTTCCCAACATCACCGAACTGCGCACAGAATCATTTATTATCGTTGTCACTACTAACGAAAATGATATCAAGGAAACGGACCATCATACAGTGTTAATTTATGATCTAAGTTTCTCAATCATGATGCGCCCAAAAATAGAAAAATAAAAAATAAATAAAAACCCTGCATTATCAGTTCTACCGACAAAACCGACCAGGTCCCGCAGATGTCCGAACGCACCCAGATAGGACTGCTGGTTGCTAGCAAGAGGTACATGTATAGATCTATCGTTTCTAGTGAATTCCTGCAGTCTTCCGGGGTGCATTAGGATCTACTCCTTTTGCAGATCTGAAGGGTTTGACAGCAGATTGTGAAACACCACAGCCACTCTCTGTCTGCATTCCCCGGGCGACTGGACGTTTTCCGGGATTTGGAAATCCAGGGGAGTTTACTGGAACTGGCGCCGCGATGTCGCAGTGATGCGCCCGACACTTGTTTCGTCATGGTTACGCCCCCTGTCTTCTGCACAAGATTAGATCTACATAACATGGCCTCCTCTTCACCTGTCTAGTTCTTCTATCTGCGGGTCGAAAGACGCGGTTGTGTAGGAGGCGAAGATTTACACTGTACAGATGCAGCCCCTCAGGCAAGCCAAGCCATCTGCAAGAGGCTTAGCTTAACATGAGCCCCTGCATGCGCAGGGGCTCATGAGAATATATGCCTCTTGCTGGGATGGAAGGGATACTCAAACCTACCTAACTGTTCGTCAGACAGATATTTTGAAGCATACTGTGACTGAGTCCAAATTAACTTCATATGCTGAACAGACCTCATGACGGCCTTGCATACCGGACTAAACTTAGGCCTGCAAAACACGCAAATCATGATCCTCATAAACTGTGGCCCAGTGTGACTAGGTGCTGATGAAAGTCCTGTTTGTCCTATGTTCTGCGTATAGAAAAAAATAACACTTTCGAAACGCGCCGCGTATCCGGATGCGACACGTCTTGAAGGGGTTAAGTAAGTACGTAAGTCAGCGAGTAAGTGAGTAAATGAGAATCATTGAGTCAGGAATCGAGGGGTGGGGTGGGTGTGGGTGGTGAGTTAATGTATTGGGGTGAATGCCGGAGTGAGTGAGTGAGTGAAGACTTCTTTTTTTTTTTTAAAGGGCTGCGTGTGTGTGTTGAGGGGAAGGGCGTGTGGGAGGGGGGACGAACAAGTTTTGGTATGGCTCACCATGAAGCGATTTGCCTGGACACACATTGGTTTTCTCCCTCGATTCGCTGTAGCAAATCGAGGGAGACAATCAGTGGTGCGTGGGCATCCTTTTTCTTCAGGCAAGTAAACCACTTTACCTGTGGGAAGGAAACGTGAAATGACCAGTGTCCGCTCTCCTGTGTTTCATTTTGAGCTATTGTTGTCCGTGCGCGGCCATGACTTGTTTCGTATATTATTATGGTGTGCTATGTAGTATGTTGTAATTTCGGACCTTGTGAACCAACTTAGAACCAACCGAACAACAAATCGAAGCTGTAAGTTCCGATATTACAGACCTGTAAACATGTACGGATTTGACAACACCCAGGGGAGGATCAGTTATCTGGAACGGGGGTGCGGGTGGGGAGGGGGGCAGCATGTGTGCCGAGAACCCCTTTCTCACCACTCGCCAAAATATGGAAAATGGGAGGGGGTAGGGTTTCTAAGGACATCTTGCACCTACGACAAATCGGGTGGCGGGGGAGGGAGCGGGGAGGGCGGTGTCAAACTCCAAAAAAAGGACTTTGATCTAGCTTTTTATTGTATTTTTGGCAGGGGGGATCCCCTGGAACCCCCTTCCCCCTAAATCCGCCCCTGAATACAAAACATTGTTTTTGGTTTTGGTGCTACATACAAAGTATACAATGATTCTACATTGCATTTGCGAACCACACTTACTGAACTTTGACTTACGACGAATTCTTATTACAGAGTTTTGGCCTTCGTAGCTAAGGTCTGCTTTGTTTCTGATGTCTCTGTGTCAGCAAAGACAAGAACCACATAGCCTAGGATCCGGTCAGCTGGAAAATTGTAAAGCGATGGTCCCTCTGGTGTTAATTCTCTCTGCAAGAGGCATAGATTCTCGTTAGCCCCTGCAGCCACAGGGGCGCATGAGAATCTATGCCTCTTGCTGTAAGGGATCAGTCATGTTTACTTCTATGTCGACTCAGGCAGAGGATGCCATGGGGGGTTAATGCTGTGACTGAATATCCGCCAGACCAGGAATTACATGAAGCGAAAGACGCCTGTTCTTCTTCAGACTCCGGCCCGCCCTTTATCCATCCACAATTGATCCCACATGAAAGTTTGTAATCCACGAAACGAAAGATGCTGTAGTAGTAGGTTTTTCTTGTTTTAACTCATTCTGCCCGCGACACACCACAGCAAGATATGGCTCGACCATGATAGTTCAAGGGTGGTGGCAGAATTGCCTGGCGCCTATAGGCGTCAGGTTATTCTGCCACCACCCTTGAACTATCCTCGCGCTGGGACCATATGGCGTTGAGGCGCGTCCCCTGGGTGGTGGATAGGGGGTCCCTCGTGAGAGGGGTGCACCGAATGAAATAAGGTGCCGTGAACCAACATGGTCTAAGGGAAGGTGACCCCGACAGAAAACCCCTGGTCCTCCTAGTAAGGGGGTTGGGCGTGGGGGTAGCTTCCCCACCCTGCAAAAAAGGAAATCGCTACAAAAACGCCGACGAAAAGACTAACAGTAATTCCATTCCTGGAGGAGGAAGGTTCTTCTACCAGAAGACTTATGACGTCCTGTGGTGAAAGCCGGAAGTCTTCGGAAGCCACAGGACCGAGCCGCCTCTCTCTATCCAGGGATACAACCATGGGCACATGGAACGTCAAGACCATGTACCAGAGCGGCAAGGCCGCCCAGATAGCAGCGGAAATGCAAAAGTACAACCTTTCCCTGCTAGGTATCAGTGAAGCCAGATGGACGCAGTCTGGCCAGAAAAGGCTGTTAAGTGGGGAGATGATTATGTATTCAGGTCATGAAGAGGAGAATGCCCCCCATACAGAAGGTGTAGCATTCATGCTGTCGCCAGTGGCACAGAGCGCGCTGATGGGCTGGGAACCTCTTGGACCAAGAATTATCACAGCAGCCTTTAGAACCAAGAAAAAGCTCAAGCTGAACGTCATCCAGTGTTATGCGCCCACTAATGACAGTGACGAGGAAGAGAAACAAGAGTTCTACGACCGACTCCAGAGTGCCTTGGACAAATGTGCGGAGCGAGACATCACCATCGTCATGGGCGATTTTAATGCCAAAATAGGGGAGGACAACACCGGATACGAAGAGGTGATGGGGAGACAGGGACTAGGCTCGGAGATGAGTGAGAACGGGGAGAGGTTTGTAGACTTTTGTGCTCTAAACCGACTTGTCATTGGAGGCAGCATCTTCCCACACAGAAGAATACACAAAGCAACTTGGGTCTCACCTGACCATACAACAGAGAACCAAATAGACCATATCTGCATTAGCAAGAAATTTAGAAGATCCCTTCAAGATGTTCGAGTGAGGAGGGGAGCAGATGTCGCCTCCGACCACCATCTGCTTACTTTAAGAATGAAGCTCAAGCTAAAGAAAAGCCGCACAGAGACAACAAGAAGACAGCGCTATAATGTAGGCCTCCTGAGAGAAACTGGAGTTAGAGAAGAGTTTAAACTGGTGCTGTCCAACCGGTTTCAAGCGCTGCAGGAGCTAGTAAATGAAGAGGAGGCGGTCACCACAGAGCAGCAGTGGAAGGCAATTAGAGAGGCGCTGAACTCAACCTGCAAAGACACTGTAGGGTTCAGGAAACACCATCACAAGGACTGGCTGTCGGCACAGACCTTGAAGAAGATAGAAGTGAGGAAGCAGAAGAAAGCAGCTGTCAACAACAGTCGCACAAGAGCAGCCAAAGTAAGGGCACAGGGGGAATACTCGGAAGCCAACCGCGAGGTGAAGAGTAGTATCAGGGCAGACAAGAGGACCTACACAGACAGCCTGGCAGCAGAGGCAGAAAAGGCAGCAGGCAGCGGCAACATGAAACAGCTCTACGACATTACCAGAAGATTGTCAGGCAAGTATGGCCATACAGAAAGACCAGTAAAAGACAAAGAAGGCAAGCCTATTGCAGACAGAGCAGACCAACTCGACAGATGGGCCGAGTATTTTGAAGAGTTACTGAACAAACCCAGCCCACCCGACCCCACAGACATCCAGCCGGCAGAGACCGACCTACCCATCAGCTGTGACAGACCCAGCCGGGAAGAGATCAGAAGAGCAGTGGCATTCTTGAAGAACGGCAAAGCAGCAGGCCCAGATGGCATCCCAGCGGAGTCTCTGAAAGCAGACCTAGAGACAACAGTGGAGATGCTGTACCCACTGTTTGGAAAGATCTGGGAAGAGGAGGTGATGCCGGCTGACTGGAAGGAGGGGTACCTAATCAAGCTTCCCAAGAAAGGCGACCTCAGCAAGTGTTCCAACTACAGAGGAATCACCTTGCTGTCAGTACCAGGAAAGGTCTTCAACAGGATCATCCTGGAGAGAATGAAGAGCTCCGTTGACCCCCAGCTGAGAGACCAGCAAGCAGGATTCAGGAAGAACCGATCATGTACAGACCAGATCGCCACTCTCCGCATCATCGTGGAACAGTCTCTGGAGTGGAGCTCCCCGCTGTACGTCAACTTTGTGGATTATGAGAAAGCATTTGACAGTGTGGACCGAGAGACTCTGTGGAAACTCCTACGACACTACGGTGTACCCACAAAGCTCGTCCGCCTGATCAAGAGCAGCTATGATGGCATGACATGTCGCGTGATCCACGAAGGGCAGTTCACCAGGGAGCTCCAGGTCAGAACTGGTGTCAGGCAGGGGTGTCTGCTGTCTCCGTTCCTCTTCCACCCCACCCGGGTCTGCCCTGGGGGACTTGGGTGGGGTTAGGTATTTTTTAGTTCCCAGGGTCACCCTGGTCAGCCCCACAGGGTGGGTTTTTCTCTCTATTCTGGGGCATGTGTTTCTGTCTACCCTTTGTCCATTCACCTGTATTTGCCTTTTTAAAACTCTCCCTACTGTCTGCACTGCCTGTAGCTCTTGATATTGGATGTGTGTTGCTAAATGGTCTTAGCTTTATTTAGGCCCCATGTGTTAGGTTTATTTAATGTATTTGACCGGCTGGCGACATACATTCAATTTTTTTTTTTTTTTTTTTTTTTTTTTTTTTTTTTTTTCACAAGCAGTGCAGGCACGTCCTGAGAAAGCCTTGTTGCTGTCGGGACGTTAAGCAATGTACAATCCGTTCCTCTTCCTACTGGCCATAGACTGGGCCATGAAGATGACCACAGAGCACAGACGAAGTGGAATACAGTGGACACTGTGGACACAGCTTGACGACCTCGATTTTGCAGACGACTTGGCATTACTGTCCCACACTCATCAACAAATGCAGGACAAGACCACGAGGCTTGCTGACATTTCGTCCCAAGTGGGCCTCTCCGTTCACAAACAGAAAACAAAGACAATGAGGCTGAACGCAACCAGGGAAGAACCAGTCTTGCTTGCTGGCACCCCGTTGGAGGAGGTGGAGTCCTTCACCTATCTCGGGAGCATCATAGACAAAAAAGGCGGCACTGATACAGATGTCAGAGCACGAATCGGTAAAGCCAGAGCAGCCTTTCTCCAGTTGAAAAAAGTGTGGAGCTCCAGAGAGCTGTCACAACACACCAAAGTCCGGATTTTCAACTCCAATGTAAAAGCAGTTCTCTTATATGGAGCAGAGACTTGGAGATTGACAAAAACCACAGTCAACAGAGTACAGACCTTCATGAACAGTTGCCTTAGAAGAATTTTGAAAATCCACTGGCCAGAGAAGATCAGCAACGTCAGACTCTGGGAGAGAACAGAGCAGATAACAGCAGAGAATGAAATTGGGCGAAGAAGATGGGGATGGATCGGTCACAGTCTGAGAAAGCCAGCTTCCAGTATCACTAGGCAGGCATTGTCATGGAACCCCCAGGGAAAGAGGAAAAGAGGTAGGCCGAGAAACTCCTGGCGTCGAGACCTCCAAGCAGACATCAAGAGACTGGGAACCACCTGGAGTAGAATCGAAGGAGAAGCACAGGACAGGAGTTGCTGGAGGTCTCTCGTCGACGGCCTATACCCGGGTAGGGGTGACAGGCGTAAGTAAGTAAAGTACCCTTGAACTATCATGGTCGATCTGTCTCCTGAATTGTAATGCAGTCCTCAGAGGCTAACTCTAAAATGTGGGTATTTCGTATCTCGTATCAATGAGTTAAATAGATTTTGTTTACCAGTACATTGCAAAATAGATATCTTTCTCCAGAATAAATCAAATCAGAAGATTGTGAGATGAACTGGATAGGTTGTTGTTGCTGTTTGTTTAAAAAAAAGAACACGACTATATACTAAAGAAGGTAAATGCATTGATGCATGGTTCGTTGCTAGTGTACGTCACACAGATGAATACTCTTGCCGGATATCTCGTGAAATATAGAGTATAGTGTCCGGCACAGGGTCAGCCAGCGCAATGTTCGGCAAATATTTCAACTTGCATATTAATTATCTGACCAAAATTTCATTCATCCACCACTCCGTCCGCCCGTCCATCCATCCATGCGGCGTCCGTCAATCCACCCATCCAGTGCCGTCCATCCATCCATTCATCCATTCATTACTCACTGAAAAAAGTCAGTTAACTTTGCAGGCTTATCGTGGCACTGTTCACGACGCAACTTCGATACGTCAGAATGTGACGTCACACGCAGAGCTCACGCTGCTTGTGGCGTCAGATCAGTGATCTGTCAGATCTGTCTTCGCCAGAAACAGTGCACATTAACACATTCGGGACGTGTCGCGTCCGGATTCGTGGCTTTATGCCGCGAATCCGACTGCGGCACGTCTCGAAAGAGTTAACACCCTGCATATTTAGTAACAGCTAGTGAACGCACACCGCGTTTTTCAAGTCAATGAAAATTCAATATCAAAGATGCCGGACGTCAAAAAAGCATGGATGCAAACTGGTCTCAGCAAGAGGCATAGATCCTCGTGAGCCCCCGCAACTGCGGGGGCTCACGAGGATCTATACCTTTTGCCGTTGGGTGGTGTTTAATTTTGTTCTTATCAGTAATGGGGTTAATTAAACTCGCGTCATTCAGATGGTAATTCCAGCCATTGCACATTATGTACTTTTTAAGTCCCTTTTATTTATAGAAGGGACTTTTTAGGACGGTTCGCGCTGGGGCGAATTTAATAGCATGCCCATGATGTCAAAGGCGGGCAGGCTAAACCTCTAACAATTAAAGTAACAAGATAAAACTTACGTCATGTCTAGTTACGCTAACCTCGCTGCTGAACGTACATTTGGCGCGAAGCACCGTATGTGCGTATGTATGTGCATATGTATGTGTGCTGTTGTTGTCTGCGCAATCCTGGACAGTATTTCTGGTTTTTATCCATCATCTGTCACAATGGCTCCTAAGTAACAACAGCACTGACAAGATTGAAGACCATATGGAAGGACAGAAACATCACGCTCTGCTCCAAGACTCAGACTGATGCGCTCCTTAGTCATCTCAGTGTTCTTGTATGCCTGCGAGTCATGGACCCTCACAGCAGACATTGAAAGGAGGATACAAGCCACTGAAATGAGATGTTTTCGAAGGCTGCTTGGCATTTAATACAGAGATCACATCACGAACGAGGAAGTGGGAAGCAGAATCAGGCAAGCCATCGGGCCGTATGAAGACCTATTAGCCATTGTGAAAAAATGCAAACTGAAGTGGTATGGGCATGTCACGCGTTCAGCAGAGCTTGCCAAAACAATCCTGCAAGGCACTGTGCAAGGTAGACGAAGGAGAGGAAGACAGAGGAAAAGATGGGAGGACAATATCTCAGAGTGGACAGGACTGAGGTTGGGCGATACGCTAAGAATGGCAGAGCCGGAACAGAGAGGAATGGAGGAAGCTGGGTGCCAAGTCATCAGTGGTGCCCCAACGGTCGGCAAGACTACGGGAGATAGATAGATAGATAGATAGATAGATAGATAGATAGATAGATAGATAGATAGATAGATAGATAGATAGGTAGGTAGGTAGGTAGGTAGGTAGGTAGGTAGGTAGATAGATAGATAGATAGATAGATAGATAGATAGATAGATAGATAGATAGATAGATAGATAGATAGATAGATAGATAGATAGATAGATAGATAGATAGATAGATAGATAGATAGATAGATAGATAGATAGATAGATAGATAGATAGATGTGTGTGTGTGTGTGTGTGTGCTAATGTATGTAAACAAGAGAATCTCCGATATTTCTGTACACACAAGCTTGAAACTGGGCGAAATACTTTCTTAAGTAGGTGGCTAAGAGAGCCCCCGAGCACATTGTAATTAATATCTCATTGAAGACATAAACAACCGTTTATAGGAAGTCGGTTGACCCAGATTAGAGTCCGTAATTTTTGTCATATTTACTTGATCTTTTGCATATAGCTAGTTAGCCAGCTTTGT
>BTPG01000002.1:115062665-115100165 GCA_036245525.1 Semisulcospira habei
TAAATGGTCATGCTGTGAAGTCACATGATACACATGTACTTTCTCATATACCATTTATAATTACGGTATTTATAATGCGCTTATCTTATAGTAATTATAACTCTAAGCGCGCACTCACAGCTCGCGCACGCATGCGCACGCTTTAGACAATGACTCACGTACCACAAATACATTACGACAGTCAGCTTGGGGTGTGGAGTGTGGTGATATAGTGCTAGAACTGTTGAAAGAGGTGAGTTTTGAGGGCGGACTGGAAGGAGGAGAGAGAGTGTTTCTGACAGAGAGAGAGTGGGAGAGTGTTCCAGGTGGATGGACCGTAGACGGAGAAGGAGCGGGGGCCGAAAGTGCAGAGTTTGGTGCGGGGGATGTGGAGGAGGAGAGGGTCGAAGGCGGAGCGGAGGGAGCGGAAAGGAGTGTAGGGGTGAAGTAAGTTGGAGAGATAGGCAGGAGCGTAGTTGTTCAGGGATTTGTATCAGAGAGACAGAATCTTGTATTGGATGCTTTGGGGAATGGGGAGCCAGTGAAGGAGTTTGAGCAGGGGAGTGATGTGGTCGGATTTTTTCTTTCTGATGACGAGGCGGGCAGCATTGTTCTGGACGCGCTGGAGAGTGAAAGTGGTGGAGTGAGGCACAGACCATCATTACGCGTTGTAGGCTGCAGAATATCGTCAAACTTCATGCCTCCAGAGCTGGCCACTGAGAATCGGTCCCACCCATTTTATTTTCCATCAGCAAGTCAGGATGGCCAGTTGCTCCACAGGTCCAGGGATCCTGAAATGTATTCCACAGAAGATCTGCTAACAATGACTCGTTTCGTGTCACACTGTTTGTCTCCCTCTAGTCGCTGCGCTGATCAGGGAGACAAACAGTGTGGTTTACTGTAGGATTTCTTTTACCTCTGAGGGCAGTTGCATGAGCGAGTTTAGTCCTGCACCAGCCACTAAGCAAGGTGCGCCGTTATAGCGGCGCACCTTCCTTAGTGGCTGGTGCAGGACTAAGCTCGCTCATGCAACTGACCTAAGGTCTGGCTAGGGCCTGACCAAATGCCCCCAGAGGAGAGGTAATTTGTGTCTCTCACCTCATTACGTCCCTTCATCTGATCTAACCCCTGTCGATAGGAAGAGGTGAGACCAGTTGCATGAGTGAGCTTAGTCCTGCGACAGCCACTAAGCGAAGTGCTCCGCTACAGCGGATCACCTCGCTTAGTGGCTGGCGCAGGACTAAGCTCACTCATGCCGCAACTGGCCCCAGCTGACGTAGGCACCTCCACGTTTTCACGGCCAGTCCCGTCTCAGTACCTACGTCATCTACAGGAGGCACAGAGTCTCAATGGCCCCCAACAACTACAGGGACTCATGAAAATCTACGCTCTTGCAGACCGAAATCGGCTCGACCTGTTGTTCAAAAGAGGCGGGTCATAGTGGTTCGAGTCACACGACTGTCCGACCGTGGAGAATTTATCAACAGAGTGAAAAACCTTTGATACTTATCCCTTAGCCCCGTTCATCTTGTCTTCACCTCGCTAAGAAGCGGCCTCGGTCATGGGTTATGTTTTATGAATGCAGTAGCACCTGTGTGGAGCGACCCCTTTGTTTCAAGAAAGAAAATAGTCTTACAGGGCAGGTGCTCAAAGTCTTCAAGGGAAAAGCGTGTCCCCTGTCGTTAAGGGCCTCATTTAGGTGGCTACAACCATTTGAATGGACGTCTTTTATTTGGTCTCTAATCATAGGAATGATCGCACAACACAGGTTTTGCCACCGTCTTTCATGCAGGCACCAGCGATGCCGCGTCATATTTGACGTCATTCGGTGACTACATTTGAAATCAATCAATCAATCACAATCCAAAGAAATCAAAAGAGGCCGAGACCACCAATAGAGTCATGGCGGACGAAGAAAAAGGCGCACTGAATACTTGGGGAGATGACGGCAAATCGTTATGATAATACACACCACGAATCAGAATGTGTTACATATTCACGCGGTTGTCGCCCTTCGGAAGTTCTGCCCGTAACTGACCGTCCACTCAACAACTGAGTAGGTCATCAGGCCGATGTCGGCCGCAGTTGGCCCGCGCGTGCGCGCGGGCAAACTGCGGCTGACACCAGCATGTACTTATTTTGACTGAAATCAGTTTATTTATATCTCGAAAGGTGTAGTGAGTGCGCCCCGTGGTGGCAATTAAACTATTGTACCAGCAGACCACTGATGTGAAAACCATGCCTGTTATGTAGTACAGCGCGAGTCTTCGGTCTTTCAGTGAACTCTAGGATGAAAAAGATTCCATCTGATAGAGGCATAGATCCTTATGTCCTTGCACTCTGCAGGGACTTATAATGATCTATCTATACCTCTAGTGAGCGAAATTCACTTAACTCATTCTACCCCAGCACCGAAATGCCAAAATGTTGCCGTTGTCCTCTGAAGACTGCATTGCAGTGCAGGACACAGATTGACCATGATAGTTCAAGGGTGATGCCAGAATAGCTTGGCGCCCCTAGGCGCCAAGCTATTCTGGCATCACCCTTGAACTATCATGGTCGATCCTTATCTTGATGTGGTGTGTCTGGGGTAGAATGAGTTAACTCATTCAGCCCGACGCACGTATTTCCCAAATTTTGGAGGCGTCATCTAACGACTGTGTTGCAGGAGATGGACCGACAATAATAATTGAAGGGTAGTGCCAGATTAGCTTGGCGTCGACAGGCGCCAAGATAATCTGGCACTACCCTTCAATTATTATGGTCGACCCATCTCCTGCTGTAGTGCGTCAGGGCTGAATGGGTTAATCTCCGTCTGTGTTTCTCAGACAAAAACGGTCATCCTAGTTTCGGTTATGACTCCAAAATGTAGTCCCCTACATATTGCTGCCGGGACAATTTGCGTGCTAACCATGTGATTTTGCACCTAAAGGCTTCCAGTCATTAGGTCTGAAATCACAGACCAGAACATGTAAGAAACATAGATCCTCACGCGTTTCTGCAGACAGAACAAAATCTTGAAAGTGTTTACCTCATGCGAGCACGCACACCTATATGAATTTCTTCTACTGGAGGAGGTCACGTGAAACTCCGCTGCACAACTTTCTTGAGAAGTGATAGGAGTCAGCTGCAGCAGCTGAGGTCTGGAACTTGTGTGGCGGAGGTTTCTCGGCGCCAGCCCTTCTGGCAATGCGTTCAGCTGCGGCTGTGTTTTCGCTCAGTATACCCCATCCTTCAGCACCCAGACAGGGGGCTAGAGGCTTAATGACGCCGTGGCGCCACCACTGTTTTCTTTCTTAATCGCTACATGTGTGCCTGGCTGTCTTGTATTTATCTTACAGCCCGCCCGCCTGTGTTTTTGCACCGGCAAGAGGCAAGCAGGATGAGGGCACATTGAAAACACATGTCCGGTCCTCTCGCGCTCCACTCGCGAGACTCTCTACCGGGACACACTGAAGACGTAACGCTAGACAGCCTCCGGGAGCTCCTCAGGCTGCTGATGAAAATGTGCCAGCAAGAGGCATAGATTCTCATGTCGCATACCACTGTACCACCTCAGGGGCTCATAAGAATTTATGCCTATTGCGGACGCTGTCATTCGACTGTACCGAATCGATGGCGGTATGCTACACGATCCTATCCTGACTCCTGCTCCCTCAGTTTGGTAATAAATATGAGGCTCATCTGCGTCTGCAAGAGGCCTGCTTGCACCTTAGTCCCCTTGCTCGTGAGGATCTATGCCTCTTGCAGGTGGTACTGTGTCGAGAGGACTTCCTCTCTCGTCTGGAAAAGACGACGCTTGTCAAGTATTTATTTACTCAGTGCAGTAGTTTTGACATATTCCGCCACTGTTAGCATTTTCTGACACTCTTTTCCTTCCATACCTTCTTGCCTCCGTTCTTTAGTAGTGTGCTGGTCTATGATTTTGACCATCAGCTCTGGTTGGCGCGATGGTGTGTGATTTTGGCCTTACTGTGGTCCGTAAGGTCTAGAATCACATACCAGCACACAATTTCTCAGCTTGTCTTTCCTGACTTTTTTTCTCATCACGTCCTTCAATGGTTGTTGGCCAATGCTAGCCCTTTGGCTGTCGGTCGCGGTTTTTGTCGCGATCATTCTTTCAGGAAACATCGCGACACACACACACAAAAAAAAAAAAAAAAAAAAAAACCGCTACCGGTAGCCAAGGGGTTAAAAACATTTCTGTCTAAACATCGCAAATGCGCTCGCCCCGATCTGCTTTTGTATCATCGCATAAACGATTAAACCGCTCAGTGCTAGCTGAAGCAGACTGTGTTTCTGCGATTTTCGTTAACCTTTATCATTCGGAATACACCAGTGTGTAAAATAATTTTGACTAAAATAGTTCAAGGATAGTGCCAGAATAGCTTGGCGCCTTTATGCGCCAAGCTATTTTGGCACCACCCTTGAACTAAAGCCATTGGTCTATATCCTTATCTGTAAGTACTATAATGTAGCTTGCATATGGCAGTGTACATATTTAAAGCTTTTAGCCTCAGTATGATAGTAATTCATGAATTTCAAAGTCAGTGATGTCAGCAACTACGGGGGCTCATGAGGATCTGTGCCTCTAGCAGATGGGTGGTGTTCAAATATTCTCGGCACTGAACGGATTAAAGCATCCTCTGTTGGGGAGACACTAATATGAATGTCGGAGGAGAGTTATAGGCCTCTAAACAGATGAGGAATGCGACTACTGTCAATGCAGGAGTGTATTGAGATTTTACTTCTTGGTTACTGCGATCACTCTGATTGGTCACGTCGTCTTTTCTGTCCTCCGACTGGCTTGTCCCGAGCACGACTTGCGCTCACTAACGAAGGTGTTGATTGGTGGATTTACGAAAACGCCTGTGGTGAAAATGGCAATGTTGGGCAAGAGAGCCGAGATCTATCGGCACGCGCTAATCACTTTCATCACGTGCAGCTGCCGGCGCGTGTTTAGAGATGGGACAGGGGAGATAAGGAGGGAAGGATGCTTCTGGTTTTAATCAGCACCGTGTCGGTTCTTGCGCTTCAAACCCATCTGACCCTCTACAACGGAGGCCGACTTACCGTGTTTAAGAGGTATAGATCCTCATGAGTTCCTACAATTGCAAGGGATCATGAGGATCTATGCCTCTTAACAGGTAATTGCTGTTCTCGTGTCGGAGTGACTGTGTGAGATTCTTTACCTTCACTCCGTCTCCCCAGCCTCCAAATAGGGCTATCTGGCCACTTCAGTCACATCTGAGCCACGTACCTGAACCCAGAAGTATTTTGATCACATTTCTATGTCAGTGATCGTATAAGACACATCTACAGCCATCTCTGGTCTTGTTACTTGATTTGATATCGTTATTACATCGTCGTTATTACATTAAATTCAATGCGCCCTCACTTTGAACGTTTGTGTTCGAGACATCAGCAACACCAACGACCCCGCATCTCCTGCTGTAGTGCGTCAGAGCTGAATGGGTTAAATCCTTCGTATGGTATGCCTCGCTACATTTTCGGAGGCCGGTATCGCAATTTTTTTCCCCTCGGGAAACAAATTCATAGCTTTATATATATGTGAGCTGATCTGTGATTTCGGAGTTTACGGCTGTGCTGTAAGGTGCAACGGCACAGACCAACACACAGTTTATTTGAACCCCATCACTGCCGCGGCAAGGCGAACGCTACACAGGTACAAGAGACATAAACCCTCATGAGCCCCCCGCAGGCGCGGGGGGCTCATGAGGATTTATGTCTCTTGTGTGTTAGTCCTGTGTTCTTTATGCCCCGTTGTACATAATCATGTGTTGTTGTTTTGTTGTTGTTTTTGTTGTTTTTTCACGCTAGTGTTCGGGCATTGGGTAGTGGTTTCAGGAGGCGCAATTCGTGATCAATGTCGGCGAAGGTTAGTTAGTTAGTTATTTGGATTTAACGCCGAGCAGGCAACTAAGGCCATCTCACGGCGGTGTCGGCGAAGGGGTTAATAGTCTTTAGCAATTAAAATTTTGTTAACCCTTTCAGCGCCAACACCCTACAGCAGGAGATCGATTGACCATGATAATTCAAGGGTATTGTCAGATTAGCTTGGCGCCTTCAGGCGCCAAGCCTAATCTGACACTATCCTTGAATTATCATGGTCAATCCACCTCCTGCAAGTGGTACATAGTCGTTAAGTAACACTTCCATAATTCGGCAAATGCGCCCATGGCGCCCAAAAGGGTTAATGCAATAAATTTATTTCGAATACTTTTCATAGTTTATTTATGAACCCCCTCCCCCCCCCCCCCCCCCCCCCGAGGCCGCAAGTGGCGGACAGTACTTCTAGCCAACGCACCTCTCCTGCAACATTCTCCCTCTTGTTCGTATTTTTCTTTGCAATGCACTCGTGTTTCGTTTTTGACGTGATTATTCTTTTTTTTTTTTTTTTTAACTCATTCTACCCCAACACCGAAACTCCCAAATTTTGCCGTTGTCCTCTAGTGCAGGACACAGATCGACCATGATAGTTCAAGGGTGATGCCAGAATAGCTTGGCGCCCATAGGCGCCAAGCTATTCTGGCATCACCCTTGAACTATCATGGTCGATCCTTATCTAGCTGTGGTGTGCCTGGGGTAGAATGAGTGACAAACGTGCAAAAGCTTTTCATTTACCCATACAAGTTGTGATGCAATCAGTAGAGACCACTGAGCCTTGTGCCCTCATGGCTGATCTGCTTCAGACCATCCAGCTGCAGTGTGCCAGCGCTTAACCCCTTCCCTGCCACTGTACGCACATTTTTGTTTCTGAAATCGTTGTTTGCCGGCTAAGCGACCAAAAGCCAAACGCGTCCAAGACTTGAAACGTGGATACACATTAGTTTCAGCAAGAGGCATAGATCCTCATAACCCCCGCAGTCGCGAGGGCTCATGAAGATCTGTGTCTCTTGTAGTTGGATTGTGTTCACTTTGAAAGGGTTAACGTATTCAAGACATGCAGCATCCGCTTTTAGACGTGTGTCCGGACACGGCGGACCTCGAATGAGTTTAAGAAATAACCGGCAACACCGAGACTAAAAAGGCAACGCGCTGCGGAATACCGTGGCTTAGCCGAATGGTAAAACAGATTGCCGACTTTAAATTCAAGTTTTCAAACTGTGGTTTACAAGGACACTTCGCGTCTTTCAAAGTTTTGAACGTCACCGATGCCAAACCGTGATGCCGTGATGCGAGTCGGTCAACTCAGTAACGACAGAACTTGTGACAGACTGCTCCTAAGGCCGGCAGCTGGGAGAGGGGAGGCGGTTACAGAGTTAGCAAACTGAATTATTAAATGCACCTCCCAGGACAATCCAATTCCCTTTTAATCTCTCAGTCATGCAGACTAGTCCACACACTAGCCGGAGGCATGGATCCTCATAAGCCCCGCGAAACTGGCGGGGAGAGGGGGGGGGGGCGTCATGAGGATTTATGCCTCCTGTTTTGTCATTATCACCTGTGTTTCTCAAATTTTCGGGAAATTTTTCAATCGAGATTTCATCTGCAAGTGAACTGTATAATCACTGAGGAGCTAGGCCGAAACAGTGAAACCCCATGAAGATTAATGCCTATGGCTGATAATATTTACCCTTGTGTTTTCTCAACGCGAGGAGATTTCGGCTGTTCAGTCTACCGTGTTTTAATCTCATGCCCAACTAACGCCTCCAACAAAAGATGACAGCTTGGCCGCGTGGGCCGGCACATCTCCATTCTTTTGTTGTGACCACCACCACCGTCCCCATCTCCACCTCCACTATCGTCAGCAGCAGAATGACAACTGCAACACCAGCATGCAGTTGCTGTGTCGTAATGGTGTGCTGGCCTGTGATTTTGGACCTTAAGACAGTAAGGTCCGAAATCACAGACCAACACACTTGATGATATCTGTCTCACAATGGCCGGCAAATTTTCCGCATTATTAGACAGCATAGAGAATAAATATAAATAAATATAATAGCAGCTGAAAACAGGCACCAAGATCAGCGTGTACAGAGCTGTCGTCCTCAACACCCTGCTGTATGGTTCCGAGTCCTGGGCCCTCTACCGCAGCCAACTACGACTCCTCGAACGCTTCCACCAGCGCTGCCTGCGTACCATCCTGGGCATTCACTGGAGTGACTATGTCACCAACGTCGAGGTCCTTGAACGGGCTGAAACTGTGAGCATCGAGGCTTTGCTGCTGCGGACACAGCTCCGCTGGGCGGGGCATGTCTCCAGGATGGAGGATCATCGCCTACCAAAGATCACCCTGTTCGGCGAGCTTGCTACTGGACATCGTGACAGAGGGGCACCAAAGAAGAGATACAAAGACTGTCTCAAGAAGTCACTTAGTGCCTGCCAAATCGACCACCACCAGTGGTCTTCGCTTGCTGCGGACCGTGACACCTGGCGCTCCACCATTTACAAGGCAGCTGTCTCCTTTGAGGACTCTCACAGAGCTAGCCTTAAGGACAAGCGGCTCAGGAGAAAAAACAGAGATGCCGCAGCTCAGAACCCTGGCCATACCTTCCCCTGCAGCCACTGCGGTCGAACCTGCCTGTCTCGGATTGGCCTCCGCAGCCACGAACAAGCCTGCAGACGTCGTGGGCAACTCCTATAAAATCTTCGTTCGCGAAGTCAAAAGCCAAGAGAAGAGAAGAGAATAAATTTATAACCGGGCTGTTTTATCGTAGCCTTGGAAGGGTAGTGCAATGTTTTAGGTCTGAGACGCACCTGCGCTACAATGTTAATTTAATCTGTATTTGCACTGACTCTACAGAGGTGAACCTATTTGTAATGATGAATGATATACTGACGAGCACAAGAAATGCGACATTTTTGGAATCATCGGAAACACTTTAGTGTTTCCGATGATTCCAAAAATGTCGCATTTCTTTTGCTCGTCTGGGATATATTTCAGCGTTAACATGTGGTTTCCGTGTGCGAAGGATTTTTTTCATCCCTTCACCATTTTCATCAATATGTAATGGCCCATCCAGTTTAGTGTAAACCTTCAGTGTATAAGGCATGCATGCAATTCTAAATATTTCATATCGTTTTGTAACTGAAGTTATTCGTTTGTCTCCACTTGCCAGACGCAAATGCTAAATGCAAGTTGATGGGCGGGATGGGGTGGTTTAAACTAGTGAATGCTCGTGTGTTTGAGAGTTGGCGCTGCTGCATTTTATTTATTTATTTATTTATTTTTTTAAACTTCAGTTTGTTCGGTGAGTCCGGCGTCTTCTGGAGAACGGCGCTTTACTGTATGATGATGATGATGATGATGATTACTATTATTACTATTATTACTATTATGTTTATTATGTTTATTATTATTATTATTATTATTATTATTATTATTATTATCTCGCAAGGAAATTATCAGGATCACGTCCATTTTCATTTTTGACAGAGGACGATTACGTTTGAGTCGGCTCTACTTAATGCTGCGACATAATCGTTGTATCAAAATGGTGGCTACGCCAAGTAAAGACCAATACTGCCGTTGACTTGAGAGAAAAAAAAAACCACCCTAATACAGCGCCCATTTTTTAGAAATGCAAGATTTTCTAAAAATTGACAATGATAACGGCAGAATAGTAGCTAGGATTACGCGACAGTAAGGGGGAGAAATGTGCTTGTAGGCCTACGACGGTTCAGTTCTCCGCGCCGCTATTCCGACCTACAATTCTATATTTTACTTTGGATCTAAGCTCTAGCAGGCATCATTGGCACAGTTCTATCCCATATGCCTGGGAGAGAACCGGCCTGTTCCTACTCAGTAACACGTACCTGACCTTGGATCTAAACGCTAGCCCTTACTTTTCCCTCTGCGCTACTATTATATTCCCCTCTACAATCTTGGTTCCGCACAGCCAGCAAAAGAACCTGGGGCCCACTGCGGCCGTCGTCGGCCCGAGGTTCTTTTGCTTACTTGGTCAGCGCTTGCCGGCACTAAGTAGTAGCTTTCTGCTTTCTCCTCTGTGTCAAGCCTTTTCAGTCAAACCGGTTTCGCTTATCTATATTTCATGTACAGTTCTACCTCAATCGCCGCACGTGCGAGAGGGGGCAAGTGTCACCCATCACTGCTGGCAGCTGGCCTCCAACCTCCCTAATTTTTAGGACGCACTTTACTCATTGAGGACTGCCAGTGTACGCCATTTTGACCGTGAAGGCGGAATACTGACTACACAATGTTGTCTGGGCCTACGATGGTGTGCGCGTGCAGTCCGCGTGCAGTCTGTCGCAATATGGTCGACATTCTCCCACTGTCTCCTAGGACCCCGTGGCCATCTGTCTGACTCACTGACTGAGCCCCTGACCTCACTTCGGCTTTGCAGATGGCGCTGTCGCGTCCACTCACCTCAACCGATAATGACAGTTTTGCGCCCAGGGACTTGCACACAATCGCTATATTTGTTTTGTTTTTGTTTGGGGTTTTTTTTTTTTTTTTTTTTTTGCCACTGGCACGGCGCTGGATTTGCAATCCAGAAACGGTCCATAAATGCACTTTGAGTGTTTATTCACAGGTTGTGTATAGACTGAAATAGAATTTGGCATCAACCCGTCTTTGGTGCGAGTACCAAGGCACCAGACAGTGAGCATGATTTACTACCATATATCCCCATAGACACGGGAAATTGTATTTTGCGTTGTTGGTTAACCCCTTGACTGCTAAAGTCGATGACGTTTGTCGGATAGGACGCGTGCGTAGTATCATCAGTAGCAGTTAACCCTTATCATTTGGAATACACCAGTGTGTGAAATATGTTTGACTAAAATAGTTCAAGGGTAGTGCCAGAATAGCTTGGCGCCTCTAGGCGCCAAGCTATTCTGGCACCACCCTTGAACTAAAGCCATTGGTCTATATCCTTATCTGTAAGTACTGTAATGTAGCTTGCATATGACAGTGTACCAATTTGAAGCTTTTAGCCTCAGTATGATGTGGGTTATAGGGTTATCTCCGGAGGTTAGTAGTAGTGTAGTCAGGTTTCGCTTGCAAAGAACGAGACAACGAACAACGAACGAGAGCGAAACCTCTGCGGAAAACCAGCTATGATACGCACAGACAACACTCCAAACATCTCCAAGAGGCTTATGAGGATTTATATTCTATACCTCTTGGAGATGTCTGGAGTGTTGTCCTCCGGGGCCCATGAGGATCTATGTCTTTTATTGATGTTCGCAGTGTTGACAATGCTTATGGTAGAAGGTGTTGTTTGGGTATTTTTTTCCGCCGTGACTTAGTTCGCTCTCGTTTGTTGTTGGTACTAGTCGTTCGTTTGAAACGGAAACGTCACAAGTAGTAGTCAGAGGCCGGTTACGTATGGAATTTTAATTGTAAAGTTTTATTCAGGGCCATCCATTTTTGTGTCATTGTGTACGGCCTTGTCCAGCATACGTGATGTAGTAATGGTTTGTATGAACACGTTGCAGTTTTAGATCTTGGTTTACAATTATTTATTTATTTATTTTTTACACATTTTTCACAAAATCTGTATTTTATCATCTAAAAAGAGTCGTACACAGACAAAGAACTCTGCATGTAGCAAGCCTGTATGGTGTTTGGGATAAGGTAAGTATGGTGTTTGGGATAAGGTAAGTATGGTGTTTGGGATAAGGTAAGGTGCGATACTACTTTGAAATGGGACGTCACACGCAATATTTTTTCACTGTGCGTGACGTTTTAATAATGACGTTCCACAGCAGCCTGCACTCACTGATCTTGCTGCATCTGATACAGTGCCAGCAAACACGTAATTATAGTGATTGTAGTTCCATCAGTTGCTGCGGATACTCGCACACTGACACTTTCTTCCGTGTCCCGATAGTCATCTCTCTCTCTCTCTCTCTCTCTCTCTCTCTCTCTCTCTCTCTCTCTCTCTCTCTCTCTCTCCGCCCGTTTGATTATTGGAGTCAGGTGGCAGAGCACTGCCGTTGCATGATCCCCGGACGTAATTTGAGTAATGACTTCTCCCTTCTCGCCACCTGACACCCAATTCTGGCCAATGGGCTGCACGCAAGGCTTTATCCCTCAGGACGTCTCCGTCTCCGCTAGTTAGTATCTGGCCTCCCATCTGTAAGAGGCATAGAATCTCATGAGCCCATGCGACAGCAGGCGCTTATGAAATTCTATGCCTCTTGCTGTTTGGGGTGGAACCAACTCACCTTCGTCTAAACTTCTCATAGTGTGAGAGTTTCAGGGTTAAAACATGTGATTCTATTGGCCCAATCACTGTTACGCCCACCAATTGTCAACAGTCTGCCATCGATACCACTGATTGAGACAATTTTTTCTTCTTCGTTGAAAATACGGTAGACTTTAAAGTGGAGCTGGTCGGAGCGCATTCCGGAGTATGCACATGACGTTTTTGGCGTGAGGGGCAGAAATTCTGGCAAAGCCGGAAGTAACAAGATAAAAATGACGTCACGTCTAGACATACGCAAACCTTGCTAGAGAACGTCTTTTTGGCGCCAAAGCGCCGTGTGTGTGTGTGTGTGTGTGTGTGTGTGTGTGTGTGTGTGTGTGTGTGTGTGTGTGTGTGTGTGTGTGTGTGTGATGGTGTGTGTGTGTGTGTGTGAGTGTGTGTGTGTGTGTGTGTGTGTGTGTGTGTGTGTGTGTGTGTGTGTGTGTGTGTGTGTGTGTGTGTGTGTGTGTGTGACAGCGACTAGAGCCCGCGTTTTAGGACAGACAAGTTTGAAATTGTATGATATTGTCCCTAAAAGAATAATGTCGAGAATTTTTTTTTTCCAATTTTTTCATTAAGATGCTCATTGGCGAAAAAATTTCCGTTTCACAAAAACCGGTTGATCCACACTGGAGTCTGTATTTTTTCTTATTTTTACTAGATATTTTGCATATTGCTAGATAAAAGGGAGATATTAAATGAGTTCGTAACCGGCATTGTACCTCAAGAACATTTTGAGTTATGATTAAACATATTTTTAACAAAAAATATATTTTCACGTTTTGGGGATTAATTTTACGAATTATATGGGTTAATCTTTAAACAATTGAATCCTTTTTACGAAAAAACAACAACAATCTTCTCATTATTAATCGCATGATATTTTATATACGGTATTTACGTAAGCCTACAGTTTGTCTCGGCTGTCGGGTACGATTAGGTCAATTGTGACCTGTATGCCCTAGGTGTGAAAATCAGACAATTTTCTGCACCACTTTTTAGGAAGTCATTTGTAAAACAACTAACATAACTTTAATTTTTCTTTAAAAAAAACAACAACTATCTTCTCATTAATACCCGCATGATTTTTAATAAGTAGTGTTTGCATAGGCCTGCTGTTTGTCCCGGCCCTGGGCGTACGATTAGGTCAAATCAGTTGTGACCTGTAAGCTCTAGGCATGAAAATCAGCAAGAAAATTGCAAAGTTGATCCTCCGATACGTCAAATGTTAGTACTGCAATGAGTGACGTATAACATCGAGTCGTCACTATGAACACGGTGTCGTGGGACTAATGATGCCATAACGTGAAGCTTGAAGTGACGTCATTTCGCTGCTCGTGCTCAGAATAGCTATGCTACGCCAGACCACTGACCAGAGCTTACGAATGTGTACCAGAGTGTATGTATCAGAGGGTGGGTTAGAGTAGAAGGAGATGGATTCCTGTCGCTACATGAGCCCACAGAGCGTACTAATGGCGGGAAGCGCCGTTTGTCCGTCTTTATTTGTGTGCACCGACGTGTGTGTCGGATCATAGGTTGGCTTAGAGAGTAGGGAAATGGATCAGCATTATAAGCCTAAAAATATGAACAACTCTGAATGTTCATGAAAGATGTGAGCTCCCAACAATACGGTAGACTTTGGGATGAAATCCGCATCTTGTTTTTATTTTTTGTTTTGTTTGGTCATATAATTATTACAATTCACTTTTGAGATTTAAAGTTTATTACACTTTTTTTCAGGTAGTGAATGTTGTATATATTTCAGTCAGTCTCAACTGACGTTTTTAGTTTCTGCAACGGTCAAATCATATCACCGTTATGTCACGCTGTTGTCAATCACTGAGTTGACCTAGGGTTTCGTCTGACTTCACACTCAAGTCAGTCGAAACCTGATCCAGGTAGCAAAAGGTCTTCGGGGCCGACGAAGGCTGCAATGGGCACAAGGATTTTTTGCTCACTGGGAAGGTTAACGCATTCGAGGGTTGCCGCCTCCGGATACGCGGCTTAAAGCCGCGTATCCGGAGGCGGCACGTCTCGAATGAGTTAAAGCGAGCTGATCCGTGGCAGGGCTTTTGACTGCTAAAAATTTGCCGGTACAACGGGTTATCAGTCAATGTTGACGGTCTTTCTTCAACAAAGACTCTTCTTCCATTTGTGTTCACAGTTCATGTGAATGGGCACGCGTATACCAGAGGTTTCCACTGCTATGTCAGCGTCAGATAAGGAATTCTCCTGCGTACAAAGGAGAAGGCGAGCAGAAAGTCTGCCATTTTACGACACTCATTCAAAAGTCATTATTTTACTTGATAGGTCAGTTAGCCCTTTTGTATAGAGAGCACACGAGGATGTAATATGCCACTTGGAGACGTTTGGAGCGTTTTCTATGCTTATAGCAGCATACATGTCCGCTGTGACTTCGCTCTCTTTGATTCGCTCTTGGGAGTCGTTCGTGGCAAACGCAACATCACTATTGTAAGATATCACACGAACACTTATAATGGAGATTTTGCGATCTATTAACCTCTTTTTGACTGGATTAGGTCGCTTTAACCCCTTTACTGCCTAGAAAAAGTGAACACGATCCAACGGCAAGAGACATATATCCTCATGAGCCCCCGAGACTGCGGCGGGCTCATGAGGATGTATGCCTCTTGCTGAGACAAGTTTGCATCCAAGTTTCTTGCGCGGTTCTGGCTTTTGGTCGTTACAAAATGAACCAAAGATTTCAGGAACAAAAATGTCAAAATTTCAAATCACTGATTTGTCTTCCTGGTAGAGCGTGTGGTTCGTTTGTTGGCTTCCTGTGCCTGTGTCGGAAATGAACAGACTGGGTCTCGTGAGGGTTACCGGAAAGCAAACCACATCTGTTCGCTTGCATTTTCTCTCCCACAGATCATACTCCGGTTCTCCGTCCGGCTGTTCGTTCTCTCGGCACCACGCCTTGATCTGAACTGATTCCACTGGAGACCCCTGTCAGCCTTGTGCCATCTGTCAGAGGCACAGATCCTCATGAGCAACTGCAGTCGTAGGGGGCTCACTGTTTCAGAACAGTTTACCATCTCTGTTCCTTACGGTAGTGAAAGTGATAAGCTTTTTTCTGATTGCGCCATCCGAACGGCAGTCATGACGTGATAAGGTCTGGGAATTGTCACACACACACACACACACACACACACACACACACACACACACACACACACACACACACACACAATGTGATTCAAGCAGGATGCTTGAATCACATTGTCTGCACGTGTGTGTGTGTGTATGTGTGTTGGTGTGTGTGTGTGTGTGTGTTGGTGTGTGTGTGTGTGTGTGTGTGTGTGTGTATGTATGTGTTGGTGTGTGTGTGTGTGCGTGTGTGTGTGCGCGCGCGTGTGTGTGTGTGTGTGTGTGTGTGTGTGTGTGTGTGTGTGTGTGTGTGTGTGTGTGTAGAAAAGCACTAACTCTTTTTGCTGTGAATCAATTTTCTTGCCTGATTCCTCACGAATTGTTGTCCGCTAACAAAATTACACAGAAATTATAAGACGAATGCATCATTTCATAGCCGGCACAGAAACCATTTTTCAGGCTTACGAGTTTCACGTTTCCTCATACCGGTACATATTTATGCACTTTACAAACGCGACAACTTTGAGCAGTTATATCCTAAGCAAGAAGTAAGTTTGAAACTAATGGTTGTCACTCATATATAACATACTTTCGTTTTTGTGCCACAGAACGCTGTAAAAAAAAGAATGCTGATTAACCCCATCAGTGCCAGCTGCCGCAGACTGTTCTTCTGCAATCCTCGTTAACTCATTCTACCCCATCACCGAAATCCCCAAATTTTGCCGTTGTCTTCTCAAGACTGCATTGCAGTGCAGGCCACAGATCGACCATGATAGTTCAAGGGTGGTGCCAGAATAGCTTGGCGCCCATAGGCGCCAAGCTATTCTGGCATCACCCTTGAACTATCATGGTGGATCCTTATCTTCCTGTTGTGTGTCTGGGGTAGAATGAGTTAATTCAAGATATATATATATATATATTTAAACCTAGATGTCCCAGGATCATAGATTGGAAGTGGTGTCAGTAAGAGGCATAGATCCTCATGGGTCCCCGCAACTGCGGGGGCCCATGAGGATCTATGTCTCTTGCAGTTGGGTGGTGTTTAATTTTTTTCAACAGATAAAGCAGTTTCAAGCCAACAAACATGTATAGTTTTATGTGTGTAGCCAATTGCCCTTGTCTTTGTCGCGTTTTTAAAGTGCGTAACTGTAGATTCCCATGAGCTCCCAGCGGTCTGCTGCCATGAGTCACATGAGAATTTTACGTCCGTCAGTCGCACATAATGATGGCCTAACTGAAATTCTGACAGGACAACCCACCGTTAGGTGACCGGCTCTTGGGTCATGTAGCATACAGTGACAACAGTAAAACTTGACGCTGTCATCCACAGTCTTCCTGCTGATGACATTACCACGACTTTCTGGCCTAGTATAGTCCTCTAAATCATGAACCCTCAACATTTCACCGCAAACAAAGATCCTCATGCTCCTATTAACTGCTACTAAGTTAACCCCATGATGAGCAGAACTCGAACTCAAGAGGCATAGATCGTCATGGACCCACACAGTTTGCGTGGCTGGCTCATGTGTTGACGTCGCTTTGTGTCCCGCGTCTCCCTTAGACCAATGAAGTTCTGTGGCGTTGAGCGAACAAAGATTTCTTAAACACAAGCTGCATACAGTACCTGCCCATTTAACCCCAAATCCCGCATCTAACGACTGCGTACCAACTGCAGGGATAGATCGGCCATGATAATTCAAGGGTAGCACCAGATTAGCTTGGCGCCTGACGGCGCCAAGCTAATCTGGCACTACCCTTGAATTATCATGGTCGATCCAACTACTGCTGTAAGGCGTTGGGGGTAAATGAGTGAAGATCTATGCCTCTCCTAGACAAAGGTCAGTCTCATTTATATCTGTTACTCATGCTGAGAAACCCCCAATCGCCCGTAGCCGTATCATAGTATGCTCCCTGAATAACTCTCCGGCCAGACCTCTAGAGATTGGCTCGGTAATCAGTGCACAACCGTTGCTGATTGGTTCACGACTTGAGCACGTGTGCGCGTGCACGCGCGGGGCCTCCTGGGAGCGGAGTTGTTTTGGGTGGTCATTGTGGGGACATGATCTCATTAGCCGGTCATGACAGTGGAAACTCCGGAGCGCGACCGATTTCATTGACTTCTAAAGAGTCGTCTACGAGCCTTCTTCTTCGCAAGAATATAATCTTCACAATAATCTCTCTCCCCCCTCCCCCTCCCCCCTCCCCACTCTCCCTCCCCTCCCCCTCCCCCCTCTCCCCCCCCCCCAACTGGCCCTTTTCTGTAATCGCGATAAAGCCTCAACAAAGAAAGAAGAACGGTTAGAAAGGACAAATACAACACTTTTCTTTTTTAAATATTCGTGTTAACACCCGAATATTTCCCAAAATGTGTTGTATTTGTCCTTTCTAACCGTTCTTTTATTTAATTTTTTTATTAAAAAATAAATAAATAAATACATTTTAAAAAACAGACATACACAAATACAGACAGAACTGGACTACATGTCTTTCCTCACTGAAAAAGATAAGTGCATGTGGTCCATCCCGCTGCCCGATGATCTCTTACGGCTCTGCATACATTTTTCTCTTGTATTAACGCTGCTAGAGAAGATTTTTTTGTTTGTTTGTTTCCGGTTAACTATGTCTGATTGAACTGGGTTGAAGAATTAATTTCAACGTAACTACATTTGTTGCCCTCCGACTCCTTTTGTGCTCCCTTAAAGCTGTTCTTAATTGGACGAACTTTTGATCTGCAAACCTAGATCGGAGAAGATCGGCGATCTTTTAGTTTGTTTCTTAATTGAGGTTGAACGAACCTAGGCGAACTTCAGCAAACCAGGTTTGCCATGGTTGTCTTTCTTAACTCATTCTACCCCAAAAACACCACAGCAAGATAAGGATCGACCATGATAGTTCAAGGGTGATGCCAGAATAGCTTGGCGCCTATGGGCGCAAGCTATTCTGGCATCACCCTTGAACTATCATAGTCAATCTGTGTCCTGCACAGCAATGCAGTCTTCAGAGGACAACGGCAAAATTTGGGGATTTCGGTGTTGGGGTAGAATGAGTTAACTGAAGTGCTTGATTCGGCGTACTTAATGTCTGCAAAGGTGTTCAAAATGGCTGCCGCTATGCCGCTTCGCGATTCATTTGGACGATTTTTGTTTTTATACTCCTTGCAGTAGCGATCCCACAAACAGCGTTGCGCCTCCCACAAATCAATAAAAAAAAAATATAAAAAAAGAAATAGGTCTTGTTCTTCGCACGCGGTGAGTAAAATATCACCGTCCGCCATAGTTGTTTGAATCGGTGACTATCTTCTTATCTCCAACGCAGAAGAGGGTAAATGTTTTGACCAATCAGAGAAAAGGTTTGCCTAGGATCGCTCAACACGATGAGCGAACTTTTTCCGACAGCGAACTATGGTTTGCCGAGGTTCGTGAACTACTTCGAACTAGGTTCTTTAGATCGTCCAATTAAAAACCAACCTGGTTCGTCCGAGATCGTGAACTCTAGGTCGTCAGAGTTCGCGAACAAAAGTTCGTTTAATTAAGAACATGGTTTACAGGTTAGGAGATTGATTGTTTGTCCTCAGGTGCCGTGTCGCGAGAACCGCTGATTGGATATATTTCGTTGTATACGGCTGGTTATATCACCTTTTCTTTCACATGGCGTAACTCGCTCGTAACATATCGGGTGATCTGTAACGGCCCAATTGGCTCTTGGCGGCCTTGGCATTTCGGCCCTGTGTTGGCGGCCGAGTTACTTTGACTTGGTCGCATTTTGTTGTTGTTGTTGTTGCTCTTTTTGGTCAAACTTACTTCAGCTAGGGGCATCACATTGATAGCAAATACAAAAATTTAAAAATAAAATAAAAAATAACAAGAAAAAGACAAAAAATTATAAAATAAAAATAAACTAATGTGGGTATTTTTACGCTTTCAGTATATTAACTCCTACAATGCCGAGAAAAACTGAACACCACCCAACTGCAAAAGGTATAGATCTTCATGAGCCCCCGCGACTTGCGGGGGCTCATAAGGAACTAAGCCTCTTGCTGGAGACCAGTTGGCACCCCTGTCACTTGGACCGCGGTTGTGGCTTTGGGTTGTTAAAGGAACAAAGATTTCAGTAATAAAACATGCGTCCATTGGCATAAATGGGATTAAAGAGCGGAAAAAAAAAAAAAAACATTTGGCATGTTTATCCACCCCTTTAAACACCAAATGCGTCAAATTCGTGTGTTTGTCCAACGAATGCGTCAAATTCGCGCATTTTCACATACCTCTACGGTATTTGCTGTATGCTGTGGATCTGTTCAGACCAGAGAGGTGACGGCGGGCCAAGCGTGTAAAATGCAGAGAGTCCGGAACCCAAAGAAGAAAGAAACACTTTTAGAAAAGACAGTTACAACACAATTTATTACTTTAACCCTTATCATTCGGAATACACCAGTGTTTGAAATAAGTTTGATTAAAATAGTTCAAGGGTAGTGCCAGAATAGCTTGGCGCCTGTAGGCGCCAAGCTATTCTGGCACCACCCTTTGAACTAAAGCCATTTGTCTATATCCTTATCTGTAAGTACTATAATGCAGCTTGCATATGGCAGTGTACAAATTTGAAGCTTTCCAGCATGATATTGGTTTGTTTTTTTTAAATAATAATAATTTTTAAAAAATAATAATTAAAAATCTTCTTCAAAATAGACAAAGAAATAAGCATACAGCTCGCCACTTGTCAGCGTGTGGAGAAAGTAAGTGACAATTCTTGAAACATGAATAGTGTTGTTCCCGTCTTCTCTAAGCCTGCTTCTTTCTTCCTTGGGTTTTCTCTGTTGGTGTGTTGCTATATAGTATAGCTCATTCAGCCCGGCGCACGTATTTCCCAAATTTTGGAGGCGTCATCTTAACTACATGCACCTGTTGCAGGAGATGGATCGACCATGATAATTCAAGGGCAGTGCCAGATTAGCTTGGCGCCAACAGGCGCCAAGCTAATTTGGCACTACCCTTGAATTATCATGATCAACTTGTGACCCATCTCGTGCTTTATTGCGTCAGGGCTGAATGGGATAGTAAACACTAAACAGCCCGCAGCCATTTTCTCCTAAACAGCCGTATAAGGACAATACTGTGGCAAACGTTTCACCCATCCACAGCCGGAAAAATTAAGAATTAATCTATCTGTAAGAGACATAGATCTTCATGTGCCCCCGTGGGGGCTCATGAGGATCTATGTCTCTTACTGAGACCAATTTGTATCCATGATCCTTGGACGGTTGTAGCGTTTCGGGTCATTGAATGAAGAAACATTTCAGAAACAACATATGCGTCCAGTGACAGGGATGGGGTTAATTATTTGTGTGGTGATTTGTGGGACGTGAGATCCAAAATCAGAGACCAGCACGCTTCTGCCCTAGTGAAGGCAAAAGGCGGTGAGGCCTTTTCTGGCGAAAAACGAGATTTTCATTGTATTACAATGACAATCTCGCTTTTCACGAAAATGGACATAACTGATGCCTTCAGCTTTCCTAGGGCTAAGGGCAGCACACTTTTCTTTACCGCCGCAATAAGTGTTGGATTACGTAACTTGGCAGTTTTGTAAATGAAGTCGACATAACACTGACAACGCATAAGACGAAAGCTTGTGAGAATCTGTGTCTCTTGCGGACGAAGGAACGGCCGGTTTGGCTGTTCAGATTCTCTGCAGAAGGTATTGTGACTGGCGCCGGAAAAGCAGACTTTCAGGCTCGGTGCACCTGCTAAAGTCATTCAGACCGCTCGGTTCCCGTAGCAGTTAGTAACTGATACCGGTTATTTATAGGTACCCAACCGCCTCCTAACGATTGTATCACCTGCGCCGTGACTTCTCAGGTCTGAGAGGCTACATGCTGTTTGTTAGTCGTGGTGGGGGAAAGTGGGGGCGGTCAATCAGTCACAAAATGAAGGTGGGTTTGCTCGGAACAGTGACTAAAAATGGTTCGAATGAGTCTTGCAAGACAACAACAACAACAGCAAAATGAAAAAAAGCTGGTACTGTACTGGACAGAAGAAAACAGGACTAACTTGACGAGGACTGTAGTGTACCACTGGAACTCGTTCAAATGCTACTCATAATTCAGTTCTGCATTTTGGGGACTTTTGCCTTTTTTTGCAAGCTATCCTGGCAACTAACAACAGTGTCTATAAACTAACCATTGAAAAATAATTACAAAAGATTGACAAGCTGAAAATTTAATATGGGATGTGCAGAGAGGGAGAGAGAGAAAGCCGGGAGGGGGGGGGGGGGGGAGGGGAGGAGGAGGAGAGAGGAGAGAGAGAGAGATGAGGACGAGAGAGAGAGAGAGAGAGAGAGAGAGAGAGAGAGAGAGAGAGAGAGAGAGAGAGAGAGAGAGAGAGACGTAAACCGGAGAGTTTTACTCTACGTCATTGTCATGTGAATTTCTGTTTGTTTATTTAACTCATTGCACCCGGAGGCCGAAATCCCCTAAGTTTTGCCGGTGTCCTCAGAAGACTGTATTGAAATGCAGGACACAGATCGACCATGATAGTTCAAGGGTGATGCTAGAATAGCTTGGCGCCCATAGGCGCCAAGCTATTCTGGCTTCACCCTTGAACTATCATGGTCGATCCACATCTTGCTGTGGTGTGTCAGCGGTAGAATGAGTTACCTGCGACAGGCGACGAAGGGAATTCAGTGTAGTTGCAACTTGTAGAAAATGAACTGTGCAGTTATGCCGCCCAGCAGACACAGTTATCTTTAGAGTGGTATCCGTTGATATGTTTTCAATATAGTAACCCCTTGACTGCTACTGGCGATATCGTTCAGCGAAAAAGAAGCATGTAAAGCGTCTTTTTCCGCCGAACAGTATCGTCAGTAACTGTAAAGGGTTAATGAAACTATTCGACTTTTCAACACAAAATCTAGCATTATTTGTGTGACGCCGGGGTTAAGCCAGATGTCATAATTGTTCCTGTTCTCCACACTCGTGCATTTCCTTGGCTGTTCAGTGATTTGTGTCAGGTGCCGAGCGGTGCTCCTGCAGAACAATCTTCAAAATGTAATACGTAAAAATTAAAAACAAGGTATGAATGAAGTTAACAGATATGCAACACAACGATGAAGAAAAATGAATTTTTCTTTCTCACTCTCACTCACTCACACACACACACACACACACACACACACACACACACACACGTGCGCACACACACCCCTGCATACACAGAGAGAGAGAGAGAGAGAGAGAGAGAGAGAGAGAGAGAGAGAGAGAGAGAGAGAGAGAGAGAGAGAGAGACACAGAGAGAGAGAGAGAGAGAGAGAGAGAGAGACGTTAAACGTTTAGAGCTTAAAGTCTTTTGTCCACCACAAAGGTTAATTTCAAAGACGGGGCACCGAAATAGGGTCTCAACAAATTTGGACCTTAGCTGGATTCGAACCTTCGGGACCTTTCGGACGAGAGTCGAACACTCTATCACCGAGCCACCCAGCTCCCCAAGAGAGAGAGGGAGAGAGAGAGGGAGGGGGTCGGGGTCTACATCTTCATGTCTTTATGATTTTCTCTCGCTGTGCCTGAGCCGAGAGGAAGGAAGGCTCCACTGCAGTCGCCCCTCTCTCTCTCTCTCTTTACTCGCCCCGTGTGAGTGATGGTGGCAACTGCAAGCACATGGCGGCCAGATTGCCGGTTTCGGGTGATGCCAGCATTCCTCACTGGTACCAGCAAGTCTGGGGCTGCTAACACCTTCCAGATGGCGGGCCGACAGGTGGCCAGCTAGCCATGCCAGAACACCGCCTGCTAGAACACAGCTCCTCTTCTCTGTCTTCTCTTCTCTGCGGTCTCCGATGCTGTCGCGGAAGCCCGCTGCAAGAGGCATAGATCTATGCCTCTTGCCTTGTAGTCTTTCCTCCTGCTGCACTGACGTCTGTGTTGTTCTAGCGGGTGAAGGGTTTTCTGTGTTCAATCTGTTTTCTTGTTTCTCTTCTCTCTCTATGTATTCCACTCCCGGCGGCTGGCACAGAGAGAACCGCTGTGCCAGAACTCTCTGGATAAAGGGCCCGACTGGCTGCACACACTGCGCAGGCGCCGGAAGGCAATGACAGACATAGACATAGTAAACGCAATCGAACCAAAAACACCGAGGGGACTGAACAGATGAAACAAGAAGAAATTGTCATTTAACACCTTTTCCTGCTACTGTACGTACATTTTTGTTTCTGAAATCGGTGTTCATTCAAAGACCAAAATCCAAATCCGTCCAAGAAACGTGGATACAAATTGGTCTCAGCAAGAGGCATAGATCCTCATGAGCCCCCGCTGTCGCGGGGGCTCATGAGGATCTATGGATCTTGCAGCTGGATCGCGTTCACTTTTTCTCGGCAGTGAAGGGGTGAAAAGTGCAAACTTTCAGAAATAAAATTTCACATATGTTTTACTACTATCAGTTACCAAAAGGTGTTGCCGGAGACCGGGAAGAGACGGCGAGACAATGTAATATACACCAGACAGAGAGAATGTAGGCTTACGCTCGCTACTCTGTATCCACAACGAAAGAAGGACTGACGGCCGACCGGAAAGTAATATTACTGATTGAAGGGGCACAGAGTGTATTTGATAATATAAAGATAAAAAGGCCATTTTATGCGCTATTTCATTTTTTAAATCAAACCATTCGCTCCATCAAGTGAATGGGAAGCACCGACCTAAAATCGACCAATGCGATATCGAGTTATTTATGCGCAACGCAAGTCAAGAAAGGAAAAAAAATGGCTTCGAAGTAAAATGGAGAAGCCATTTCAATATTCTAATTGAGTGCGTTCCTTTTTTATGTGGCTTTTTGGCAAGTTGTCTTATTGTTTCGTGTCAGCATGGCTTAGTCGTCAGTTTGTCAATGAATCACGTCCTCTGGAAATATATTTCAAAACATTCAGTATTTAACCACTCAGCCCTGACACAGTACAGCGAGATAATGATCGACTCTGACAGTTCAGTGGTGGTGTCAGAATAACTTGGCGCCAAGCTATTCTGGCACCCTTGAAATGCCGAAATGGTCGATCTCTCTCCAAAACTGGCATGCCATCAGATGATATAATAATAATAATAATAATAATAATAATAATAATAATACATAGTATTTATATGGCGCATTTCTCATATTTATAATATAACTCAGTGCGCAAGACATAGCCGCGAACTGAACCCAACAAGCACGCTCACGTGAATCACGCGCATTCCCTCACACACTGTACATAAACACAGAACACATAAACAGATCATTCACGTGGTGCTAAGGGCAAGCTCAAGCGAGCTACTGGAATTTTTTATAAATTTAAATCGTTTTTATAGTTTTGAAATTTGATTAAGTGGACTGAAATTAATACCAAATTCGTGGGGGAGAAAAGAGCCGGAGTACCCGGAGAAAGAACCCCCGACGGTCCGCCCGAATTAATGGTGACCCTTACTAGAGAAGAAAAGTCCGATGCCGGAACCGGGTATCGAACCTCGCACCCCTTGCAATGGTGGCAGGCGCTTTTACCGATGCGCCACGGACCGCCCCCCACCCCCACTCCCCCATGCCATCAGATGATACTACTAGCCCCCCCCCCCCTTCCCCCTTCCCCCTCCCCCGACCCTCCCCCTCTCCCCTCCAAAATCTGGGAGTTTCTACTTTAGCCTTACTCAATGGGTTAACCCATATCATTTGAGGCTAAAAGTTTCAAATTAGTACACTGCCATTTGCAAGCTACATTATAGTACTTACAGATAAGATATAGACCAATGGCTTTAGTTCAAGGGTGGTGCCAAAATAGCTTGGCGCCTAGAGACGCCAAGCTATTCTGGCACTACCCTTGAACTATTTTAGTCAAACTTATTTCACAGACTGGTGTTTCCGAACGATAAGGGTTAAAATGCAAGAGAGATATCATTCGATCTCAATACTTCAGATGACTTACCAAGTTGGACAAAGAAGCCACCCAACAATCTCATTTTCTCAGTTTTCAGTCACTAAAGCAAACTTTTGCGTGTGCACTTCTGTCTATGGGACAACGGAAGTACATGGAACGAACAAGAGGTATAGATCCTCATGAGCCCCCCGCGGATGCTGTGATTCACGAGGATCTATGCCTCTTGCAGTTGGATGGTGTTCCCATGGTCCTCGGAGTCCCCGAGGACTGAGGTCTGGCTCTCTGCACAAGTGAAATTATCGATTGCTCTGTGGCTGTTACTGGTCTCTGCGCTTGCCAGTCACACAGTGAAATAAAAAAAAAGTGTTGTCTTATCCGACTTTGTTGCATCCGACTGTGTTATGGTTACGGGTTTGGTTGTTTGTTTGTCTGTTTTTTGTTTTGTTTTTCCTCGCCGAGCATAATCGTCAGTAGTCAAGGTAGTAAAAGCTCCAATTCATTTTCCAAATGGCAGCAACAGAAACCGGAAGTGAAATGTTTGTCAGCAACATTGCAGATAAAAACGTGGACCCAGAGATTTTGTTCTGCTTTTTTTTTTTTTTTTTTTTTTTTTTAGTTTAGTTTAAAATCCAGACCAAAATTGTGACTGCCAAGCGTGTAAAATGCAAAGAAGAACTCAACGGAGAAGAAACACGCTTGGAAAAGACAGTTACAACACAATTTATTCAATGGCTTTTTTTTTCAAAATAGACAAGCAAACAAGTATACAAATCAGTCGCTACTTTGTTTTGTCTATTTTAAATAGGGTTTTTAATATATCAATAATATTAATAAAATTGCTGTAACCATCTTTTCTAAGCGTGATTCTTTCTCTGTTGGGTTTTTTATTTTTTATTAGTTTGTTTTGTCTTTACACTCCTATATCAATCCTGTTTTTGTAGTCCTTATAATTTCAGTAGTGAAGTTTATTGAAAGTCGATCGGCAAAAAGTGCTCAGTAGTAGTGCCTGATTTGATTTTGCCTCACGGTCGATCCATCTCTCTAACGGGGGATTATTGAAAGTGACGTCCATAGTCTGCGACAGTTGTAAGACAGTACATGTGGAGTAACTAGCATATCACTGTAAAACTGTGTGCCGGGGACGAACCATGCCCAGAGTGTCTTCCGACCTCTTCCCATCCCCTCCCCATCTTCACACTCAACGCCCGTCGACTTCCTCTCCTTGCGAAAGACTTGGATATACTATTAGCCAGCGAGAGATATAGATCTTCTTGAGTCCCCGCAGATGAAGATCTGTACCTCTTGCAGAAGGTACTCTTGCGCCGTGTGAAGTGGTCTCCCTTTTGAACAGAGCTATTGCGTGATTTTTTTCAGCCGAAATGTTTCCCTTGAGAAAAAAAGCATTTCATTTTTGTTCTGCATTATAAGATTAAAATCTCCGGCGAGAGAATAATGGGATGCACAGTCCCCGAGGGCATACAATGTCACACACACACACACACACACACACACACACACACACACACACACACACACACACACACACACACACACACACACACACACGCACACACACAAGCGCGCGCGGGCGGGCGGGCGGGCGCACGCACGCACGGCAAGCACGCGCGCGTGCACACACACTCGCGTGCACACACGTACGCACGCACACGCACATGCATAGATGGATTGATTTATTTATATATTTATTTATTTTATTTTTCTCTGGCAAAGATTTCGAGAGGACTACAAAAATATGGAGAGTACAGAATGTTGTATTTCAAACAGCCGCCTGGTTTCATTCTCAAATCAAGAAATCACAGAACATGAGTTAGCAACAGCCTGTACTTGAAACTGAATTAAACAATCAGTTGATAATTAAATGCATCATCATCTACCCGTATCTCTCCCGAAAAAAGGATACTAACACATACTATTTGTATTAATAAGTATAATGGATTTAGCACTCGCAGCTGTGTGGGGACTCCAATGCGTTAACTCATTCTACCCCAGACACACCACAGGAAGATAAAGATCGACCATGATAGTTCAAGGGTGATGCCAGAATAGCTTGGCGCCTATGGGCGCCAAGCTATTCTGGCATCACCCTTGAACTATCATGGTCGATCTGTGTCCTGCACTGCAATGCAGTCTTCAGAGGACAATGGCAAAATTTAAGGATTTCGGTCTTGGGGTAGAATAAGTTAACCCAGCAGCGTAATTTACAACCAATTAACTCCTTCACTGCAGAGAAAACTGAATACCACCCAACAAGTGCAAGAGGTCAAGAACCTCATGAGCCCTCCCCCCTTATACCCCCCCCCCCCCCCCCGGGGTGGTGGGTGGGTGGGGGGGGGGGGGGCTCATGAGGTTCTTGGCGTCTTGCTGACCCTATTTGTATCCGTGTACCTTGGATTCAGTGACGGGATCATTGTTCCGTTGTTGAATTTTTTTTATGCAACATAGTTTTGCGTCCGATGGCAGTGAAAGCTGTGGCAAATTCTATGCAGCTGACGTTCTTCTTAGGTGCACATTTCGCTCGTTTGCATGGCACGTTTACTGCAGTGTATACCTGTTGTTGCGTAGCACAAGCGGCCGCGGCGGTGTGCCGCTTGATCTTATCTCCGAGTCTGGGACTTTAAAGTTATATTCCCCAGGATCAAGCATCTCAACACAGAAAACTGTCTCAACAGATACTGCTAACAGTATGTGTATAAGTTGGTCCTTTGTGTACTATCTTAGAGCTTTATGAAGTAAGTTCAATGCCAAATGTCGAAATTCATCGTTTGAATGTGTATTGTTTTTGTACCCGAGTCGCGGATTTATCGTCTGCATCGGCCTGGTTTTGAATTAATATGCATATTTATGAGCCTACGTCACAAGGCAGAACCCGGCCGACTATCGGCAGTGTATCGCAATACTGCAGGTCACGAGGTCATCGGTCAGTGTACACGTGTACTGATGTTCTCCGGCATCCCTTTGACGTAATTTTTCAAGAGAAAGTCAGTAAAATAAACCTTCCATGCTCGCTATGCTGTCAAAATCACAATGCGGGTTCCGCTCGACCTGCTAGTATTTACTAGTAACGATCGTGCGTACAGTAGTGCACCGAGGGCGTGACCTTTGATCCTTTCGTACCTCTCGGAAACACTTTCCATCATTGAAACAGAACATTGGTATTTATACCCACTTTATGCACTGCAGCCAATTTTACATCTCACGCATCGAAGTCTACTTAAATGAAAGCATCATTGGAAACGACAAATGCACCATCGCAGCAGAAACAACCTCTCTGGATCGAGTGAATGAGAGCCCGCACAGACATAAACATGTTACGACCAGCGATGTGCAACGGCTTTGACACACCGTAGTTTTCAGATCTCTGCAGCATAAAATGTGATAAATAGCTTGTAACTATATGATTAAAATAAAATCTTGCGAAAGCAGTAAGAGATAAATTCTACTGATTATCATGAATTTTGAAAATCACTAGCGCTCGCGGAACTATAGGAAGATCCGGCGACAAAGACCATAGATTACTTACTGATTCAGCAGGAAAGCGTCAAATTCCACCGAGTGGGCGGTCAAGCCAAGCTCTTGCTTTACGCGTTGCCACATGTCCATATTCCCTTGTCAGATGTCAATTCTACTTAGGGTATCTTGTCTCTCTTTCTCTTTATTCTCTTCAATTCCGAGTCTGTCATTGTCGGTGCGAGTCGATGATACTTTCTTTTTATCTTCGCTGGTTCAATCCATCATCTTGCCTCTGATTGGTTATAATTATGCAGATGATCTAAGGTCGTACTAGAATAGTTATGACGTCAACTACCATCGCCTATCAGAAGCAATTTTGTTACGTGTCCCGTCAGAAAATCCCGGTGGGCTTCTTCTCGCTTTGAACGGACGAAAGAAAGCATTTGGTGGGACAATAGGGTGGTCACTGTCTAAGTGGGTATGTATACTGAAGCCCAGTGAAAGCTTTTTGCGAACTGAAGCCTTAAACAAGGTCGGGCGTGCCCCTTTAAGAGCTCTGCTGCTGATGATCTGTGACTTCGGACCTCACTGTCTGGGTACGCAGAGTCCAAAATCACAGACAAGCACGCTTGTCGCGCGTGTCTATTCATTTCGTCGCAATCGTGTCCTCGTCAGACACCTGTAATCGTTAAATGCCCGGGTCGCTGTCTCAGCCCCCACCCGATGTTACCTGACAAACTTTTGTGAGTGGTTAATGCCGGCCGAAAGCCACCCATCTGCAAGAGGCATAGATCCTCATGGTCCCCTTCAGTTGTGGGGGCCCATGAGGATCTATGCCTCTTGCTTGCATGGATTTTTTTCACTGCGCCAGAGATTGTTTCTTCCAAAAATTTCTGACTCGCTATTTTTAAAAATTGGTGCGGTTAAAATGCTCTTTCTTTTATTTAGTTTGGCTTTTGCTAGTTTTTATCTTTGGATAATATGGATCTAATGTGGCTTCATCTACATCTGGGATTTTATGACAAGGGATGGGGGTGGGGTGGGGGGGGGGGGGGTTAGGGTGTTGACTGGGGTGCACACCACGAGGATTGACTACTGGGAGCAGCTGGGGCAGGTATGGCTGACAACAGAATCATTAAAGTTGGCGACAGCTGGTCAACTTACATGACATGCTATGCAAATCATTAGTTTGGATCTCGCGAGGTTTAATTTATTGTTTATGTTTGTTGTTGTTTTTTCATCCCCCCCCCCCCTCTCCCCCTCATCCCTACCTGGCCACTAGGCCAGGCCACAAACTTTTGTCAGCGCACACCTCTCCCTATAAATTTGAGTATGGGGGTGTGTGGTGCCTTTGTGTGTGTGTGTGTGTGTGTGTGTGTGTGTGTGTGTGTAGGTGTGCCTGTGTGAATGTGTACGTGTGCCTGTGTGTTTGTACGTGTGTGTGTGTGTGTGTGTGTGTGTGTGTGTGTGTGTGTGTGCGTGTGTGTACGCGCGAGCGGTGCGTGCGTGTGCGTATGTGTGTAGGTTCATACGCGCCGTTTACGCGCTGCTCATATTCAGTTTGTATGTGCATGTAATATAATTATACTGACGAGCAAAAGAAATGCGACATGTTTGTTTCCGATGATTCCAAAATTGTCGCATTTCTTTTGCTCGTCAGTGTATAACAGAAATAGTACTGAAAGAGGATGTGAAGGTGTGGATGGGGTCGAATCAGCTGACGTGCATGTGTATGCCGGGGGGGGGGGGGGAAGGGGGGGGGGCAGGAGGGGGGAGGACAGGAGGGGGGAGGGGGGGTTAGAGTGTCACCTGGTATAGACGTATTGAGAGCTGCTGTTGTGAGTTTGCCAGCGAAATACCGCTCGCGTGATAACCATGATTGGCACACAGGACTATAGCAAGAAACACAAATCCTCATGAGCCCCCGCGACTGCGGGGGCTCATGAGGGTTTATGTCTTGTGCAGATGGGTACAGCTCGCCCTGCCCCGGCAGTTAAGGTGTAAAAATCTGACTTCACCTCCCCGTTAAATGGGATGGATCTGTTACAATGGTTAGTCTGTTGCAAGCGACTTGTACCAGCAATGGATAAGGAGAGGAGTGTTTTCTTACCCAAGCACTTGCACAATAACATGTATTTGTATTGTATACCGCCTAGTCTCAGCGTTTGTTGTGTAGACTGGGCACCACCGTAAAATGCCCATTCCACGAAGCTAAATCTGAGAGAACGTATACAACAACTGTATGGACTGCCGGAACGCGCTAAAAAAAAAAAAAATGAGCAGTTGAGGTTTTTGAACACCCTTCAATCAGAAATATAGGTCAGACAATCCACAAACTTCAGTCACAAATCCAGCGGATTCAGCCAGCCTGCTCCATCTTGCAATCGACCGTCTGCGGCATATACACTCTTCTTAACCCTTATTATTCGGAATACACCAGTGTGTGAAATAAGTTTGACGAAAATAGTTCGAGGGTAGTGCCAGAATAGCTTGGCGCCTCTAGGCGCCAAGCTATTCTGGCACCACCCTTGAACTAAAGCCATTGGTCTATATCCTTATCTGTAAGTACTATAATGTAGCTTGCATATGGCAGTACAAATTTGAACCTTTTAGCCTCAGTATCATAATATGCGTTAATAAGCCTTTGCAACTGCAACCTCTCATGAAAAATTATGTGATGTCTCAGTATTACTGTCACGGAGTGGCCGCATATTCATTTTCATTCCAAGGTTAACTGCATGTACTCATGTTGCGATGGCGACGCATGGCTCAATGAGTGTGGCGATCAAGCGAGATCACACTGGTTGTTTCCTTCGATTCGCTGCCGCTGGCAAGCGGCAGTCGAGGGAGACAACCTGTGCGAGTCCCCGTACACTGCTTGCTCTATCCTTGCTTTCAAGGGGCGCTACCTACTGCCTCTGGATCTGCTTCAAGGGGCGCTACCTGGATCTGATTTATAAATAAATGACTCCATTTCATTCTGGACTACATTTTGCCCCACATAACCTTGTAATTAAGTATAAGCTATTTTCGTACATTGGTCCGCAATGTATTTATACATCAGTGATACCTGTTCAGAGTTAGCGTGAGTATGATCATTGCTGAACTGTGAACCACCTGGCCACACTTGACTGTTACCTGCTGTATCAACACGATTTTCCGTCACAGGCCCGAACTCCGCTACCTTCCTCTATATGATCAGAGATGCAAGTAAATGAGATCGATTACTTTAGCTGTATTCGCCAGACAGTCCGTGTAACGTGTGCCCAACATTGTCTTCATAGATATCGCAATCACGCAACACAGTGCAACACGACACGTAGTGTTCAAAGTCGTCATGGGTGAAGTCATAGTCGAAATTATGAACGATAAACTTTGGTCTCATTCTTACGTCACCCGACCAATCAGACAACGAGAGATGTACAAATATGACTGTACACCAGTCGACCCGGCTACAAGGTCGTGTCGTCTGCTCCAGCTTGAATTTGTGGGGGTGGGGGAGGGGGGGGGGGACCCAACAACAACAAAGGCTGCTTCGAGAGATATAAGAGACATCGCAGCAGCACTCTCGAACGACAAAACGAGCTGTAGTAATCAAAACAGCAATATATCACTAGCGTCATTAACACTTCATGCTTGTGCTGCAGTGCACGCAAGAGGCATTGATTCTCGTGAGCCCTTGCGAATGCAGGCGCTTATGAGGATATTTGCCTCTTGCACATGGCCCGAAGGTTTTGGCAGAGAGACTGCATATATGCAAGTTATAGACCAGTGGCCAGTTGCATGACTGAGCTCAAGTTAGTCCTGTGCCAGCCACTAAGCAAGGTGCTCCACTATCGTAGGACGAAGCTCACTCATGCAACTGACACCCGAGACTTTATTACATTTATTACAAGGGGAGGTTTTAGTGAAGATTGTCATCAGAAAATTGCAGTCAGAGTAGGTAAGTACGCTTGTGTTGACAAATTGCCGATAGTTTCACTGGCCCAGGAAGTCATCTCGAAACAACGCCCCTTTACAGCTGCTCTTCTGTTTGTCACAGAAGACCCGATGTTAACGGACGTTTTTCTTGTGTCCAGGATTCCTGGACCTGTGATGGTTTCCGTCCTGTCACAGTGCACCCTGAAATGAGTAGAACTTGGTCGTGTTATGTTGCGATTAGCATCGGTTTTAATCCAATGTTGAAAAGACTGAAAATAATTTTGTGTAACTGTAATGATTTGTGCTGAACTGTTGTGTAACATAACCAAGTTAATTTAAAATGTGTTTCATTGTTTTACAATACAAGACATTAAGTGGTCTTAATGACAATTCTTTCATGTGCTCACGCCGAAAATCTGTCGTCCTTGACTGAACACTAAGTGTACACTCGAAACAACAACAAAGTTACAACAACGACCACATCTTACAATTTTAAGTTTTGAAGTTTCACTCTTTTTTTTTTTCATACAACTGAATTGTGTTGTAGTCATGTTTAACCTCTGACTCCATCTCCCATCAACCCCGGGGGGCAAGCTGAACGCTACCCATCTGCAAGAGACATAAATCCTCATGAGCCCCCGCAGTCGCGGGGGCTCATAAGGATTTATGTCTCTTGTCAGTCCTGTGTTCTTTGTGCCCACGTCTGGTCCCATTTCATTTGTGTTCTTCACGCGAATGTCGGCCAGTGTGCAGTTGTTTCAGACGCAAAATCCGCGTCCACTGACAGTCAAGGGGTTAAATGGGATGGATCTGTTTTAATGGTCAGTCTGTTTCCCGCGACTTGTACCTGCAATGGGGAAGGGAAGGATCGAGTGTTTCCTCCCCCCCCCCCCCACACCCCCACCCCACCTCCATCCTGAGTGACTTTCACTTGTGTGACACCACTGCTACTGACACCACAGGCATATATATAATAGTTTCACGTAAATCATATCGTCATGAAAAACGTATCGTTGTCGTGAAAGTATTTTACATCGAAAACATAAAACATGTCGTCGTAAAAACGTGTCGTCGTTTTAAAAAAAAAATATATTGTCATAAAAGATACTGGTGTGAAACATATTGTCGTAAAATCACACTGTCATAAAATGCCAATTGCCTCAAAACCATATTGTCTGAAAGACGCCCCGTGTTCTACGCACGCGGCAGCAGCTGCGCTGCTTCTATTACTTATTTGACTTACCTGCCTATTATAATATGTCAGCTCTGTCCATAGATTGCGCTTGATAGAATAGTCTATAGTCCTCCATGCAACAGGCGGCTGGCAACACCTGTGACCGCCACCCTCTTGCTAACGTGATCCCTTTACACTCACTGACTAGGCTGACAACAAAACAACTGCAAGAGGCATAGATCCTCATGAGCCCCCGCGTACGCGGGGGCTCATGAGGATCTATGAATCCGGCTGGCAAAAATTTGAGTCGTGACTCCCGTTATGATGCAAGGAGGGGTGGAGGATATTAGCGATGTCAGCGATTTTAGCTGTTGCATTTTTATTATATTTTTAACATGCATTGTTTCAACGTACGTTTTTCACGTGAGTCCTATGTGCATTTATTGACACGTCGGCGTAATATTTAACGCCAACAATTTATCTTTGTTGTTTGTTTGTTTGTTTGTTTGTTTGTTTGTTTGTTTGTTTGTTTGTTTGTTTACCAGCGTTGACTGTCTGAATCAGTACTCAGTGTATGTCAGAATAACCTGCTGCCAGAATTCATGCTGGGGGAAAAAAATGACACAGTTACTTGGTGTAGAGTGACTCTTTATCACTTACTTTCAACACTAGCTGATGGTGGAGCGCGTATGGGCCTTTCCGAGCGCCGCGATCCCCATCTTGGCCGAACAGAACTGAACTGAACACCACTAGCAGGCGGAAAATAGATCGACCATGGATCTGGTATTCTCTGATTGCTATTGGTAGTAGTCGACTCTGGATGGAATATGTCCCATTTTGCGTTGAGAGCTGCTAGATAATGCTCAGCTAACGGTGGACTTGAGCGGGTCCATTTGCCGATGGACTTGTTTGGATCCATTTGAACGTGGACTTGCCCGTCCATTTAAACGTAGACTTGCCTGCGTCCATTTGGCGGTGGACTGATCTTCTTCTTCTCTTCTTCTCGAACGCCGTCACACTTGGAGTTTGGCTCTCAAAATGAAATCTGTGGTCTTCTGTAGCGCCTCCACAGGCCCGTACAGTTTCTCTTGTAGAGTGGCGGGCTTCGGCCATGTCTCCTCCCTCAGCGGCTGGTGGTTCCCACAGTCCTGGAGGATGTGGGCGGTGGACTGATTTGCCCTGGGTCTACGTGGACGTGGACTTGCCTGGGTCCATTTAGCTGTAGACTTGCCCGGGTCCGTTTGGACGTGGACGTACATTTGAACGTGGACTTGCCTGGTACGCCCATTTTAGACTCGGGTCCGTTTGGTGGTGGACTAGTTAGGGCATAACCCATTGACGGCGGACGTGCAAGGGTTAACGAACACCTGTGGCTGATCTGGGGACGCGGGGCCCCGTGTGGATGATCAGGTATTGACTCACGCCGAAACAGCTGGCAAACTTGGGACAGCTTGTGGCGCTAGTATGTATCACCCAGTGAGGTAAAGTCCATCAGGCCGACATCGGGCCGCGCACGACAGTGCGTGGGCCCACTGCGGCCGACGTCGGTCCCATAACGTTTTTCGTGGCGGGTATATGCATACTACCATAATTATGCTTAAAATTCTCACTCTCTTGTTCCATATGAGGAGGTGATATGTAGATCGGATGAGACGAAGAAGGCCGCAAGAGCAAGAAGCATAGATCTTCATGAGCCCATGCTTTCGCACGGGCTCCTGAGAATCTAAGTCTCAAGCTGGTTGGAAATTCCCTGCACTGAAGAGCTGGTTCTTGTTTCCAAGGATGCTGAACAGGCCCACTGCGGACCGATCGCAACCAAATGCGCACAAGGTCATCGGGCCGACCTCGGCCGCCATTCCACACGTGCACGGGCCAACGGCGGCTGACGTCGGCCCGTTGACCTTGTGCGCAATTGGAATTCGTTCCGAGCAGTTACCACAGATGGAGGCAGGATTGACCTACAAGTTGCATCTAGACGCTCAGACGGTGCGGCATCCATAGCCTGCAATAACTGATGTGGATCTATGCCAACTGCAGGTGGATGACGTTTATCCCTTTGACTGTTGGTAGCGGTTTTCGTCGCGATGATTCCTGCAGGAATCATCGCGACAAAATGTGCTACCGACAGCCAAATGGGTACATGAAAAAAGGGGTACATGAAAATAGCAAATTGATCTTGTTGCACTGATGTCAGATTCGTGTTAGGACAGTGCACGGTGAAAGGTTAGCAGTTCAAAACAAGCCTTTTAAGTGACATGTGGGCTTTAACTGCACAGCAACACCTGTCAGAATCAGCGATCAACTTACCCGTCAGTTCAGTCCGCTCAGGCTGGAATGGGGAAAGCCTATCGGCGACTGACTGAGGAGCCGGAAAGGCTGCCGCTACAGTTTTTGTCGCTTGCAAAGCAGAGGTACGGATTGTGGCGAAATTTTGGTCGCAGTCTTGAACAGGTGGTCAGAAATGTATGTGTGTGCTGGTCTGTGATTTTGTACCTTACGGCCTAAGGCCGTAAGGTCCAAAAGCACAGGCCGGCACACATAATTGTCAAATTTCGTTGTCTAAACTGTTCCTGTGTGAAAAAGCTAGTACGGAACTGATCATCTTGACTGATCAAGCACTCATGTCAAGCAATTAGTTTACCAGCCCATTTGGATAATATTATTTAATATCCTTTTTTACGAGTTGAGGCGTGTGTGTGTGTGTGTGTGTGTGTGTGTGTGTGTGTGTGTGTGTGTGTGTGTGTGTGTGTGTGTGTGTGTGTGTGTGTGTGGTTGGGGGGGTGGGGGGGGGGGTAGAAATGGGGGGAGGAAGGGGGCGCAGAGGAGGGTGACAAGCCCAGGGATCGAAAACGGGGTCGATATTAACCGGCCATTCGAGTCAGTGCCAGCTGAGTGACCTAGACTGTGTTTCTGCAATCTTTGTTAATTCAACACACACATACAAACCAACAACAACAAAACTCTAGCTATTCCCGTAGCATGGATTCAAAGTGGTGTCAGCAAGAGGCATATATCGTCAAGAGCCCCCACGACTGTGGGGCGCATGAGGATCTATACCTCTTGCAGTTGTGTCAGTGGTGTTGAATTTTTCTCGGCGCCGATCGGGTTAAAGCCAGTTTTAAATTGCATGTATTGTCTGCTGACTGAACCGATACACACGTCTGCGCTGTTTTTTTAAATTTAACATTCGATTTTAATGTTAACATCTGGTGTTTAGTGAGAAAATTAGGCGCCCCACGACTGAAGGGTGCAAATGTAAATTTAGCCAGCTATAAATTAGTTCTTTATAAGGCTCCGTAGTTGCAGAGTTGTATGAAGATTTCTATCAGTGTAGCATAAATGGGTTTGCCTAGACACATGCAGGGTTTGGGAGAAAAAAAGCTCACCTGCAACAGCCGGTCTGAATCGAGTCCCTCCATCTGTCGGGAGATGTATGTATGGGCTGGCTGACTGGCTGGCTGGCTAGCTGGAGGGACTGCATGGCTTGTATATGGATGGGTTGATTGATTGGTTGGTTGGTTTTTTGATTGATTGATTGATTGATTGATTGATTGATTGATTGATTGATTGATTGATTGATTGTCGTAAACTGTTGTTAGATCTTTTAGTCTCTGTAGCTTGCTTCACGTGTAGGGCACAGCGCGCGGTGAGCGATATCGCATTAACTACAGCTGTACTCTGTTTGGAGGACAATCATTGCCTAATAAAATGGTCATTGTCGCCACACTTCCTCGTTTTGTAGCAGCCACAGACGTAACTCATTCAGTCCCGACACACCCCAGCAAG
>BTPG01000002.1:115105165-115155165 GCA_036245525.1 Semisulcospira habei
CAGCTGTTTAGCAGCGTTTTCACATGCGGCGCGTCTCCAATGAATATTACAGTCTCAAAGCCGTCGGCCGTCGCTCAGCTTCTCCGCCATTTTTTCCGGCTCGCCGGAAGATGAAGAAACGGGAAGTGGCGCAAGAACACCGCTGATTGGCTGAGAGGCGGCAACATTGCTCGAGCCTTGCCGGCTACCACAAATGAATAGACTCGGTTTGTATCGGGTCGCAATTTGTGGCGGCAATATTGTAGGCGCCCCTAATTGAGGCGGCAACATTGCCGCCACAAAATTGCGCCCGGCAATAGGTGTTTGTGGTAGCGTGGGCCTGGCTTCTAATGCCATGGAATTCCAGGCTGGTAAGCTTGCATTGTGTCATCAGGACATCAGCTGGCCTGCCACATAAGGCAGTAGGGACTACCTCCAGGCGCCCCGCCATCCGCTGGAGAATATCCAGACCTCCCCCCGAGGGGGGATGCTAGAAAAGATTCCCAGATTTTCGACCTGCTGAGTAGATTTAAAGTTATTGCGGCCTACGACCGGTTTCGCCCCAAGTGGGGGGGGGGGGGGGGCGGGGGGGGGGGGGGGGGGGCTCTTCAGGTAGGCATACGGTGTAACCTGAAATTGCAAACACAACGCATGTACTAGACAGCCGCCTCCAGAATGTACTGGTAGCACCGCCAGCACAGCGCGGATTGCATCCCTAAAGCTTTATGTGGTGTTGCAGTGGAAGAAGACATATTAATTTTGAAAAGACAACAACTAGGCAATTTTGTGGTGCAATTATTCTTTACTTTTAACAAAGGCGTCGCCCCAAGCCAAAAAATGCACTCAATCAGATAAGCTCCAAGGCACATAATTTTTAATTCAATTATGAGAATGCTGTGCTAATGCCATGGAATTCCAGGCTGGTAAGCTTGCATTGTGTCATCAGGACATCAACTGCCCTTTTTGTGACTGCATCACTAGATCTTTTGAGCCTTCCACTGAGCACCTACTACATAAAGCAGTATATATATATATATATATATATATATATATATATATATATATATATATATATATATATATATATATATATATATATATATATATATATATATATATATATATATATATATGAGTGTGTGTGTTCTTAGAAACTATGTGTTCTGTGTATATATATCATTCAGAGCTATTTTGGAATTAAAGAGAACGTACTAGAGAAACGATCCGTCTGAAGCTGCTGCTTGAAAACTGAAACTGAGAGGGAAAATATTTACCTTTAAGTTTAAACTGCTTTGGTTGTAAAACTGACTGGGCATTAGAGTCATATTAGCGGTTATTAATTAATATGTGTTGTCAATATGCATTCTTTGAAAATTGTGCTTTTATGTCTGTGAACCCAACAATAAACAATTCGTATTAGTAACTTTATGAAAATGTTTTAAAATGCCTACATGCATTCCCATAAAAAGTTAAACTAAACGAACAGCTTAAAACAAAGTTTGTTTCGGGGTCTTGTGGTAGTGTGCGCCGGAACCATTTTGCCACTCAAAGTGTTTTTTTCTTTCCGTGACGAATCGTCTCTTACAGACTAGATGACATGCAGGACTGCATAATCCTTTTCATTCTGATACACCAATGCCTTGAAATAAATATGACTATGATAGTTCAAGGGTGGTGCCAGAATGGCGCCTGAGGCGCGAAACACGGTTGATTTATCGCCTAATGTAATGTGGCCTTCATAGAACAATAAGTAAATTTTACAAAAATCAGCCTCAGGATGTAATGGGATAACAAATAAGCTCTTGGGTGATGACTATAAAAATAAGTAGGACAGAAAGGTACACGTCTTGCACTAAGCGAATAAACACTGCACAGGCAAGTTATATTTTTTCCACGACATCTGTGTCTTAAGAAAGGGAGGTGGGAAGTCATGTGGCGTTCAATCTGTGTTTGTTATATAGATTTACTTCCTCAGTCTTGGATCTAATATATTTTACATCACGTTGTGTTGCACTGTGTTTGTGCGCGCGTTTCTTTTCTGTTCAGCCACTCGTGCCCGGTCCGCCTGCAAGAGGCATCCATTCTCATGAGCCCCTGCTTGCAGGGGCTCATGAGAATCGATGCCTCTTGCTTACGTCGGTGACCACCCTCATTGTCAGGCCCACTGTCAGTTTCGGCATTTGAACACTGCTTGCTCCTCAAAAAGAGTAAGTGAAAGGGGGTGGGCCAGCTACTGTCTCTTCTTGTCACTGCAACCAGACCCCACTGTGTGCGCTATTGTTTTGCAATAAACTGTGCAATTCCTCCTCTCACACTCCCTCCCTCTCCAGCCCACCATCCCCACCCCTCGGCCTCGCACACACTACTGAGCATCAACCCCTACCCCCACCCCACACCCCTCCCCCAACCCCTCCCTGCTCCGCCTCCTTGATTTGATCCGCAGCCGGCCTGGTCGGGCTGAACAGCTGCTGATCACACTTCCATCGCCCCCTCCCTCCTCCCCGCGCCCCTCCCTCACCGCCCGGCCCCTGGAGGCGCGCGAAGCTCGTGCCCCCCAGCTGTCGTTCCTCAGCGCACATGGCGGGACCTACCGGCCCTTACAGCCCGTGCTGCGAAGAGCCTTTTTTTTTTTTTTTTTTTTTTTTTGGTAGGTGTGAACGCCTTGTCGATGTATTTTTCTGTTTCTGTCCCTACTGCATTGAAAATGATCGGGGGTTTCGTCCATGTAGCCACCATAGAAGGGATATTATAAACAGACCACACTGGTTGCCGCCCTCGATTCGCTGCTTTGATCATGGTCGAGGGAGACAACCTGTGTGGAACAGACCCGATGAAGTAGGTGAAGAATGTGTCACGGGTTTTTAAGTAGTACTGTGAACTTATAAATGACAGGGACCCATTTTTTCCCTTGATATTCCTGAAGTTTGTTATAATTGTGAACTTGAAGTAATTTACACAGGGAGGTGTAGTCGTCACCTCTGATAAGGTGTTATTATATTTGACCTCATCATAAATGAAGCCATCTGTAACTGAATTGTATAGGAACTAATAATTCCAAGCTGAATATAGAGTATTTAACCAAACAAACATTTCCTATATATTATTTTAATTATAGGAGCATGAACATATTACTTTGAGGGTACAGTGTTATCGTCTTCATCTTCTGTTCAGTTTTTGATCCAGTAAACGACTTCTGTCCCTTGCGGACTTTCTGTAAGTGCAGCGAATCCAGGGAGACAACCAGTGTGCGATTGCCGGTCGGTACCTTTTCCTCAAAGCGCCTGCGTTTTGGCGTTGTGTTGTCAGGCAATGCTGCGCCAGGCACTGTTCAGTCTTCTACCCTCTCTCCCTGCTTCCACTGCCTCATTCAGGCCGTCCGCCTGCCCGCGTATACTCACACACGCAAGCCAGTCGGCTGAGAGCTTTCATTGCGAGTGCTACGGATCAGCGAGTGTGCATTGCTTGTCGAGCGGTAGTAGAACTGAACGCATTACTGTCTATGCGGGAACTGCGTTTTGATATCAGGAGTACTGCATCGTCAGAAAGTTGATGTTGACGTCATTTGCAGTAGGGATTGTTTATTCGTACCCGCAAATGGCAAAGTTGCGGGATAGTTTCACTGATTTATATAACTATAAACTTTGACACTTGTCTTTAGCACTGCTGTAGAGTGCGCGCAGCCTTGATCAAATAAACTGCTTTAAACGCTTTTCTTTCGCGGCAAGTTGGGAAGAACATACAGTATTTTGCGTCACCAAAGCGTTGTATCAAGACATCCGCGAGTGCCGTCACCGGAGACACCGATTGTCGCACCCGGCAGCCATCAACTAATGAGATGACCGGATCATCCTGTCCATTGTGTGTCCCCCGCCACTGAAAGAAACGTCACCCTGATCCCCCTGGAGGCGGCAGTGTTTTCCCACCGAGCTGACAGTACCAGCGGCCAGGCCACCCCGAATTGTTGGCATAGGGTCACTGTGAGTGTATCTTTAGCGTGTGCTCGCCAAGATGGTGTGTGTTTAGGGATTTGCTTTGGCCGGGTGGAGCCCATTGCGGGTGTGAAAAGACGTTGATTCAGTGACGGAAAGGTTTTAATTCACTCCAGGCTACTTCCTTTCACGGGTCGTGGGAGTACCAGCAGCGTTGATCTATATCGGGATATTGTGCCACATCACACTCGGGCGGTTTTTCCTTTACATCGCTACATGAGATTATAGGCCAGTAATTGTTAAAATAGCACGCAGGTTTCACATTTCACAAGAGGTATTGCACTGTGAAAGCTTCAAAGTAACTGAGCCCAGGAAAAGAGGTCTGTCCATTTCAGACAGAGAAGGCTAAAACCCTATCACTACAGAGCCAGAGAGACTGCACAGTTTTTTACTAGGCCGGAGAACTAGCCGATTAGGAGCGTGGAGATAGTGCCATCTGGTCTGGTGATCAATAAGGAACCGAGAGGCAAAGCCTGAGGGACTATTGGTATCGTCTGTGTCTGTTGTGGGACTATTGTGACAGCGTGTCTGTGTGTCAATGATTGGATTACCAGTGTCAAACACAAGGCGGCCCAGTGACGGAGTGGTGGCGATTGCTTTTTGCTGGCCTGGTATGTCCCAGCAGCACCATGATTACATGTAAGTCACGGACCGCACTCACACTGGTTGTCTCTTTCCATTCGCTTCGGCTGATGAGCGGTAGCGAATCAAAGACTGAAGACAAACGGCGTAGGACGCACTCACGGGAGCGGGACTAAAAGTGAAATGGGTTTGATGGGAAACCAGTAAGCAACTAGTCCTCAGGCCGACTGTCGTCGACCCCAAGATCGTTTGCGTACTAGATATGAGGCTACACAGAAGTGGAAGAATTGCCATCATACCTGATTTTTTCCCCCCCAAGCGCAACCTTTTTCTTTCACTAATATTAACTCATTCAGCCCGACGCACGTCTTTCCCAACTTTGGGAGGCGTCATCGAACGACTACGCACCTGTTGCAGGAGATGGGTCGACCATGATAATCCAAGGGTAGTGCCAGATTAGCTTGGCGCCGACAGGCGCCAAGCTAATCTGGCACTACCCTTGAATTATCATGGTCGACCCATCCCGTGCTGTAATGCGTCAGGGCTGAATGGGGTAATAGCGTCACTACGATCATGAAAACGGAATGTACATAATTTAATTCATATATGTCTTAATCTTTATTATCCTGATACATTCAGTTATTGCTTGAAATAAATTTGACTATGACAGTTCAAGGGTGGTGCCAGAATAGCTTGACCCCTGAGCTATTTTGGCACCACCCTTGAACTAAAATGTTTGATCTATCTACTAATTCGTAGTGCAGCCTTCATAGGACAGTAATCAACGTTTTAAAAGTCAGCCTCAGGATGGAGTGGGCTCAGCGACATGTACATAATCTTTTGAATTTTTAAAATCATGAGCCTCCAGTTTTCACTACAAGAATTTGTTTTAAAAAAATGTTCGTGGTCCTCTAGTTTGATCGTAACAAGCTGTCAGCAGGGCATGTGGTACTGTAGAGTGCCTTCGCAGGTGGTCGACCATTTTTGCGCTGTGCTGATACAATTTGCGGATCACTGCCAGGGCCGGACCAACCATGCCAAAGCCGTCTTCTTGCTTGTATTGTTTCGTCTGCTCCGCTTTGCAATTACTCGCCGTGGGACAATTCATTTTCACCCACTCCTGCCATTGACGTTTGATCTGCAAGAGACTGACATAGATCCTCATGAGCGGTCTGTCTCTTGTTGTTTTAAATTTAGGTCCATATTTTGTAGGCGGAGGGTGGGGACACGTATTTTCTTTGCTTTGGTTTAGTACGGGTGAATGGATGTCGTACCACTCGACCCGTTCATGTACTTTTCATTGCTACCCTTCAACCCGTGCCGCTACCTCCTTATACCGGCCGCTCCCCATTTAGTCTTTCATATGCTCCCCTCCCATCCCGCTCCGGTCCCTCCCTCCCCCCCTCCCCCCCCCTCCCCCCCCCCCCCCCCCCACCCACTTTGCTCCCACCCCCAGTATCACTGACTTTTACAACTAATCCAATCAGCAAGAGTGGCTTTGTTACAAGTCAACTCAACTATGGCTGTTTTTCCTATCAAGGCCAGTAAGTGAGGGTCAGTCATTCCTTTGGTGTGCGCTAGAGAGGATCTACAGACGTGCTCTTCATACTTGAACTGCTAGTTAGTCTTGCTATTACTAGCCCGCCATGTCCTGTGGTAAGTTGTGTAATTTCATTATTCAGGCATCAGTTTAAGTTTCAGTTTACGGGCCTTTGCACATCTCAGGCTGCATGTGTGCGTCTCTCTCTCTCTCTCTCTCTCTCTCTCTCTCTCTCTCTCTCTCTCTCTCTCTCTCTCTCTCTCCATACTCATCATCATCTCTCTCTCTCTCTCTCTCTCTCTCTCTCTCTCTCTCTCTCTCTCTCTCTCTCTCTCTCTCTCTCTCTCTCTCTCTCTCTCTCTCTCTCTCTCTCTCTCTCTCTCTCCATAGACACTGTAGCTACACCTCTGTACAGCGTCTTTGCTCTCTCATTTATAATTCAGAAGTAAAGTTTCATATCATTGCGCCAACTTGGATCCGTTTCCGTTTCAGTCAATATGCAAATGTTTGACGTGATAATGGCCCGCTCCCGCTAAACAAATCGTGTCTATATCTGCGCAAGATGTTTCCATCGTGACAAGCGTGACCAACTTTCAACGTCTCCCGGCGCTAATCAGGCACTAAACTTGATTTCAATCCACGTTCAGCGCTTGACGTCGGAAGTAAACTCCGTAGTTCCGCTCTTCCTTCCCTCTGACTTATCCGCGACTTTCCAAACGTCCGATCGCGCTGTACTTTTCGTTCGAGCAAACACAGATGTAAAATTACTGACAAAACCAGCAGCAAGAGGCATAGATCTTCATGAGCCCCCGCGAATCGCGGGGGCTCACGAGGTTCTGTGCCTCTTGCAGTTGGTTTTAGGAATGTACAATCTTCCATATTATATGCGTCCACAGTTTGAAAGAATCTCTCCCTTTACTTCACTCGTCTTGGCAACTAAAATACCGCACCTTCGGTTTGGACCAACCGTAACATCCTCAGTTTGAGGTTGAAACAGCTGGGGCCGAGCTAGGACAGCAAGAGGTGGTGATTCTCACGAGCCCCCAACAGACTGCAGAATCTCGTGTGAATATGTGACTATGCCTCTTTCATTAATCAGGCATCAGCTCAGCCTGCAGAATCTCGTGTGAATATGTTACTGGGTAAAATTAGACTCAACATGAGCGATCTCAATTATGACCTGGTTAGTCGTCACTTGTCCAATTCTCCTGCCTGCTCTTGTGGAGCCGAGCCAGTTCTGAAACCGCCGACCATTTTTTACTCCGGTGTAGTAATTACGATGTAATAAGACGTTTAACAATACTTACACTAACACCAGAATACACCAATATACATTTACTCCTTTATGGAAGTAAAGCCCTACCATCCACAGTGAATAACGATATATTTTCAGCTGTACACGAATTTATTACTGCAGCAAAAAGATTTCATTGAGTTATAAAATAGGGCAATATAAACAATATAAAGACCAGTTGAAACATCTCTCTCTCTCTCTCTCTCTCTCTCTCTCTCTCTCTCTCTCTCTCTCTCTCTCTCTCTCCACTATACTAATTGAAATATTTTTTCTCTATTTTCATATATATATAATATATTATTTAAAATCTGCATACCACCGCCATGCAAATTTTGCAAATATAACTGAGTGTCCAGATCATCCTATGAGCCTGTGGCTTGTTTTTGTTTTGTTTTTTGATCTGATGATAATTGATGTATATTCTTTTACGTATTTTACAAAGTAATAAACTATTTAAACCAATATGTGACTATGCCTCTTTCATTAATCAGGCATCAGCTCAGCCTGCAGAATATCGTGTGAATATCTGACTACGCCTCTTTCAGGCAAACGATTTTACTGCTGTGCCCGCACAACACTCAGTTTGAGAAAGGGAGGGGGGGTGGGGGGGGGGGGGCGGCCGCCGGGCACAACAGTTGGGTCCAATCTTTGGTCACCATAGAGGCGTAGATTCTGACGACCCCCCTACAGCATGCATAGACCCATGTCTACCTGTGTCTCTTGCAGATGAACGGGCGTTCCTCCAGTGAAAAGCTGTTAAAAATCCCGAAGCTTAACATGAAAACTGTCGGGGAGCGTTCTTTCACCTTTTTCGCCCCAAGTGTGTGGAACTCGCTGCCAACGGAAATGCGGAATCTGCCCACATTGTCGCAGTTCAAGGCTCACTTAAAGACTTTTCTTTTTTGTCGGGCATTTAACACTTAGCTCATATATAGCTAACTGTTGACTGACTGCCACCTATTCTGATCCCAGAGGAAGTGAATGTAAGGTGTGGGGAAGGGATGGGGTGGTTTAAAGTAGTGTATAATTGTGCCTGCGTGTCTGAGAGAGAAAGGGTGTGCTGTTGTGCATGCGCAGTGAGTCCAGTGTTTTCCTGGAGGACAGCGCTATACAAGAACTATGTATTATTTGAACAAGGGACCCGTAAGCGTTGTTAATTAAGCGACAAGTATGCGACGTCTATCAGCTGGAAAACAGATGGGGCTTGCGTCGCTTCTCATTATGCGCCGGCCATCGGCATAATTTGAACACGTGCGCTTCATAGCTGCTCCTGGCTACTTTTATTGTTATTGGCCAGACCCAGTAGACCAAGGCCTCTCAGGCTCTGTCCCCACACGTGCGCGTATCACACAGTAGCAGGTCTGTAATGTAGGTATGTAGGAGGTATTACAGAACGTGTGAACACGAACGTCGTAGGCCCTAACCCTTTGGCTGTCGGTCGTAGCTCTTTTTGTCCGAGGTGATTCCTGTAGGAATCACCTCGACAGAAAGTGCTACATACAGCCAGAGGGTTAACGTTTAGCTCAAATTGTGGCATACGGGTTGACTCGGAGCAATATAGCTTGGCTCCTGGAGGCATAATAGTTCAAGGATGGTGTCAGAATAGCTTGGCGCCTGGAGGCGCCAAGCTATTCTGACACCATCCTTGAACTATTATGCTCGACCTGTCTTCAGGACTGTTTCGTAGACCACACATGATATAATATATATATACGTCTCCAAAATTTGATAATTTCGTCCTCATGGCTTACAATGAGTTAATAATAGTCGTACTCTTGTACCCTGACACGTTGCTAGCATGTTTCTCACAGCGAGACAGAAACAGACGGGGGCGCTGGAATCAATTATGATTGTGTTACGGTTACCTCTGGATTATCTTCCATCATCTGCAGCTGCCGAGATTAACACCGGGGAAAGTGCTGGCACTCGGGCTGAAATTTAGGGCAGCGTATTTAAACAAACACATTACTCAGTGTACATGTGCGTGCCATACTTATTAAGCTATTAGCTGAGATTGCTCAGAAATTGGCCGTCTTCCTTTTTTTTTTTTTTTTTTTTTTGTTGGCTGGTCTGCGATTGTGGACTTTAACGGCTTCAGGCTGTAAGGTCCAAAATCACAGACCAGCACACACTTGTGCGACTTTGTTTCCACGTCTACCATGATTGCTCAAGGCCTTGGGTAGTGCTGGGTTTCGCTTGGCGCCTGTAAATGATATAATGACCGGTATTATTATTATTATTATACACGCGAAAGGTTACTCATGCATTTCCTTTGAATTAACCCATTTAGGCCCAACGCACAACAACAGGAGCTGGATCGACCATGATAATTCAAGGGAAGTGCCAGATTAGCTTGGCGCCGTCAGGCGCCAAGCTAATCTGGCGCTATCCTTGAATCATTATCATGTTCGATCTGTCTAATGCGACTCAGCGGTGCATAGGCGTTTGGTGTCACGTCCTTGCGGCCTTGGGCTTAAAAGGGTTAAGACAGTCTGTCTCAAACCGTCACTGCAGACTGCTTGTTGTATAGTTAACCCTTACCGCGAATGTGAAGTTTGGCCATGGAAGTGGAAGGGGCATTTTGCGTTGTTTTTCAATGAACAGATGGAGAGCAGTTGGCTAATTGTGTCAAGGTGGACTTGCCTGAAATGCTTTCACAACACACACACGGTCCTGCACTTGCGTAACATGACGACTATCTGTATTATATATTATGTCTGCCGATGCATATGTTATTCATTCAGATTCCAACAAAATGGTGGGAAAGTCCCTGATTCTTTATGTATCAGCTAGTCAATGTTTGACTTGAAAGAAACGAATAAATTGTACTTCAGACTGAATTTACACTTTCGTGTTCCATTCATTGGAAATCGTTTGTCGAGTATTAAAGCGCATGCTTTTAGACTCTTAATGCAGTTTATAGCGTAACAAAGAGGGGCGTTGGATGTTTGCTGTCTGCTAACGTGAGGAAATATTATTTTTTGAAGACACAAATCAAAATTTTTATACCATGGTGTAAACATTAAGAAATAATATGTGTTCTTTTTTTTCACTTACTGTAACGTACAGTTGATGCCATAAAATAAAATGTTGGTTGACCCTTTCGCTGCGGAGAAAATATTAACCCAATCCATCTGCAAGAGACATAGATACTCATGAGCCCCCGCAGTTGCGGGGGCTCATGAGGATCTATGCCTCTTGCTGACACCACCGTGTATCAGTGTTTCTGGGACGGCTGGGGCTCTCTGGCGTTGAATTCACAAAGATTTCAGAAACACGATCTGCGTCTGGCAGGGAAGGGGTTAAATAAGCAATTTTAAAGATCAAAGTTTAGACGGCCAGTACACTCCTGATTTTCTGAAAGAAAATCGGTCTGAAATTTAAGAAACAACAAAACGAATAAATAGCAAACGGAAAAGACGACCGTTAGCCGTGTTTAATTGCGGGTTTCTTTAGGGCGAGTGATATTCAAGAAAACGAGGCGGAGATTTTATTCCAGATTGTGAAATGGCAAGGTTTCCTGCCAGGATTTTCTAAATGCAGGACAAATGTCAAGACTCGCCGCACCTTATTGCTGTCAGAGACGATGTTTAGGGGGGGGGGGGGGGAGAGAAAAGGGGGGCGAAGGAAGGGTGGGGGGGGGGGGGGGAAGAGAATATGCCATTCATTCTTCGTTTGTTCGTTAAACTCTTTTGTTTCTTCGTTCGTTGGTGAAATAGTGTATTACATCACCAACACATTACAGAACAGAATCTGGAGGAAACCTTTCCATTTTTGTAATGTGTTGGTGATGTAATAAACTATTTAAACCCAACGAACGAATACACAAAAGAATTTAATGAACAAGCAATTATCCCACCCCACAAACAAACAGAAACCTTAATGACTGCACGAACGAAACGAAGGAAGGAACGAACGATCTGATTTCGAGAAACTTCGTTCGTTGGTGTCGTTCGTGCAGTCTTTTTGTTTAAATAATTGCTCCAATTCGTTCATTTGTCTTAGAAGCTGTGTCCGTATTTCCACCCGAATTTACAGATTTTTCCACCCCCACTCCCGCCGGGCTTTCGAAACCGCTCCCCCACCCCACCACCCCCACCACCTCCCACCCCCACAACCCCCCACCCCACCCCCAGACGCAAGAAGGACAGGTTGTCATGAACCGTAACAATTTATGTATGTTTCCGAGTTCATCTCCTTGTATCGTCTCCGGTGATTGCAGAGATAAATGAGGTCTAACGCATTACTACTTGAGGATGAAATCGTCCATTTTTTATGTATCTTTTTAGGTCTGTGTCACAGTTCTGAAGACAGACCATGATAATTCAAGGGTGGTGTCGGAAAATCTTGGCGACTAACGGCGCCAAGCTACTCCGACACCACCCTTGGACTATCATGGACAATCCATATCCTGTCATAGCAGGTCAGGTCTGTGTGGGCCAAGCAGTACCTGCTCAGATGGAGACTGATTTGTTGGAACAATTAGCAGCCAATTTAAATGTGAGCGAATGCGCGCGTGTCAAGTTGTAAATTTAGTTAATTTTTCTCTGTAACGCATTTGTTTTAAACCTTTTGACTGTCGGGACCGCGACGAAAAAGCACCGCCGACAGGCAAAAGAACAGAAATCACTGCGACAAAAATCGCTACCGACAGCCAAAGGGTTAAACAAATCAATACTCTGTGTGTTTCAGATTTCCGCGACAGCGTCATGCCTGATTCGCCTGACTCCAAGACGTCGACACACACTGCCTCAGTCCGCCCGCCCTCTGTCAGCATGTCAGGTATAACCACCGGCAGCCGCCCCCTCTCCACCAGCAGCAGCATTTCAGGTACAAATACTGCTTGTTTCTTTGGTTTGTTTGGTATTTTGTTCGTTTTCTTTTCTTACTTTTTAAATTTTGGTTTTTTGTTCGTTCGTTTTGTTTGTTTGTTTATTGATTTTGTCTTTTGTTTTTTTATTTGTTTGTTTCAGTGTTTTTGTTTGTTCGGTTGGTTGGTTGGCTGGTTGGTTAGTTGGTTCGTTCGTTCGTTTGTTCGTTCGTTTAGTTTGTTGCGTGTCTGTTTGTTTGTTCGTTCGTTTCTTTTGTTTGTTTGTCACGAGAGAGAGAGAGAGAGAGAGAGAGAGAGAGAGAGAGAGAGAGAGAGAGAGAGAGAGAGAGAGAGTCCTGATCATTGCGTTTTCTGAAGCGCGCTCTGATTTGTGATGTCGGACGTCCTAAAGACCTATAGAGCAACATCGCCGTGCGCAAAATGTCTTCGGGCCGACGACGTTCTGCTGAATGTTTGCGCACTGGGTCATTTTATTGTCATACATGTATTTACAACGACTCACCTTCAATTGCTGTGGACCCTCCCCACTAATGTACGCCGCCCTCTTTGTTTATTTCCAGGACTCAACGGGTCCCACTCGCCCCTGAGCGGCATCAACGGCCGCACCCCGTCCCCTCCGACCGTGGGGGGCATGATGAACTCAGCTATCGGTCAGCAGTTGCCCCCAGCCTGTGGGGCGAGACAGCTCAGCAAACTCAAACGGTTCCTCACCACGCTACAGCAGTTCGGGTCCGACATCTCACCAGAAATTGGGGAGCGCGTTCGCACTCTTGTGCTGGGGCTTGTGGTCAGTATTTCTTTTTTAACCCATCACTGTTGAGGAAAAATAGAACGCGACCCGACTGCTAGAGGCTTTGACCCTCATGAGCCCCCCTCTGTGGCGTTTCAGTGGTCGGGGAATGAACAAAGATTTCAGATCATTCGTCCAGTGCCGGGGACTCGTTAAATACTCGCTATTCCTTTAAACCTCTCTTTTGTACTAGTAGTTTAGACTCATCAACGACTCAATAAAACCAGTCAAACACAGGTATAAATTAAGCCAGCAAGCGGCAAAGAGCCTTATAAGCCCCCTGCGTCAGCGGGGGCTCATGAGGCTCTATGCCTCTTGCAGATATCTAAGTTTTCTCTGTGTGTGTGTGTGTGTGTGTGTGTGTGCCTTAAATTACGTCTGTCTCACCTTCTGCAGGTGTGTGTACCTTAAATACGTATCTCTCACCTGTGCCAGGTGTGTAAGCACTGCGTGTTGGCTGTGTTTCAGAACTCACACCTGTCTATCGAAGAGTTCCACGCCAAACTTCAGGAAGCCACCAATTTCCCTCTCAGGCCGTTCGTCATTCCATTCCTCAAGGTACAGACAATTGTGTGTGTGTGTTTGTGTGTGCACGTGTGTGTGCATGCCTGTGTGTGCCGAAAGCCTTAAGGCCCATCCCAAAAACATAGATCAGAAAATTGATTTGAAGTGAATAAACTTTCTTGTTTCTTAAACGTCATGCATAAAATGAAAAAATTCCGCTGGCTTACAAAAATATAAAACACACATAATAACTTATCAAAGGTAACGTAGACTTGTAATTTTGGCAATTGCATGGTTTAAAATAAAAAATCAAATTCACCTAGTGTTTGTTAAAATTAGTTTGCCATTGATGCTGACTGCATAAGTGCTGCTTGCGTTCATTTCAGTCTGGTGTTAGCCCATTTAACCCCAAGGCCGTGTTTCCCAAATCAATTTGGAGTCGTCACCTAACGACTGTGTGCTGCAGGAGATCGATCGACCATGATGATTCAAGGGTAGCGCCAGATTAGCATGGCGCCTTTGAATTATCATGGTCGATCCATCCATCCTGCTATAGTGCCTCGGTGCTAAAAAAAAGGAATGTTTGAAATCGATGTTTTTTTCATTTCGAACAATAGGCATTTAGTGTTAGGAACATTTTTAAAATAACAGACATTCAGTGTTGGGAACATTTTTTTTTATATAAATAACATTCCATTGGAGCATATATACTATGACTATGTTTGACAATCTGCGTCAGCATGAAACAATCTTATTGAAATGTAATGTAGCATGGAAAAGAACACGAATACCGTTTACGCAGGCCGCACAATTCAAGGGACGCAACACCATACTCACTGTTGCTCTTGTCTTGACATTGCAGGCTAACCTGCCCTTGCTACAGCGCGAGTTGCTGCACTGTGCGCGGCTGGCCAAGCAAACTCCGCAGCAGTTCCTGACCCAGAACGAGCACATTGTGTTCGACCCTGCCCACTCCCCACTAGAGTCACAGGACTCCATCGCCTCAGAACTCAATGAGAACGGAAAACGACGAGCATCACCGGAGAGGTGAGTGTTTCGCGCAGTGTGCGGCAGGTCCGACTTTCAGCTTTTGTCTGTCCACCTCAGTGTAGTACTAGATAGAATTGGGAGCTCACTTTTTCCCATACGTTTGCTATATGCACCCACTCACTCATACTTGAGGAAAGAACTGTAAACATTGTTCTTTTTTTTTTGTTCTTTTTTTTAAAGTTGAATAAGAAAGAAAAGGCACGTTTTTATTTAAGACTATAATTATACTGACGAGAAAAAAAGAAAAAAAAAGAACGCCACCCAGTTGCGCGAGGTATAGATCCTCATGAGCCCCCGCAGTTGCGGGGGCTCATGAGGATCTACACCTCTTGCTGATACAATAATATTTCAAATCCATATCCCAGCGACAGCTATGGGTTTCGGGTGTCGAATTAACGAAGATTGCAGAAACACAGCGTCTGCGTCAGCTGGCACAGCACGAGTTGAGATGTTGTTGAGGGCTATGCGGCTTTACGCTGTAGCTATACGCAGTGTGTTGCGCGTGTTACAACTTGAATAAGGGCCACCTGCGTCCATACAGGCACAACAATGAGCCCGCTTATGCTACGGGGTTCAGTTCCAGATATTTATTATGCCACACAGGCGGATTTAGACATTTTTGTGACGCCAGATTAGAGGCAGGGCGATCAAGTTTTACATTAACCTCTTCCCGGCCGCTGTACTACACAAAACAAGTTCCAAGAACAGCCCTCTCCCCTCTCCCCCCTCTCCTCGCTCTCTCTCTCTCCTCTCTCTCCTCTCTCTCCCCTCCCTCTCCCGTCGTTCGTCACCCGCTCACCACCTCACCTCACTCTCACCTCACCTCACTCCTCTCCTCACTCACTCTCACCTCCTCACTCACTCCTCAGCTCTATTGTCATGTCATCTACACTCTTGTCTATAGATGTATACGTATTAATTTTTTTTGTTCCAGTCGCCCGAAGGAGAACGGTTCTATGGATTCCCTGATGTCGGACCCCCTCCATCCGGCCAAACGCCACCACCCCAACAGCCCCATCGGGTCCCGCATCAGCCCTAACGGGTCGCTTAACCTGGGAGCGGGGGGCCCCATCCGCCTGGAGGACATCAGCCTGTCGCGCGAGATGCGGGAACGCGAGCGGCTGGAACGCGAGCGGGCGGAGAGGGAACGAGCCGAGCGGGAGAGGGAACGCGAAAGACATTTCTCTGGTAGCTACAGTAAGTGTGCTTTCAATTCGAGACTCTGTTGTGCTTGGAGGTGCTTGCCTGGGTTGTTTCGTTGTTTTGGGGGGTTCTTTGGTGGTGCCCAGCAGGCACAAGGTCCTCGGGCCGACGTCAGGCCGTGCGCGGGCCAACTCCAGCCGACGTCGGGGCGAGGACCTTGTACTCTTTAGGTATCCCTAACTTGACATTGCAAGCTTTCTCATTTCAGTCGGAACAAATTTCATGCCTGTATTATCGTTGAATTTAACGCTGTAGGCAATTTTACCCCGTAGCCGGACTGCCGGGGAAAATGGAACTGCACCCAACTGCAAGAGGTATAGATCCTCATGAGCCCCCGCAGTCGCGGGGGCTCATGAGGATCTATGTCTCTTGCTCACATCATTTTAAATTCATGTCCCTACAACAGTCTTAGGGCTTTGTGGTGTTGAATTAACGGAGATTACAGAAACATCTGCGTCAGCTGACAGAGAATAGGTTTAACTCATTGTACCCCAAGACCGAAATCCCCAAATTTTGCCGTTGTCCCCTGAAGACTGCATTGCAGTGCAGGACACAGATCGACCATGATAGTTCAAGGGTGATGCTAGAATAGCTTGGCGTCCATAGGCGCCAAGCTTTTCTGGCATCACCCTTGAACTATCATGGTCGATCCCTATCTTGCTGTGGTGTGACTGGGGTAGAATGAGTTAACTCAGCGTTACCATCTCAAAAGGTGTGCGTAACATACACTGTCAATTGTGTCAAACTCATGCCAGAGAGAGAATACAAAGAAATGGTCTAAGTTTTCGTGCTTTTCCGTGTGCAGATTATGGCCGATCTGATTCCTTTGACCCCCTGGAAAGGCTTGACGACGATTGGAGACACGTTGAAACGGTAAGCTTTTCATTTTGTTATGCACATTCTTTGGTGGGGCAGGGGTTCGGAACGAAGGCAGTCCGTTGTCTGGGCAGGCAGAAGACAAGTCCATTTTGTCAAAAGCCATATTTTCATTGTAATAAAATGACAATCTCGCTTTTTATAAAAATGACTTATTAACTTTCCTTAAAGTCCATTTTTGTGAAAAGGTGATTGTCATGATAATACAAATATGGACTTACTGTCTTGCCATTCTGGGGTACTCATAAACCAGACAGGTGAGCCTTTTTTTTTTTTTTGGCATCCTGTCTCGGAAGACAATGGAGTATATGCGCTTGCTGGGTCAGTCACTGGAGTGACCTCTCCAGGGCGCAAGCCTGGGCGAAGTGTATGGAGATCCTGGGGTGCCCAGTCGTCAAGATCCCCCTCTCGGCCTCGCTGATGTATCCAAAGGAATGCAAAGCAGTACGTTTGGCACCAGTTTGGCTGCAGGAGCTGCCAGAACAGTGCGTGAATACAGGCAGCTGTCTGCCTTCGGGGCTCCACTCCTGATTTGAAGGGTTTACTCCCCCACATTTGGCCGTTGGATCCAACCTGATCTCCTCCGTCCTCTAGCCGTTGGCTGTCAGAAACAGCTCATCCGCCTAGTGGTGCAATGTGAACACCACCCCCTCACGTGGTTTAGCCCACCAGCTGAGGTGGTTTGCCAGGGTGTGGCGCTTGGAGCCAGCACGTGAGAGATTAAGGAGATGGATGAGGACCAGTGATGCCCGTCCGTCCTATGTAGGACGCAGCTGCCGAACAGCAAAGGTGCTACCTCTATCCAGAGCCCCCTACACCCCTAGTGTAGCCTAGTGCTGGTAGAACAGTACACATACCAAGGGGAATTACTAAGCGCTGGAGAAACGGTTAGATCCCCTGCCCCCTGGTATCAGGCACACAATGGCCAGCCCACAGGGGGGGGGGGGGGGGGGGGGGGGGGGAAAGTGAATGTCTTGTTATTTACCTGCGTATTTTTCTGTGGTGCGATTGGGTGCCTGTTACTTGGGGGCAGGGGGGGTCTAACCGTTCGTCTGTCCAGTGCTGAGTAATTCCCCTTGGTATGTGCACGTCCTGGGGTAGAAGAAAGGTGGGTGGGGGGCGCCGGGTGTTCATGTTTCACGTGCGAAAACATTTACATGACGCTCTTTTCCATAAACTCATGCATCAGTATTTCCTCTCCAGATGTTGAACTGTATCCTGGGCATGGTGGACAAGACTAAGCGCGCGCTGGCTGTGCTGCAGGAGCGGAGCCTGCGGGACCGGGAGGAGCTGTCTGTGTGGATGCGACGTCACGCCGAGGGGCTGGACCACGACGTCAAGAAACACACGTCAGACATGATGGCCTTCACCGTCAGGCAGACAGAGGACAGGGTCTCGGAGGTCCGCAGGAGGGCTGGTAAGCATCTTGTCAGATATATCGACCGTCCATTTTCTACCGTTCCCGCAGTAGGGAGGAGGGCATTGTGGGCCCACCTTTCCAACAGCGGCACTGAAGAGCTCTTCTTTTCTATCCTGATGCTTTAAGAGGATGCAGATGATCGTCTTGGTCTATACCTGCGTATTTATTTCTCTGTGGGCTGGCGATAGGCGGGGGCAGGGGATCTAACTGTTTGTCTGTCCAGCGCTGAGTAATTCCCCTTGGTTTGTGTACAATTCTGCCAGCGCTAGCCTCACCTACCTGGTTTGTGAGTATCTATAACTCGAGGCAAATTTGTATCGTTACATTGTTGTGTAATGTTCTGTGCATCTACTGTGAGAAATCGGGGTATTTACCCGACCACATATAGTAATGCACCTTCGTGTTTGTGTATGTATGTTAATCCTGCCTACTTCCTAACCCCCACCCGGGTCTGCCCTGGGGGACTTGGGTGGGGTTAACTACTTTTTAGTTCTCAGGGTCACCCTGGTCATCCCCACAGGGTGGGTTTCCTTTCCGATTCTGGGGCATGTGTTTCTGTCTACCCTTGGTCCATTCACCTGTATTTGCCTTTTTTAAACTCTCTCTACTGTCTGCGCTGCCTGTAGCTCTTGATATTGGATGTGTGTTGCTAAATGGTCTTAGCTTTATTTAGGCCCCATGTCGTAGGTTTATTTAAAGTATTGGACCGGCTGGCGACATACATTCAATATTCTCTTTAGCTGGGGTTTTTTTTCACAAGCAGTGCAGGCACGTCCTAAGAAAGCCTTGTTGCTGTCGGGACGTTAAGCAATGTACAATCAATCAATCAATGCCTACTTCCTAAGTTCCGAAGAAGGACATGGGTTATATAAGAGACCTGATGCATTCTTTTGAGGATGCAGATGATCGTCTTGGTCTATACCTGCGTATTTCTCTGTGGGCTGGCGTTGGGTGCCTGATAGGCGGGGACAGGGGATCTAACTGTTTGTCTGTCCAGCGCTGAGTAATTCCCCTTGGTTTGTGTACAGTTCGACCAGCGCTAGCCTCACCTACCTGGTTTGTGAGATGCTTTAATAGAAATAAGGATATATGTGACCCGGGGCCAGCTGCTTGAGTGAGTTTAGTCCTGCGCCAGCCACGAAGCAAGGTGCTCCGCTATCGCGGAGCACCTTGCTTCGTGGCTGGCGCAGGACTAAGCTCACTCATGCAACTGAGCCCAGCACACAAGATAAAACTGCTGCTTATCTACGCCCCTGACGCACCCCGTTCTGTTCCAGAAGAGGCTGTGAACGAGGTGAAGCGCCAAGCCATGGCGGAGCTGCAGAAGGCGGTGGCCGCGGCCGAGAACAAGGCGTCCGAGATGGTGATCGCGGAGCGCGTGAAGATGGAGCGCGTGCTGGCCCAGGCGAGATGTCAGGCGCGCGAAGAGGTGATGGGCACGGTCAACCACCAAGAAGAGTCAAGTGAGGTTAGCTAGCACCTTATTAATGATTCAGTCCCTGGGGTGGGAAGGATCATTTGAAAAATAGAGGGGCGAGCCTGGGTTGTAGGACGTAAGGGGGGACGGATGGGGAGGGGGTTTGGGGGGTGGGTGGAGGAAGGAGGATTAAGAAGGTGGACTGGTGTGTGTGAAGGGGTGGGGGGGGGGGGGGGTGGTTGACGAGGCGCTAAAGACCTCCATCGTCAAGTGACGAGTCGTCAAGTTAGCGCCACCATAATACTGTTCCCATGTCTTTTTGGCGGGAAGTTTAAAATAGAGGCGGAAATTTTGGTAGAGATTGTGTGTGTGTGTGTGTGGGGGGGGGGGGGGGGGGTGTGGAGAGAGGGGACTATATTCACCATCTTTGTTAATATTATATAATGCAAGTATAATGTTGTCTATGCCAGCCCCATACATTTTACCTTTTTAAGTATATGTGTCCGTCATTCCTAGTACTACTGGACGTTAGCATGGACATCGCACGACAGAAAGAAACACGCTTTAAAAGATCTGCAAAAGTCATATCACCTGCTTCCACAGGGGAATCTATGCTTTCTGCTACAATGATGTCTTTTTTTTTTTTTTTTGGGGTGGATGTAGTATGCAATAGTGAATGCATTGTACACTAAGCTCGCACTTGAGACAAAGAAAGTTCAAAGGTTGTTTTGGAATAACTAGGCGTCTTTTGGGCATGTGTGTATGGTACTGGTCGACGACTGACTTGGCCATGTCTGTATGATTCTGGAAGACATGTTGCTGACGGTTGTCTGCCCTTTGTGTTACAGAGTTGCTGGAACTGCGGTCGCAAGGCAAGTGAGACGTGCTCGGGGTGTAATGTGGCGCGCTACTGCGGCTCTTTTTGCCAGCACAAGGACTGGGAGAACCACCACCTGGTGTGCGGCAAGACGCAGGTCACCTCCATCGCTCAGGCCCGCAACCAGCGCCGCTCCACCGCAGTCACCACCACCGCCACCGTCACCACATCCTCATCAGCGCCCACGTCAACCTCATCCGCTAGTAGCGGAGCGCCGGCGACCAAAGAAATGCCCAGCACCACTGCCGCTACGACAGCCACAACCGCCGCCATCGGTGATCTCACTTCTACGACGTCATCATCATCAGCGGCGGCACCAGCGGCTGTGGTGTCGGAGTCTTCGGTCGGCAGCAGTGGATCCAACACGTCTGCCAAGGGGGGCGCCCCGGTGCTGAGTGCGGCAGCTGAGCGCCGGTCCGCCTCCCCCAGTGAAAAAGAAAAAGTATCGGGGAAAGCAGAGTCAAGTCGGTAGACACAGCCCGCAAGCTTCCAGCATGACTGGGCTTGATTGAACAGTCCCTCGGATGATCAACAAGAGGCATAGGTTCTTATGGGCCTCATCAGAATCTGTGCCTTTTGCTGTAGTATCTACTGCGCCACACGCGACTCAGTGCGACTGATTCAGAGGCACGTGCGACTGACTCAGCCCCATCTGCTTATTTGAGGTGGCCGCCAAATGACGTGGGAATTTTTAAGGCACAGGGACTAATGCCTCAGATGTCTGCACTGTGTACACCAGTGTCTGCTCCACAGACTGAGGGTTTGAGCCTACGATTGTGACGTTACGGAGAATGATTGTACTGGTTTGCACCTGTTAAATTGCTTTGACATTATTATGGCATTGACAATGGCGTTTCGTCTTCATAGTTGGGAATTTTATCGTTTCTGTGCGGACTTGGTTGTCTGATTCACTTGATCCTTTAGTGCCGAACTTAACCCTTTGGCTGTCGGTAGCATCTTTAGTCGATGTGATTCCTGGATAGCTGACATATAGGAGGCACGTGCCGCGGTCCCATCACGGCATTTGAGTGAAAGGCGTCAACGTACAAGCATTGCGCTGGCTTTGCAACTGTATCTGACGGTCAACCTGTTTTAACTCATTCTACCCCAGACACACCACAGCAAGATAAGGATCGACCATGATAGTTCAAGGGTGATGCCAGAATAGCTTCGCGCCTGTGGGCGCCAAGCTATTCTGGCATCACCCTTGAACTATCATGGTCGATCTGTGTCCTGCACTCCAATGCAGTCTTCAGAGGACAACGGCAAAATGTGTGGATTTCGGTGTTGGGGTAGAATGAGTTAAGTCGCTGTCTGGTCGACCTTCTCATACCTGCATTTGTTAACCCTTTGGCGGCTGTCGGAAGCGCATTTTGTCCAAGTGATTCCTGCAAAAAGCGCAACCAACAGCCAATAGGTTATTCATATTCGTAGTGGGGGGCTTTTTCTTCATGTCGTGACTGAAGACATTGCTTTGTCTCTGACGAACATAAAATGCAGCTGTGTTCTTTTCGTCGAGCAGATCATGATAACAGAGGACGCGATGAGAAAGCACTAGAGAAGCGAACGATTTTATCCCATGGACTTGGCTGTATTTCAAATCCATACCTGCACGGGCTTTTGTGAATCCGTGCTTCTACCCATTTGACGTTACTGAAGCGCGCCCTATGAGAAGCGGACGGAAAACGAACTGTTATTTGTGCAGAGTACCTATTAAAAGCTGTACCGGGGCTTGCTAGTCCATCGCGGACTTTTCCTACTACGACTTTAAACAGTAAGTAAGCAAAAGGTCCCAGGTCAAGGAGCGTCAGACCTCTTGTGTGTTTGGACTTACGCATTCTGTTGACTGAGCGTACGCCCGTCTATGCCATGGCAAAAGGATTAATCTATTACATCCTTTTGTAGATGTCCTTTTAGATCGGGAAAGATCGGTGATTATAGTTTAATGGTGGTGTCAGAAATTTGGCGCCTCAGGCGCCAAGCTATTCTGACACCACCCTTGAACTATTATGGCCGACCCATATCATGTCGAGGTTTTATGGGTTAACGTTCGTTCCTTGGACATACACTGACGGGACTTGACAATCGGTGAAGCAGCTTTCTGAAAATGCCCAAGATGCTGGCAACAAAACTGTGCAGTGCATGTTTGCTAGCGACAGATATAACACACTGGCAGGTCCGGCTGCCTTCTTCCCAAAACACAAAACAATGTGATGGTCAGGGTTTTTAACCTTCCTTTTTAAGCCGGGCGGTTCAAAAATACGAACCGGCACAGGCATTGTATTTGTCTTGAGAAGGTTACTGACTGTGCAGGACAGGCTGTCACTGAAAATACACCACGGAAGAATTGCAAGGACAGATCAGCTTTAAAAGCTTGAAAGTTTTTGGTGGAAATGGTGTGGGTTTTTTGGGCACTGACAAGAACATATTGTATCCCACACCGTAAGAATTTTATTTCTGTGATTATTGTGTTTATGCTGATGCTAAAAGTACACATTTCATGTGTGTCGTAATCATGAAAATAATTTGTATGACTGAATACACAATTTTCTTGTTTTGTGTGGATAGCCACTTCTAAATGGTTTACTAAATGGTATGGACTTGATCTCGTAATTCTCTGGACTATGAAATTTGCTTTGGGTTTTTGTGGTCGCTTACTGTCGTTATTGGTATTTCTCAATGGTGTATTGGGTAGTGTCCAATGCGTTGAAAACTGAGCTTATAGGCAACCATTGACCCCTTCAGTTGTCGGCAGCGCTTTTTATCGAGGTGATTCATGCATGAATCACCTCGACAAAAAGCGTAACCGACAGCTGAAGTTTAAAAAGTGGTGTATATGAAAAAGTAGGAAGCCTTTATGTGATACATTGTCCCTGTACCCTTCAAATTTGTGTGGTGGTTAGTGTATTCATTGTCCACTGATTTCTGAAACTGATATCAGCCAACTATTTCCAACTATCCCCTCGCCCACCCTATCTCCGATTCCTTTCTCATCAACGTGAGATTCATGATCATGGACAACCATTCACATTGTGTGCAGTCGACCGCTTCCGGCCGCAGCCTGACGGTGGTGAGGTCTCGTTTACAACGAACGACTGACTCGCAAAAACAAACGAGAGCGAAGTCATGGCAGATAGTAACCAGCTTCTGAAAGTTAGTTATTCGGGTTTAACGTCGAGCAGGCGACTAAGGCTATCTCGCGGTGGAGATTCCGAAAAGCATAGACAACATGACTCCAAACATCTCCAAGAGGCTTAGATCCTCTACGCGATCCTAAACATCTCCAAGAAGCGTAGATCCTAAACATCTCCAAGGGAGATGTTTAGGATCTACGCCTCTTGGAGATGTTTGGAGTGTTGTCTTTGCTTCTCAAACCGTGATTTTGCTCTCATTCGTTGTCGGCAGTCGTTCATTGTAAACATCACTAGTGTCCAGCCTAGCACAACACGGTTTCAATCACTCCTCTTTTAGACCAATCTGTTAAAACGGCCATCACTCCTCCGTCGACGAAGGGTGGCCTTGTCTTAACAGGGTGGATATAGGCGGTCCATCCGAAGTATCGGGAGTGACAGGGATTGATCAGCTCTAAACCAGATAACAGGATTACCACCAAAAAAATCGTTCTGGCTAGAGCATGATTCAGGTCTGTAAATGTTACCAGGAAGTGAGGTTTTTCCGTCGTAAATGAGAAGTAGCTTAAATGAATGCACGAAATTAACACAATCATTGAATTAAATGGGCGGACAAACATTGTTTTCCCGTCCTTTTAATGCAGTGAGTGTGTCTAATTCTTGCATTAATTTGACCTGCTTGTGATTTACAGAACCTATCAAGGACTGCCGTTTTCCAGTGACTGTGTTTTAACGAGTAAGAGATGACATACATTTCATGGTGGTTTGATGTTGTTTCATGTTTGTTTGGATGTTGAGTGTTTTGTCTGTGTTGTTCATGAATTACTGCCATCCCCCGACTGTTTTGCCAAGGGGCTGTATTCACATTTTCACGTTTCGATATGTCTATCACTGCGCGCTCGCGTGTGTGTGTGTGTGTGAGTGTGTGTGTGTGTGTGTGTGTGTGTGTGTGTGTGTGTGTGTGTGTGTGTGTGTGTGTGTGTGTGTGTGTGTGTGTGTGTGTGTGTGTGTATGAATGCAAGTTTGCCAGCAAGAGAGAGGCTCATGACTAAGGGTACATATTTTCAAGTTTACATCTCTAGTCGTACATTTTGTGGTTCTGTGGTGATACTGTAACGACGTTCGAAGTCCCTCAAACTCAGCTTTAATCCATTGTTTTGTTGACGTGGGCGGCACTGACTGGCTTTGTCGCAGTATCATGATTACTTTGCATGTCATCCCGTCACTTTTTGACTGGTAAGCGGTGTTCCTTTTGTTTGTTAGCATAATCAAATACATTGTTAAGCGCTTTGTTGTGTTGTGGTCTTGGCCAGTTGAGATTGACAAGGATAATTCAAGGGTAGCGCAGATTAGCTTGGTGCCTGAAGGCGCCAAGCAAATCTGGCACTACCCTTGAAATTACCATTCACCCTAATCCTGAGGTGTGTTCACCATGGTTCTGCCGTTATATCGCAAAAGCCAGTATGTGAAATTTTGGGAAAGCGAGATTTTCATTATATAACAATGAAAATCTTGCTATTCTTAAAATTTCTTAATTCTTAAAAAATCACATATTGGCTTTTGCTATATAAGGACACATTTGGAAATTTAACTTGACTATCAACGTCATGATGTTGAATTTCATGTTGGCTTCAATGGGTGTATTACGGTGTACAGTTTTTCACTTCCGAAGCCAAGCGAATCACATTCAAAATCGTTTTCTGTCCACTTCAAACAAGTTGGGAGAGGTGGATCAACCATGACAGATTGTGGACGCCAAGCAAATCAGGCGCTAGCCTCGAGCTGTCATGGTCGACCCGTCTCCTATATATTTGGCAATGAAAGTGAAAGACGCCTCTACCTGCAGCATGCCAAATATGGTTATCTCGTGGTCTCACGTCAAATTAAGTAATACGTTTATTTGATCTCAATTTTTTTTTTTTTTTTTTTTTTTTTTTTGTAGTGGAGTTGACACTCTTGCATTATTGTACTGTGACGTTCTTTACCCTCACGTCAGTATGATGTTCTGTCGACGTCAGACGGTGGAATTCAGTTTGTACTAGTCGAGCCACTTATTCAACCCCGATGGCTGGCTCCTTCAGTCCGAGTATGAAAGTGGCGACAAGAGGCATAGATTTTCATGAGCCCCTGCATTCGCAGCGCTCATGAGAATCTGTGCCTCTTGCAAGCTGGAATAGTTAGTTAAGAAGCTTTTTTTAAAAGAAAAAGTGTTCTCCCTTGAAATAATTCTTTTAAAAGTGTTCTACCTGGCTATAGAGACTGTTTTAAAATGTGTTTTCTCTTGCGGAAATGCTTTTGAAAGTGATCTCTTGCGGGACTGATTTTGAAAGTGTTCTCCCGTAAGAGACTTTTTTTTAAAAAGTGTTTTCCCTTGAGCAAAAGTGTTGACTTTTGGTGGACTTTTTAATGAAGTTTTCTCCCTGGGTGGACTGTTAAAAAAGGTGTTCTCCCTGGAACGGCTGTTTTTTTTTGTATTTCGCTTGAGGATTTTTTTATTTTTTATTTAAGTGTTCTACTCTGAGGGACTCTTTTAAGTGTGCTTTCTTGAGGAAGTGTTTTAAAAAGTGTTCTCCCTTGAGGGATTGCTTTTAAAAGTGTTCTCCTTTGGAACCTTCCAACTCCAACTTCTAAGTTTACCAGAACTCAGACTGAAATGAAGTACGCAGAGTCACTGTTGAATGAAAAATGTATCTTTTTCTTTAAATAATTACAATACATTTAGAATATTGACGCACAATGTTAGAAGCAATTAATTTTTCTTTTATGCCAAATCTACCAGCTGTCGTTTTCTTTCTTTACATTTCTTGATTTTTTTTGTGTGTGACGACAGTCAGTATGAAAACCGCTTCTCTTGTAAACCTTAGGTTGTATGTACTCTCTCTCTCTCTCTCTCTCTCTCTCTCTCTCTCTCTCTCTCTCTCTCTCTCTCTCTCTCTCTCTCTCTCTCTCTCTCTCTCTCTCTCTAACTCTCCTACCCCCTCACCCCAGCCCTAAAACCCACCTCTACGGTCTGTCTGTCTCACCGAGTTACGCACACGCGCTAAGAGAGTCAATCCTTTCCTTTTCATAAATATACTACCATTGCCGCGATGGTATACCAGTTTCACTCCGACACGCTACAGTGGTAGATTTGGTTCGACAATGGTAGTTCAAGGATAGTTCCACACTAGCTTGGCGCCAACAGGCGCCAAGCTAATCTGGCAATATCCTTGAAATATCATCGAGCCATCTCCTGCGACAAATATGTAGTCGTTCCATGACAAGCCTGCCTCCCAAGGCGGAAATGGGCTGATTATTTTTCTTTATGTCTGTGTCTACTGTGAAGAGGTGTACTTTATTTCAAATGATGATCTAGATAACATGTCTGATGTATATTATCTTTTCGTCGGGATCTGTCGTATCTTTATGGCGAAAAAACTCAAAATAAAATACTCATGAATGAAGTTTGGTGTTGCGCTGTCCGCGAGTCGTTGCCCCGGATGTGTGTTTGTTTGTCTGTGTGTGTTTTTCACTTTGTGTGTGCGTGCGTGTGTGTGTGTGTGCGTGTGCGTGTGTGTGTGCGATTTTGTGAGGCACCGCTACTTGTGTGTGCGTGCGTGTGTGTTTTGTGAGGCACCGTTACTTGTGTGTGTGTGTGCGTGCGTGCGTGCGTGTGTGTGTGTGTGTGTGTGATTTTGTGAGGCCCCACAGCCTGTTCATATTCAGTCCTCTCTTGCGACAAGGGCAAACAAACGAACAAACCAACCAAACACAAGAACACACGAACACAGAACGATATCATCACGCAAACAAAAAATATCTATACACTTCACTGAAATACATACTCAAACACAAAGAAAGCTGAAACTTCCGAACCTGAATCATTTCGACAACCTGAAAGGACCCGGTTTCAGTCTACTCTTCAGAAACCAGACCATAGTTAACTCATTCTACCCCAGACACACCACAGCAAGATATGGTTCGACCATGATAGTTCAAGGGTGATGCCAGAATAGCTTCGCGCCTATGGGCGCCAAGCTATTCTGGCATCACCCTTGAACTATCATGGTCGATCTGTGTCCTGCACTGCAATGCAGTCGGAGTTCAGAAGACACCGGCAAAATTTGGGTATTTCATTGTTGGGGTAAAATGAGTTAAACCCCCGAAAGTTACTAACCTCTTAACTGACGGAGCAAGGGGAACGTCATCCATCTGCAAGAGACTGATGATAAATCCTCATGGGCCCCCGCGACTGTAGATTTATGTAGTCTTGTAGTGTTAGTCGTGTGCCAGTGTTCTTTGTGCCCACGTCTGGTCCCATTTCATTTGTGTTCTTCACGCGAATGTCTGTCATTGTGCAGTAGTTTCAGACGCGAATTCCGCGTCCACTGGCAGTCGAGGGGTTAAATGACTGAAATGTGCGCTTATTTCAGTCGGGGACCCAACCTCATCGATGCAACCTAAGGGAAGGAACTTAAATTTAAATTTTTACTCCTTTAATCTTTCGATGAGTTGAGTCCCCTGGCTGAAACAGCATCGTCAGCCTGGAGTGCTGCCACCGTGACGGGGGACTTTATTGACCCTCTGTCTGTCGGTAGCGGTTTTTGTCGAGGTGATTACTGCAGGAATCACCTCGACAAAAACCGCTACCGACAGACAACGGGTTAGTCAGCCACGATACAATACAGCAGAAAATTGCCATATCCATTTTAAAACACATTATAAGTATCGAGTCGTTCTGTTCGTTTATATAGTGTGTTACGTGGTGGGGTCGTAATCGTAGTATGATAAACACACCAGACGCACGCACGTAAGGTTCTTTTAAATAAACTTCATTCAGCTGCAATCCGTCACACGTGGCTTAAGGATGTAGACAATACTGGAGTAACAGTTCCAACAATATTTTAATTCAGCGATGCGATCTCCACACAATGCACTTCCAAATGCATTAACACTGATACAAAGTCTCTTCTGCAAATGTCCATACTGTCGACACAACGTTTCTCACACAGCGTACACCACACTGTTACGCTGTATCTCTCACAATGTACACCCTATACGGGCCACGTACCTACGATAACTGTGTGTCTCTACAACTGACAAATGCAAGACAATGTACGAACGTGCTTGTTGTTTCTTGATGTTGTTTCTTGATTTTTAACGTCTCTCGCCACAACGAGGTGATTGGAGACAGGTAGATTATTATGATTATAGGATAAAACATAGTTAATAATTATAATATAATATAATTTATCGGAAAAAAAGGTGGTATGTGGTGTTTTTATGATTTTGCTGTTATAATCATTGTGTATGCAAGGAGTGTGGGTTGGTGCATATGCGCCCAACAAAGACCACGCACAGTTATAACAGAATTTTGGCTTAGGGCGTCGTTGTTAGCCATCTTAGATGTTGTTTATATGTAAGTCGATAGTGTTGAGGAGTGGATGGCTTTCGCCAGCTCCACGGCCAGAGAATGATCAGATAGGAGTTGGAAGAGGTTTCTGATGTCGCGAGCCTGACATGATTGTCTAACTCTGGAGAGCTGTGGAAGAGGCAGGCGGCATAGTAGCAGAGAGTGCTATAGGCCGGCTGTCTCCCCGCAGTGACATAGGGTCTGGGTGAACTTCAGCTTCCAGGATCTCGTTCTGAGCCTATGGATGATCTCCGTTTGAGATCTAGGGAGTTTAGGGAGGAAGGGGGAAGGATCTGCGAAGCATCGCTTTTCTTTTCAGTACGGCACACAGTTCTCGCTTCTCCCTTTTCCAGCAGTTTTGGATGAGATTGCGGTATTTGGAGTTTAGTTCAGAGGTAGAGGGGAGGATGCGAAGTTGCTGAGTTGGGGGAACATTGAGAGCGCCGACTCTGGCAGCGTTATCCGCCAGTTCGTTGCCTCTAATCCCAACGTGACTTGGGACCCAGTGGAAATCCAGCTGAGTTCCTTGTCTTATGATGGCGTTTGAGAGTGAGAGGACTTCCTGAAGGAGGTCGGGTCGGGATCGAGACCGAGAGGAGCGAATGGCCTTAAGTACAGCTTCCGAGTCCACACAGACCACAACTCTTAGCGGAGTGCGGGGATAGGAAATAAGAAACTGAAGTGCAAGCGACAGCTTACTCCTTTAGGTAAAATCACGGTTATTAAAACACTTGCTGTGTCAAAGATTGTTCATCTTTTCACTAACTTACCAGACCCACCTACACCTTTTCTCACGGAACTTAATAAAATGTTATTTTCCTTTCTGTGGGATGGTAAAAGTGGTAAAATCAGTAAGTCTGTGGTATGTTCAACATACGAGACAGGTGGTTTACGTATGCTAAACATCTTTTCGTTTCTGACGGCTCTAAAAGTCAGCTGGTTGAAACGACTATTTGGGTGTGACTCTCAGCTGCAGAGGTTAGTGTTGACTTGTTGTCCTATGTTTAGAGATATACAGATATTTGGTGGGGAATTTGCAAATGTGTTGATGCATCAATGCAAAAACAGCTTTTGGGCTGATGTTGCCAAACACTTTAAGACATTGTATAATAGATGTGCACCAACAAACTTTAATGAGTTGCTGTCCGAGTCTATACACTATAATAAGAATATAATAAGAGATAGAAAAACTGTACATCTACATGAATGGAAAGAAAATGGAATTGTGGCAATTGGTGATCTTTTAGATAAAAATGGCAAACTCCTCTCTTTTGTGCAATTTAAGCTGGTGTACCCTGAGGTCTCAACTAATTTTCTCTTATATACTGGTGTAACCAATGCCATTAGGGTTTATATTGACTCAACAGCACTTGAACCGGCTGGAGACAATATAAAGTCTGATAGCAAGGTATGGTCCCTCATTTTAAAAGGCGGATCAAAAATGGTTTACACAGCTCTTGTGAAAATAAAGTTTAATCCTGTCTGTGTGCGAAAGTGGAAGGAAATGTTTGATGACCTACCAGAATGGAAATGTATATTTTTGAAATCACCTAAAACAACCCCTGACTGTCAGCTCAGGTGGTTTCAGTTAAGGCTGATACACAGACTCTTGCCCACAAAACGATTTTTGTTTTTACGTAAACTGTCCAACACGGCAATGTGTACATTCTGTCAGCTTGAGGAAGAATCTATTGCCCATCTTTTTTGGGAGTGTCATTGTGTACAGAAGTTTTGGACAGACATGGTAGAGTGGTTACAGGATGATTGTGCAAACTGTGCAACTCTTAGCTTTTGTAAGGAGTTGGTGCTTTTCGGAACTACCAAAAATTTCAAGTCAGACATTGTTATAGACCTAATGATTCTGGTTGCCAAGTTTCATATTTATAAATGCAGGTTACAGGAAACCCAGCCAAGAATCAAACACTTTATTAACTGTATGAAAAGTCGTGTTAAAGTGGAAAAGTACAGATATGGGATCCTAGGCCAAACTGAAAAATTTAATAGACTCTGGTTTCCATACAGAGCACTTTTATGTCAGTAGACACTACCACACATACACTTCCTTCTTTGTATTTCTTCACCTTTTCGAATCTCCCATAGTATGGCATTCTTCTCCTTTTTCCCACAATGTTGTGGTTTAGCCTGGCAGTGCGTGAGTGTTTGTGTGTTTGTGTGTGTTTGTGTGTGTGCGTGTGTGTGTGTGTGTGTGTGTGTGTGTGTGTGTGTGTGTGTGTGTGTGTGTGTGTGTGTGTGTGTGGTGGGGTGGGGGTGGGGCATTTACGCGTGTAGGGTTAGTTTTGTTGTTGTATTGTACTCCCGCATTGTTTTGTAATTCTATGTTTTATATTGTTTTGCAGTGTACTTTATTGTAGGGTATTTTGTATTGTTTCGTAGTCTGTTGTATTGTGGATTGTAGTTCGTTTTTTTTTTTTTTTTTTTTTTTTTTTTTTTTTTGGTACCTTGTGATATATGTATATAATGCAAAAACAAGAATAAAAAAAAAAAAAGAAAAAAAAAAAAGAAACTGAAGTGCGGAGATGATAGCGGTCATTTCAGCCGAAAAGATGCAGAAGCCTAGTCCAAGATAGAAGCTTTTGCATGTATTGAGGGAGGGTATGGAGAAGCCGGCCGCGGCCCGTCCATCCTCCAGCACGGAACCATCAGTATAGATTTGGAGATGATGGTATTTAATTAACGACTCCCGGACCCGAGCCGCAAGCAAGTGTGGGTTGGAGGTCTTGTTGGTGCTATGGTCCTCAATGCTGACTTTGGCGGCCTCAAGAAGCCAAGGTGGCTGTAGAGGACTGGTTTTGGAGCGACTTCCCCAAAGAATGTATCTGGGGAATCAGTAATGTCACTGGTGTAGCTCGTTATGGATTCAAGCGTGTGGTTTTTCCTGCTAGCTTTGAATTTGTCCCATTTCTTGTCTTTTACAAGGAAGTGGGTGGCTGAGTTTGGGACGGTAAAGGTCCTGCTGACAAATTTGGACACTTGCAGCTTCCTGTGGTGAGCCAGGGGCAAGATTCCAGCCTCTGCATAGGCTGCACGTGTTTCACAGTGAACCAGGACGCCAAGCGCTAATTTGACAGCCTGGGAATCGATGGAGGTAAGCTTTGAGAGAAGCGACTGTGGGGCAGCGAAGTAGCACTCCTGACCATAAGAGAGCCTGGAGCGGACCAGGGCTTGGCAGAGATGGAGGAGGGTCTTTGTGTCTTGACCCCACGACTGCTTCCTTATTATTCTTATTAAGTTCAGGGCACTCTGGGCTTTTTTGATGAGGTAGTTTATGTGCGCATTCCAGCTTAAGTTCGGAGTGAAGATGACTCCCAGGAATTTTACCTGAGAACACGGCACTAGTTGCACACTTTCAAGGGAGTATGTTGGTTTGTAGATGTCTTGATTTTTGGTGAAGAATATAAGTTGGGTTTTCTCCGTGGCCAAGGCAAAGCCGTTAATAGACATGTACTCTTGGGTTCTGTCAAGCACCTTTTGATAGAATTTTGATGCCTCTCGTTTTCTCTGCTCAGAGAAGCTTTTGAGAATCTTGGAAGATTGCCAGATCACCAAGTCGTCAGCGTATTGCGTAATATACATAGTTGTCAATTCTTTTGGGTTGTTTTTGCCAGACAACTTAAGGAAGGAAGGTAGGTCATACAGCATTAAGTTGTAGAGTATTGGGGCAATCACAGTGCCCTGGGGAACGCCGCAGTCCACTGTCTGTGGGGCTGACAGACACTTTCCCACCCTGACTGAGAAAGTTCTGCCATGGAGAAAACTACGGACATACGAATAGATGCGCCCCGAGAGGCCGATTTGTCTCAGTTTCAACAGCAGCCTTCTGTGCCAGACAGAGTCAAAAGCTCTGCGGACATCGAAGAAAGTAGCTGTGATGCACTTCTTCTTCTTGAGGACTGTCTTCACGTGGGAAGTGAGAGATGCTAAATGGTCCGTAACTGAGCGAGCTTTTCTGAATCCTGCCTGACAGTCTGGAAGGATGTTTCTGGATTCCACAAAATATTCCAGTCTACTCTTTACAATCCTGTCGTAGATTTTACTAAGATGAGAGGTTAGAGAAATGGGTCTGTAACTGCTTGTGAGTTTTTTTGGGTTTGCTTGGTTTTGGCACTGGTATTACAGTACTCTGTTTCCATGACTTCGGGAGCTCTCCGCTCTCCCAGCAGGTTTGGAAAAGACCAAGAATGATGTGTAGAAACTTCTCGGGGAAATTGCTAATCATATGGTATGAGATGTCATCGGGACCAACAGAAACGTTCGGGGATGATACAGATGAGATTGCTTCCTTCAGTTCTTTGAGGGTAATGGGGTGCTTTATAGACAAGGTGTTGTCAGGGAACGGATCGCTATATTCCGCCCTACCTTCTTCCCCAGTTCTAAACGAGCGGGCGCTTTCAGGAAGGGAGGAGGATTGGCTAACCGACGCAAACACCCGAGCGAAAGCCTCAGCTTTACCTGCGTTGTCAAAAATTGTGACGCCGTCCACTTCTACTGGGGGGTCGGGCAAGTTATATACATTTTTGAGGATCTTTATGCTTTTCCATGCTTTTGAGAGATCTGTATGCGAGTGTGTCTGAGAAGAAATAGAGCTTGAGAAGAACGCCTTTTTAGCCTTAGCTGTAGCTCTATTACATGCTATTTTAGCCCTTTTCATCATTGTGTGGTTTTCCTCTGATCTAACCTTTGTCCATATTTTATACGTTTTTCTTTTGTCTTTCTTTGCTTTCTCACATTCTTCATTCCACCAGGGATTGTTGGGCCTGGTGTCTTTGTTTCTGTTTCTAGCTGTTTTGGGAATAGCCGTATCCGCTGCACTAAGTATATGTTTGGTGACATTGGTGCAGTAGACATCTACATCTTCGGATTTTAGGTTGTCGGACAAACTCTAAGAGGGCCCCGAATTTCGACCAGTTTGCTTTTTTATAATTATAGGTAAGTTCTAGAGAGCTTGACTGAGAACGAAAATTCACGTGAACAGCAATTGAGATCGGTAGGTGGTCGCTACCGAGGGTGTCCTCTCCGACCTCTCAGTCAACCATAGGAAACAGACCAGGAGATACTAGGGACAAGTCTATAGCAGAAGGAAGGTGGTCTGATCTATCAGGCACTCTAGTAGTGACACCACTGTTCAGAAGACACAGATCAGATTCTATGATTTGGGCTTAATTAGTACATATTAATAGAGAAAATCTAAGTTTGTTTGTTTTTATAATCGACCAAGCACACCGAGATGGCCTAGGATTTTGAACAGGTCTAGAAGCCCCTCCCGCATTAGTTTGCGGTCGGAGGTGTGAGCTTGGTATTTTAGATAGAGCCAGTCGGAGAACAGGCCAAATACGGCCGAGGGGTTTCCCTCTTCCAGGGCTCTAACCAGTGACTTCAAGAGGTTTTTGATGAAGGTATGCTGGTCGAGGGAACTCCAGTCATCAGAGTCCTCCATCGCCAAATCGAAAGATCCTTCGCTACCTGCGTCAATGTCGTTACTATTGGATTGAATGAACGGGGTAGGGGGAGATTCATTCTGCACATTCTGGGTCTCACTCTGCTCGACTATGTTCTCCTGATCGCTTTTTCCAGACTTCGGGGAATGGGAGGCACTTGTGAGGGACTGTTGAGCAGACTCTTTTTTCTTGTTTTTACCTCTTTTACGAGTTTGCTGGGGACGGAGGTTTTCATGTTTATTTTGACTTTCGCTGCTTTTGGCGGCTGCCTGCTGTTGCTCTAGAGCAGACCGAGGTTCTTTGTCAGGCAAGATTGTCTCCGTTACTGAGGGGGATTTAGTGATTTCAGGGCGGTTAGATTTTGCTGAGTCATGTTTTTGGTGCTCTGAGAGCTTGGGTGCAGGGGCGGGGCGGGCAGGGGCCGGCCTGCCCGGAGCAGTGATCACTGGTGGCCCCCAGAACTGCTTGTCGTACTGGGGGCTGAAGGGGGAGGCTCGTTAACCTCCTGTCCAACCTTAGCACGCCTCAGAGCTTCTGAGAAGGGAATGTACTTTTCTGACCTGATTTCATTTGCTCTTTTATGAAGAGTGTACTCCGGGCATTTAGCATAGGCGGGGCTGTGGTCCCCACCGCAGTTTACGCAATTTCTTGAGTTCTTACAGTTAGCACGCTCATGATCAGGCTGTGAACACTGCGCACAACTTGGCTTTTTCGCACGACATTGAGCCTTGGTGTGCCCCAGGCGTTGGCATCTAGTGCATCTGCGCACGGGTGCAGAGAAAGGCACTACGTCAACATAAGCACCTACAAGATGTACTCTCTGTGGTAGGGTAGCTAATTTGAAGGTGACCTTTACAGCTTTGGTAGGATCGCCTTTCTTGTTCTTCAGACGCTCCACAGAGGACGCGTTGCCGAGTGATTGCCTCACTCTCTGCAGCTCGCCCTCTCCGAGCGGTATGCCGTAAATGACTCCTACTGTAGTAGGTTGGGGTATGGAGCACTTCACCTTTGCGCCACCCAGTTCTCTCTGAATGCTAAGTTTGTGTTGGATAGTAGCGTTTTTACAGTGAGCAATGTAGTGCCCCGAATTTAACCTTTCCATGATGAGTTCGTCCTGCTTGACTGCCCCAGCAGCACGTCGGACAGGGTCAAACCATGGATGACAGTTTCGCTGAGCCAGTGCCCAGATCAACTATTTTGACCGGGAACTGTGCAAAAGTACGTTGGGGTTTCATTCGAGGTTGCGCGTAGTTTGCATCATGGGCAGGTTTAAAAGCAGCTTTGTTCTTTCTAACGAACGCCGCTCGGGCTTTACACGTATGGCCGGCGTGATCAAAGCCTTCATTGTCAATAGCACTAGCGGGTTGACCATTGCAGCTGACGTCTTCAGCGCCATTGTTAGCGTCGCCCGGAGCATCGTTATCGGACGAACCGGGAACAATTGGGGGGTTTTCCGAGTCACGAGAAGGGGAAATCGGAGGATGGGACTGCACAGAGGCATGACTATCTTCGTCAAATAAATCATCATTTTCCGAGTTTCCGTCTTCCTCAAGGATTCTTAATTTCTTTCCGTCCGTTCCTAGATCAGGCGAGTCGGAGGGATGAGTACGTTTACCTACTACAGGGGTAGCAGGAAAAGAGTTGTTCTCAATAGTTGTGTCGGTGTAACCAGTAGGTCGTTCCTCTCCCTGGGGAGTAGCATTTGAATCAAGATGACCCTCTACCGGGTCCATGACAGAAGCTAACTTCAGGACTGTTTAAGGCAAAATGGTCCTGGCAAAATGGCCCTGAACTAGAAAATGTTGGGTTTTTTTAAATAAGATTTATGGCTACAGAGACAGGCAGAGGGGAAAAAGACAGCAGCAGCAACGTCCGGTTAAAAATGGCGGAAACAAAGACGACAGAAAGAGCGGGAATTTCAAACCGATCAGGACGCGATAGCGGGAAATGCCAACGCGACCGGAGCGGTGTACAAAAAAGGAGTAAAAAAAAATGAAAACTAATCTATAATTAGGAAAAACAACAACAACAACAACACAAAATACAAAGGCAAAAAAAGAGTATAAGAGAAAAAAGATTGCAAGATGGGAGAATGGAGGGATGATACTATGTGTACAGCAAAAAGAAAAACGCAGAGAGGCAAAGGCCTGCAAACCAAAATGGAAGGAAATAATAGTGGTAATAGACACTTATCTGGGTGTTCGGAGGATTTCAGCGACCAGGCCACTGAAGGGAGAACAAACCGGATCACACTGTGTTAGTGGAAGGGAAGGTGGTCTCCACCGAAGGCGTCCCGGGCGAATATCCTCAGTACACGTGAGAGTGAATCCAAGCTGTGCGCAGAGAGCTCAGCGATACGTCCGACCTCGGCGGTAGCTCGCAGTCAAATGATGAGAACGTGCTTCGAAGTCGAAGTCGAAGATTTAGAAGGGATTTCGTCCAGGGGGGGTGGGCCAGGGGAGGGGGGGGGGGGCGGTCGTCTTTCTGTCTGTCAGTCGCTCAGCGGCTGATGTTATTGCCGGAGCCGGGTGGTTGATGGTGGAGGAGGCGGGTGGTGTTGCCGGAGGACCGTCGCTTCAGTGCCAGGCTGTGGGGTGATGATATGCCAACCACTCGAGTAGGTCTTGGATGAGTGGTGGCGGGGGTGGTGGCGGCCGGAAGAACCGTGGCTGGTTGTGGTGGGGTCTAGGGAGGTTGGGTGATGGTGGTGGCGGCCAGTCGATTCTGGGCCGGGGGGTCGGGCGCTGGAACGGGCGCGGTGGGTGGCGGCGCTGAGGTGGCAGACGGAGGTGTGGTGGCGGCGTAGGGAGCAGGGGCGGGCGTTTTGTCCGGAAGCGCTTGGGTGGGCGTCGGCGCTGCCGCTGTCCGGACGTTGGTTGGTTTGTCGGCGGTGGCTGTGTGGTGGTGCCCGCTTCTTGCTGTGTTAGGTCTGTTGCGGTGGCCTTGTCTTCGCTCGTTGGAGCTAGGGCTGGCGGTGGAGTTGGGTCTGTTCCTGTATCTTGTGTTGGTGCTGCGGTGTTCCCCCATCCCCTGTTCTTGGTGGTGGTGGTTGCCGTTCCTATTTTCTTCGTCGCTGTCGCTGGGGCAGCTGTTGTCCCTGTTGCCTTCGTGACTGGTGCTACTTGGCACTCGTTGTCCTTGTAGGTGGTGGTGGTGGTGGCTTGGCTGGCCGTGTCTGTTGTCTTTGGCGGGTGAAGGTCTTTCAGAGCCCCGGCGTGTACCATCCACCGGGCGGCGACCAGCGCTCGGTGGTAGTCGTCCCCTTCGACTGCCCTGATGATCGGTACCGCATCCTGCAGTAGTAGGACTAGATCATCGAAGTCCATCCCCCTGAGCCGGGTCCCCTCCTCCTCAGGCAGTGTCGGTCGTTCCCGAGTAATTGATTCGGGAAGGTTGACCGGCGGCGGGGAGGGTGGGAAATCCGGCTCAGTTGCCGGCTCTGACGATACCTCTAGCTCCTCGTCTTGGGGGAGCAGTGTCTGGTGGGTGGCTGGGGCTGTTTCTTCTTCTTCTTCTTCTTTTTCCTCGTGTTGTTGATAGTGGTAGGGTCGCTCGTCCTTGAATGAGCATTCTTAAATGCTCTGGTGATGGAAAAAAGTCGAGTGGGACCGTCGGGTAAGCGAACGGCCTCACGACGACATTTCGTGTTGGCGGCGTCATTAGCTGTGGGGGTGAATTTTCCCACTCTGGTTGCGCCTGCGGTCGTATCGGTGGAGACAGAGGGGGCCGGTAGCTCCTTGTCTCCCGTTTGACCGCTGACTGCGGTCGTGGCGCTTGGGGGTAGGTGGAGGTATACTCCTCCACCTGCTGTCTATTGGTTTGCCTTCTGTTCTTTTTGGAGGCCATCTGTTCACTTGTCTTGAGGCAGGGCTTGCTTGTTCCGGATGACTGGTCTCTTGCCTGGGGCTTGACTTGTCTTTGTCCTTTCTCTCCTTTGTGCGAGGCGCGGGTGGCCGTCCGCCTCGTTGAGTGCTGTGGCTTGTTGGCTCGGTAGTAGCGCAGCGCGGAGGTCCGTACGCTACGCTGTCCGTGGCTCGAATGTGAGAACGTGCTTTCCTAGCGCCCTCTTTATATATACTACCCATTTCCAGAATCATCTACAAAAATCATACAACGCAACCAATCAGAACGAAACACGCAACCGAAACTCATTAAAATAATCTTTCTAGAAAAACTACAATAGGCTACACAAATTTGGCTGCTCACTCAGCTCCAAATCCTTATATATAAAGACGTCACATAATAGTATGGTTGACCGTTTCACGACCTAGCCTAACTTTCCAGAAGATTCACGATCTCTCACAAAACACAAGAAAACGGCTGACAGCTTCACGCGCACAGTAAACAACTTGTTGCGAAGTGTCGCTAACTACCCGACGTCACACATACGAGGTCACTAGAAAGTGCGACCTTTCTAGAACGTCCTGGACTAAACTTAGCGTATCATAACGAAGTGAAATCCGCTCTGCGCGACCGAAAGAAAAATGTTACTTAAAAAGATACGTGAATCATAACCATGATAGCTCAAATAAATATCGGATCGTTTCCTACGATTAACACATGTATGCTCTCACAGGACAACACAACCACAATCGTAACATAGTGTGGTTAATTTTCTCGCTGTCTCCATGATAAAAAAGCAAGAAAAGTTATCCCTTTGACTGCCGAGAAAGAAATGAGCACGATCCAACTTGCATGAGACACAGGCTCTCATAAGCCCCTGCAGTTGAGGGGGCTTATGAGGATGATCGACATGATAGTTCAAGGGTGGTGCCAGAATAGCTTGGCGCCCATAGGCGCCAAGCTATTCTGGCACCACCCTTGAACTATCATGGTCGATCTATTAGGATGATCTATATCTCTTTCTGACACTACCATGTTCCTCGGACATGCTGGAGGTCTTCGGCGTTGAATTACAAAACATTGCAGAAAAAACAATCGGGCTCAACTGGCAGTCAATGGGTTAAAAAAAGCAACCGAAATAAAGAACGACATATACTAATGATCAAAACTTAAGGGCCACTTTTTATCGCGGACGCACTGACAACACCACGCAAGTAATGTAACAATACTTGGAGTCGTACTTTGCTAATTTATTCAGTAACATATTCATTTACGTTTTGAATAAATCAAGCAATTGTAACAACAGCAGTACGTTAGAATGTTCACCCACCCCTCATTTGAAAAGACACACAAGCCTGGTCCAGTCAGTAGCGAGTGTACCCACCGTTCGCAGCCAAGCATTCAATGCAGCGTTGACGCATGGAGTTCACCAGGGTTCGGAGAACATGTTGTGGGATCGCTTCCCACTCTTGATGCAGGAACTGAGTCAGCTGGGGGACACCTTGAGGTGTGTGTGTGTGGGGGGGGGGGGGGGTTGCTGACTACAAATTACCGCAGCACGTCCCAGAGGTGCTCGATGGGAACCAGATCAGGTGAACGAGCTGGCCAATCCATCTTCATGATGCCCCGTTGCTCAAGGTATACACGACGGGCCGCCATGAGGTCGAGCATTGTCGTCCTGCAGAACAGCATTGTCGCCTATGGCTTGGAGAGCTGGCTGGATGAGGCGCTGCACAATCTCGTCCCGATGTGCCTCGGATGACGTGAAGGGGAGGGGGGGGGGGTCCTGCCTTCCCTGCTGAAGCCTGCCCAGACCATGATTGAGCCTCCTCCGTAGCGATCCACCTCTTGGACGCATCCATCCGTGAATCGCTCGCCCTGGCGTCTCCAGACCCTCTCCCTCCCGTCGTTGAACGACACAGTGAACCATGACTCATCAGTAAACAGAACCTGAGTCCATTGGAGTCTGTTTCATCTCACAGGTTGACGACACCAGGCAACCCGGGGTCTGCGATGAGCTGGAGTGAGGGGTATTCTCACTGCTGCTCTGCATGAAGCCACGCCAATTTCGCGCAGACGTCGGCAGACTGTGCTTCTGCTGACGTTAACGTTTGCAGCTTCATCAGTTGAGGTCGCAGAGTGGTTGACTTGACAGTTCGGTCGCGCAGAGCCGCCACACAGGTATCTGCCCTCCCTTCTGCTGGTGCAGCGCGGGCGTCCTGAGCAGGGTCGTCGTTCTGCCCTTCCAGTTTCTTGGAATCGTGCCAGCAGCCTCTGGATCACTGAATGGGACACCCCAAGACGTCTCCCAACTTCTCGTCCGGAAATTCCATCCTACAGCCATACTAGTGCCCGGCCTTGATGTACTGGCGCTAGGCTTCGTCGTGGTGGCATGGTTAGGAAAATGACACGTATGCCGCTGCTGTACCGGTATTTGTAGCGAAACAGGTGCTCAGTGTTCACGACTGACCCCTTTAGCACGTGCATCACGACTTTACCGAGTTTTTCCACCTGCCTGCCTTTGGTACGCTCGCACAGCTTTTCACAAAAACTGACAATGTTTCACGTGCATTTGACACGTTCGTGGAAATTGATGAATTGTTGTCTATTGTTCCCTGTACAGTGGACTGTCTAAGGTCAACTTTTAACTCATTTGGATCGGAAGAACATTGTATTTTATTAGTGTACTTGCGACGATAAACAATGACACAAAAAAGTGGGGTGGCCCTTACGTTTTGACCATTAGTATATCATAATTATGTATGTGTGTACAGTCAGGCTAAGTACAGCTTTTCTTTCAGTACCACCGTATCACCACCGTAAGCAAAAGCGCCAATGTGACAAGTGCCTATGGTCGTGAAGGGCTGCTCATTCTCAATACTGCATCATCTTGACGGACCTGACTTTCATGGCGGCGTCCTCGCTGGCCCAGGTGGGGTACCACAGGTCTCCGTTGCTCCAGAACTCCAACTTTTAACTCATTTGGATCGGAAGAACATTGTATTTTATTAGTGTACTTGCGACGATAAACAACGACACAAAAATGAACAATGGATAGAACGTGGTTTCAGCAAGAGGCATAGATCCTCATGAGACCCCGCAATTGCGGGGGCTCATGAGGATCTATACCTTTTGCAGTAGTGTGATGTCCAGTTCCGTTTTTCACGGGGGTGATGATGTTAATGTATGTTTTGTCGTAGGCGCTCAATTTTGTGCCATACAGAAGGTGGGAGGTGGATCTGTCCGTCCAAAAAGGCCATCGGCCCGAAGTCGGCCCGATGACCATTTGTTTATTGGTGACTTACCGGTCTGTCGAAGGTCGCCGTAAGCCCAAACCTTGTCACCGGTAAAGTTGCCGTCCCGCCAGTAGCCGCCATTCGGTGTGGGCCATGAGGCATACCCGTGGATATCTACACCCATACTGACACACGGGCATCGCGCGCGCGCACACACTTTTACACACACGCATGCACGCACACGCACGCACGCACACACACGCACGCACACACGCACGCACATGCGCGCACACGCACACGCACGCGCGCGCACACACGCGCGCGCACACGCACGCGCACGCGCACGCACGCACGCACGCACACACACACACACACACACACACACACACACACACACACACACACAGTCACACAAACACAAACGCTAACACACACGAATGTGATTCGAGAGGTGGAATGGGGTGATGTTATTAAACAAACAAACAAAACAACAACAGCAACAAACAACAATGCGACTTCAAAGGAATGATACAGAGAGTTTGCCATGTCTCCTCTCCCTGACAAGGGGGGAGGGAGTAAGGAGATGAGGGGGGTAGGACGTACACATTCCGCGTGTTAATGAATCTACTGAAACAGACGGATATGTAGTGGCATAGCAGTAATATTGGGGGGGGGGGGAAGGGGGGGGGGGCGGGGGGGGGTGGACCGTGCTTAACCCTTTGCGTGTCGATAGCGGTTTTTGTCGCGATGATTCCTGTACGAATCATCGCGACAAAAACCGCTATCGACACGCAAATCGATAAATTACTTGATGTGGTTCACCGTCCAGTCCAGCCAAAATGTGTGAAAGGTATCGCCCAGGTGCTGGCCGTTGGGCAGAGCGCTGTCAACAGACACAGGGTTACACTTACTAACGGTGTGCAGATAGCCCCGTCCATCCCCATCCATACAGCCAGCCATGCGTGCGTCGGTGGACGGATGGACAGGTGGAATCGAGCGTTAGACGGATGAAAGAAGTGATGGGAGGTAAATATAGACAGATTGTGATGAAACTCTATGCTCACGCATAGGGTTCACACAGTAGGCTTAATACGGTACAGTTCAGGTATGTTTTTATACGTATTAATGATGGTTACTGCGTTAAAGGTAGTATGCGTTAATAGGAGTTGATTCGGTTGTGTAGTGCTGACCGGTTTGGTTCAGTTATTTTGGTTTGAAATTCATTGAGGTAACCGGTGTTTTTCATATACATTTACCGAGATGGATAACTAAGGAATGTGAGGCGTGTAGACCTAAGGCGTTATGAAGGTAGTACGTGGTTAAGTATAATCTTTTCCAGCGTATGGGATAACGTATAGGGAGAGTGTTAGGTTATTGTTTGTTCAAGGTAGTGACAGAGATAATTATGGGGGTGTTACGAAAGTAGTCGGATTATGAATGATTGATTGATTGTACATTGCTTAACGTCCAGACAGCAACAAGGCATTCTCAGGACGTGCCTGCACTGCTTGTGAAAAAAATAAACAGAATGTTGAATGTATGTCGCCAGCCGGTCCAATACGTTAAATAAACCTACGCCATGGGGCCTAAATAAAGCTAAGACCATTTAGCAACACACATTCAATATCAAGAGTTACAGGCAGTGCAGACAGTTGGGAGAGTTTTAAAAAGACAAATGCAGGTGAATAGACCAAGGGTAGACAGAAACACATGCCCCAGAATAGAGGGGCAGACCAGGGTGACCCTGGGAACTAAAAAGTAGTTAACCCCACCCAAGTCCCCCAGGGCTGACCCAGGTGGGGGAAGTCGGATTATGAAGCACGTGTGTGAGTGTGTGAATGAAGTGGGTTTTAGCCCGTGTTGAGTTTTACCGCGTGAATGCGCCTGTCTGAGTCAGTGGCGGTGTAGGCGTCTGTTGTGCGAGAGTCTGTACGTACGACTGTGAGTAAGTCTGCGTGCGTTACAGTGATGACCCTGCTTTAGCGGTATTTTAGAGTAGTGCGGGCGCTAGTGGAGTAGCGGATTTAGAGTAAGGTTTTATTGCTATGTGCGTGTTTGGTTGTTTGTGTTAGATTCCCCTCTCCGATTCTAGGGGGTAAGATCCGTCGTTTCTGTAGTTTTCTGCATCTTACGAGGAGGTAGTTCTTGTTTCTTCCTTTTGTATAGGTAGTATTCTTTTTCCTTGCTCTTCTTTCTATCCGCGTTCTTATTTTTCGTTCCATCTGGACGTCTTCAAGTAGATCACGATTTCTTGTGCGTAGGTTGTTGGTATTTGTGGGTCATATTTTAATTGATTTGTTTGTGTTTTTGTATTTTTACGTTTTCACATTTTTGGGAAGTGGACACTGTTAATATGGAGTCGGACCAGGTAGAGGTGTACATTAAGCAAGGTGAGAGGCTACGGCTTAAGGACGATAAACTTTTCGATTACGTTGAGAAATGTAAGGATAGAGAGGATAGGGCGAGAGAAAGAGAAGCTCAGAGTGAAGGACGAGAAAGAGCTAGAAATTCAGTACTTAAGAAAGAAGAACTAGCGTTTCAGAGAGAGAAAGACGAGAAGGAGCGATGTAACGCACGCAGACTTGCCCACAGTCGTACGCACAGACTCTCACGCAACAGACGCATACACCGCCACTGACTCAGACGGGCGCATTCATGCGGTAAAACACAACACACGGGCTCCCTTTCTAAAGTAACCTTTATACACTATAAATGAAAAAGAACGACTTAAATGATTATCGACTATGTACACTGTTCTATTATCACACACACACGTATCACAATATCTTTGCCAGGCTAGGTCTTAGTCTCACATTCCTCCAACCTGTTTGATGTTGTTGCCTGGTTACGTTGGTCCTTCTCACGTCTAGGCGTGAAAGTCCTTCGTCGTACGCTTATTGCCGTCCTGTCTCTTTGGCACGGACGTCCTCGTTCTCGTACGGTACTCAGTTCTCGTTTTGACTTGGGTGTCTTGGTCCCAGTCAGACTCACTCTCAGAAGAGCTGGAGGGATGACCTCACGTAGGTCCCACCTGTGACTCGACGTCTCGGCGTCCGTCTTTTCCACTCTTTACAAGAACTCTGAATAGGCAACAAAAGTCCCAACGTAACACTTGCTAAACACACAACATATTGGATCAATGAGAAACGTCACGTAACCTGGCTGATACAAATAACTCACACGTTCATTCACACACACACACACGTGCTTCATAAACTATTTTCGTATCACCCCCATATCTCTGTCACTATCTTGAAACAGACTATAGCCTAACTGACACTCTTGCTATACCTTACTCTATACCCTGGAAAAGACTATGCTTACCCAACCACGTACTATCTTCATAGCGGCTTAGACATACACACTTCATATTCCTTTAGTCATCTAACTCGGTAAACAACTGTATACAAAAACACCGGTTACTTCACCAAATTCTAAACATACTATAACTAAACCAAACCGGAACACCGCTATACAACCACATTAATCTTACCACGCATACTGTCTTGACTAAGCAACTATCAATACTACGTTTATAGAAACATACCTGAAATCTAGGCTTCAGAGTCTTGGAATGCGGGCTAGGTAACTCAAACACAACCGTTCCATACGACAAGACAGCCCGCACTACCGATCTAGCCCTCTGACAGTCACAGCTTCCGCCTAGAACTCACTAAACAGAACTCACTAAAAATGCCGTGCTAACCATGTCTTACAGATTTCCCGTGCGTCTAGTGCCACACGGACTATTGGCACCAACAAACCGTTAACAGAAACCGTACCGTACTAATCCTACTCGTTAACAAAAACCGTACCGTACTAATCCTACTGTGCGAGCACTATGCACAAGCATAGAGCTTCATCACAAGCGAGCTTTAAGAGATAAAAAAACTAGAGTATCAGAGAGAGGAAAAAGAGAAAGATAGGGAGTCGAAGGAGTGAGATAGGGAGTTGCAGCTACAGTTAGCTCGAGATGCGGGGTCTAGAGCAGCTCCAGAGAGCGATTCGGTAGGCCGGGGCATACGTAATTTTCCCTAGATTACCGATGTTTAAGGAGTCTGTTGACTCCATTGACGCTTTTTTGTGTCGTATCGAGGCGCAGGCGTTGAGTTGGCCTTCTGCCAACTGGCCCGTTTTGCTTTCGTCGGTGCTAGAAGGTCAGGCCTTGAGTCAGTCTTTTCCATAGCCTGAATGTTTCGGGGAACGTAGATTACGAGACTTTGAAGGAGTGTCTCTTACAGAAGTTCCAGCCTAGTGCGGAGGGTTTCAGAGAACCCTTGAGAGCTTGTCGGCCAGAGACAGGGGAATCGTTTGTGTCGTTTGGCAAGCGATTGTCCCATTTGCTCGTGCGTTCGGGTCGAACTGTCCAAGATCGACCACACGTACGAGGATTTATTTGATCTCGTGTTGGCGGAACAGTTCTTTGGTAGTGTTTCCAAGGATCTAGCGGTATTCTTGAGGGAGCGTAACCTCAAGAGTACAGAAGAGTTAGTTCAGAACGCGGAGGCTTTTCGGCTGGCGCACCCGACGAAAAACCTAGCGCGTAGGATCGAGTCGCCGCCAGTCGGGTTGCTCGCCGCTAACACGACTGGGGGATATGGGGGCGTGGGGCCCAGCTGTTTAACGGGAGAGGTTCTTTCCGGTTTCGACGGGGGGATAGAGGTAACAGCAATGGCGGTCGCGATCCGTACACACGAGGAGAGAAATCTGGGCGTGGGTACGGTCGTGGTCGTATTGCGAATTCGGACACTCAGTGTTTTTGCATGTCATGAGTACGGGCATTTCAGTCGTGACTGTCATAGCAGTAGTTCAGGGGCTCAGTGTTTCACCTCCCCACCCGGGTCTGCCCTGGGAGTCTTGGGTGGGGTAACTACGTTTTAGTTCCCAGGGTCACCCTGGTCAGCCCCACAGGGTGGGTTTTCTTCTGTATTCTGGGGCATGTTTTCTGTCTACCCGGCCTTGGTCCATTCACCTGTATTTGCTTTTTTAAACTCTCCCTACTGTGTGCGCTGCCTGTAGCTCTTGATATTGGATGTGTGTTGCTAAATGGTCTTAGCTTTATTTAGGCCCCATGTCGTAGGTTTTTTTAACGTATTGGACCGGCTGGCGACATACATTCAATATTCTGGGGTTTTTTTGTTTTTTGTTTTTTGTTTTGGTTTTTTTCAAACGCAGTGCAGGCACGTCCTAAGAAAGCCTTGTTGTTGTCGGGACGTTAAGCAATGTACAATCAATCAATCAGTGGTTTCACCTGTCTGGCTCATCAATGTCCTAGCGATACTGGTATGGTGGAGGGGGCGGAGCAGCCCAATCACATGGCCAGTTTTGCAGTCCGGGAGGAATCACAGCTGGTCGGAGTGTGTTCAGCTGAGGGAGGTGGTTGCCTACCGCTGGTGGACGGTGTTGTAAATGGATGTCTCGCTTCTATTCTCCGTGACTCAGGTACAACGACCGCAGGGGTCAGACGTAGCCTTGTTAGGAAAGATCAGTACACGGGGGAGACGCAGAAGGTGATTTCGTTTGGAGGGAAGGTAGAAGTTTTTCCTTTGGCTAAGATAGAGGTTGACACGGAGTTTTTCACAGGTGATCTAATTTCTTGTGTCATCGACGAGCCAGTAGTTGATTTAGTTCTCGGTAATATGAAGGGTGTGCAGCCAGTCATCGGTAGGGTCTGCGCGATTAAGCGAGCTCACGTTCCTCCCGGTTCAGTCGCATCAGGCGCGACGGGAGCTCGAAGCAAGGGTAAATGTGTTCAGGGGGATCGTGTTCTTGCCGTCCGGAGTCGGGGGATCGGTCCGCGGGTTTGGCCCACCAGTCGGGTTGGCCGGAGACGGCATAGTTCTGTTGCGGACAGAAATGCCGCTCACCACTCCGTCTTTGGGTAGGTTGGTGACTGTTGTCTCGCGATTGTGTGGATTGTGTGGGCCGGCGTTGGATCGTTTTCATTTCTGGTGGTATTAACGCGTTAGTTCTGTTTTCGCGTTTGCTGTGCGATCCGAGAGTGTGTATTGAATTTTAAGGCTGTGGTTAGTTGTTTTGTTGTTGTTGTTGTTGTTGTTGTGATATGATAGTGTATTGCGTCCAGATGTCTTAAAAAGAAACTCTGTCGTTTCTTTTTTCCAGAGGAAGGGGGAATTGTGATGAAACTCTATGCTCACGCATAGGATTCACACAGTAGGCTTAATACGGTACAGTTTTGGTAGCAGTTTGTTTTGTGCCGATAGTCCGTGAGGCACGAGATCCACGTGGCATCTTAAAGGAACGTTTAGCACGGGGAGTTTTAGTGAGTTTAGGCGAACAGAGCTGTAGAAACGTTAGTACGGGGCTTTACTGTCAGTGTGGACAGACGTGTGTGAGATACCTTAGCCCGTATTCCAAGACTCTGAAACCTAGAATTCAGGTATGTTTTTATACGTATTAATGATGGTTACTGCGTTAAAGGTAGTATGCGTTAATAGGAGTTGATTCGGTTGTGTAGTGTTGACCGGTTTGGTTCAGTTAGGTTGGTTTGAAATTCATTGAGGTGACCGGTGTTTTTCGTATACATTTATTTACCGAGATGGATAATTAAGGAATGCGAGGCGTGTAGACCTAAGGCGTTATGAAAGGTAGTACGTGGTTAAGTATAGTCTTTTCCAGCGTATGGGATAACGTATAGCGAGAGTGTTAGGTTATAGTTTGTTCAAGGTAGTGACAGAGATATAGGGGTGTTACGAAAGTAGTCGGATTATGAAGCACGTGTGTGTGTGTGTGTGTGAATGAACGTATGGGTTATTTGTATCAGCCGGGTTACGTAATGTATCTCATATTATCCAATATGTGTTTGTGTTTAGCAAGTGTTACGTTTTAGGACTTTATTATTGTTCAGAGTGTTTGTCGAGAGTGGAGCGACGGACGCCGAGACGTCAGTCACCAGGGACCTAATGCGAGGTCATCTCAGTCTCCATCTCTTCACTCAGGGAGTGAGCGACCGGTGCCGAGACACCCGGGTCACAGCGAGGACTGCGTTTAAATCCATAACGTCCAAGATCGCAGACCAGCTGCGATGTTGGACCTTGCAATCTAGAGCCAAAAGGTGAACCGAATCACTGACCAATACATATTTCCATACAATGTTTAGGGCGGTTCGTTTGCAGCCAACGATTCCCAGAAACGAACGAGAGCGAAGCACGGCGGATAACCAGCTTGTACCATGAGCATAGACAACTCCAAACATCTCCAAGAGGCAAAGGCCCATGTCTCTTGAAAATGTTCCTGTTTATGCTATAAGCTGGTTATCCGCCGTGAATGCAATTTAGTTTCTTTCTTGGGAGTCGTCCGGCGTAAATACAATCTGTCTAATACTGCAAACCACAAACAAAAGCCAACGATTAAAGTGCGTACCCGGGTGCGACCAGTCCCCCCTTGGATAGCTGCGTCACGACCTCCACCCTGCCGTACCGGATGTGTGCCGTGAAGGTTATATGGGCGGACATGACGAGCGGCACGTGGTTGTAACCATGGAGATCACACCACTGGCTCGCGCTGCACGTGCCCCACGTGGCTGAAGGTCAAATCAATATCAAAGTCAAGGTGAAAGCACAGTTACATCGATGTATGGGGTCTAGCTCCCGTTCTTCTGCTTATAACCAACCACCCGTGCATCTGTCATTCGTCCGTCCGTCAGTCCGTCCGTCCGTCCATTCATTCAATTCATTCATACACTTTCAAAGAAGGAAAAATAGTCACTAAACTGTCATATTGAGACCGTTGTAGAGAACGTTATTACCGAAGGAATCCGTGGTTAAAGTCTGATAAAATACCAAACATTGAGACAAATGCAGGAGGAACACTAATTACATCCATGGCTACAACATCATGAGAGAAAAAACACAGACCCCACCCCTCCCCCTCCCACTCACGATTCAAGATTCAAATAATTTATTAATCCCATTAAATGAGAAATTACACCGTCTTGTCTCAGTGGGAAAATTATTAAAACAAATAAACATATAAATAGTATTTATCGGCACATAAAAACAATACAATCACAGCTTACAAAACACCAAAGAAAAAAGTAGTGACCATAAAAGCAACAACAAGAAACTGTAGAAATCAAAATAATAATAACAAAATTAACTCATGAAACACGAGTAAACAACTCTGTAGTAATTTTACCTGTCTGAGGCCACAAGGTGTACAAATTAAGTCATTGAGCCGGTACATATTTTAAGGTCTAATGATTTATTTTACGTACGTACATTTCGATGATTGATGATTATTCTGCTCCAAAGCAAAATAAGAATGACAATAAAGACTAATCAAGCTAATAATCATGTGCTGGTCTGTGATTCTGGACAAATTTCAAATTCTTACCACAGCACACAAACATGATACACGAGGTGCGAGCCCTTACCGGACGAATGTACAGCACCTCGTTTTTGACGTAACTGTTGACGGGGTTGGAGTAGACATCTGGAACTAACCATTCTGATAAAAAGCAAAACACTGATAAGCGAGAGAACTGTGCACCCGCGCGCGCGAGCCCGCGGCACGCACGCACGCACGCACACACACACACACACACACACACACACACACACACACACCG
>BTPG01000002.1:115160165-115177665 GCA_036245525.1 Semisulcospira habei
ATATATATATAATATAAATATATAATAAATATAATATTAATATATAATAATATATATATAATATATATAATAATATAATATATATAATAATTATATAATATATAATATAAATATATAAATATATATATTATATAATAAAATTATATATAATATATAAATATATATAATATATAAATATATATATATATACATATATATATATACATATATATATATATACACATATATATATATACATATATATATATATATACATATATATATATATATACATATATATATATATACATATATATATATATATACATATATATATATATATATATATATACATATATACATATACATATATACATATACATATATACATATACATATATACACATATATACACACACATATATATACATATATATTATAAGTTATTGATCGGAGGGGTTCGCTACACGGACCTTTGTAGGCCTGGGGGAGCTCAAAGGCCTGAGGGGTACACGATTCCTTTGACCTAGCGAACCCCTCCGATCAATAACGTATTTGTTTTCCTTCCTCTATTTATTGTTTAGAAAAAATTTAGTTTATGAAGACGTCCGCTTCTGTGGCGGATAGGCGACACCATTGAATATACATGTTCTGCCGGGGATTCCCAGTCTTTACGAGACAGAGTGTGACGTAGCATGATTCCGTGTGAAGCGCAAGTTTCGCGAGTAAAAAGCTAATCTTGGCTTGTGTACAGAATGATTCAAGCTGCAATGTCTACATAAGGTCGTTAAAGTACGACAGTGACAGTGCTTCTTGACTGCTGTGCGATTCAGAAAAATTAAGAACTTTTTGATGAAGCGTTCGGCATTTGACCACTGATGCGACAGCTTGTGCAAGTTAGCATGGTGCCTCGTGCTTTAGATTCAAGATGACTGAAGGGGATGCTTCGAGTGTGCAGCAGATTGTCGTTATATCCTAAAGTGTGTTGGGATATCTGGAAAAAAGGAATACCAAAAAACGCTCGTTAACAGGACTAGTGCCGAGATGGATTTTAAGGTAAGATTTTATTTTACAGCGTTGACATGTCAGATAGTCTTCGAAAATTCGTGAGATGTTTTTCTTCAGTCCCGCATTGAGTGACGTGGAGAGAACTTTGGCAATAGCGTGCTTTGTGTGTAGTGTTGCTGGGTGTGTATTTTCGTTTTAGTTCTTGAATTTGCTCTGTGCTTTGGTGAAATTGTGGCATGTTGGGTGGCTGAGCAGACGACAGTGTGTTGCTGGTTTGCAAGGATTGCTGTCTGATTGGTTAAAAAAACTCGGAAGATATTTTTGTTCCATGGTTTCCCGAACTTTGAAAATGTCTCGGTGCATGGCGATGAGATGGGATTTGGCGAATGCTTTTGCTGTTTGCGCTATGTAATTAGTGGTGAAATATTGTTTAAGTTGGCTCCTCACGTCGTAAAAAATAAGGCAGATGATGTGTATAACGTCAAATAGGACTACTTTAGTGCGTTTTTTCTGCTATTTTGTCAAACCGAGTTGCCGTCAAGACTCGAAAACGAGGTCCTAACGCGTCATCGAGAGGGCTATAAAACGTCCGCCATTTTTCGCTACAGTGGTTTTATATCACGGTCACGTGGTACAGTTTGCGCTAAAGTGACTGGTCGTGTGACGTATGGAGGAAAACAAACATATATATATATATATATATAATAGGCAAGAGGCATACAACTTCATGAGCCCCCGGGGATACTCACTGTACTGGAATACATAAAATTAGCTATCAAGGCCTCGAAAATATAGTTTGTGCCTTACACCCTTTAACTCATTTGTCACGACCCCGCTACCGGGGCGCTAGCTATGAGCGCTAACACTCGAGATACACCCAACCCACACTAACACAAACCTAACAAACACCAGAGGAACAATAACGACGACATTTATTACATGTAACCCTAACAATCCAAAATATCCTCACGCAATCCTGACCACGCACTCACACGTCACATTCACACACACATACGTCCAAACTCCCCACCCCAAATAACCACTATACACAATACGAAATATATAATAAACCAAAATATCCCCAATACAACAGGCTGAGGAAACTAATGATAAACAAATATACTAAATAAAATACAAACGAACAATATATAATAAAACTACTACCCTTAATAATACAAACGAAACTCAACTTAAAAGCTTAAATCAACAGCCACTGGACCCCGCCAGAAGCATAAGCATCAAGAGAAAACGTCAACAGACCTACGCCTTTGCTTCCGCGAAGAGTCCCTTACAGCACGTGGCTCAAGTAGTACAATATTTCAATTAGCACAATAACAAATAAACGATAAACCAAATATGCCTTCTAACACACAAATGAAAGATCGAGAAGAAATGAATACAGTTCGTAAGATACTGAATCTGCCCAGCGGGATCACGAACGACAAGTTTGACTCAACTAAAGCTTTCAGTACAAACTAGACATTCGCAGCACAAGGCTACTTTAACTAGCAACGTTTCAGATTACACAAGGCTCCTTTAACTAGGAACGTTTCAGAATAAACAAGGCTCCTTTAACTAGCAACGTTTCAGAATAAACAATATCACCTATTCAAATGGAGCAAATATCCTTAATTTAACATGACTGAAAGTTGAATAAACTCAATATAGTTCAAGTCACTGGACCTTCTCGCCGGAAGCACAACCGTTAAGCGCAGCTCAGCTCGACGCTCTTGCCTCCGCGATAAGGTCTTCCGTAACACAGGCTGCTTTTAAATAATAGAATAACTCAAAATGTCACTGTAACAAAGCTCCTCTCACAACTGAATACAGTCACGAGGAGAATCTCACAATGTTCTTTACAAGATTATACGCAAACAAAACTTCGCTTAAACAGGTTAGAAAATAATAAACGGGACGTCCCGACCTGACTAAACACGAGGCACGCCGCGACACTCGCAAAGGCACCGGGTTCGGCGTCGTAACCCCACAAGGCGGAGTGACACAGTCAGCCTCCACTCTCAGTACCACGGCACGGTGGCAGACTTAGCCTGTTAGCTCTTTGGATTTAAGGATGCACTAAAACAAAGTGCAAAAATACATATAAATACCTAACAAAAGAAACAAGATAAACACATCCCCCTTCCCGCAACTCTAATTGCTGTCTTTTATATTCCCATCACTTCTCTCCCACAACGGTAGATTCAACCTCAACATATTCCCTTAACCTCTTTCCCACGACGATGAATTCAATCTCACATTCCTTTCCCTTCTCTCCCTCACGACAAACTTAACCTCAACAAAATACATATTTACAATAGCATCACGCTTCCCGCGACAAATTCAACCTCAGCAGAATACATATTTACACGTCACCCCGTGACTCACTTCCGATATTTACACTCCTACGCTGAATAGTGAAATGGCCCTATTCGCCCGCTTGGCGTTAAATCCCAATAACCAATTCGACGCCCACTACTCTAGAAACTACAACATACAAACGGCCTTCACTTCTACAATCTATTCTTATATCTGCCCCCAATACACTAGCCAAAATAATAATACAGAACAAGCAAACACAAACAAACCCCCCGAGCAAATGGCCACTAGAGAACTGTTGCGTGTACTCACTGTCATCCGTGAAGACGCCCCGGCTAGGACGAAGACAAACAAGGACAAGACAAGCCAGGGGTTCAGTCATTGCAGTTTCTTCTTCTTCTCACAGGACACCAACTCCGGAGCGACCAGAGCCGTATTGTGGGACCGCCACAGAAGGACGACACGCCACTTGAGGACCGCGGCAAATGGCTAACCACACCCGCGAAATCCCCCCTCGAAGACAGACTTCTTACCTCGTTCACTGCTTGTAACCGACTGTTCTCGTTCGCAGCTGGAATGCGACTGACTATCAATTTGGATAATTTTAGGTTGGCAAAAAAACGCTCACTACCTCATGCGATGTGAAAACACGTGAAACAGGTACCACCCGATGGCGTTTAGACTGGGCGGTCACGTGCTTCACGCCGACCTCCGAACTCTCGTACAGCAGCAAATACTCGTGTACAGGCCAAATACTAGACACATATGCTATCACTACTCGGTGACTAACTAAACCTTGTCACCCCTCTAAACTTACTCCCCTACAAAAATAGGCGAAAAAAACCGTGTCGTGACATCATTCAACCCGACGGCCGTATTTCCCAAATTTTGGAGGCGTCATATAATAATAATAATAATAATAATAATAATAATAATAATAATAATAATAATAATAATAATAATAATAATAATAATAATAGTCATAATCAAATGACAAAAACCACAGTCAACAGAGTACAGATCTTGATAAACAGTTGCCTTAGAAGGATCTTGAAAATCCACTGGCCAGAGAAGATCAGCAACGTCAGACTTTGGGAGAGAACAGAGCAGAATGAAACAGGCAGCGAATGAAATTGGACGAAGAAGATGGGGATGGATTGGTCACAGTCTGAGAAAGCCAGTTTCCAGTATCACTAGGCAGGCATTGTCATGGAACCCCCAGGGAAAGAGGAAAAGAGGCAGGCCGAGAAACACCCGGCGTCGAGACCTCCAAGCAGACATCAAGAGACTGGGAACCACCTGGAGTAAAATCGAAGGAGAAGCACAGGACAGGAGTCGCTGGAGGTCTCTCGTCGACGGTCTATACCCTGGGAGGGGTGACAGGCGTAAGTAAGTAAGTAAGTAAATCTTAATAAAAAGCTCTAAGCGCTTTGCAATCTGTACACAAAAAATAAAAACACAATGACATGCACATAACAAACAAAACACATTACCCGAACTAAACAACAATGCATACATAATATGTTCTAATTAACATTCAGTCTAAAACAAGGAGGATTACAGAACTACAACTAAGGCATCAAACACTGGCAGTTATTCAAAAGTAAAGCTTGAAGAGGTGAGTTTTCAACGATCTCTTGAAATCAGAGACAGACTCACTGTTTGTGACCTCAAGAGGAAGTGCCATAACACTGGGGCTTGATAAACAAAAGTGCGCTTAATTTAGACAGAAGGTACACATAACTTCCGTTTATCAGAAGAGGGGCGGAGCTCACGAGAGGGTGTATACACGTGCAGCAAAGAAGACAAGTATTCTGGACTGGTGCCTTAAACAAGTAAAAGGCAGTTAAAACAGATTGGCATAACTTTGTATTGAATAAGTGAGGACACAGGTAGCCAGTGAAGGGACTTCAAGATGGGTGTGACATGCTCAGTCTTAAGGACCCTCACAACAAGCCTAATGTCTAATGTCTATGCACCAGTTGCAGCGGAAGATAGATCGACCATGATAATTCAAGGGCAGTGCCAGATTAGCCTGGCGCCGACAGGCGCCAAGCTAATCTGGCACTACCCTTGAATTATCACGGTCGACCCATCTCCCGTTGTAGTGCGTCAGGGATGAATGAGTCAAACATCCTATGTGCAATCCCATGTGACGACCACGAAGACGGCCTTACCACCATCGGACTTGGCTGACAAGGCTGTGAATCTAAACCCTCTTCTCGGCCAGTGGATGAAGATTGTGTTCTGACTGAAAAATCGTAAATTCAAAGCCAAAGATCTCCCGCCGCCAAATAAACGTGGATACAATGTTTAGCTAGAGCCATAGATCCTGAACCGCTTCAAGTTTGATGGTGTTTTTATCGGAAACGAGCGGGCTAATCGTTTCAGTCTACACTGACTCGCTCTGCAAAGAACATTCGCGAGAAGCTTTGACCCATTCAGCTCTGACGCACTACAGCAGGAGATGGGTCGGACATGATAATTCAAGGGCAGTGCCAGATTAGCTTGGCGCCTGTCGGCGCCAAGCTAATCTGGCACTGCCCTTGAATTATCATGGTCGACCCATCTCCTGCAACTGGTGCATAGTCATTAGATGACGCCTCCAAAATTTGGGAAATACGGTCGTCGGGCTGAATGAGTTAACAGTTCAAGTCACGTATAACATTTCGAGGCGCATCGTATAGATACGCGGCACCACCCGAATGACCTATATGTCAAATAACCAGTGAATTGCAAAGTGTACAATGCTGTCGATTTTCAGAATAAAATTTCTGAAACTTTTATATATACTGACTTCCATTAAAAACGCGAAAAGTGTCTGTAAGTGTACCCGCAAACAAAGAGCCACCCTGACAGCAAAACAAGAAAATTGTATTTGTTGCTTACTTCAGATGTTCAGCCTACTGTCTGAGCTACCTTCATACCAAAAATTGGATGTTATCGCCCATGGCTACCTTGGAGTACACAGGGTTTCATTAGCGGTGAAAATAAGCAACTGATGAACTGGACACACTCGGTGAAGCAAGTTTTCTGTGATATGTTTTAACACACAAGTTGTGTGGATTGCTTATACTGTTATAAATGCCTCAAACGAAATTTGACTCGAAAAATTCATTAGAGAACCAGAACTTCCAGTGCACATCATTTTTATGCTTCAGTGACTGATACAGAGATAAAGAACACACCCATATCCATTTATTCAGGTAAATATGGCCGCTAACCATGTTTGTAGGTCATGTTGATTATTTAGGTGCCTTTGACCAACGAAAAGTAGGTCAAGACCAAACAGGTCGGATTTTCATGCACACTGACCCGAGTGACACTGCACATTGGTTGGCTTTCAGATGTGTCCTCTGCAGATGCTCCCCATTTCACTTTCAATATCCCGTGATAATAGTGTCACTGATCACATCATAAGTCATCGTTGTGCGATTTTTAAGACTAAACATTCTATTTGCACACGACATAACACACTCTTCATAACATTTTCTAATAAATGACGTCAAAATAACCCGGATTAAAGCATATTTGCGAAGAAAAGCGCTATGGTGAAAAATTCGCGTTTCTTTTGTTGATCAGTATATATATATATATATATACTGATCAACAAATATATATATATTGTTGTTGTTGTTGTACGTTTGAGAACACGTTGACAAGTTTCTGAAGTTCTAAAATTTCTGAAATTTACGAATGTCTTATTTAGTTTATTTGAGAGGATACACTTTAGAAGCTCTCTCTCTCTCTCTCTCTCTCTCTTCTCTCACTCTCTCAGTCTCTCTCTCTCTCTCTCTCTCTCTCTCTCTCTCTCTCTCTCTCTCTCTCTCTCTCTCTCTCTCTCTCTCAATGGTTTCTGCAATAAAAAAAGACGCGAATATCAAACTTATTTCATTTTATTTTTGATTTTGCTTTCACCAACGCCACCCTCCCTTTCTCAGATACTCCGGGGACGGGCTGGTTGGCTCGGTGGTAGAGCGTTCGACTCTCGTCCGAAAGGTCGTGGATTCGAACCCAGCTGGGGTCAAACATTATACAGGTATTATTTCGGTGCCCCGTCTTTGAAATCAACTTCGTGGTGGACAAAAGACCTAAAGGTTAAAAGTGTTTTTTTTCTCAGATACTCCGGTTAATTTTATTTCAAAACATACGCACGCGCACACGCAAGCACGCAACACGTGTGTGTTTTGGTCTGTGATTTTGGACCTTACGGCCGAACGCCGTAAGGTCCAAAGTAACAGACCAGCACACAGCGATTCATTCACACACATTGACAAATACTCGATCCTCGCGGCACACTGATTTATTTTTTTTTAACCGCCAGTTTAGCTCAGACTCTTGGGACCAACATCAAACACTATAATCCCCGCAATCTGTCAACTGGCTCGTGAAACACAAAACACCTTCTGTCTTAGCCGCACTCCGTGCAACAAAAGATGGAAACAGCTCGATACCAAAACGATCAGTCAGTTAGTTGTTTGGGTTTAACGCTGTGCAGGCGACTAAGGCCATCTCACGGCGGTATCCGAACAATCAGGCTGATGAACCTAAGGTATGGGCGATGGGCAACATATGTTATTATAGTTATTACTGGGTCCACGGGTCCACTCCTGTCCGGCCTTAGTACCTAGGATTGTACACCACGGAAGAAACCTAGCTTGGTTTAAACCACAGGAAGAAGACTGGGTTGGGTTTTTTTTGTTTTGTTTTGTGGGTTTTTTTATGATTTATTTATTTATTTTTAGCTTAAATATGTCCGTTGACGTGTCCGTCAATATTGACCAAGGCGCCTTCAATTCATCTTTTGTTTGTTCAAGCTGACATCTCTGCGCTTGGAAAGGCACGTAATTACACACGTTCTCCCCCTCCCTGAGTTGTCTTCCTTGACTTCCTATCGATGTCTTACAAACATCGGTCTATGGATCCTTCCTATTCATTTCCCCCCTTCGCAGCCAGTAGATGCAGATTGTGTTTTTGAAATTATTGTAAATCACCGTCAAAGAACCCCAGCCTCTTGCTGATTATGTATAACTCTTGCAGTTGGATGGTGTTCAATTTTTCTCGGCAGTGACTGATCGGATTAAATCTGCACATGACAAAAAAGGATGCAGTGCGGCTGAACTGATCAGTAGTCAAAACATGCGCCGTAAGTTAAGCTATCCTGCAACAGGTTCTGTAGGCACGGTCCGTCTGCAAGCACATTTTTGGCAAGGACGAACCAGCCCACCGTAGGCAAGGCAGCAGATGACAGCCGGCCGAAGGTGACCCTGGCGAAACAACCACAGAGGTATTCCAGGCTGTGTTTTCATCAGCTATTAACCCCTTCACTGCCGGAGCACGACACAGAGCTCAAATGCAAAAAGCATAGATCCTGATTAGTCCCCGCAGGTGCTCCAGAGGATCTATGCCTCTTTTTGAGACCAATTTGTATCCACGTTCCTTGGAATTATGAGGTTCTTTGGCGTTGAATTAACAGAGACTGATTTCAGAAATATGATCTGCCTCCAGTGGAAGTGAAAGGGTTAACAAAAAATCTGATTCTTCCACGTCTAGTGCCAAATAGGGGAAGCGCGTTACCCATGACAGTATCCGGATCGTGGCTTATTAGCTTGGCTCTTGGATAGGTGAATAGCTAATTAAACCCTACCCTGAACCTGTCCTGATCGATCAATGCCATCGACTGACTTTGAAGTAATAGCATTTGTATTAGCAAAACTCTGAAACCTTTATCCATTTCGCGCTGACGGGCCCCCACTGGAGTCGTCACCAGGTGGCTGCTTTTTAACCTTGATTCCAGCACAGCCTAACAGATCTTTGTAAAGCAGCGAAACAGTGGCATTGCTAAATCCACCGGTATGTGGCGAGATCAGTGTTCCTGAAGACTGTTTCAGTAGGACAACGACCATGCTTCTGTTGGTTATCTTGTATCTGCTTCAGCGTCTGACGTTCTGCTCTGGTAAGCTCATTTGCGAACCTCCTTAACTCATTCTACCCCAGATACACCACAGCAAGATAATGATCGACATGATAGTTCAAGGGTGATGCCAGAATAGCTTGGCGCCCATATCATGGTCGGTCTGTGTCCTGCACTAGAGTGCAGTCTTCAGACGACAATGGAAAAACTTGGGGATTTCGGTGTTGGGGTAGAATGAGTTAAGCCCGTGTGTTAACCCTTTGCGTGTAGGTAGCGGCTTTTGTCGCGATGATTCCTACAGGAATCACAGCGACAAAAACCGCTACCAACACGGCAAAGGGTAAATATAAGGTTACGACGACGGAGTGATGACACCTCATTTTAACAGGATTTTCTAAATCTTACATTCACGAAGTGCCTTTCTTTACAACCTGATTCAATCAAGAAGTGTCATTTCAAGTACACTTATACATTAACGAAGTGTCTTTTTTCACAATCACACGTTCACGAAATATATGTTTCAAAGAATATATAAACTCATTCAACCCGACGCACGTATTTCCCAGATTTTGGAGGCGTCACTGATCTAACAACTATGCACCAGTTGCAGGAGACGGATCGACCATGATAAATCAAGGGTAGTGCCAGATTAGCTTGGCGCCGACAGGCGCCATGCTAATCTGGCACTACCCTTGAAATAGCATGGGTCGATCCATCCTCTGCTGTAGTGCCTCAGGGCTGAATGGGTTAACAAAGCGCCTTATTTAGAGGACGATTGAGAAGTATCTTTTCTAACAAAAATCCATTCAAGAATACTTTTTCTAAATAAGTCCACTCATGAAGTTACCTTTTCTGACCAAAGAAAACAAACAACAAACATCCACTCACGAATGAAGCATAATATCAATTCATGAATATTATTTCTTATTGCAATCAATTGACAAGGTATCTTTCTCACAGTTACCACAGTGCTTTCTCACAGTAACTATGAAGTGCGCTATGTCAGGAAAAGTGGTAGAATTGCAGACTGCAATTTAATCTATGAATGATGAATTATGATAGCTGAGGCGTAATTGACGTCAACTGAGATAATTCATGGTGCTGTGATGGGACGTCCGTTGGCATGTAACCCCTTCACTGTCGAGAGAACCTAAGCACGACCCAACAGCAAGAGGCGTTATTCCTCAGGGCCCCGGCGGGTGCGGGGGCCCATGAGGATCTATGCCTCTTGCTGACGCCACGTTATTTCCATGTTCCCTGAACGGCTGGAACTCTTTTGGAGTTGAATTAACAAAGATTTTTAGAAACAAAAACTTGCGACCAGTGGCAGTAAAGGGGATAAGGGTAGTGCCTGATTAGCTACCAGTGGCTGAAGGGACTAAGCAAGATGAACAGCATGTTTCACATACTCGTGCGTTTACTTTTATGTCACTGTGGTGGTCTGCATGAAGTATAAGTGTGTTAGGCAATGATTTTGGAACTGAATTACAGCTACATTACCGGAGCCGTACCCAGTGCAGACAACTTCATAGGGCCGGAGTCGGCCGCTTTGGCCCGCGCTCAGCCGTGCGCAAGCCAAAAGCAATCGACTTTGGCCAGACGAATCATATCATTCACTCCTGTCCTATTTGTTGCATTGTATGAATTCATTCTAGGGGCGACATCATGCACCATCCCTGACGGACCCCCACTGGAGTCGTCACCAGGTGGCTGCTTTTTAACCTTGACCCTGCACACGTCACATGCGTCCTGGTCAGAGGCCAGACAGGTTTGTGAGGTCAATGGCGGTCAGCTGGTGACCATGGCCTTCTATGCACACCTCTGTCTGCGTCACTACACGGTTGGGCACGCCACTTCCACTGGTCGGTCAGTAGAATGTTACAGCGAATAAAATTAACCCCTTAGCAGCCGAGGCAAAGCGAACGCTTCCCATCTTCAAGAGACATAAACCCTCTTGAGCCCCCGCAGCCGACAAAGAATCTGAGAAACAGGCTTCGGAATAAGACAAGGATAGAAAAGTTAGTCTCGTCCTTGTTATTCTGTTGACAAGGAAATTCACGATTTTGTCCCAGCGTGTCTCAATATCACATGTCAAAAACTGAATAAACAATCTGTCTAACCTGTTCAGTGCGAGCTGACGCTGACTTCGTTCCTTCAATCTTCGTTAATTCAACGCCAAAGAAACTTAGATGTCCCAGGAGCATCGATTAAGTAGTGTCAGCATGAGGCATGGATCCTCATGAGCCCCCGGAACTGCAGTTGGTGGTATTCAAATTTTCTCGGCACTGAACGGGTTTAACAAAATAAATACACTACAAAGTAATATTCTGACAAGCAAAAGAAATGCGACATTTCGGGACATTCCAGAAATGCATTTGTTTTTTAATCGTCTGTATACTAGAGACACCTTTCTTTCCTTCACTCTTGTAGTCTGCATAATCTGTTTTCGGTCAAAGTCAGAAGCGTGCTATATACTCTCAGACCTTTCTTGACTTAGCTGACATTTCATGTCCTTGTTGACCTTTCTTGACCTTCAGAATATGGACCGGGGTATACAACTCCACCCCAGGCAGCCTGACCTACACGTGGGGTGACTGCGGTACCCTGAACTGGGCGGACTGGGCTGGGGGCCAATCACCCCAACCCGCCCAGTACCCTTCCTGCGTCACCGCCGAGGTCAGCTTGTCCGTGTGGTCAGCGCAAGTGTGTCACGACATACTGCCCTTTGTCTGCGAAGAGTGGGGTAAGAGTTTTTGCAATTTTCATATACATTGACGAGCAAAAGAAATGCGGCACTTTCAAAACCATCGGAAACACTCAAGTGTTTCCGATGGTTCCGAAATTGTTGCATTTCTTGGCCGTAAGGTCCAAAATCACAGACCAGCACAACCTGAATTTTTTTCCCCAAAAAAAATCCCTTCTTTGCTTCCCCGGAGAATCAGTGAAGAGCGGGGTAATTTTAGATTATTAACGTTACAGTTGTATCGTCCCACAAGGTGAAATCTGTTTAGTCTCCCTACAGATCTGTCAGAACTAGGTCTGTAAAACGTTATCCCCTGTGTCTTCAATGACTGGCCAGAATGCTAGGGGCTTTCCCGTGCTATTTTTCCCTGAAGAAACAAAATACATCACTTTCACCAGAGTTGTGCGAGGACGAAGACTAGTTACAGGGAAAGTTTGATATAAACCGTGATACACGATTTCTGACAACTGTCAAGCGGGGAAAGCAGGCTAAATAAAATAGTCCGTCAAGTCAAACTAATTACAAAATGTTTATTTTTTTCATGCGATAATGTTCCTTGTTATCGTGATTATATTTCACGCGTATACTACCAATAACTTTATACAGAAGTAGTGTTTAAAAAAAATATGCGCATTGACTTTCTGGGTCATATGAAATAGGTCAACTTCCACCGACGTCATTTGTCTTTGAGTAAGCTGAGAAATGGCACGGTTCTTTCGAAGCGAACAAAGTAGGCTAAAATCTGGTCTGCTTTTTCAGGGCAAACCCCGTCACAAAAGACTCGAGCAGACCAGAGCAAATCTGTACCAGCTATGATGATGATGATGATAATGAAGATCATCATCATCATCATAGCTGGTACAGATTTAAGTAATCCAGACAAAAAAAAAGGTGACTGCCAAGCGTGTAAAATGCAAAGAAGTACCCAACGGAGAAAGAAACCCGCTTAGAAAAGACGGGTACAACACAATTTATTATAGATTGTGTTGTACCCGTCTTTTCTAAACGTGTTTCTTTCTCCGTTGGGTACTTCTCTGGTACAGATTTGATCAACATTATTATTAGTATTATTAGTAGTAGTAGTAGTAGTAGTGGTATGACGAGCAAAAGAAATGCGACATTTTTGGAATCATCGGAAACACTTTAGATTACAAAATTGTCGCATTTCTTTTGATCGTGAATAGACTGTTATTATAATAATAATACTTATTATTTTTAGAGTGGCGCGCCAACAGAACTTGCAGCTTCCAGTCGCAGTTGTTGCAATGCGTGTGGGACGCCGACCATCAGTACATGGCCGACATAGACGCGGATCAGTGCCGCCAGATTTGCATGGGAAAACCGCGCTGCTGGGGATTCATCAGCGGACTTTTCCAGGTCAGCCCCGACACGGCCTCGTATGAGGTGAACAACATTGACCCCGGATGTACGCTGATCATTACGAACGCGGCCAAAACGTGCCGCTGGCAGGTCGACGAGCCCTACACAGCGGAAGTCAGGCTCTGCTACGATTGTGAGTACGGGTGTATGTATATATTCTCTTTTATCGACCTATCCCGATCTACGTCATCACTTTGTGCGTTGCCGCCCCTGGAGGGCAAGCTGGCGGGTGATGCAATTTCCACCACTCTAGCAAGGTTGAAAGCGTGTCACGTAAGCTATTTATTCGCATTTTCTCACTATGACGAACGATTGCTGTGTGACTCAAGCATTGTTCGAAACGAAGTACTAGGGATCTTGGGATCTCTTGATTCCGACAGTTATATTCAATAAGGGCTCCAAAATACGCGAGTTGACAGCCAAGATGAGAAGGCTTTGGATCGCCCAAATCAATCGAAAGAAGATCACGGACAAAACAGTGAAACCATGGTTTGTAAAAAAGTGTATCACATCGCACACTATCCGATGAAATGGCCTGTTTTTTTTATCGGCCGGCCGTACACACTCGAGCGACACAAGTCAGTCTGAATTTTTATGTCTAGTTCATGTGTGTTTCGAGGAAGTTTTGCTTTAAATTGCCGGTACTCCTCTTCGTCAGCGGACCGTTTGTAAAAAAGTGCCGTATCACATCGCACACTATCCGATGAAATGGCCTGTTTTTTTATCGGCCGGCTGTGTGTTGATTGTGTGCTCCAAGCTGTTTGTTTGCTTTGAACTTGTGTAGTAGCTGGTGCGATGAACCAAATATTCTGAAATGTCGTCTTGAGCAACCGGAGGTAGAAGTCCGACATCGTCACTCCACTGACAGTTTTCGTTAGGGATCTAACCCGCCAACTGCTCGCAATTTCATCTCATAACGGTTTCTAGATACTGAATCTAGAGTATCTATATACTTTTCAGACGGTTTAACTCCAGGTTTGGACATTGTTTTTGCTACAGCCCCCACTCTGCTGAACATTCGTGTAGAGTCTCCACACCGCTTTGCCCTCCAGCGTACTACGTCATCAGAAATGGGGTCGCGGAAAAGTACACAATCGGGAAACGTCCATACCACTCGCATGGCATTTTCTGGCCGGGGTGGATTACCAATGTTCGCTCTACCTAGAAACCTTCGATTTACCTAGCAACAAAAAAATCAGTGGACACTACGATCGAACATGAGCACATGCTGAAGTGAAAGTGTGACGTAACAAGACTTGCACATATTGAAATGACGCATGCATGGATCCAGAAAGTGCGTCGTTTCAACTTTATAATTAGAGACCGTGACGTCAGATATAGGGCTTTTTTTTTTTTTTTTTTTTTTTTTTTTTTTTTTTTTGCATCATGATGAGAAAGCACAGGAGTTTTCTGCAAGTGTCTACAGTGATTTGAAGGAATTTCATGGTATAAACAGGTATGAGAGCCTGATATAATTGTCGGGTTTCAGTGCTGGCATCTGAGGCACATTTGTACCATTTTCTAGGCGAGGAATGAGTCCCCTTTAGAGCGGGTTGTTTCGATCACATTTCAGCCCACAAAAATACTTAGTAGTAGGAGTTACGTAGTATAAACTGCGTAGGCAATAGGGCTGTTCACCTCCTATGTTATTTGGCGGAGCGCGGATTGCGATGTTCCTTGATGTTCCTCGATATTCCTCGCAATCCGCGCTCCACCAAATAACACACTCCATGAACATTTTTTTCGGTAATCCACTCGCACCCTATTGCCTAAGCACTATATCCACACTGATCCCAAAGGACTCGGAGGCTGACCGAACCGGTGCAACTCGTATCATATGCTGGCCTATGACTCGGGACCTTACTGTGCTGCTTTGAACCTAAAGGTCATATACACATACATGTATAACATTTCTTCTTTTGCAATATGTTGTGTCCGCAAAACCGTGTCAGCCAGTTTAACCCGTTCAGCTGACGCAGATTGTGTTTCTGCAACTTTCGTTAATTCAGCATAAAAAAAAACGTTAGCCATTCCAGGAACATGGACTGAAAGTGGTGTCAGCAAGAGACATAGATCCTCATGAGCCCCCGCAGCTGCGGGGGCTCATGAGGATCTATACCTCTTGCAATTGGGTGGCGTTCAAATTGTCTCGGCACTTAACGGTTCAAGGGGGTGGTACTTAAGTATAAGTAGGCATAACCTGATTAAGGTGGAACTCCGATATTTACATCACTCTGAAGCTATCGTCAGATTTCAAGCTGACTACGGGGTAAGACAGTGAGTGAAGCTATCATCAGATTTCAAGCTGACTACGGGGTAAGACAGTGAGTGAAGCTATCGTCAGATTTCAAGCTGACTACGGGGTAAGACAGTGAGTGAAGCTATCGTCAGATTTCAAGCTACTACGGGGTAAGACATTGAGTGAAGCTATCGTCAGATTTCAAGCTGACTACAGGGTAAGACAGTGAGTGAAGCTATCGTTAGATTTCAAGCTGACTACGGGGTAAGACAGTGAGTGAAGCTATCGTCAGATTTCAAGCTGACGACGGGGTAAGACAGTGAGTGAAGCTATCGTCAGATTTCAAGCTGACTACGGGGTAAGACAGTGAGTGAAGCTATCGTCAGCGACTACGGGTAAGACAGTGAGTGAAGCTATCGTCAGATTTCAAGCTGACTACGGGGTAAGACAGTGAGTGAAGCTATCGTCAGATTTCAAGCTGACGACGGGGTAAGACAGTGAGTGAAGCTATCGTCAGATTTCAAGCTGACGATGGGGTAAGACAGTGAGTGAAGCTATCGTCAGATTTCAAGCTGACGACGGGGTAAAACAGTGAGTGAAGTTTCGTTTATCTTTTGCAGTCACTGAGGACAACTCGCCGAAAAGTGTGTCGACCGTGCCGGACGTGCCCCTGAAAGTGTGCAGCCAGGTCACAGGAGCGGGTACGGCGGAACCATCAACAGTTTCAACAACAATGACGACCACAACAGTACCAACACCTTTAACAACGACACAATCAGCACTTTCCACGCCATCACCTCCAAGGACGAAGAGTCAGTTCAGTAATTCACCGACGGAAGCGCACAAAATCACCACATTTGACACCATCGATGCGATCTCAGCGGTGACCACAGCATCTTTCTCTGAACTGACGCCCCAGACTGGAAGAGCTGAGCCTTTGACAGCACCAGCATTAATATCATCAACTGTGACTACAGCATCTTCCACAAAACTGACGGCGTCGCTAGTAACAGCAGAGACTTTTACAATGCCATTAATCAGTTCACCATCGACAGCACTGATGCCAGTTACAACACTGGCATCAACAGCAACAGCTTTGACAACACACGCTATGGCTTCATCAACGACGACACAGACGCCATTTACAACATCGTCATCAACTCATGTAAGTACAGCGATGTATGTCGAGATGACAATGAACACAGAAATGCCAACACCAGTACCAAGCAGTGACACAGACCTGATTCCAAATTTAACGCCAGACACAGAGAAGACAACGTCAGCCAGTGACACAGGTCTGATTCACACTTCGCCTCAACACGAGCCTCCTCCGCAAGAGACATGTTCACAGAAAACAGACAGCGCATGCGCGCATACTATGAGTACAGAGTCGACGACTACCTCAGGATCTCTTCCTGCTTCTGTGCCTCAGCTGACGACGACATTTCAAATATTTCCATCGTTTACAGCCTTCCTCTCTACTATGGAACATATGTCAACGAGCATCACTCAAAGCACCCCACCGCAAACGCTGTCTACAGAGCAACCTCCCACAACAGCAACAGCAACGAGCGCGAGCCAGGCGACCTTGGAAGGAGGCAGTACGGCGACACAGCAGGAAACAGGTGTGACAACAGTCACCGAAAACCTGACGACCGACGAATCTACACCCTTGATTGCCACGCCGCTGAATACACTAACCTCCATACCGCTTCTTCTTCTAACGGTGCCCAACATCCTTGTGCCTGGAACCATGGCGGCTAATATGACAACAAAGCCATCACATCTCACCACAAACGCCCGACAAAAACTGTGCAAATGTCATTGTCCTTCTGCATCTTCCGGGATCACTGCAGAGCAGGACGGCCAGACCCTGCACACGACACTGGCGGAGGCCAAGGCCACGCTGTCCTCCACACGC
>BTPG01000002.1:115180165-115182665 GCA_036245525.1 Semisulcospira habei
CAAGAAATGAGACGGGTGATGTGCTGGTTTTTTTTTTTGTTGTTTTTTTTTTGTATTTTGTGCTTGGCAAATATGCAGCTGGTGGGCGGTAGTGTTTTTTAGGGAATTGAAAAATTAGGGGATGACTGGGACTGACTAAGGCTAAGAGACTGGACAGTACGGAAACGGCACTGTAGTCCGTGGCCTGATACATACACGTGCGAGTATCTTATTGACCGAATTATTTTCCTTGGTGCGCAGACGACGTTTTGAGGCCGGTGACATGGGATATCATGAAGAAGGACATGGCTGAGGAAAGGCACGGTGGCAGACAGAAACGGCAGACAAAGTTCTGGTTCAAGATTCTGTCCAGTATTGTCAACAAATCACAAAGGGACGCCGAGTCTAATGGCGGGTACGGGTAAATGGTAAGCGCACAGTTCTGCATCATTCACGCAGTTTATTTTAAGTTTCCCTAAATTACACTAGTAACTGATCCAAGGCGCCGCGCATCAGTAGCAGCGGAAGTCTCTCGTATAGCTTTGCCACCGGAGCTACTGATGCGGGACGTGGGTAACGCTAAGAAGGGGCTGATGATTTCTGAGCAGAAATTAAAGAGCAATTACAGAGTTCTCATGTTTCACGAAATAACTAAGACGTTTTCACAGATCACGAATAGATTACTTTTTCTTTCACAGTTCACGACGACCCTTCTGTCACGGATCACGAGGATGTAAAATTGCAATCTAACAGACGCCAAACACTCATCACGATTTTAGGGCATAAACCCCTCCACACACACACACACACACACACACACACACACACACACACACACACACACACACACACACACACACACACACACACACACACACACACACACACACACCCTTCTCTAGTCTCTCAAATATGTATACGGCGGCGGGGAGATATACGCTGCAAGTCATAGGTTGACATCTTGTCCGTGCTTCAAATGATGCCATGACTATAGGTCTACGCCATGGCATCATTTAGGAGACGGATAGATGATGGCACGAAAGACAGAATTCGTCTGCAATTTGTTTTGCACGTCACAGTTCCGTATCTCCAGGAGAAAGGCAACAAGGCATATTCTTCGGATAAAATATGAGTATCATCAGTGTACACCTGCAATACGTACATATACAATCACATCATGTTCTCGTTGTGATTTTGGATTTACAGCCGGAAGCCAGCACGTTCAAACGTATCGCCCAGGTTAGTTCGGGTTTAACGTCCACGGCACCGAAGTGATAATGGACGGCCCTGACGGGCGGGTTATGGGGGACAGGGAAATCTATTACCTATGGAGTACGACCTGAACACTGATCAACTCAGGCGCACTCCAACTGTGCCACTTTGATTTACCAGGACCTTTCAACGGACATGCTATTGAACAAGGCCCGTCTTTTCCCCCTAAATTGCGAGTTCAGCTACCAGGGCCGGGACGGGATTCGAACCCACGACCCGGCGATTCCCTTCGCTCTCCTGCTCCGACGCTTAACCGCCTGAACTATTTCGGACTCTGGTATCGCCCAGACGATCTGCTATCTTCTTACGCATCGTGACTAACGAAATGTCCCAAAAGCGATGTGGCGTAGGTTTCCCAGCCGCTGCAGGGAACCAGCGGAACGTATGCCTGTCGCTGAAGTTTAGACCGCCTTAAACCAAAGGGTTAATCTCAACACCCGCCTCAGTGTGGTTAACTCATTCAGCCCGACGCACGTATTTCCCAAATTTTAGAAGCGCATCTAACGACTATGCACCTGTTGCAGGAGATGGATGGACCATGATAATTCCAGGGTAGAGCCAGATTACCTTGGTGCCGAGAGGCGCCAAGCTAATCTGGCACTTCTCCGTCTTGAATTATCATGGTCGACCCCATCTCTTGCTGTAGTGCGTCAGGGCTGAACGTTATTATTGTAAACCATGAACAGTTAGTATGTCGACGGTGGATGTATCGGTGCACCGTACAAACCCACAGGCAGATGGACAACGAGCAAGAACGAGGTGCCAGCATAGACGGCGAATCGCTTAAGTTGTGCAAGTATCACAGTATTACTGGTGTTCATCTACATTTGTACACCGCCGAGCAATCTGAATTTTTACACGGCTGAGCAATGTTTTGATGCCGTGGAAATGACTTCAGTCTTTGCTGCGGTCGACACACAGCGTATTGAATAGTGTATCTCTTGGACAACTACTGGAGGCCTAGATGCTTGTACTTTACTTGAAATTTGTTTTTATAGTTTAGCATGACCCGATACTCACGCTTCTGAACACAGCTTCTGAACACTGCAGCTGTCTAAGGACAGGCTGGTAGGACTGAATGTGTAGTCGTCATACAAAGGAAAAGACGAACTTGACTGAGAGGACGAAGGGCTCTTATCTTGAGGTGAAAATGCGAGGCAAGTTGATACTTCTCCTGTCCGGACTGATCGTGTGTCTGCTATACAAAGTGAACGACCATCAGACACTGGAATGTCCGCCTCTTCGTGTA
>BTPG01000002.1:115185165-115197665 GCA_036245525.1 Semisulcospira habei
GGGTGGGTTTTTCTCTCTATTCTGGGGGATGTGTCTCTGTCGGCCCTTTGTCCATTCACCTGTATTTGCCTTTTTAAAACTCTCCCTACTGTCTGCACTGCCTGTAGCTCTTGATATTGGATGTGTGTTGCTAAATGGTCTTAGCTTTATTTAGGCCCCATGTGTTAGGTTTATTTAATGTATTTGACCGGCTGGCGACATACCTTCAATGTTCTGTTTAGTTGTTGTTTTTTTCACAAGCAGTGCAGGCACGTCCTGAGAAAGCCTTGTTGCTGTCGGGACGTTAAGCAATGTACAATAAAACACTTTTAACATTAAGAAAAGTTGAGTTAAAAGAGGTTTTAAAACAGTTTTGATAAAAACTTTTGCCCGATACGCTTCTAAAAACAACATTTTCTTAGTTTTAAACCTTGTACCGCGCCATAAACGCCGCGATTGCTTTTCAGTCTTAGCTGTCCTATAGTGTGGAATGTGGGACTTTGCCAACTGGATCCATCTGGTGCACTCCAAATGAGTATTTGTGAGTGGTTCGACGTGCAACTCAGTGCGCGCCTCTAAAATGACCTACTGATTCCACTGATAATGAAAATCTTTCATTCATAAGAGCGCATTGAGCAGCTCTATAAACCAAAAGTGATGACCCCCCTCCCCCCCCCCCCCCACCTCTCCCCCGCCCCCCCCCCCCCAACCCCCTCACAACCCCATCCAAACAATCATAATAATAAACTCAATCAAACGTATCTTTAGTGAGGTATTTTCACTGTAATGCCAGTTTTGTGTGAGACTGAGAGGCACCCACTTTTTGGGTAGAAACCCATTTTTTCTCCATCCAGTAGCTCTGTTTCTAGAAAATGTCTATTTTATTTTAAGTTGTAGAGCTTAGTTATCTTATTTTAAGTTGTAGAGCTTAGTTATCAGGTGAGTTCTAAACATTCGCATCAACTCCAGAGCCCTAGAATAAATAGAAATATGGGAACCCATTTTCACATAAAATGGTAGGTAACCCACTCTAAGGGTTTTGTGTCCATGTGTGTGTGTGTGTGTGTGTGTGTGTGTGTGTGTGTGTGTGTGTGTGTGTGTGTGTGTGTGTGTGTGTGCGCGCGCGCGCGCACGCACTTGATTGCTTTCGTGAATACATGTCACGACATGCTTACATTTGTGATGATTTTTACCGTTTGTTCTCTGCATGAGCCTAATTTATCTCCTCACAAAAACGTTACCCCGTGTCGTTTGTTAGGCATCAACGGTAAAAAAAAAAAAATAAATAAATAAAATATTTAAAAAAAATTGCACAAAATGGAATAATATGGTTTTGTTTAGGTGGGCAGCCTTAACTCATTCGCAGCCAGCCGCATTCGGATGTGCGGCTTATTCCGCGCATCCGGATGCGGCTAGCCGCGAATTATTTAAGATTATAACTTGAGCGTAGTTTCAGCCTCAATAATGCAGTTCAGCGATCACTGAAATATGATAATGATAAATTCCTCTTCTTTTCAGTGGGTCATCATGTCTAGCCACTGGATTGCATGTAGCGGTTTCTGTTGCGATGATTCCTGTAGGAATCATCGTGACAAAAACCGCTACCGACACTCAAAGGGTTAAAGAACAGTGCCTTAGCCGTTGCTCTTCAGCGAACACTTTTTTTTGTAAACACAAATTTGGTGGTTAGCCGTGCTCTTAGTGTTGTCCTCAAAAGTTTCGTGCAATAAGTAGCTTGAAAAGCAGATTTTAAGTTTGGCACAGACAGTCTATACAGATTTTACATAATCACTTTGCAGACAGACTTGAGGGCGGTAGAGCATGGGGACCTGTGCTTGCGAGAAGCCAGCCGCGGCAAACCTCTCTTTGACAAAAATCTGACACGGGAAATGACGCGCCTGATAGAAGGGACAAACACGTTTTCCGGCTGGACATTGCCTTCTTCTTTGTTGTCAGAAAGTTAGCATGCAGTCCAAATGTGTGCTGGTCCCAGTGAGTCGAGTTTAACTCCTTCTACCCCAGACACACCACAGATCGACCATGATAGTTCAAGGGGGATGCCAGAATAGCTTGGCGCCTATGGGCGCCAAGCTATTCTCGCATCACCCTTGAACTATCATGGTCAATCTGTGTCCTGCACTGCAATGCAGTCTTCAGAGGACAACGGCAAAATTTGGGGATTTCGGTCTTGGGGTAGAATGAGTTAACGTAATTTTTGATAGCCATTACATGCCTGCCATATAGTCCTATCGGCTTTGTTTTGAGCTGTTTTAACCCATATCATACTGAGGCTAAATCTTTAAATTTGTACACTGAGTCGAGTAGGCAATACCCAGTAGCTACAAGCTACATTGTAGTACTTACAGATAAGGATATAGACCAATGGCTTTAGTTCAAGGGCGGTGCCCGGACAGCTTGGCGCCTAGAGGCAGGAAGACGCGCGGCTCCGTTTGGTGGATGGCCCAGGAATGTACAAACGGCATACCGACGTCCTCTCGCTTGTCGCCAGTTACGATTCTTGTGACGGTCGGTATTTGACATGTTCAGTTCTATCATACGTGACGCAGTATTGCTAGTTGTTAACCCCCTTCATTGTCTATTGATCGCAGATTGTGTTTCTGGTCAAGAAAACTGTGTTGGTTTTACGCTATGGAGTCATGGCCGTGCAACTAACAGTATCGTCATTAGCACTTCAGAGGTTATTTTAATAACCTCTAAAGTCGGATATCCTGAAATTATGAGTTGTATGAAGGCACATAAACTGTATCTGCTTCGACCGTGGTAGTTCAAGGGTGGTACCAGAATAGTTTAGCGCCTGTAGGCGCCAAGCTATTCTGTCACCACCCCTGAACTACCACGGTCGATCCACATCTTGATATAGTGTCAGAATTGAATGTCCTAACAGCCTGCGTTACTGTTCAACATAGCAAAATGAAGTAAAACTGTTGTCGCAAGATTTTTTTTTTTTTTTTTTTTTTTTTTTTTGTAAAAGGAAAACAGAAAATAGAGGTTGCAACCTCTTTAGGTCGCTGTGTTCAACAGAGCGACTGGGTTGTGGATCTAACACTGTCTCCGATAACTGAGATCTCTGTGCCGTTCCAGGATCTGACTATAGTCGTCAAGCCACTCAGGTCTGAAAGGTTTAACCCCTTTTCTGCCAATGGGCGCAAAAGTATGACTTTGACACGGAACATGAATGTGAATAGGGTCAGCTCAGAGGCAAATATCGTCATGTGCCCCCTCGGGGACTCAAGAGGTTCTTTTTCTCTTGCAGTTGGGAGTCCCAGTAAGCAAAGGTCCTCGGCCCCATAACGGCCGCAGTGGGCTGGCGCACAGCCGTGAGCGGTTCCACAGCGGCCGTTGTGGGCCCGTAGACATTTTGCTGAAGGTGGTTGTCTGTCATTCTTACTGATCATGCACGTTCACACAGGCAACCCTTACATAGAAAACAACACCAAGAACGCTGTGAGGTTCCTCGACCTGAATGTCCCCCAGTACGGCCTGCCGCTCAGTGTACGACTGGGTGGTGTGTCTGCACGTGCACCTGCACGCGCCGCGCGAGACGCTGCACGCATTCGTGGACATAATCGCTCGGCACGCGCGCACTGGCGTCATCCTCGGCTGGGCAAATGAAGGACTGACAACGTACTTGTGACGTTGTTATCTCAACTGATCAGTGTCACCGCTCTCGTGGTTATTGTCGTCATCATCGTCATCATTATCGTCATCATCATTTTCTTCATTATCATTAGCAATATCATTACCACCGCCACCATCACATTCTTTAGCACTAAATAGTCAGGTTTCCTTTGTACCGAACCGTGCGACTCCCAGCAACGCACGAGAGCGAAATCACGGCGGGTAACCAGTTCGCACAATAAGCGCAGACGACACTACAAACATCTCCAAGAGGCATAAATCTCAAGTTCAAGAGCCCAGGGGCTCATGAGGATCTATGCCTCTTGGAAATGTTTGGAGTGTTGTCTATGCTTATGGCAGAACCTGTTTATCCGCCGTGACTTCGTTCTCGTTCGTTGTTGAGTGTCGTTCGTTGTTGAGCCGTGTCGTTCGTTGTTGAGTGTCGTTCGTTGTTGAGCCGTGTCGTTCGTTGTTGAGTGTCGTTCGTTGTTGAGCCGTGTCGTTCGTTGTTGAGTGTCGTTCGTTGTTGAGTGTCGTTCGTTGTTGAGTGTCGTTCGTTGCAAACGAACCCTTACTGTTATCTTATCAGGTTCTTGTGTGGCGTCGCTGGCCGCGTGCTGTGTCTGGGTTACTGTGGACGTGTTTGTGAATCTTCGTGTTAGGACGCCGTCACACACTCCCAGTCGCTCACACGCAAAATAAACTATACTGACGAGTAAAAGAAATGCGACATTTTTTAAATCATCTGAAACACTAGTGTTTCCGATGATTTTTTTAAAAAAATGTCTCATTTCTTTTGCTCGTCAGTATAACTGCAATAAAGCACCAGAAACGAAAGTAAGATGTCACAATGGTTATTTTGCAGTGCTCGGCATTTACAGATATGGCAAAGCGACAGACAAAGATAACACACCATAACCTGAGTGAAATACTTCACTATGTGAATGACAAGCAGAGGATATATTTTCCTCAAATCAGGCCGTTTGAGGAAAATATATCCTCTGCTTGTCATTCACATAGTGAAGTATTTCAGTCAGGTTATGGTGCAGTAACGCAGTGATGATCGCTATGTACAATACGAACCATGCGATACTGAATACAACTAAGTACGAATAATCATAGTATACAAGGAAAACTACTAACCAACGAAGCCAAGCATTGGGAATCGACCATAGAAGAAATTCTACATGCCAAACTCTCCGAACAATAACAGAGTCCATGGCTGAATACAACTGGGGAGAAATGACGAAGTCCAGGCGTCTTCCTCTAAGTGAAAAGATATCCACCGACAATTTGTTGGTGGGTTTCTTTTCCCTTTAGTCAAAGTTAAGGCGCCGGGACAAAGTGATGACAAAGGGCGAGTTTACGATCGAGATCCTGCTGTTATAGCTGCCGAGGATGAGGCATAATTCATTCAGCGCCCACAGCGGAAGATGGGCTGGGCGAAGGTAGACCGACCATGCTAGTTCATGGACAGTGCCTGATTAGCTTGGCGCCAACAGGCGCCAAGCTAATCAGGCACTGCCCTTGAACTATCACGGCGGGCGATCACTTATGCGTCAAGGCTCAGTGAGTTAAGAGATGGGAAAAGACAATGTCAAGTTACATGGTGCGGCCTAAACATCAACATCCTAAACATCAGTCATCACGAAAAGAAAGGTCATCACAAAAAAAAAAAAAAAAAAAAAAAAAAAAACCATTCATAACTGGATACAGATAACCCGTGACAGTGTTGACTGAAAGTGTTGTGTGGACATTCGCAAAACTTGAGCAAGACTGTGACTGTAACATTTCCAATTTTCACGCAACGCATGATGTCCTTGTCGAATCACGTCAACTGGGCTTACGGTGCCTGGCTCTGCAGCATTTCCTGTTGGCGTTGTCTGATATTGACAGGTGACGTTACACATGCGGCACCGGAGATTACCGTCGAATGACGCCAAACCAGCTGGAGCGAGGTTGTCTCTGCATCATTTTCTTGTGGTAATATCTGCGGGCTGGTGACGTCAGCCGGCCCCCAGCCCTCGTCAGGCCTCGAACATCTGCCGTTAAACAATCATGGAGATATGGCCTCGTCAGGCCTTATAGTCTCTCTCAGTCTCTCAGTCCCATTGTAATGGTGTCAAGCTACTTTGGCACTACCCTTGAATTATCATGGTCTATCCATGTCCTGCAACTGCTACGGAGTCTTTAAGTGACATCACCAAAGTTTGGGAAATGCAACGGTGTGATTAAATGGTTTAAGCCTGGTCTCTCTCTCTCTCTCTCTCTCTCTCTCTCTCTCTCTCTCTCTCTCTCTCTCTCTCTCTCTCTCTCTCTCTCTCTCTCTCTCTCTCTCTCTCTCTCTCTCTCTCTCTCTCTCTCTCTGCTAGAAATGTTTTTATGCTTTCAAAGTTGAAGTACTTTATCAATGTTGATGCCCGCAAGTTATTTTACAATGCACATGTCAAATCCCACATCGATTATGCGTCCACGATATGGGATGGCAGCGGTGACATACACTTGAAGAGGCTTAACTCCCTGCATCGGAGAGCAGCGAAACATATCCTGCCTGATTCAGCCCTGACAACTGACGAAAGACTTAAAAAACTGAAAATGCTACCTCTTAGCAAGCATCACCTCTTAAACAAGGGTGTGTTTATGTATAAAATCTGGAATGAGATTCGCCCAGAATATCTTTGTAAGCTCTTTACCAAGGCAAGTTCAGGTTATTCTACTTCAAGACGAAACTTTATTACACCTCGCCCCAGGATAGATCTATTTAAAACCAGTGTATCTTTCTCAGGCGTATCTTTCTGGAACAAGCTGCCTACATGTATAACACACGCTACCTCCCTCTCCTCTTTCAAGGAATGCCTCCTCAAGTACTTGTCTGCTGATACATAATCTACCACAAGTATCCGTATCAAACATGTACTTATCGTATAATCAGTGCATGCTGCCGTATGGTTTGTCCATACTAATAATAATCGCCTAATTACATAATTCAAGTCTCTATTATAATCCAAATAATTTTTGCTGCCTGAAGTGAATTTTCACTATTGATCCAAATGATTTGCTTCGTATATAGGTCAAGTTATCATTAGCGCGTGTCTGTGTGTGCGCGCGAGCGTGTATGTGTGTGCGCGCGTTTCATGTACTTTATGTTTTCGTTTGTTTTTGTATGACCGAATGAATGAATGAATTTTGTTTAATGTCTTTTCATGTGTAATGTCTCCTAATTTTTCTTTGTGTAATTTGGTACTATTAGTATTACAATTATTATCCTGTGTTTGTAGAGTAGCAACGGCAAGTATGAAAAATGGCACACGTGCTAATTACTTCATCCGTTGAGAAATAAAGTTTCATTTCATTTCATTTCTCTCTCTCTCTCTCTCTCTCTCTCTCTCTCTCTCTCTCTCTCTCTCTCTCTCTCTCTCTCTCTCTCTCTCTCTCTCTCTCTCTCTCTCTCTCTCTCTCTCTAAAGTCAAATATTCTCCCGTGCACCAAATCAAATATTAGCTAATAAACGTACGTTTATTGCATTGACAGTGTAGTTATAGAATACTTTACTATGTATGACATTTTCCTTAAATATTTACTTCTATTGATTTGTTTTTCCTCTGCTTTTTCTTCTTGTCATTACACTATGTACATGTATGTTGCTGTTATTCTTTGACACTGTTCATGACAAGTCAATTATTGACTTTGCTAATTTTTTATTTCTTGAATTTCATTGTATGATGTAACTGTTTTCCTGTCGTGTTTTGTTTTGTATACAGGACAGCTTGTAAGACAGGCATTGAGTTGCTAACAGCTTTATCCCATCATAAAAGATTCATCATCGTCATCATCTCTCCTAGCCCCTATGGTATACTTCAGGACAGGACAGTCATTGGCTATACTCAAAGGTGGTGTCAGAATAGCTTGGCGCCTTTAGGCGCCAAGCTATTCTAGCACTAGCTTGGCGCCTTTAGGCGCCAAGCTATACTGACACTACCCTTGAACTGTGCATCGTCAGTTGGCTCTCTAGTCTGTCTCATTGGGACACACTAGCGAAGAACAATCAATGGAAAATTGTCTCGTCACTTTTAGTCAGTCGGTCCGGTCCGGTCAGGCCAGGCCAGGCCAGGTCAGGTCAGGTCAGGCCAGGCCAGGTCAGGTCAGGTCAGGTAGGTTTAATGCCGAGCAGGCGACTTGGGCCATCTCAAGACGGCTCGTCAGTTGGTCTCGGCGTCTGTCAGTCTTTGGGGAACTGGGCAACGCGTCTGAACGTCATTTTATTCTGGGCGTGTGTTACGAGCCACACCGTCATACTGACCTCAAGTATTCGTCCCCTGGCGGTGTAGAGGCGATGTGCGGCCACCAGAGGGATGGGGACGAAAGACACTGTGGCCACCATCCAGCCCAGCACGCCATAGTGGTATCTGCCGTAGGTCGGCGGCCGGTACTCCATCAAGGTGCACACCACTAGCAGCAGCTGACATTAACAACAACACTTGACAATAATAACGACAGTTGACAATAACCAACAACAGCTGACGACGACGACAACAACAAACAAACTGATCACATCGCTTTCGAGTGTTTTGTATGGTTAAAAAAAAGTGCTGTAATTTTGTTATTAGTTTTATGTAATATTAGTGAGTTGTGAAGCGCTTAGAGCTCTCTCTTTTTTTTTTTTTTCTTTTTTTTTTTTTCTTTTTTGTGTCTACCGTACTAAAAATACGGTAGACTTTGAGACGGAGCTGGTCAGAGCACGTTCCGCAGCATGCAAATGACGAACATAGGCGGGCACACATCAGACTCTATCCCCGGCCGGGGCCTCTTTTATTTTTTTAAAAATTTATTTATTTTTATTTTTGAAAAGAAAAGGGGAGACTGCCAGTGCTAACTGCCATGATCACTGCCATGATCACTGGTCGATCATGCACATTTCTCTCCCCTGACAGTGCTATAACCTACTTTACTATTTTTGTTTTTGTTTTGTTTTTGTTCCTTGGTATGTGCTACGACCTTGTGATGAAGCTCTATGCTCGTGCATAGTGCTCACACCGTAGGATTAGTACGGTACGGGTTTTGTTAACGGTTTGTTTGTGCCGATAGTCCGGGTGGCATTAGGCTCCACGGGAAATCTGTAAGACATGGTTAGCACGGGATTTTTAGTGAGTTTTGTTTAGTGAGTTAGAACTACTGAGGCGGAAGCTGTGTCTGTCAGAGGTCTAGATCGGGAGTACGGGCTGTCTTGTCGTATGGAACGGTTGTGTTTGAGATACCTAGCCCGTATTCCAAGACTCTGAAGCCTAGATTCCAGGTATGTTTCTATATATGTAGTATTGATAGTTGCTTAGTTAAAGACAGTATGCGTTGCTAAGAGTAATTTGCTTGTATAGTGTTGACCGGTTTTGGTTCAGTTATGTTGGTTTAGAATTCAGTGAAGTAACCGGTGTTTTTGTATACAGTTGTTTACCGCGATAGATAACTAAAGGAATGTGAGGTGTGTATGTCTAAGCCGCTATGAAGATAGTACGTGGTTGGTTAAGCATAGTCTTTTCCAGTGTATAGAGTAGTGTATAGCAAGAGTGTTAGGCTGTAGTCTGTTTCAAGATAGTGACAGAGATATGGGGGTGTTACGGAAGTAGACAGTTTATGAAGCACGTGTGTGTGTGTGAATGAACGTGTGAGTTATTTGTATCAGCCAGGTTACGTGACGTTTCTCATTTATCCAATATGTGGTGTGTTTAGCAAGTGTTACGTTGGGACTTTTGTTGTCTATTCAGAGTTCTTGTAAAGAGTGGAACGACGGACGCCGAGACGTCGAGTCACAGGTGGGACCTAACGTGAGGTCAGCCCTCCAGCTCTTCACTGAGAGTGAATCTGACCGGGACCAAGACGTACCTAGCCTGGCAAAGATATTGTGATGTGTATGTGATGTATATAGCTTGATAGTGTGAGCGTTTATTTGGTATATTTATATTGTATAAAGTCACTTTAGAAAGGGAACCCGTGTGTTTGTTTTACCGCATGAATGCGCCCGTCTGAGTCAGTGGCGGTGTATGCGTCTGTTGCGTGAGAGTCTGTACGTACGACTGTGGGCAAGTCTGCGTGCGTTACAGACCTAATAAGACTGACAGTGAAGTAACACGATAAAAATTACGTCATGCCTAGCTACGCTAACCGCGCTGTTGAACGTACATATGGCGGGAAACGCCGTGTGTCTGTGTGCGTGTGCGTGTGTGTGAGTGTGCGTGCGTGCGCGCGTGCGTGAGTGTGTGCGTACGTGACAGCGACTGGCGCCGGCGTTTGTGGACGGAAAAGCTTGAAATTTTAGGATGTTTTCTTTACAAGAATTCTCCCGAGGTATTTTTGGGTAATTTTTAATTAGAGTACACATTGACGAGAAAATGGTCGTTTCAAGAAAATCGGTTGACCCACAGTTGAGTGAAGGCGATTTTTTATTATTCTTACTAGATATATTGCATACAGCTAGATTAAAGGAAGACAGTGAATGAGTTCGATAGCCAGCATTGCAATTATTCAACTTTTGAGTGATAATTCATTTTTTTAAAAAAAGAAGTACTATTAATAACAAAAAATAAGCTATAAAAACGATAAGCTTAAAAATAGGAATAACTTTGAATGTTCCTAAAAAAACCTAAAAACTCGTGTGAGCTCAAAACAGTGAGGTTGACTTCGAGATGAAATCTTGTAAATTTCATTTAAGTGTACGTATTTATATGCTCTCATCCAAACTGGAATTGTTCCTGTGTGGCATGAGCGGATCTGGGGGTAGGGTGGTTCCAGCGGTTCCGGACACCAAACTCTCCCTCCCCCACCTTCCCCCCCTCCCCCCGCCCCCCTCCTACCCCCCACACCAACAATTCTTTAACTCATTCAGCCCGACGGCCGTATAAGAGGCATAGATCCTCATGAGCCCCCGCATTTGCTGATCGGTATCGCCCAGACGATCTGCTCAGTATCTTCTTACGCATCGTGACTAACGAAATGTCCCAAAGGCGATGTGGCGTAGGTTTCCCAGCCGCTGCAGAGAACCAGCGGAACGTATGCCTGTCGCTGAAGTTTAGACCGCCTTAAACCAAAGGGTTAATCTCAACACCCGCCTCAGTGTGGTTAACTCATTCAGCCCGACGCACGAATTTCCCAAATTTTAGAAGCGTCATCTAACGACTATGCACCTGTTGCAGGAGATAGATCGACCATGATAATTCCAGGGTAGTGCCAGATTAGCTTGGCGCCTACAGGCGCCAAGCTAATCTGGCACTACCCTTGAATTATTATGGTCGACCCATCTCCTGCTGTAGTGCGTCAGGGCTGAATGGGTTAAAATGCTATAAGGTAGTGCCTTTTGGAGCAACTGATTTTCCGGCGACTGGGAAGCAAGGTCTGGCGTCGCGAGGCCTTTTGCGTCAGGTTCAGGGTCCCAACCAAATTGTTGGACCTCCCGACCCCCTCTCGTCGCCCCTTCGAGGTAACTGATCCGCCCCTGGGTGAGATAATTGTTTTGTTTTTTTTTGGTTTTTTTTACTTGACTTGAAGAGGCGCACAGATCTTCATGAGCCCTCCGGACTGCCTTGAACTGTGCTAAGTTCTTGAAGAGATGTATGGTCGTTTAGCGCATTGGAGACGTGCCGCATCTGGATACGCGGCGTCAAGCCGCGCATCCGGATGCAGCACGCCTCCAATGAGTTAACCTTGTTGTAGTTCCGGTGCTTGTTTGTGGTCTGATACGAACGCAGTAAGGTAGGCTAAATTTCGCATGCGACTTTGATCTCGGTCGGCTGCATATATTGGATTACGTCTGATGTGTGTTTGTGTTGATGAGTCTATAACAAGAGATGTCTATCTTTGGATGTTAGTCTTTTTTGTTTGTAATCATGTCTTTCCTCCATACCCCGATACTGAGGGGCGAAAAGGAACTGAACTCGGCTTTCAATCCTGAATATTTAATCTAGAATCAACTGTGACACCAGCAAGAGGGCATACATTCTCGTTAGGACGAACACACATCAAGTCAAAGATACATGCAATGAACAGTGCGTTCCAAATCCACACATCGTTATTTTTCAACGGATACAGATTGGATTGTGACGACACAGGCAAATTCCCCCGCGTCGTTCTGTACCAATGGGAAACTACCTTGCATGTGGACCTGAGTTTCACCAAGCAGTTTAGTGTATTGATTAACTCTCTTGAACTACAATTTATGACTAACCATTTGTTAGGCTTTTTGTCCACATTAGTCAGTCTCCATCCGGGACCTTCCGCGCCATAAGCTATGTTAGGATTAACCTCTTCCCTGTCACTGGACGGATATTTTGTTTCTGAAACCTTTGTGCATTCAGCGACCAAAGACCACAACCGTCCAGGGAGCATGGATACACATGGTTCAAGAAAGAGGCATAGATCCTCATGAGCCCCCGCATTTGGGGGGCTCATGAAGATCTATGCCTCTTGCAGTTGGGTGGTGTTCGGTTTTTCTCGGCAGTGAGGGGGTTAACTGCCTTTACTTTTGTTGTTATTGTCGTTCATGTGGTCAAACTGATTTGTTCCAACGGATGGGTTATGCCGGCTCCTTCATCAAGTTATTTCCCGTCATTGGTCTATTCGCCAACACCTCGACCGTACGGCGGTGAGCGACAGAGCGAGACAGACAGAGACAGACAGAGACACAGGGGGGGAGAGAGAGAGAGAGAGAGAGAGAGAGAGAGAGAGAGAGAGAGAGAGAGAGAGAGAGAGAGAGAGAGAGAGAGAGAGAGAGAGAGAGAGAGAGAGAGAGAGAGAGAGAGAGAGAGAGAGAGAGAGAGAGAGAGAGAGAGAGAGAGAGAGACAAAGAGATGATGATGATGATGATGAATCTTTTTTTATTCAGGATAAAGCCATTA